>CM070617.1:74543515-75143515 GCA_036346255.1 Ampelocalamus luodianensis | reverse complement strand
TCAATGGTGTCCTGGACAACCTTAGCAAGCTCCAGCATGGTGAACTCGCCTGGATTACCCAGGTTGAATGGTCCTATGTGCTCGCCTTCCATCAGCCTCATCAACCCTTCCACCTGTCAGAAGCATCACGTCAGTATCTAACGTAGCAATATGATACTTATACTCTTATAGTATCAGCAGAATTAGATGGTAGAACCAATCATCAAAGATACTCATCATCAATCACGGTTGCTGGATACCTAGATGAAATCAATAACATTCCGATTTTCAGTGACCATAAATATATACTCAATACAGTACTCCATCTCAGCGCAGTATGAAAAGGATATACAGCAGCTTTATTGGATTAATTCAAGGATGCTCCTTCCATGCATGAGACAACCAAGTGCAAATAAGGCTTTTCATGGCTAAAGAGTCTACATGAATAAGGTACACTACTCATATGAGACAGAAGTGTAGATATCAGGGGATTGCGATTGTTCATGTGTTTTATTGTGTTATAAAGAGACCCACCAAATCGGAGACATATTGAAAGCTCCTAGTCTGTTTGCCATCGCCATAGACAGTCAGAGGCTCCTTCCTCAGCGCCTGAAACCAAAATTGCACAAGGAGCATTTCAGTATCAAACAAACAATTGAACTGCCCTTAAATTGAGGTGTCAAAAGAGGAGGCTACAAACGGTGGCTACCTGAGCAACAAAGTTGCTGACGACACGGCCATCATCAATGCACATGCGAGGACCATATGTGTTAAAAATTCGAGCAATCCTCACCTATGAACAACATAAATTAACATATTTTAGCAACAAAAAGGTAATTTGAATGCTATTAATCACAAATAATCTAAATGGCATAAACCTCAAGGTTGGCACCGCGGTGGTAATCCATGGTCAATGTTTCAGCTGTGCGCTTGCCCTCATCATAGCAGCTTCTGACACCTATTATTCAAACAAAGTATTTGGAATAGATAATCTCTTGTAAAACAAGCAAAACTTTCTATACATGAAATCGTACTATATGTGACAAAGTATGAAAAGGGCTACATGGAGAAAAGGGTTAGCTATTGCTGTCAAGTTCAACAAAAATTTCCTTTCTTCTCTTTTGTTGGATTCCTCTCCTATGCTCTATTGGCTGTCACTGGTTTGGTTAAACTTCGCTGACCTGGCGTAGTTTTATCCTAGTCTTCCTTTATTAGGGAGGGATCCAACAAGTGGCCAGCTCTCTTGGAGCTAATTCTACCAACCAAAAGTGACCGCTTCCATGGGAAAGATTCAATGCATGGATGCCAACCAAATTAGGATTCCACAACCACAATTCCTAGCGTTTTAAATTCCAGCCAACATCCCTTTTCTCAGCAGTTCAGGTAAGCAGTAGCTGCATGGCCAATATGCCAATCACAGCACCGTCTAATAATAGCTTATTTTGTCGTCTGATGATTGAGCAAAGAAATATTTTAAAAAAATAAATAAAAAATAAAATTTATCGTTTCTTCTCTACCATGTCTCCACAATCAAATTACCAGAATTAATACCGACAACATGGATCTTTCTTTACTTTCTTTCTTCTATTCGCCACAATCAACTATGTACAACTACCACAAACAGGCAAAATACGAAAGAACATGGAAGTTAAGTTCAGTCCACTGTTGGTCGATGTTGTTGCATTAAGGAATTAGTGAAACAAAGTATTAGGAGGAAAAATTGTTACCGATGGGATTGACATTGCCCCAGTAAGTCTCCACCTGAGGATGCTGGAGTGGATCACCATAGACCTCGCTGGTGCTGGTGAGGAGGAACCTTGCCCCAATCCTCTTGGCCAATCCAAGCATGTTCAGTGTCCCAACCACATTGGTCTTGTGTCATCTAAGTGTTAAGGATCGTAACCATTTGTAAAAAGATACAGCTGGTTTTAACAAATGAAATGACCTTTTAGTTTGTCCTTTTGACTCTTTGAGATTCTGATTGGTAGTTAGGCTACAACTCCACTAAGCTCTAGAAGTTGGAAAAGAAGACACATGTAAATGATATTAAGTGAGAAGTACGCATATTAGAAAGAAAATGACAGCAATCTCGACCTAGTTTCTTGCACTCAAAGTCCTAAATTTGTCAGAGTTGAGAAAATTCAACAGCTCAAATAGGCTCAAACTATAGTTACCAGATTCGCTATAAAACCCCACGAATCGCGAACCAATTTCGTCGAACCTGAACCGGTTTAAGGTACGGGATTCGTGTTCGTAGTGGAAATTGACGAACCGTGTTTCTAGTAACTATGGCTCAAACACAGCTTTCATCTTTACACCTGTTACAAGTTAGAACAACATGAAGCAAACATTTTATAATCAAAACAAGAGTTTGCAGGCAATTGGGGAGGGGGCACATATCCGAGATCGTACTTTTAAAAAAAGAGGCAAAAGTTGGCCTGGCATTTCCCACCAAAAATCAAGATACAAGCTTCATTTACAAAACTAAACCTGAAATCTACTATTCAATTACTCTATGTTTATCCATGTCTGCTTATCATCAACCCATTCCGATCAGCACCGAGATCATAAAAAGCGTAATTTTCCCGTCCAAAATCCAACCATACCCATAAAATTCACCAAAAACCAGCAAAATTAAACCAAAAGGCCAACCAAATTAAGCAAATGAACGATCAATCGCACCAAACCATTAACCGTCCAAGAAAAAGAACAAGCTTTGATGAGCATTCAGACGAAGTAACTCAGTAAGGAAGGATATGATGGTCTTGATTGGGTTGTACTTGTAGTGCACGGGGCTGGCGGGGCAGGCGAGGTGGTAGATCTGGTCGACCTCGAGCAATATGGGCTCGACGACGTCGTGCCGGATCACCTCGAACCTGGGGTTCCCGAGGTGGTGCGCCACGTTCTCCTTGCGGCCCGTGAAGAAGTTGTCCACCACGATGACGCTGTCGCCGCGCTCCACCAGGCGGTCCGCCAGGTGGCTCCCCACGAACCCGGCGCCGCCCGTCACTAGGACCCGCAGCCCGCGCCGCCGCAGCCCCAGGGGCACCTTGCCGCCGGCGGACCCGTGCAGCAACGGGTGCGCGGTGGCGGTGGCGGTGGCGAGGTGGTTGAAGGTGGTGGCCTGGTGGGAATAGGATCCGGAGGACGACGACGAGAAGGAGAAGAGGGCGGCGGCCAAGAGCATGCCGGCGAGGGCGAAGAAGGGGCGGTGCTCGGCGGCGGCGTAGCGGGCGGCGCGCGGGAGCCAGGAGAGCGGCTTGGAGGGCTTCGGGGAGTACCCCCCGCCGTCGGAGGCGGAGCCGGGGGCCGCCCCGCCGCGGTACGTCAGCTCCGACGCCATCGGTAAAGTTCACTAGGAACCCGTCTGTGACTGTAAATACGCAACAGTTCAGGGGCTGGACTCAGACAGAGAGCACGGCAACGCGACGCTGCGGGGATGTGCGAGACGAGAGCGTGAGGTCTTTTTACATGCGACGAGAAGAGGAGAGCAGCGTTGTGTCGTCGTGTGCGTGGACTCCAGTCGAGCCGACGGGGTTTGCCTTGGAAGCGATTTCGGCGGCCTCGGCCGTCAATCGCGTTGTAAGATCACCGCCGACTACGGGTGCGCATGGGAAACGGCCCTCATGATCTTTGTCTAACTGCACCGCGTGTTCTTCGCTTTGACATTCACAAAGTTGGGCAGAAATCGCATTGAGTCTGCATCGGCGGGGATCATCGCAATGCTTTGCTTTGTTTAAGCATTTAGATTCTCTTTGTCTGTACCATTCTGAGTCACTTGTTCGATGCCCAGGGGTCTATCCCTAGACCGGCACACGGTGACGTGCTCTCACCGCGAGACATCAAGAGCAACCCGCTCCGTTTAAATTTAGCAAGGTATGTTAGGTCTCTTTTAAAATCATACTATTACCTTTGCAAATGAATTCTATTCTACTTCTAAAACATCATTTATAGAGAGAGAAAGAAGAAGAAGAAGAATGCGGAGTATGCTTTTCTTATAGTGCTTGTAAGTTGCGAATATGTTGAATATGTTGCGGCGAATGGAAGACCTTGCTAACAGCACCACCTCCTCAACTTGTTCGGTCTTATGTTCACATCAGCCAAATCATACCAAGAATAGCCACCTAAATTGTGTTCTTAAATCTCCTTGGAAGAAAATAAGCCAAACCTAAATTTGCCTAACTTCGATTCCACAGAAGAAAAAATGATTCCATCCATCACATCAGGTTGGCACAGTGCAATCGACTTGAACTAGGTACTTTCAGCATCTGGACCAGAATTAGTCGAGGTGCAATACCTTGCATCGCATGGAACCTGTTTGGAAGGTGTGATTTTCATATAAAAAATTGTAGTAAATGTCAATTGCTGTGTTTCAAATGGGACATTAGTATTTTGAATATTCCTAACTGCTTGCATAAAGCACAATTTTCTCAAGTTTTGCCCAGAGGTTTGGGAATTAATAATCGGAAGTTGAAGTGTGCCATTCAAATGCAATGAGGTCCCGTTTTCTCAAAGGAAGCAAGAAAGTATATTTTGCAGTAACCCACCAAGTATCTAATGGCATAAGGAGAGGAATTGCCTGCTTCACGACACTTCAGCTGCAAATGCAACAGGCCAAATGACATCAACCGGATCCATAATTGAGAAGATAAAGAGTTTACAAACTAAAATTGTGTGTCACAGTCGAAAGTCCAACTACTAACAACGACAAGGGAAGGGATATGATATGGCAAGACTTGACTTTGGGCACTTGAAGATTGTTACAATTTACAAGATCAAGAACTGGACTAAATTAACAACCCAATTGCCATCTACGATAATAATCACATGCATACTATATCATATCCATCTCTGTAATCCTTGACGTTTCCCATGGGATTCCCCTCAAACCGGTTGATCCTGACTTGCCGAATGTCGGACCCGGATTTCGCAAAAATCCAAATCCTCTATGAAAATATTGTGTTATTCCCTGGATCAGTAGATAGCATTCACAGAATACAACACTGAATCAATTCATACCCGATGAAGACCGAACCAAATATTATGTTACAAACATCAGAGTGACATAGACCGTATCGGGTCGAGTTTTACAATAAAGGCCGAACAGGCCAACAGATTACAACACAAAAGTAGCGAAAGTGGTAGCGAAAGCAAAAGGGGTTGAGCATATCTCTCCACAGGCAAACGACTGGGGCAACTCGTATACGACTGGTATTAACCAAGGACTTGGACAATACCGGTTGTATGCCAGTGCCGACGAGCCAACTAGACTGAGGCGAGACTAAAACTAACAGAACTAGACTACTCTTTATCGTTGCCTTGTCCATCGACTTCGGGGGTCCTCGTAGTAGTCGTAAACTCCATGATCTGCGAGGTCTGAAGGTTTGGGGGGAGCGAGCGAGAATGAGCACAACTTCTGTGCTCGCGAGCCAACACACAAGATGCAATAATATACATGCAAGGCTTAGTAAGGGTGGCTCGGGTTCTTTTATTTGCCAAAACAATGTTTTCAATTATCAATAGTAGTAAATTCCCATCACTTAGCATCTTAATTAAATTGCATTTTGTTAAAGAGAAAACTTGTGTAATATTTATAACAGCAGAGGTTACCTCCATCTAATGCTTATTTTGAAATATAGTTACGACCACTATTAACAACACTGGGTACGACCACCCAGGAACAATCCCAATTTAGGGCTATGCCAACCCGACTAGTTTTATCCCATCCACAAAAGTTTTGAAATAGAACTAACTCTAGTAAGTTTTCATGTCCGTCTTTGACCGTAGGCATGGCTATTTAAACAGTTTACACTCTACAGAGGTTGTACACTTTACCCATAAGAGATAATCAACTCGTTGCCCCACATGATTCCTGTGGGGACCCCGGTAATTATCTCCATAAGACCGAGATTAGACAAGGTCTTAGGGACATAATTACGGGTCTCGGTAAATGAATTCCAATTTAACTCTATCCAAGTGAGGGGCTTAGCCAAATACTAGAGCCTCAACGATCATGCGCGTTGCTCCTTTGCGAGCGCTACATGATTGTCGATTCTCTTTCGATTCGAAGCACTACACTTAGTGAGTTAAATGGGGATTCATTAACAACGAGTATGACTTATATTGGCTCCCAAGATCAACGACCAATATACTCATACCCTCATCCAACGTTGATTACATCCATACAACGCATACAACAAGAGATCAAAAGACATACTGCATAATAGTCAAAGTCTACACTTATTACATACGGCGACCGATCCCAAATTCAAAGTAAAGTATCAAGTAGCAATGAAGTAAGTAAATTAAGCAAAAGACCAAGAGTGGTATGCCCATCACCCATCGACAACCGATCGGGAGTTAAATGATAGCACACTACTCGTTAGTGTCACCCAAGTCAACGCTAACAAGATCGTCAGACTCAAAATCTTCCTCACCTGAAAAGGCCAGCAAACATCTGGCTGAGTACAAGTGTACTCGCAAGTCTTACACAAATAAAATTAGTTATGCATAAGGGTCGTTCAAAGGATGGCTCATATTGGTTTAGTTTTGCGAAAGAGACGCAACAAATAACATCCTACACATACTAGTTTTTCATGTGCCCATTTTAAAATCAGATTTAAAGTAGGAGTAAAGCATATACTAAAGCATTTCAGTAATAAACAATTGAATCATGCAAAGACCAAGTGGCAGCCCACTTTGATGTATTAAACACATGAACATCCCGTTCATGACGAATACCAAGTTCAACCACAATTTTAATTAAAAATCTAACAATAGTAACTCCCGAACTCAAGCGGTTGTCCATAACCGTGGACACGGCTATTCGAATAGATTGATACCCTGCAGGGGTGTACTACTTTACTCACACGACTTGATTAGCCCGTAAGCCTCCAGATGCCTCCGAATATAGCATACTTCCTATGGTATGCCGTAGGTAAATCAAGATACGATCATTTTCAAGAAGAAGACCCTATTGAGCTAAGTCCCCTTGTGAGATGGTTCCTTGCCTAGTACAAGCATCCGATAGCACTTGCTAGGGGCTCACAAGTTATATTGGACATACCGATGCAATCAAAACAAATAGAATTGGTGCTCCTTGCACACTATAAAGGATTACATCGGCTCCTAAGAGACATAGGATTTCACGGTCGCTATGCCCTTACACCACCATGGGACTTAACACAATAAAACCCTCCCCCTACTTAACCATACGGCTCCCAACCCGCGTGTGGCAGCACGAGTGTACTTGAATTAACGACGTTACCAAAGTTCGGTCCTCAATTGTCCAGACAAGTCCTTCCACTTGCCCAATGCTCGTGCACAAAGACACCATCACTAACCAACACTTATCCGGACCAGATCTCATTTTAAAATGACAAATTTTAGCTCATAACACAGATACGAAGATCTGAATTAAAGTATAAAGAGGTAAGTATGTGTTTCCCATAATTGTCGGGTTAGCCCCGGCAATCAAACTACCGTATCTAGACTTGCATGACTAAGCAACCCATATTCAATAATCATCACATCCTATCTTAAGCATGTAGGTATTGGCATAATTCAAGATTAACCTCAGGCATAGGACATAACTAAACTACACATCACAAGAATATTTACATAATCAAAATAGCATGCAAGCAATTATCATTGCACTAACTTAACCAAAACTGGGATCAAATATGATGCAAAAGAAAGTTCAAATGATGCTTGCCTTGCTGGTACAGTAGCTGCTCACTCTCAGTAGCGTAAGTGTCGATATCAATGTGCTTGGGATCTATATAATTATAACATCAAATAAATACCGAGAAAACAACTCAAAAACCAAAATGCTCAAAAATGCATGATTTTTCTATAGTAGTTAGGTCATGATTTTAAATGGATTTAGGTAAAAGAATTATTCCATTTGGAGTTATGAATTGGAAGTTATGCTATTTTGAATTTCAGGTTTCATTAACCCTAAGTTATGTAATTTAATTATTTGGCCAAAATTTGTAGAACAGTGGTGGGGTAAAGGATTACATAGGTAAATAGGTAATATTAAGACAAGTTCAAAACAGTTGATTTTGTCCTATTTGGAGTTTTTATGATTTAGTTATGTATTTTCAAAGTTATCAGCCTTTTATAGTATAACAATAATAGAGTTAAAGATTATATTCTCCCAAATATAGTTTCTGTGACAGAAGTAATATGGAGACCATTTTTAGAATTAAGTTCACTGAAAATGAAAATTATCAAAAGTGGTCTCACTGTTTTTGGAGTTTCCAATAATTACTTGTGCATTTTTGAAGTTATCAGTCCTTTTCCTATTGCAACAATAATGGTTTAAATGGATTAATCTCCAAATAAAGCTCTCTGCTACATAGACATGTTTGAAACCAATTTTAATATAAATTTCATTAATAATGGAAATTACCAGAAGTGGTTTCATTCAATTTGGAGTTAAAATCAATTAGTTATGTATTTTAGAAGTTATTCATATTTTTCAGTGTATCAATAATTCATTTTCAGAATTTCTTAATCGGCTAATACTTTTCTTACCGAGTGCCGCGCTAGCCGTAGACGCTGACGGGCGGGCCCCTGGAGTCAGGGTTGACTCGGTCAGCTGTGATCCCGCTCAGCCGAACACATGCTGAAGGCGCATTTCGTGAAATGCGTCTTCCAAACATGATAACGTACTATAAAATTTACAGCTAAAAGATTACGTTTTCCTTAACAGAAAGCGTATGTTCAAAAATACGCAACCACTTAACAGGGGCTAAACGCAGTGTTTTGCGCGTGGTCCCACCTGTCAGCGAGATCCTAAAGGCAACATTTAAACTAATTGCGTCATTAACTCCTTAATCGCCGGACTCTCGTCATTTGCCGGATATTACCGACAATGGAGCTCCCGCCCACGCTCGCCCGACGGCTCATCGGAGCTGTGGTCCACGGCGGCGCAAACTGAAAGCTATTATGGGACCGCAATAGCCATGCGCACCTCCAGGTAGTGGTGGCGAGGTCGGGGCTGCCCGACACCGGCGGCTAGCCGGAGCTAAGCGGCGACCATCTCACGGCAAAAACGCAAGAAGCAACATAGAGCTCCGCAGCATCAAACAAGCGAGTGCCCAGGTCCTAGGGACTAAGTGGAAGTTACCTGAGCAGAAGAAAGTGCTCGGGAACTCTGAGTCTTTGGAGCACTATCGTGTGGGAGAAGAAAAAGTGAAGGCACGGTTTCACGAGGAGAGGATCCTCTGAACAAAACCAAGTAAAAGAATGATCAATAAGGCTTAAAGATCATTTGAGGAAACTATAGAAGCAAAGAATTTGGACAAAGGCTTACTGGATTTACGAGGGGGACGAAAAGTTGCTCCACGGCGGAAAAGGAATAACTTCAAAGTTTATGAACTCCTGTGAACAATCCATCAATTAAAGTGAGGGGAAAACTAACTTATACTCATAGACATGTACTGACGCACAAGAATGAGCAAGAAACTCACCAGTGAAGAAATACCCAATTTGGGTGTCGGCTGGTGCACGACCGAGCGCCCGAGAGCACGGTGGTGATTCGGAAGCTACAAGCCAACGCATGAGCCGAGGTTAGCCAAAATAGAAAAGGCATTGATCACAGAGACGATCGGAACCAAGCAGAGGAAGCTTACACCGGCGAGGAGCACGGGAGAGCTTCCCCTTCCTCACCGCCGAGAGGAAGAGTGAGGAGAACTAGGGTTACGAGGTGTCTTATGCTCGGGCGATGACGGCAACGAGAGAGGCGTCAAGTGAGGAGCTCGGGGATTGGCTGCAAGCGGCGGTGGATGCACGGCGTCAACTGGAGCCGTTCTGGTGCACGTCGGTGTCGCTCGGCCGCGTGGCGTTAGATGCCTGAGCGCCAGCCAGAGGTAGACGACGGGTCTGACAACACGGCCCCACAGGTCAGTGTCTCCTCGTTCGCACGCGAGCTGGAAACGTGGCCCACCGTGGACCGCGAGATCTAGATCCAAGGGCTGAGGTTTAAAAGAGTTAAGTGGTTCGGTTGGTGAAGCGGTACGAATTCTGAGCCGTTGATCTTTCATCCGGCGGCTCGCGAGAGGTGCGTTTAGTTGATCAGGCTCAACCGAGTCGCATTGGGTTCGGTCGGAGGAATAGTAGCTAGGGTTTAGGTTTCAGAGTTTGACCGAGTTTAAATTTGAATGCCCTACTTTGACTGAGGCTTAGAAATAAAAGTAAAATTCCAAAAATCATGAAATAATTTGTGGGGGTTCCTGGGAAGATATAGTTCCCATAAAAATTATGAAACCCCATTGTTCATATTAAAATTTGTGATATTTAAATTCAAACATGTTGTATGTCTATGAATGTTGTTTGAATTTTTAATTAGGTTCAAACTAGTCCCAAAAATTTTGGAAAAATTATATTTATTCATGAGAATTAATGTAGTATTTAAATAAATTGATTCCAGATGATCATCACAACTTTTTATTACATGTTCTAAAAGAAAACCGAAATTTGGAGTGTATGTTTATGTGAAATGAGATTTTCCAAGTACAATATATTATGAAATGATTTGAATTTGATAATGCATGTTAGTGAGATTATTTATAATCCATTTTAATAGTTGGGGCTGTGACAAACCTTCCCCCCTTACAAAAGATCTCGACCCGAGATCTGGGTGGAGAAGAATTAGAAAGTTTTCATTAGAAGTTATAATTTATGCTGTCTTGATTTCCTTCAAAGATAGTGTTGACATGTTATAATTATGCTATAAGAATGAATTTTTACATTGATATGTTTTACCTTTCCTTTCTTGATACGAAGGCACTTCATGTAGAGAAGAGGTCTGGATATGCCGCTCGCATCCGGTCTTCACGTTCCCAAGTTGCTTCATCTTCCGTGTGGTTGCTCCATTGGACTTTGACGAACTTGATGTCACGATTCCTCGTCTTGCGGTCGGTTTCTTCGAGGATACGAATCGGGCTCTCTCGATAAGATAGATCGGGTAGCAAGTCGAGTTCATCCAACTCGGTTGCTTCCGCTGGGACTCGAAGACATTTCTTGAGTTGGGAGACATAGAAGACGTTATGCACGTCTGAAAGTGATGGTGGCAACTCTAACTAGTAGGCCACCGATCCCAACTTAGCTAGAATACGGAAAGGTCCAATATAGCGAGGTGCTAATTTACCTTTGATTTGGAAGCGACGAACTCCCTTCATAGGAGAGACTTTAAGATATACATGATCGTCCACTTCGAAACTCAACTCGCGACGACGACGGTCGGCATATGACTTCTGACGTGATTGAGCCGTCCTAAGTCGTTCGCGAATGACACGAACTTGTTCTTCAGCATCTTCCACCAAGGTTGGGCCATAGAATGGCCTCTCCCCGGCCTCGGACCAGTTCAAGGGTGTCCTACAAGCTCTCCCATACAATGCTTCGAATGGTGACATCTGAATACTGGATTGGAAGCTGTTATTGTATGAGAACTCGGCAAACGGTAAATATTTTCCCCAACTATCGCTGTAGGATAACACGCAAGCCTGGAGAAGGTCTTCCAAGACTTGATTTACCCTTTCAACTTGTCCATCCGTTTACGGGTGATAAGCGGAGCTAAAGGATAGGTTGGTCCCCATTGCTTGATGCAAGCAGTTCCAGAAATGAGAGGTGAATTGGGGACCTCTGTCTGAAACAATCACTTTGGGTACCCCGTGGAGACAAACAATTCTTGAAATATAAAGTTCTGCTAGTTTGGCCCCGGTGTGGGTGGTCTTGATAGGAATAAAATGGGCAACCTTGGTTAAACAATCCACAATCACCCATATAGAATCAAATCCAGTTTTAGTTCTAGGAAGGCCGGTGATAAAATCCATGCCAACTTCTTCCCATTTCCACTGGGGAATGGGCAGGGGATCTAGAGTACCAGCTGGCTTCAAATGCTCAGCCTTAACTCTTTGACATAGATCACACTTGGCCACATACTGTGCAACGTGCCGCTTCATTCGGCTCCACCACAGTTTCTTCTTCAAATCTTGATACATTTTCACTACTCTGGGTGGATAGAGAATTTTGAGTTATGAGCCTCCTTGAGAATCAATTCTCTCAAGTGGCGATCAAATGGTACCACCATACGGTTTCCAAACCATAGAGTACCTTGTGCATCTTGCTTAAAACATTTAGCCTTGCCTTGTTTCATTAGTTCTAAAATTTGAGCCACTTCTAAATCAGTTTTCTAGGCTTCCCTAATCTGGTCCTCAAGCGTGCAAGTCACACTGAGGGCTGCAAGTGAACCTTCTTCAACTATCTCCAGGTGTAGGCCTTGCAATGCAGCACATAAGCTCGCAGAAAAAGGAGTTACCGACAAACAGTTGCATTGAGATTTTCTGCTCAATGCGTCGGCCACGACATTAGCCTTCCCTGGATGATAATGGAGTCCCATATCATAATCTTTAATCAACTCAAGCCATCTTCTTTGTCTCAAGTTCAGGTCGGCTTGGGTGAAAATATATTTAAGGCTCTTATGGTCGGTGTAGATCTCGCAACGATTACCGATGAGGTAATGTCGCCAAATCTTCAAGGCATGAACTACAGCCGCGAGCTCTAGGTCGTGTGTGGGATAATTGGCCTCATGGGGCCTCAATTGCCTTGATGCGTAGGCCACCACTCGGCCGTCTTGCATAAGCACACAACCGAGCCCATGGCGAGATGCATCACATGAATATCAAAGCTCTTGTGAATGTCCGCGGAACAAGCACGGAGCTTCATCGGGCATTCTTTCGTGGTTTGGAAGCTTTGCTCGCATTCTACTGCTCACTCAAATTTCTTTTCTTTCTTTAGAAGTTGGGTCATAGGCTTTGCAATTTTTGAGAAATTCTTAATGAACCTACGGTAGTATCCCGCAAGTCCAAGAAAACTACGAATGTCAGTGACGCTCTTGGGTTGCTTCCACTCAAGGACATCTTGCACCTTACTAGGATCAACAGCGACACCGCCCTTAGATAGGATATGTCCCAAGAAACTAACCTCTCGAAGCCAAAACTCACATTTGCTGAATTTGGCGTACAGCTGATGGTGGCGAAGCTTTTCTAACACAAGTCTCAAATGTTGCTCGTGCTCAAGATCAGACTTAGAGTAGATAAGGATATCATCAATGAAAACCACTACAAACCAATCTAAGTATTACATGAACACGAATTCATGAGGTTCATGAAATAGGTGAGCATTGGTCAAACCAAAGGACATGACTGTGTACTCGCACAAACCGTAACAGTAGAAAGGCGGTCTTTGGAATGTCCTCGGTTTTAACTTTAATCGATGGTAGCCTAACCTCAAGTCAATTTTGGAGAACACCGAGCTCCACTAAGCTGGTCAAATAGGTCATCGATCCGCGAGCGGTACTTGTTCTTGACGGTGACCTCATTCAACTGACGGTAGTCAACACACATCCGTAGACTTTTGTCTTTCTTCTTGACAAAGAGAGCCTGACATCCCAAGGCGAGGAGCTAGGCCTGATGAAACCCTTGTCTTTCAACTCCTTAAGTTGTTTTTTTAATTCTGCTAGCTCATTGGGCGGCATTCGATACGGCCTTTTTGAGATGGGCGCGGTACAAGGTGCAAGCTCAATGACAAACTCTACCTCTCGGTCGGGGCATACACGAAGTTCCTCGGGGAACACATCGGATACTCACTCACTATTGGTACCACCTCTCGCTCGAGAGAGTACTCGCTTTAAAGCATATAGGTGAGAACTACCCACTAAAGGTGCAAAGACGACTGACGCCGTCCTCGCTAGTCATCAAATAGACCATGGGCACAATCAATCTTCCCGATTCTTAGATAACCAATCCATCCCTAAGATAACATCAATGCCCACCGAACTTATCACTATTAAGTTTCTTTGAAAAGTTAACCTTTTGTATTTCAATTTTACGTCCTGCAGACTTGATCGGTGTAGAAAACCGACCACAGGAACTGAATATGATAAGGCGGGTGAGGTGTATGCATCTTGAATTGGTTAACTGTAGCATACTCGTTTTTAATAAATGAATGAGATGCTCGAATCAAATAAAACCGATCACGAGACACGAATTAACAAGTAGTGTACCTAGCACGACGTCAGTCGTCGCTCGCCTCCTCTCTTGAGGCGTGGTTGACGAGACCACGTGCATCTTTGGGTGGAGTAGGTGCTGCCCTCGTGGTGGTGGCGGTGGTCTCATTGGGCGAGCTGGGTGGTGGCGCCGGAGCGAGTACGTCAGGGAATCCCATTTGCTGGCGAGGCACTGCGAAGCATAGTGGCCCTGACGGCCACAGTGGAAACAAATAACGCCGGGCTTGTATGCCCCGCCAGTCTGTGGTCTATGGCCCCCTCTGTGCTGCTGGGCTGCCGGTGGAGAAGGTCGTGGAGGTGCCACAGGAGACCTCGGTGGTGCTGAAGCTGGGGCACGAGGTGCCTGAGGTAGTCTGGCGCGGCACAGGAAAACTACCACTCGCCACTGCCGTCTGTAAAGCCCTCCTCCTCTTCCTCGACTCATCCACTGTCATGTTCTCATGCTCCACCACTATTGCCTTGTTGACGGATCTTTGAAACTCCAAAATCATGTGCGCTAACACAAGCCGCAACTCCTCGGCCACCCATGGAAGAACTCGTTCGGCGACGGCGTCTGTCGAGACGTCGTCCGAGCATACCGCCAACTAGTTGAAATCATGCAGTACTCGCGATGCCCTCCTCCGTCCTGCCTCAAGGCAGGAACTGCTGCTTTTGATAAGCGGCACTCCCTCCGATATATGGGCCTCTCGAGCGCTCCTCGAACTCGTCCCAAGTCGGGCGTAGCGGCCGAGCTGCATGGTGGAATAACTATCCCACCACGCGCGCGCACCCGCCAACTGATAGCTGGCAAACAAGACTCTCTCAACTCCGGTACACTGCGCAATGTTCAGCTTCTTCTCTATGTTGTGCAGCCAGTCCTCTGCCTCCATCGGGTCCTTGCTACCCGCAAACGTCGGAGGGTTGGTCCGCTGAAACTCAGCGAGACCTCCGTGCGCTCGGTGCGGGGCAGCTCCTCCTGCCGGACCGGGAGCTGGAGCGGTGTTACGTACGATCGCCTCAAGCATCCGGGTCTGGTCCATCCGGTTGCGCTCAATCATCATCATAAACTCGATCATGGATGGCGGCGGAGGGAGCACCTCCTCAGGCGGTCCGCCCTGCTGGGACGGCGGATGAGAGGGCTCGCCATGCTCGGGCAATTCTGGGATGGCCCACGATCGTAGAAATCGCTCGAGGTGCTAGGCGTGGTGCCGTAGATGGGGAGCCTCTGCCGCGCACGGCTCCTGATCGCGTAGTCGGTCCTGTCATCCTGTATTAGACAAGGATGGTTAGTAATCAAGATTAAAAGCCATCACCTGGCCATACATGCACAATCGATATCAAAGAGCATGAAAACTATAACCTCAAATGGAACACCAAACATTAAGCGACATAAAACCAAATCGATACAACTCAGTACATAAGCGCGCAGCAGCAAGATTACAAGCAAATAGTAGTGTTTGCAAATAAAACATAACATTCGACATCCACTACCCTATTACATAAATCTAAGGATACAAGCTCAAACATAGAGCTCTCTGCCCAAACTGCCTAGATATTATTCCGGTCAAAGTTCACCGGAAAGTCATCGGCGGTGGTATCCAGGGATCTGTGTCGCCCGGGTCTCGGGGTTGGTGAGGCGTAAGGGGATCCTACGCCGATGATATGGCCTCCTACTTCAGAAGACGATAGTCCGTGGCGCAGAAATGTACGGTGAAACCTCATTAGCGCCATCTGGACATCCGGACGAATGAGCCTCATGTCATGCATAAGCTGCAAATGCTCCTGAGCTATAATGAGACGACGACGCGTCTCCCATAACTCATGCACTATGCAGCGATGCATTTGGTCCATTACGTGAACCAATCTCGCCAATCGCTCGACTTGGGGTCCTCCCAAAGCGGATCTAGCAAGCGAGTTCACGTCCCTAGCGCGTGCGCGCATCGGAAAGTGATCATATGGGGGCTGGGCTAACTCTGTCAGGTCGTAGCGAAGACGACTCATGGCCACCAAAGCCACTTCTTGTAACGCTATGGCCTCAGAAGTACCACGCGCCTGAAAGCGGTAAGGTATGCTCCCCGTGACTTGTCTAGCAACGATATCTATCACTGCCATAAATTCCTCCATTCCTGGTCCTCGATCACGGCGGTAGACGGAATAAGTGGGCTGATATGTGAAGTTTGCCCTCCACATCATGTCTCGCAGCAACGCCGGGTATCCATCCACTCCTTCAGCTTGAGTTTCCCGGACAAGGTACTGAGGGTTCATCTAAAGGCAAGACGGCAAGGTAAGTTAGTTTCATAAACCAAAACAGGATCCAGAGAGAAAAGATACTAAGATGGATAAGGAATAAAAGATATTATTAACTTAAACTTTCTGAAAATACTTTGATAATTTGAAAAATAATTTGACCAAGGTACTTCCTAACTTAACGCCAGTGCTACCTCTAACCTACAGTCAGTATGGCTCTGATACCAACGCTGTGGGGACCCCGGTAATTATCTCCATAAGACCGAGATTAGACAAGGTCTTAGGGACATAATTACGGGTCTCGGTAAATGAATTCCAATTTAACTCTATCCAAGTGAGGGGCTTAGCCAAATACTAGAGCCTCCACGATCATGAGCGCTGCTCCTTTGCGAGCGCTACATGATTATCGATTCTCTTTCGATTCGAAGCACTACACTTAGTGAGTTAAATGGGGATTCATTAACAACGAGTATGACTTATATTGGCTCCCAAGATCAACGACCAATATACTCATACCCTCATCCAACGTTGATTACATCCATACAACGCATACAACAAGAGATCAAAAGACATACTGCATAATAGTCAAAGTCTACACTTATTACATACGGTACCGACCGCCAAATTCAAAGTAAAGTATCAAGTAGCAATGGAAGTAAGTAAATTAAGCAAAGACCAGAGTGGTATGCCCATCACCCATCGACAACCGATCGGAGTTAAATGATAGCACACTACTCGTTAGTGTCACCCAAGTCAACGCTAACAAGATCGTCAGACTCAAAATCTTCCTCACCTGAAAAGGCCAGCAAACATCTGGCTGAGTACAAGTGTACTCGCAAGTCTTACACAAATAAAATTAGTTATGCATAAGGGTCGTTCAAAGGATGGCTCATATTGGTTTAGTTTTGCGAAAGAGACGCAACAAATAACATCCTACACATACTAGTTTTTCATGTGCCCATTTTAAAATCAGATTTGAAGTAGGAGTAAAGCATATACTAAAGCATTTCAGTAATAAACAATTGAATCATGCAAAGACCAAGTGGCAGCCCACTTTGATGTATTAAACACATGAACATCCCGTTCATGACGAATACCAAGTTCAACCACAATTTTAATTAAAAATCTAACAATAGTAACTCCCGAACTCAAGCGGTTGTCCATAACCGTGGACACGGCTATTCGAATAGATTGATACCTGCAGGTGTACTACTTTACTCACACGACTTGATTAGCCCGTAAGCCTCCGGATGCCTCCGAATATAGCATACTTCCTATGGTATGCCGTACGTAAATCAAGATACGATCATTTTCAGAAGAAGACCCTATTGAGCTAAGTCCCCCTTGTGAGATGGTTCCTTGCCTAGTACAAGCATCTGATAGCACTTGCTAGGGGGCTCACAAGTTATATTGGACATACCGATGCAATCAAAACAAATAGAATTGGTGCTCCCTTGCACACTATAAAGGATTACATCGGCTCCTAAGAGACATAGGATTTCACGGTCGCTATGCCCTTACACCACCATGGGACTTAACACAATAAAACCCTCCCCCTACTTAACCATACGGCTCCCAACCCGCGTGTGGCGACGAGTGTACTTGAATTAACGACGTTACAAAGTTCGGTCCTCAATTGTCGGACAAGTCCTTCCACTTGCCCAATGCTCGTGCACAAAGACACCATCACTAACCAACACTTGTCCGGACCAGATCTCATTTTAAAATGACAAATTTTAGCTCATAACACAGATACGAAGATCTGAATTAAAGTATAAAGAGGTAAGTATGTGTTTCCCATAATTGTCGGGTTAGCCCCGGCAATCAAACTACCGTATCTAGACTTGCATGACTAAGCAACCCATATTCAATAATCATCACATCCTATCTTAAGCATGTAGGTACTGGCATAATTCAAGATTAACCTCACGCATAGGACATAACTAAACTACACATCACAAGAATATTTACATAATCAAAATAGCATGCAAGCAATTATCATTGCACTAACTTAACCAAAACTGAGATCAAATATGATGCAAAAGAAAGTTCAAATGATGCTTGCCTTGCTGGTACAGTACCTGCTCACCCTCAGTAGCGTAAGTGTCGATATCAATGTGCTCGGGATCTATATAATTATAACATCAAATAAATACCGAGAAAACAACTCAAAAACCAAAATGCTCAAAAATGCATGATTTTTCTACAGTAGTTAGGTCATGATTTTAGATGGATTTAGGTAAAAGAATTATTCCATTTGGAGTTATGAATTGGAAGTTATGCTATTTTGAATTTCAGGTTTCATTAACCCTAAGTTATGTAATTTAATTATTTGGCCAAAATTTGTAGAACAGTGGTGGGGTAAAGGATTACATAGGTAAATAGGTAATATTAAGACAAGTTCAAAACAGTTGAGTTTGTCCTATTTGGAGTTTTTATGATTTAGTTATGTATTTTCAAAGTTATCAGCCTTTTATAGTATAACAACAATAGAGTTAAATATTATATTCTCCCAAATATAGTTTCTGTGACAGAAGTAATATGGAGACCATTTTTAGAATTAAGTTCACTGAAAATGAAAATTATCAAAAGTGGTCTCACTGTTTTTGGAGTTTCCAATAATTACTTGTGTATTTTTGAAGTTATCAGTCCTTTTCCTGTTGCAACAATAATGGTTTAAATGGATTAATCTCCAAATAAAGCTCTCTGCTACAGAGACATGTTTGAAACCAATTTTAATATAAATTTCATTAATAATGGAAATTACTGTATGGTTTCATTCAATTTGGAGTGAAAATCAATTAGTTATGTATTTTAGAAGTTATTCATATTTTTGATGTATCAATAATTCATTTTCAGAATTTCTTAATCGGCTAATACTTTTCTTACCGAGTGCGCTAGCCGTGACGCCGACGGGCGGGCCCTCGAGTCGTGGTTGACTCGGTCACCGTGATCCCGCCACCGTAGAACACATCTTTGAAGCGCATTTCGTGAAATCGTCTTCCAAACATGATAACGTACTATAAAATTTACTGACTAAATGATTACGTTTTCCTTAACAGAAAGCGTATGTTCAAAAATACGCAACCACTTAACAGGGGCTAAACGCAGTGTTTTGCGCGTGGTCCCACCTGTCAGCGAGATCCTAAAGGCAACATTTAAACTAATTGCGTCATTAACTCCTTAATCGCCGGACTCTCGTCATTTGCCGGATATTACCGACAATGGAGCTCCCGCCCACGCTCGCCCGACGGCTCATCGGAGCTGTGGTCCACGGCGGCGCAAACTGAAAGCTATTATGGGACCGCAATAGCCATGCGCACCTCCAGGTAGTGGTGGCGAGGTCGGGGCTGCCCGACACCGGCGGCTAGCCGGAGCTAAGCGGCGACCATCTCACGGCAAAAACGCAAGAAGCAACATAGAGCTCCGCAGCATCAAACAAGCGAGTGCCCAGGTCCTAGGGACTAAGTGGAAGTTACCTGAGCAGAAGAAAGTGCTCGGGGAACTCGGAGCTGCTGGAGCACTATCGGCGCCGGAGAAGAAAAAGTGAAGGCACGGTTTCACGAGGAGAGGATCCTCTGAACAAAACCAAGTAAAAAGAATGATCAATAAGGCTTAAAGATCATTTGAGGAAACTATAGAAGCAAAGAATTTGGACAAAGGCTTACTGGATTTACGAGGGGGACGAAAAGTTGCTCCACGGCCGAAAAGGAATAACTTCAAAGTTTATGAACTCCTGTGAACAATCCGTCAATTAAAGTGAGGGGAAAACTAACTTATACTCATAGACATGTACTGACGCACAAGAATGAGCAAGAAACTCACCAGCGAAGAAATACCCAATTTGGGTGTCGCTGGGTGCACGCACTGGAGCGCCCGAGAGCACGGTGGTGATTCGGAAGCTACAAGCCAACGCATGAGCCGAGGTTAGCCAAAATAGAAAAGGCATTGATCACAGAGACGATCGGAACCAAGCGGAGGAAGCTTACACCGGCGAGGAGCACGGGAGAGCTTCCCCTTCCTAAGCCGCCGAGAGGAAGAGTGAGGGAGAACTAGGGTTCTGAGGTGTCTTATGCTCGGGCGATGACGGCAACGAGAGAGGCGTCAAGTGAGGAGCTCGGGGATTGGCTGCAAGCGGCGGTGGATGCACGGCGTCAACTGGAGCCGTTCTGGTGCACGTCGGTGTCGCTCGGCCGCGTGGCGTTAGATGCCTGAGCGCCAGCCAGAGGTAGACGACGGGTCTGACAACACGGCCCCACAGTGTCGTGTCTCTCGTTCACACGCGGCCGAAACGTGGCCCACCGTGGACCGCGAGATCTAGATCCAAGGGAGGTTTAAAAGAGTTAAGTGGTTCGGTTGGTGAAGCGGTACGAATTCTGAGCCGTTGATCTTTCATCCGGCGGCTCGCGAGAGGTGCGTTTAGTTGATCAGGCTCAACCGAGTCGCATTGGGTCGATCGGAGGAATAGTAGCTAGGGTTTAGGTTTCAGAGTTTGACCGAGTTTAAATTTGAATGCCCTACTTTGACTGAGGCTTAGAAATAAAAGTAAAATTCCAAAAATCATGAAATAATTTGTGGGGGTTCCTGGGAAGATATAGTTCCCATAAAAATTATGAAACCCCACTGTTCATATTAAAATTTGTGATATTTAAATTCAAACATGTTGTATGTCTATGAATGTTGTTTGAATTTTTAATTAGGTTCAAACTAGTCCCAAAAATTTTGGAAAAATTATATTTATTCATGAGAATTAATGTAGTATTTAAATAAATTGATTCCAGATGATGATCACAACTTTTTATTACATATTCTAAAAGAAAACCGAAATTTGGAGTGTATGTTTATGTGAAATGAGATTTTCCAAGTACAATATATTATGAAATGATTTGAATTTGATAATGCATGTTAGTGAGATTATTTATAATCCATTTTAATAGTTGGGGCTGTGACAATTCCTTGGTCATGTAGTTGAGAGATCATCACAATAACTTTTTAAATTATCTCGCCCCTTCCGTCATCTCACCCATATGGGTCGCGCTCATAAGTTGTGCGGGATGTTCACTGCAACGACTAGCGCAGCTAGACTACGACATTCTATAACGACTAGCGCAGCTGGCAACTTCACCCTCCCACGATGTCCCATTCAAGCTCACGCTTGCACTACTTCACTCCTCCACCAGTGAGATGACTTTCAAGGTCCGATAAATTTACTAAGCCAAATTGTAGTTTGCAGACTTATGGTTGTAGTTTGCAAACTTATGGTTGCACATGTTTTACAATAGGAGGTCATAATAAGATTAAGTCCATAATCCATTCGAGCGGTTCATACCACATACCCACCATTCTCGTGCCACGGCGGCACCTACCATCATACCATCCGTCCAGATGTGGTAAAAGCAGTTTATTGGGGGTTTTGAGGAGTAAAACCAACTTTATCTCAAATATTTCAGTCATGTTCCTCCAATGACTATCCAAAATCATTTTATGATTTAAGAGATGATGATTAGGGAATTTTAATACCCCGGTACTTAAGCAAGACTAGCATATCACTTAAGTATAACCTATAGCTAGTAAATTACCATATAGTACTAGGGTGACATGGAATAAGGGATTCAAATGTTAAATGATGGTATAATAATTACTAAATTACCAAATAGGTATTTAACTACCTTAAGAGTTAATATATATTTGCTTGAAGAATTAAAAAAATGCAATTTTGGTAACTTAAAGGGATATAATTTGTGTAAAATGTAGGCTCAAAATGATCAAAGTATTGACTCGCTTGGATTAAAGGTAAGAGAGTCTTGGTAGTCTTATGCTTGATCAAACTAGAGATCTCCTGCTTCTTCGAACTCTACTCGGCCGAGAGTGAACAGTACTTGGCTTACATTGTGGACATTCCATTGGGCTGGCCCATTTGACTTTGCCAGGCCCGAAGCCACTCGGGCTGGCTTTGGCGACCTACTTTGGTGGCCTAGCAGAGGCATGTGGCCCAGCTCATTTTAAGCGAGCTAGAGCCCGCTCTCCATGGAGACCGAGAAGGAAATGCGGCGGTGAGGATTGCGACGGCAATGGTGGTCAGCGGCAGCACTGGGTGGTGTGGCAAGAATCCCCGAAGCGTGGACAACCCATTTTGGGGTTTTGTACGGCCGGAGGGTCCGGTGAGGGGCGAACGGTGGTGCATGGCCAAAACAGGGCATCGTCAACGGCGGTTCCTGGCGGTGCTCCAGCCATATTGGTAGGCTTGGGAGCATCAGTGGAGTGAAGGGACCTCGATGGTGGTGGTGCTAGAGCTCGGGAAGGTCAGAGGAGGGCAAACAATGATGGCAGTGGGCGGCGGAGCCACGGTGCATGGTGGCTGCGAGCTGAGGATGGTGGCGTTGAACTTGGTGGTCGGGGATAGCTTCGCAGTGTTGAGGCGGTCCTCGTGACGTGGTTGGAGGGGTGAGGGTGCAAGGGTGGTGGCAGATCGAGTTTTGGCTCACCGAGGAAGAGGAAGAAGCTACGACAGCGATTGGAGCTTTTAGCCAGACTTGGGGATCACACTAGGACCTCCTCCCAGACCTCCTCAAGACCTCTAGGATGTCCCCCCAGGACCTCCCTCCGGGACCTCCACTAGGACCTCCTCAGGACCTCCCTCCAGGACCTCCCCAGGACCTCTCTTAGGACCTCCCTCCAGAACCTCCCTCTGGACCTCTCTCTAGGACCTCCCGCCAGACCTCCACAGGACCACTCCAGGACCTCCACAGAACCACTCCAGGACCTCCTTAGAACCACTCCAGGATCTCCTCGGGACCACTCCAGGATCACTCCAGGACCTCCTCAAGACTACTCTAGGACCTCCAGGACCTCTTCAAGACCTCCAGGACCTCTTCAAGACCTCCAGGACCTCTTCAAGACACCCAGGACCTCTTCAAGGCCTTCAGGACCGCTTCAAGGCCTCCCCAGATTCCCTTTTTCGAACAAGTGTGGTCAAACTATGGACCTGATCGTAGGTTTGCGTTGAGCTTTCATGGTTATGTGAATGATCCAAGAATGTATCTGTTTGTGCTATCTACTGATCTAGGGAATGTCATAGCTTGACACAGAGGATTCCAAATTCTAAATTTGGGGTCCGACAATTACAGAAAGCCGCGGAACAAAAGGGGTAGAGCTTATCTCTCTATAGGCAAGCGACTGAGGAAACCCGTGTGCATCCTATATTAACCAAAGACTTGGAAAATATTGGATGCACGCTAGCACCGATCGCCCAGCTAGACTGAGGTGAGACTAAGACTACAAGGGACTACGACTACCAGGGTCTATGACCACTGGAGGCTACAACTACCAAGGTCTACGGCCACTGGAGGCTACAACTAGTCTTCATCATTTCCTTGCTCTTCGACACCTTGGTCCTCATAGCAGGCATAATCTCCAAGATCCTCAGGGTTTGAAGGGTTGGAGGGAGGAGCGAGAGTGAGCACAACTTTCGTGCTCGCGAGCCAACACACAAGATGCAATAATATACATGCAAGACTTAACAAGGGTGGCTCGGGTTCTTTTATTTGCTAAAGTAATGTTTCAATTATCATAATTAGATATTTCTATCACTTAGTATTTTTAACCAAATTTGTATTTTGTTGAAGAAAATAATTGTGCAATATTTATAACAGCAGATGCTACCTCCACCTATGCTTATTTAATTGTGGCTACGACCACTATTAATAACACTAGGTACGACTACCCGGGAACAACATCGGTTACGACCACCTAGGAGCAACACAAGGTCCGAGTTACATCAGCCCGACCAGTTATTATCCCAACCACAAGATTTTGAAAATAGAACTAACTCTAGTAAAGTTCCCATGTCCGCCTTTGACCGTAGGCACGACTGTTTAAACAGTTTACACTCTGCAAAGGTTGTACACTTTACCCACAAGAGACAATCAACTCGTTGCCCTACACGATTCCATGGTCGTGCGGTTGAGAGATCATCACAGTAACTTTTTGAATTATCTCACTCCTTCCGTCACCTCACCCATATGGGTTTCCACCCATAAGTTATGCGGGATGTTCACCACAATGACTAGCGCAGCTAGCCTCTGCCACAACGACTAGCACAGCTGGCAACTTCACCTTACCACGGTGTCTCATTCAAGCCGGAACGTATCCAGCCGCTTGCACTACCTCAATCCCCTCAAGCGAGATGACTTTCAGGGTTCAATAATTTTACTAAGCCAAGTTGCACTTTGTAGACTTTTGATCACACATGTTTTTCAATGGGAGGTCATCACCAGATTAAGTCCTTAAGATCATTTGGGCGGTTTAAACCATATACCCACCATTCTCGTGCTACATCCGCACCTACCATCATACCATCCGTCCAGATGGGGTAGAAGAAGTTTGAGGTTTTGAGGAGAAAACCAATTTATCACAAATACTGCAATCATGTACCTCCCACGAATGCCTCAAAACAATTTTATATTTTTTAAGAGGTGATGATTAGGGCATTTAGTACCCCAGTACTTAAGCAAGACTAGCATGTTGCTTAAGTACAACCTATAGCTAGTAAATTACCACATAGTTATTAGAGTAACAAGGGGCAATGGATTCAATTGCCAAGTGATGGTATTATACATAATTATTTAGCAAATAGGCATTTAACTACCTTAAGAGTTGACATACATTTGCTTAAAGAATTAAAGCATGCAAGTTTAGTAACTTAAAGGAACATAATTTGCGGAAAAATGTAGGCTCAAAATGATCAAAGTATTGACTCGCCTAGATTAAAGGTAAGAGAGTCTTGGTAGTCGAGAGCTTGATCGAGATGGAGATCCCCTACTTCTTCGAACTCTACTCAGATGAACATACCGAAAAAAGGAACAACAAGCAAAGAGAACAAATAAATACAACAAAATAATAAATGAACTCCAAATTAAATAAGACCAAAGCTAAAAACTAGATCTTAAATTTAGACAAAATCAGAAGCAAGTTTCACTGAAATTGGAGTTAAAACGAAAAAGAACAGAGTCCTCGAAGCTCCGGTTTCAAGTACTGCTCATCCGACTACGCATGGTCGTAAGGGAAGGTTTCGACCACTAGTCGGAAAGACGTTTCGACCAACTAGTTGGAAGGAAGGGTTCGACCACATGGTCGAAAGGAGGGGATACAACTACTCGACGTGGTCGTAGGAAGGATATGACTACTCAATGTGGTCGTAGGAAGGATACGACTACTCAACGTGGTCATAAAACAAAGAAAGATTTGACTACTTCAACAGTGATCGAAAACAAAAAAGGATTCGACTACTTAAACAGTGGTCAAAAGAGAAGAGTGATTCGACTACTCAACAGTGGTCGAAAGAGAAGAGTGATTGACTACTCAACAGTGGTCGAAAACAAAGAAGGATTCGACTACTTCAACAGTGGTAGAAAGAGAAGAGGGAATCGACTATGATGTGGTCGAAAAGGATGAAGGATTTGACTGCTCGAGGCAGTTGAAAGAACAAAGAAAGAGAACAGGGCATGGAGAAACTCACTAGGACCGAGAGAGAGGTCGGAGGAGGTTCTCCGCACGGCGGCGGGGAAGCTCACAGTCGAAGGCGAGGGAGGACGACGAACGACAGTGGGGAAGCTCACGGTCGAAGGCGAGGGAGGACGACGAACAACGGTGGGGAAGCCCACGATCGAAGGCGAGGGAGGACGGTGAAGAAGGGGGCCAACTGGGACCGTAGGAGAAGCGGAAAAGCGGCAGCTCCTACAAAACACAACTAAACTAGAGTGAGGGGATTGCTGCAAGGGGCTTTGGTACACGAATTGATGCGGATAGAGGAGGTGGCGGCACTAGAGCGGCCAGGACTGGGAGGAGGTGCGCGGCGGCTTGAACTCGGAGCTCGGGGCTTTGGGCAAACTACAGCAACAAGGACGAGAGAAGGAGAGTTGGGTGGAAAAACAAGAGGAGGGCGAGGGCTCCTTGGTGCTCTCCTTTAAAGAGGAAGGAGGGGGATCGGGCGAGATGGGCTTCGGCAGGGGCAATGGCATTTAATACGGACGTCGCTGAGGGAAAAGAAAGGCAGGGTTCACGCAAGAGGCGACGGCTTTTGCAGCGAGAGACGCGCTCTCAGCGGCATGGGCCAGCAACGGGGGAAATTGGGCTTGAGCCCAGAAAGGAAGATGGTCCGAACCCGGGAAGGGGAAAGAGTTTCATAATTTTGGAAGCAGGCCAAAGCTAGAGAATTTTGCAAATACTCCATAATTTGAAATAGTTTTTGAACACCAAAAAGACCATAGAAAGATACTAATTAATCAACCAAAAAATAGGATGTTACACCATATGAGGCGGGCGTGGTGCGTGGCAGTGACATGGTTGGCGGGGGAGGAAGAAGGTGTTGCATGGGCATGGTGGCGGCTAGTGGCATTGCGGAAATGGCAGCATCCCACTGGCACAAGGGCGTGTGGTGGCGCGGACAGCTACAGGTTGCACGACCAGTCGAGCACTTGGCGAAGCAGCGTGGGGTCTGGAGCAGAAGAAGGGCCAAGGCCGAGCGGCGTTGGCATGGTGGCGCTGTTAGGCAGGGCGAGGTGGCAGGGTGAGGTGGCGAGCATTGGTGTGGGAGAAGGTGGTGGAAGAAGGCGATGAGGATGAAAGCGATGTTTTGTGCGTGCGAACGATGGAGCGACACAAAGAGGAAGAAGACAGAGTGAAGGCGGATTTTCTCAGAGACGCTTCCGGGCTGGAAAAGCGGAAAAGCAAAAGAGGAAAGTGGGAAATAGGCAAGACTTTTCGAATTGGGCAAGAAACTCAAATTCAAACCAAACTCAATTTTTTTTGAAAATTTTGGGTCTTTTCACATACTAGATCGCAGTCATCTCAATTATCCTGGACGTTTCCCATGGGGTTTCCCTAGAACCGGTTGATCCTGAAGTGTTGGAGCTCCACTCTGGCCTCCTCCGCCGTCCTCGCCTCGCCATCGACGGCCATCTCAGCCAAGATCCTCCTGACTGTCGGCCCCATCTTGAACCCGTTACCAGAGAACCCGGCCCTGACCACCACGTCATCGCCGAACTCCCAGCCGAGGAAATCGACCGCGAGGTCCTTGTCCGGTGTTATGGAGTACATGCACGAGTGTCGGACGACCGGCCCGCTGGAGGTCTCCAAGTGGTCCGGCATGAATTCCTTGATCCACCGGGCGACCTGCGCGGCCACATCGCCGCCGCCGGAGACCCAGTCCCGGTTGTCTGGATCGCACGGCTGGCCGTTGTCGTAGTTGATCTTGACCAGGCCTGGGACCTCCAGCGATGGCGTGCTGTACACGTGCGGGTCGCCGTAGCTGGAGAACGTCTGGAAGCCGGACTCCATTGTGAGCTCGTGTTCGCGGCCAGGCTTGATCTTCCAGTACAGGACGAGTGTGTGTAGTGGCTGGATGGGACACTCCATGCCGGCGACGAACTTGACCAGCTGGCTGCTCCAGGCGCCGACCGTGACGATGCACTTAGCGCCGTGGAACTCCTCGCCATTGGTCATCTTCACCAGGGCCCCGGCTTCTCCTTCCTTGACGATGTCGATGACCTCCATGTTGTCCCTGACGACGACACCCTTCTTGATGGCGAGCGCCTCGAATATGGCCACCACCTTGGTCACATTCAACACGCCGCCGCCGCGCTCACTGACTGCCTCCCCTCCTCCGGGCTACGTCCACCTCCCCCGCGTCGGCGTTCTCGATGGCGATGAGGAGCGAGGCGTTGCCACGCAGGCCCATGGAGAGCTACGGCACCGAGGTGAGCACGCGGTAGTCAGACTCGGCCTAGGCGTCACCCTAGAGGTGGCGGGCGAGGTGGACCATCGGCAGGTAGTGCGCCTTCGGGTAGGCGCTGCGGCCCACGGATAGGGGGAGAGATGTGTAGCGACCCTGTGGAACTAAAGAAACTAGCATAATTACCCACCCTATTGTGCGGGCTAGTATTGATTTGATCTTGTTGTGGAAATGATATAATTTTAAACAATACTAAATCAAAATTCCAGCAAAAATTTTAATACTTTCTCAAATGTGAAAAGATAAACGGTTAAAAAATCATACCTAAACAATCAAAATCATTCCAAATCTTGCATCTCCTTTATGTATTTTGGTGAAGGATTTGATTAAAAATATATAAAATGTTTTGATAGAAAAATTAGGCTTGTCAAATTTCACTAAACATGATCCTTAGTCTAAATTATCTAAAATTCTAAATAGCATTGTTTACCACTACTACAAAACAGTTTATAGTGGACGCCTCATGACAGCATGAACTTATAC
This sequence comes from Ampelocalamus luodianensis, assembly GCA_036346255.1. Classification (NCBI taxonomy): domain Eukaryota; kingdom Viridiplantae; phylum Streptophyta; class Magnoliopsida; order Poales; family Poaceae; genus Ampelocalamus; species Ampelocalamus luodianensis. Next base: position 75,114,959 of record CM070617.1, on the reverse strand, counting down.
AGATGGTTACTTAGGAACCATCTTTGCAACCGTCTGTGTTATTTCATTATCACAGACGGTTTTTAAATAGAACCATCTGTGATATACTCCTTATCACATACGGTTCTTAATACGAACCGTCTGTGATACTTCCCAGACGGTTCGTATTAAGAACCGTCTGTGATAAATAGTATATCACAGACGGTTCTATGATAGAACCGTCTGTGATATGTCTTTTCTATCTCTTTGTTTCTCGCGCGATGTGTCTCTTCATCTCACGATCGCATATCTCTTCGTCTCCCACTCCAGCTTTAGTACTTGTTTTATAAATAGACATCCCCTTCTGAAAGGGATTATTTCTCACGAACCTCTCCTTGATCCGACCCCTTTCTCCACAAACTCCAGATAGCTTCCTCTCTCGTCCCGGCTGTATTGGCCTACATTGTGGTTGTGTACTCGCACCTCTGTGGTCGCAACCTAGCCCAAGTTGCGGACAAACCTTCCGTTCGCAATGTCCTCCGTTGTAGGCCCTCTGATCTACCAGAGACCATAGCGGTCATCATCTGTCGATTGGATCTCCTCCTCCAATAGACCAATGCAAGGGTCTCCGGCATCCGGCGAGTAAACCTCGTCGTGGAGATCGTCCTATAGAACTATTTGGTCCGCACCGAGGATGCAGCCCGGAGAGTCGAGGACGACATCCGAATTGCTAGAGAGCGGGTCGACCTCGCCGAGACGGAGGAGACGAGGGTTGATGGCATCTGGGCTATATGGGGGCATGATTACGGAGTCCGAACGGCTACAAGAGCAAATTGAGCGTGCAAGGTCACAGGTAGGGATGGCAATCGGGCGCGGTAGGTACGGGTAGTGCTCGCCTATACCCATGCCCGCGACCCTGATTTCCCCCCGCGGACATGCCCGCGAAGGATGACGGGCGAAGAATCTCGCCCATGCCCGTCGCCCGTGGGTACCCGTCGTCCACGGGCATGCCCATTTACCCGCGAACAATGCACCGTCGCCCGTGGGTACCCATCGCCCGCGGGCATACTCGTCACACATAAAGTATTGCCGTACAGGTATTCCATATCGGTGATACATAGCTAATAGCTCTAGATATCCTTAGTACCACAAATTGCTAATGATACCCATCGTGCCACCTCTACTGCCCACGCACTCTGCAGAAACAACTGGAAATACTCAAAGATAGTAAAACTAACCGGCAAACTTGATATTCCATATTTAATAGAAGGTGAGGATCCACCATTCCCAATAGACATCTGAGGCATTGCTGGAAGAGTCCCAAATGGATTTAAAACCAGAGCCGGCTGCATTACCATATTGGACTGGCTAGGGGTTCTGCATCAAATATGCAACATGATATTACAAATTTAAGTAAAAAAACAGAGAATGAATAGGAAACAAAACACTAACCTGTTTGAGTTTGAGGTTGGAAGGAGAACATGCTTAGAGTTTGAGCAGGGGCAGATTGAAATGTTGTCTTAATCACAAGGAGCAAAAATCAATTTGTTAACAGTGAATGCATGCTAAGAAGAATGCTAAGAAGAATGAATGCATTTAAAACAAACTACTCGATCGGTCGATCCCAAATAATTTAAAACAGGGTTCATCAAAAAATAAGCATGCTAAGAAGAATGCATGCATTTAAAACAGGGTTTACCATATGAAGCAAACTACTCGATCGATCGATCCCAAACAATTTTTCTCACCTTTGTCTCCACGCTGGTAATCTTCCCACCTCAATTCTTCATGACTCTTGCCTTTGTATGCATCCATGGCTAATATTGAATCCAATTTCGTAGCAGGTTGAGTACCACTTGTAGCGCTGTCAACATCTGGTGTTTGAGCTGACATAAACAATGCACACATCAAATTCATCACAATTAGAATTCAGAACAGTAGGAAAAGGGCTATTAGAATTCAGCTAGTGCACTCCTGTAGTTGAAAACTCACGCTTGTTAAAACACCTAAAAGATCTATGCTTGGTTTCAAGCTCTTTCTTCCACTGGCATTCTAGTCAAACAAGACTAAACTAGAGTATTAATCTGTTAAACAATAAATCTCAGTCCATAAATCCTAGTACACATTTGCATCATATCCAAAGATTAGGTTAAATAACATTTCACCGGCACAAAATAAACCACGTACTAGATCCTTCATGCGAAATGGCACAAATAGGCATGAACACCTACCTACCAAGATGCGCAAGAACTGCAGCACTATCAGTAAAAAAACCACGCAAGAAATGCGCAAGAATGAAGCTATGCACATCTTCACCTGGTTTAGTAGAACCTCGGTCGAGCTTTGAGGTCAGGGGAGGAGCGGCGGTAGGGCGGCAGGGCGGGGGGCGACAGCCGGTCGGGGGAAACTCTCAGCCGGGAGGAGGATGGGGCAGATCTGGAGGAGTGTAACATCCCAATTTTTTGAGTTTAAAAATCTTTTAAATAGTTAGTAGGAAGAAATGTCACCATTTGGATTTTATTTGCATTTAATTCAAAAGCTTAATATTGGACTTTATAATCAAAAATATTTAATATGAATAATCCCAACCTGAACAATAGCCAAAACTATTTTATTTTGGTTCTTTGTGCTCAGATATATTTTCTAGATTTTTGTAGAATTTTTCTGTGTTCATTTGCTAATTTCTATTGCTTATTTGAATTTTTGGTATTTTTTAAAATAGAAAACTACTTATAAATCTCAAAAATCCCCTTGGGCTGAATCTCCCTTGACTCGGCCCATTACTAATCAAATCCGGCCCTTTTCCTCGCGCGCTCGCTAGCCCGTGAGCGTGCGCGACACTGACCTGTGGGTCGTTCCCCTCTTCCTCTGTCTGGTGGACCCGCGCCGAGTCGTCGTCTCCGCGCCGCTTTCTTCTCCGCGCGAGAGCGCTGCATTCGCCATGTTTCTTCTGGAAGCCCCGTTCGGTGAAACCCAAATCCTCAACTAACTTATCCCGGGAGAACGCGTAGAACTCAATCTCTATCTTTTCCGCGTCCGTATCTGCCCAAATCTTATCTCAATTCAGTTTCTATCTCTAAGAACCAAAGAGTCCGAAAAGCTTGCGATTTGGGCGTTTCCAAATCCGACACGCTCCCCGGGTATAAAAGGCTCCCCGAGGATCGCCCGGTCCTCCGCGACTAAGAACCCCAACACTCTCCACCTCTAAAGCCCCGGCGTCGCCACAATTTGGAGTTTAGGGTTTTTCGCCGCCGATCTGTTCTTCATTGATTCTGCCGCCGTCGTCACGCCCCGTCGCCTTCGACCGGTGTTGTAGCATCGCCGCCGCGTGGGCTTCACGGTGCGCGCCTCCGTTTCGTCGGCCAACCCCCGTAGCCCCGTTGTCGATTTTGACCGCGCCACTCCGCCGCCAACCTTGAGCGCTGCCGCAGTTTTGGTCACCACCGGGAGCATCCAACCGTGTCACCAGATTCGCGAGGTTGCGAGGAGTCCAGCGCTACCCTCCGTTGTCGCCGCCGTGGTCAGAATCACCGTTGTCGTACCCGGCCGACAAATCTCGCCGGCGAGCCAGCGTGTCCAGTCGAGTCAGCCTCCACGTCACCCTTGTACCGACGTGTCATCCCAGGTGTCGCAGACGTGGCGTCCACGTTGATGCTCGCGTGGCACACCAAAGCCCAGCCGTTTCAATCTCTCAGGTGGACTTGGTCCACGTTGCACCCTCTCACTGACTCATGGGTCCCACGTGTCAACCCAAATTTCTTTTAATTCTTTCGGCCGAAAATCTTCTGATGACATCAGCGTGCGTCATATTCCGGAATTTCCAATAGGAAAATAATTCGAAAGTTCTAGTAAATCCAAAATTAGGGTTTCTTTAGATTTTCAATCTTCCAGAACTCATAACTTTTGCATCCGAATTTCGATTGAGCCCATTCAAATTCCTAAATTTATCTAAATTCGAGCTCTATTTATCTGAGATTTTTAATTAATTTTTGGAGTTTGTTTTGCCTCTGTTATTTATTTATTTTGTTTATTTATTTCGTTTGCGAGTAGACATCGATTCGTCGGGGAATTTTGGAGAAGAAGGAGCAACCCAAGATCAAGACCAATACATAGACCTTTTCCAAGGCAAGTCATACCTTTGATCATATCGAACCCAGTTTTCAAATTTACTTTGTTTCAAATTATTGCATTCTAATTTAATTATTTATTTAACTGCTTTTGGGTATAGTTATCATCCAATTTGTTATCACACCTTGGCTTTGTATCTCATATTTCCTTGTCACCCTAGATTGGTTTATTTGTTGGTGCTATGGTATTACCAACGTGGGTTGGTTAGATGCGAGTACAATTGCTTAGCCATGCTACGAGTCTCACTTATCACCTGAGTTGCAAATATTAAATTTGACTAAGTGACTATGGAACTTTGTGTAAAACTGTGTGCTATGTGTTATTACTTCGTGATAGCATGTGTTGCACTAAAACCAACTGGGTGGTAAAGGATTTGGACTGAAGCAAGTGGTGGATACTGTGTGATATGGTGGAAGTTGTGTGCATGGGAATGATAATCTTTGTGATTTAGTTAGAAAATGGAAGTCTTGCCTCGGTCAATTAAGGACTTAACTTTGTGCGCCATTGAACTGAGCCTTACTGTATGACCACATGCCTGATGGGACGGGCCTAACTTAGTAGGTTATGGATTCTTGGCATTGAATACTCAGGCCCTAGGTTAGGCTATGGGTGGAGGTGTGTACTACAAGGTAGTCGCATCACGGGGCGGTTCGCCGTATCCCTGTCCAACGATGTGTGTTATGCCAAAGCACTTTGTTTGGGTTGGCATAGCGGTTTGTAAGCACGTCGGGAGTGTCAATGTTAGGATGAAGTTTTTGAACCATTTTGTTATGATTAGTGCTTGCTACACTAGTTGTATTGTGTGGATAAAGTGTACAAACTCTGCAGAGCGTTAAATAAATCTATTCGAATAGCCGCGTCCGCGGTCATGGACATGCTCGGGGATTTCACACGAGGGGTAGTTTTTGTAAAATATTTGGGATGGGAGCTATGTTGTAACATCCCAATTTTGGGCTTGTGTTTCAAATGTAAGAAAATGAGTAAAAATTAAAACTTTTTCTTACATCTTGTATTTCCTGTTTGTACTGAACAATTATTGTACAAGAAGTTATGGAAATACAAAGTCACAAGTCTTTGATCCAAATCTTGATCCTTCAAAAACATTCTTGTTCCATCTTGTGTTAATCTCTTGGAAATAATTTTCCTAAAATCCTGGGTTGCTGCGTAACCCCTCTGAAAAATTTCACAATTTTTAGAAATTGTTTGAATGAGATTGGAGGCAAGTCAACCCAATTTAAAATCTGGTCAATCTGTGAACCAGCACCTTGTTAAATTTTTGGAGGAAAATCCACAGCACGAAAACCTCTGAAAATTTTAGGCAAGGTCAATCCTTTAGCTGGCAAACTCCTGTAAAAATTTTAGAATTTTTGAAGTTGTTTTGCTAGCTCAAACAATTCCCTAAGGTTCAGCTCATTTTAATCCCCAAAATCATAGGTGGTCGGAGTCACACTCAGGCTCGAGTTAGACCCGAGTCAGACCCCGCCTTCGGGCTCGGTCGGGCCAAACCGCTGTGGGTGTGTGCTTTCGAGCCGTTGGATTCATATCGGCGCTCACGGCACCTAGCCTCTCACCGGTCTTCTTCTTCCTCGCGCGCGCGCATCAACGATCTTGTGGCGTGGCTCACAAATCTTGCCGCCTCGTCAACGCCTACCGTCAGTCGGTGTGGCGCGTCGAGCTTTCGGCAAGCCGGTGCTCGCGCGCCCTACTTCCTTAGCCCGAGTTTTAGCGCGGCCGAGCTTGCCGTAGCTCACGCGCGGCCCTTTTCCTTGTGCGGTGCTCGTCGGTTTTATACCACCGAGCACCCTTTGATCTTTGTTTCCCGCACATTTTCCCGGCTCCCTTTACGTTGGTGGAGCTCGAACTCGGAAACATCGGATCCGCCATTTTCGGGACCTTGGAGCTCCTCGTTGTCGTTGGAGCTCTAGTGGTTTTGAGTCCCCTCTTCATTTCATTTTGGACCCGTGGTCATCGCAGGGCTTTTTCCTAACTTGATTTTGTATGATCTCCTCAGGGGTCGTCGAATTCAAGTTTTGGAGCTCTTGCGGCGTTAGGGCACTTCATCGTTCCTACTCGGTGAGTGCCCAGTTCAATCCTTGCTCTTGGACCACCCGTGGTCATCGCGAAGGGATACTGATCATTCTTGTTGCTTTTGCCAGCTCAGGGCACCTGGTCGTCGTCACCTTCTTCACCTCCGGCGTCGGTCTCCACCGCTAGGTCTTCTCCGACCTCCTCTAGACCTTCCCTGCACTCGGGTGAGTTCACCTTAGCCCTGTAGAGTTTAAGCTTTGGCTAGGGTAGCTCGTAGCGCTTATTTTCGCCGTTTTTGGATTTTGCCGAAAACCACCCTCCGCTCCTCTCCGGCTCGCCGGCGTTCTAAGCCAGCTCCGCCGTTGAGAATGCCTCCGATAGGTTCGCAATAGTATTAGCTTCGTTTTGGTGGCCTTGGTCCCCGCCGCTGTGGTCTTGGTCGTCGGCGACGCGTGCGGCGATCTCAAACACGTGCTCAGTACTTTGTCGGATTTTCGACAAGTCCTCGGACCTCCTCGGGTTGTTCTTGGCCGTTGATGACTTCCCCGGGATTAGATCTAGGCTTTAGATTCATTTATGGGAAAACTCTAGGCTCAGGACCTCCCCATCGTTGGATCTTAGCCGTTTAAGACCACCCCTAGTTAGATCTGTACCGTAGAAGGGCTTCCCGTGTAGTTTCTTAGTCCCAAGACCTCCTGGAGCAATCTCGGCCGTTAAAGACCTCCTGGGATTAGCTCTTAGCCGTTAGATCTGGCTCTGTGTAAAATCTTGCGTGCCAGGACCTCCCCTAGGGCTGATCTTAACCGTCTAGGACCACCCCGGTTAAATCCTAGCCGCTAGGACCACTCCTGCGCAAAAGGACCTCCTCTGGGTCATTTTGCCAAAACCACCCCCTGGACCTCCACCGAGGTCCTCTTTGCAAAAATACCCCCCCTCGATCATTTTGCAAAGACCACCCTCGGGGTCCTCTTTGTAAAAAACCACCCCTGGCCTTTTACAAAGAAAACCCCCGCTCAGACCTCTTAGGCTCAATCCTGACCGTTCACGACCTCCCCGGTTTAGATCTGAGCGTTAGATCTTATTTTGTAAAATCCTTAGCGCTCAGACCTCCCTCCGTGGCAATCTGGACCGTTCAGGACCTCCCTAGGCCTTATCTGAGCCGTCCAGATCTCCTTCCGTTAAAACCCTGTCACTTAGGACCTCCCGAGTAGATCTTGGCCGTCCAAGACCTCCTCGGTTGAATCCCACCGATCGGGACCTCCTCACTTGATCGTGTCCGTTAAAGACCTCCTCGGGATCTAGACCGTTGAAGACCTCCTCCGTGAGATCTTAGCCGTCGGACCTCCTCCGTAGGTTTACCCATAGGACCTCCCTAGTGCTCGGGACCGCGGATCTTGATCGGCGGTCCACGACCTCCGATAAGCGCTAGGACCTCCATTGCGTCTTGCTGTGCATGCACCGGTCGTGGCCGTTGGATCTAATCTCAGCGGTCCGCACCTCCCAGTCGCGGGAGGAGGTCTTGTGTGCGCTGTGCTTCGAGGCTCGTAGCCGTCAGATCTTGATCTAACGGCCCATGACCTCTCCTTTTCGTTCAGTTCGTTTGGACCTCCCGAGAGCTCAAATGTTCTAAGTCTTTTTATGTTTCAAAGTTCAAAAGTGCATACCTTTGTCAATTTAACTCCTTTTTGAATGATTCGATTCTTTGTAGCTTTGTTATAGTATGAACTTTAATCTGAGAATGAAATTAGGCCTGTCATATAGCAGAAAATGATTTAACTACATGATCTTGTTTAGTAAAAAATGATGTCTAGAAATTCATGGAAAATTTGTAAAATGCATAACTTATTCTCTGTAATTCCAAACTGAGCAAACTCAACCTGGTAAAATTTGTCTATAAACATGCTTTAATATGAACTAGGCTTTGTCTTTATTCATGTTCCTGAAAAATGATATATGCTAGTTTTAGAACTTAGCAAAGTCATAACTAATTCATTAGAACTCCAAATTGTGCAAACTCAGTTTTGCTGTTGTTAGGATACTATTATCTACCTACCATAAAAATTTCGGACCTTAGATCATTTTGGAAATTTTCGCCATGAACAGTAACAGATAGGAATTAAACTGGGTTTTTCAGGCTGAGCAAAATTGTTTAGAGCATAACTTTTTCATGCTAAGTCCAAATGGAGTGATTCTTGTTTCTAAAATTGTCTAAAATCAACCTCTAGCTGCTGTATGAATTTCATTGGATTTGGATGTTCTTTGCTGTTGAGTTTTATTTGGAGTTCTTGTTCTTATTTGGTTATCGCCTTTTCGCGTTAGGTTCCGAAGGAATTATTGATTACGTGAGTGAATCCTCTGCAGCAAGAAAGTGATCTACAGCAAGGCAAGCAGTTTGATCATATCCACTCCATCCCATTACTTTTAAAATCTAATACTTTGTTTTACTTGTACGTATGCATGCTTTTGTGTCAATGAATAATTTTGCCGAATAGAGGTAGCTAATCCTATTGCATTGTTTCCCCTAAATTGTTCACCCCTGCCACTACCTTAGGACTATTATCCTCACCGGTGAATTAGAGCCCGGTGAATGATTTAGGGCCTCTTATTTGTCTTTACGATATGATGCTTAGCAATGCTTAGATACCGGTAGAATTGGACGGTTATCGACTTAGTCGGTAACCTTGATCACACAAAATTATTATAACTTTTTGATTCAGCCTTTGTGCTATGTTTATTGTGAAAACCAAAACCTAAAAACAAATTGATTTAGACTTGGGCACAATGGTATGTTGGTGTGCTTCTGGGTGTGACTGGAATGGTGCCCGAGTCAACAAGGACCGAACATCTTGTTACACTGAACCAAGCATTTTGCGTGCTAACCACACTAGAGGGTATGGGACCTCTCTTGACTTAGTACTTTGGTGTGTATTGGCTTGGTCGCAGGAGCCGCGGGAGGATGGTCTTTGGGAGCATTGTAGAGTCCGAAAGGCTTCCCCCGTGATGGCTGGTTGTCTTTCGGCTGGCAATGTAAGCGTATGGATTCCGGTCCATACGAGCGGCTCGTAGTCAATGCACAATATTGGAAAGAGTCTCGTAGGACTTAGCCGTGCCGGCATACCTTAGGAAGTGTGCTTTTGTGGCTTAAAGGCGGTCTGAAGTGTGGGTACATTGGTACACCCCTGCAGGGTTAAAACTATTCGAATAGCCTCGTCCTAGGTTATGGACACGCTTGGCAAGGTCTTTCAAGAGTTAGACTACAACCTTTTAAATTAAAACTTGACATGGGTGGTACGAATCTGGGATTCGTGCTATGTGTGGTGACTGTTGGGATAGTCACCAATAGGTGGTTACTCTTGTACTTATTGTATCACTGTTATTTCAACAATTACAATCAGTTTGTCAAATTGCTTTGAATCTATTACATTATGGTAAATGAAAACTTGCTTTATGCTAAAAGTCAGTCCAGAGCCCCCTCCACTTAAATAAAGCTTGCATGTAGTTAATTATAGTTCTGTTATCCCTACACGTCGGTCTTGCAGTACAAAAACAATTTTTGTACTCGGTTGCTTTGCTTAATGTTTTGTTGCGAGAGGAAGAAGGTGAGCCCCAAGGGCTCCCCTTTTGTGAGATGTGCTTCGGGTTTGGCGACTAGCTTGGCGGCCCGGTTGGTTGCCTTGTGGGTAAAGGCACACTAATTGGCTCTTTTATTTATCGCCATCTTATGGCACTTTTGCTTCCGCTGTTTAATTGTTATTTGGTTGTCATTTGGCCGGTTGGCCCTTGTTGTAATAAATCTCTATTATGTATGTCTTTTGTTAGACCTGTTTTATGGAATTGATGCGTGATTTTGTAACGGGGTGTGTATACTGCATTCCTAGGAAGTATACATGTCTCGGGGCTTGGTTTATTTGATTTGTGACGCTAGAGTCAAGGGAAGACTAAGCATTACAAGCCAAATAAATCGGGGTCCTCACATATGTGATCTAAGTCATATAGCTGTGTGAAAGAAATTGATTAGGCTATGTGTCTTTGTGAAAACAACTGTTAAATTAATATTGTTTATTTGTTTTGAATTGTATTTCAATCTATTATCGTATTCAATTGCAAATATTGTATTTCTGCAAAAGAACCACAGAAGCTTTTCTTTTTGAATTAAGCCTGCATCTATAATTTGCATTCTGTGGTGTGAATTGCGAGTACGGTTGTGTACTCACGCTTGTTGTAAAACTTGCGTCCAAACCTACAGAACAGGAGGAGTCTATGCCTGCTTTCGAGGAGGAGTTCATCGAATGTTGCTGATCGTTCGTTAAGGTCTGGATTCCATTTGGTTGCCTGTGGTGAATTGATGGGATCTACGCTGAAGTTATTTCTATTCCGCTGCTATTTTATTCTCTGTTAGCCCTGCGTGGCTCAATAAGTATAAACTCGACCTTAAGGTCAAAACCCTTATTTGTTACTCAAACTAATCGTTTATGTTACTTATCGCTTGTGTGGATTGATAATCACCTGTGTTGACACTGTGTGCACTAGCGTGATCCTGGACTAGTGCATTATACACAGAGGGTTCCAGAATCGTAATTTTGGGTCCCGACAGAGGTGGTATCTGAGCCATACTGACTGTAGGTCTTGACCTTAGTTAGATCAGCCGTTTGTAGAATGTCCAAATTATTTTCTAAAGAAAAATTAACTTGCAAGATTAGTTGATTGCTTAACTCTTCTCATATCTCTCTCGACTCAACTATTGCTATAATCTCTTTTCTTCCCGCCGTTTTAAGTTGCTCTTATCCCTTCGTCTGTCTTGACAGATACCTCATCTTCAGAGTTATGGTGAGTGCATCAGAGGATACGCCGCTGAGCTTTGGAAGCTGTTACAGGTTCTTGGACGCTTTGATCGTCCGTTGTACGTTGGCAACAACTGGACTGTGAGCGGTCAAACCCGTGGGGTGATCTGTCGTCTGACGATTTACGCCAAGAGGAACGACAAGGCAAGCCAACCTTCGCACGTCTCCGTGAGGAAGAACACTTGGCTGGAAGGCATCCAGGAGTCGTCACGCTTGGCTATGCTATGTATCTGCAACATCTACGCACGGGAGCTCCAAGACATCGTCTTTCGTTACCACCCCAGAGCTGCAGCCGTGGATCTGCCAGAAGAAGAGAGCAATGCTACAGTCGTGCACCTCTCCTAGTTCGTGGCCGCCCAAGGAGAAGCATTGGAGAGGACTATCACAGAACTGGATCATGTCTACGAGGCACTACAGAGAGCTGAAGAAAAGGTCTCTACTCTACAAGAGATTCTCTACGACCAGGATGACCAGGAGGAAGATGATGAAGAAGATCCCAAGGAAGATCCAGAGGAAGGCCCAGTAGAGCCAGGAGAAGCGCGAGCGGAGGAGCGGTGAGCTAGCTTGCACGAGAATGCTGCCTCTTGCACGATTCCGGGCATCGAGATCGATTCGCGAGATGTCGGCTCACATCCGAGTCTACAGTCGGCAGGAGCGTCGCCGAGGCTGCGGAGGCTTTCTTGAGTAGTGTGTCTTAAGTTTCAGTTTTCAGGTTTAGCCAGTTTCAGTTTAGTAAGTCACCCTTTAGGCGGTAGTTGTGTGCTTAGGTCGTTGTTTCTTTTGTGTGCGAGTGTGAGCTGCAAAGGCCCTTAGGCATTTGTTGCAGCCATGCTAAGACCCTATTAATAAAGGTATTTCATTTGAGTTTCTTGAGCTGTGTTTTGTTGGGTTTAACCTACCCCTGCTTAGTTCTTAACTCATCTTGTGCTTGCTACCTCATCTAACCCATGGAACTTCATCAGATGGTTCAGACTCGTCAGACTGCTGCAAGTGGTTCCGGTACCCCAGCGCCGAGGAGCATTGAGCAACCAGCCGTAGAAGCAGTTTCGCCGCAAGCACCCCCGATTGACCTACAAAATTTCGGAGCTTTCATGGCAGCGCAAACTCAACTTATGAACACCATGATGAATCAGATGCAGGCAATGAACAATCAGAACAACAACAACAACAACAACCACCAGCATGGAGCACCAGCTGCTCATGGTCACCATGGACCATCTAAACTTGCGGAGTTTATGAGGACTCATCCACCAACATTCTTTGGATACGTCTCCCCAGTAGAAGTAGATGATTGGCTTCGGGTGATTGAAAGAAAGCTACTGATCACCCAGTGCAACGATCGTGCGAAGGTTTTGTACGCTACTCGCCATATGGAAGGCATAGCTGCTGAATGGTGGGAGAACTTCTGTGCCGCTCATGAGACACCACAGGATATTACCTGGGAGGAGTTCTCCGCAGCATTCCGCCAGTACCATGTACCAGAAGGTATTATCGATCTGAAGAAGGATGAGTTCCGCGCCCTTAAGCAAGGAGCTATGTCGGTGTCCGACTATCTCAACAAGTTTTCTCAGGTAGCTCGTTACGCAGCAGAGGATGTCGCCAGGGACAAGGCTTGCTAGAGTCACTTTCTGAAGGGATTGGACACTGGATTGCAAGTCAGTCTGATCGCCCATACTTTCCCTGACTTCCAACAATTGGTCAATAAAGCTTTCGTCTTGGAGGACAAACGTAAGGAATTGAAAGATAACCGCAAGCGCCGGATGGCTCAGCAAGGAAACCATCAGTCACAGCAGAAGGCCAGGACAGTTCCGCCACAGTTTAACCAGTTTCCACCGCAGAATTTGTTCAGGGCACCTGCACCAACTTCAGCACCTCGTCTAGCTGCCCAGAACTTTCGCATCCCTACACCTGTCAACCCCAACCTGGGAAGCAATCAGCAAAGCGGACCAAGACTCTATTATACCTATCGTCAGCCAGGATATTTTGCCAACCAGTGCCCGCAGAGGGGAGCAATCACTCCAGTACGCTTCAACCTTGGAGCTACACCATCCAAGACGCTAGCACCAAGCATCAACCAAGGAGCTTCACAAGTTGCCGGTCAAGCTGGAGGAGCACCACAGCCAGTGGCCAGAGGCCGAGTCAACCACGTCACTCTGGAAGGAGCCCAGGAAGCACCAGACGTCGTACTGGGTAAGTTTCTGGTTAATTCAGTATCTGCATCAGTTTTGTTTGATTCTGGAGCTTCGCATTCGTTTGTTTCTGGGATGTTTGCAACCAAGAATAAATTGAAAGTTATGCGTCTTAAGCATACTCTACTAGTCCAGTCGCCTGGAGCAAAGCTAAGCTGTAAAGTGGGATGTTTAGGAGCTAAGTTACTCATAGCGGGAGCTGAGTTTCTAGTCAACCTAATTGTCCTAGATACCCAAACCCTAGATGTTATTCTTGGCATGGATTGGTTATCCAAGCACAAAGCCGTGCTAGATTGTGGCCGAAGAGCCGTAATAGTCGAGGATACCAAGGGAAACAAGGTAGAATTTCTAGCCACCTTAGTTCGTGATGGACATCTATTAGTCAACAGCCTGAAGACTGTATCTTTAGAAGAAGTACCAGTCGTCAGTGAATACCCGGATGTGTTTCCAGAAGAATTACCAGGAATACCACCAGACCGTGACATTGAGTTTGTCATCGACCTAGTACCAGGGACATCACCAATTTCCAAGAGACCCTATCGGATGCCAACCGATGAATTGGCAGAGATGAAGAAGCAGATAGAAGAACTTCTTGAGAAAGGTTTCGTGAGACCTAGTTCGTCGCCATGGGGAGCGCCAATGTTGTTTGTTAAGAAGAAGGACGGAAGCATGAGAATGTGTATTGATTACCATTCCCTCAACGATGTTACCATCAAGAACAAGTACCCACTACCCCGAATTGATGATTTGTTTGATCAGATGAAAAGAGCCGGAGTGTTCTCCAAGATCGACCTGCGATCAGGTTATCATCAGATGAAGATTTGTCCTAAGGATATACCGAAGACCGCTTTCTCAACGCGGTATGGGCATTATGAGTTCCTAGTCATGTCCTTTGGTCTGACTAATGCCCCTGTATACTTCATGAACATGATGAATAAAGTATTCATAGAATATTTGGACAAGTTTGTAGTCGTGTTCATTGATGATATTTTGGTTTACTCCAAGACGGAGGAAGAACACGCCGAACATTTAAGGATAGTCTTGGAAAAACTCAGAGAGCATCGGTTGTATGCCAAGTTCAGTAAGTGTGATTTATGGAAGAAGGAAGTTGACTTTCTGGGTCATGTAATGACAGCCGAGGGAGTAGCAGTTGACCTCGGTAAAGTTAAGGCAGTGTTACATTGGGAGCAGCCCAAGACCGTAACTCAGATTCGCAGTTTCTTGGGAATGGCGGGTTATTATCGCCGTTTCATTGAAGGATTCTCATCGATTGCTAGGCCCCTTACGCAATTGTTGAAGAAAGAAAAAAAGTTCACTTGGACCCCAGCCTGTGAAGAAAGTTTTCAGGAGTTGAAGAAGCGTTTGACTTCAGCCCCAGTGTTGATTCTGCCAGATATTCGCAAGGATTTTGATATCTACTGTGATGCTTCGCGTCAAGGATTAGGATGCATCCTAAAGCAAGAAGGAAGAGCTGTCGCTTATGCGTCAAGGCAATTAAGACCTCACGAGGAGAATTACCCTACCCATGATTTGGAATTAGCTACTGTAGTGCATGCTTTAAAGATTTGGTATCACTACCTCATTGGTAATCGCTGTGAAGTCTACACAGATCATAAGGGTCTGAAGTACATCTTCACTCAGTCAGACTTGAACATGAGACAGAGGAGATGGTTGGAATTGATCAAGGATTATAATCTTGGAATCCACTACCATTCCGGAAAAGTCAATGTAGTTGCAGATGCTCTGAGTCGAAAGAGCTACTGTAATGCTTTGGAAGTAAAGGAAAGTTGCCTAGCACTTTATGAAGAATTTCAGAAACTAAAACTAGAAATCGTATCTGAAGGATTTGTGGCCAGTTTGCAAGTACAGTCTACTCTAGAAAAGCATATTCGTGAAGCGCAACCCAAGGACCCTGTGTTGTCAGAAATCAAGCTCAAAACGGCAGAAGAGAAATTCAAAGACTTTACCAAGGATGATCAAGATATACTCTTGGTTAATGGTCGTATCTGTGTACCAGATATTGATGGGTTGAGGCAACTAATCTTAAAGGAAGCCCATGACTCAAAGTATTCGATTCACCTTGGCAGTACTAAGATGTACCAGGATGTTAAGACTAAATTTTGGTGGCCGAATTTGAAGCGAGAAGTCGCAGAGTTCGTTGCCTTATCGGCGTTGCCGAAAGGTAAAGCGAACATCGAGACCAGCAGGTTTGTTGCAACCGCTGAAGATTCCAGAGTGGAAATAGGAAGAGATCGGAATGGATTTCATTACCGGTTTACCCAAGACCCAATCGGGGTATGATTCGATCTGGGTGATAGTTGATCGTTTGACCAAGGTCGCCCATTTCCTGCCAGTCAAAACCACGTACTCAGGAGATCGCCTTGCGGAGTTGTACATGGCTAAAATTGTCAGTTTACACGGTGTGCCCAAGAAGATAGTGTCAGATCGAGGATCTCAGTTCACCTCTCATTTTTGGCAAAGTTTGCATGAAGCATTTGGTACCCGTCTAAATTTTAGTACCGCGTACCAATCGCAGACGGACGGACAGACTGAAAGAGTTAATCAGATATTGGAAGATATGCTAAGAGCTTGTGCCCTAGCTAATGCTACCCGTTGGGATAAAAGTTTACCATATGCAGAATTCTCATACAACAACAGTTATCAAGCTAGTCTGCAAATGTCACCATTTGAAGCTTTGTATGGCCGTGCCTGCAGAACCCCGTTGAATTGGTCAGAAACAGCTGAACGTTTGGTATTCGGTCCAGACGTCATTCAAGAAGAAGAAGAGCAAGTGGCCATGATCAGAGAAAGACTAAAGATAGCTCAGTCCAGGCAGAAGAGCTATGCTGATAATCGTTGTCGCGATCTCAACTTTGAACCTGAGGATTTTGTGTATCTTCGAGTTACTCCACTCAGAGGTGTCAAAAGGTTTCATACCAAAGGGAAGCTTGCCCCTAGGTATGTTGGTCCGTTCAAGATTTTGGAACGCCGTGGAGAAGTTGCTTACCAGTTGGAGCTATCGCAGTCGCTAGCAGGAGTACATGATGTCTTTCACGTCTCGCAGTTGAAGAAGTGTCTTCGTGTACCAGAAGAGCAAGCCCCGCTGGAGTCGATTGACTTGAAGGAGGATCTTACCTACAGGGAGCAGCCAGTCAAGATTTTGGATGTCGCAGAGCGTCACACCAGGAGCAAGACCGTTCGTTTTTGTAAGGTTCAGTGGAGCAACCACTCGGAAGGAGAAGCGACGTGGGAGCGTGAAGAAGAGCTGAAAGCCGAGCTTCCTAGCCTTTTCTCTAGCTAGCCTGAATCTCGGGGTCGAGATTCCTTTAAGGGGAGAGGTTTGTAACATCCCAACTTTCTGAGTTTAAAAATCTTTTAAATAGTTAGTAGGAAGAAAAGTCACCATTTGGATTTTATTTGCATTTAATTCAAAAGCTTAATATTGGACGTTATAATAAAAAAATATTTAATATGAATAATCCCAACCTGAACAATAGCCAAAACTATTTTATTTGGGTTCTTTGTGCTCAGATATATTTTCTAGAATTTTCTGAGTTCATTTGCTAATTTCTATTGCTTATTTGAATTTTTGGTATTTTTTAAAATAGAAAACTACTTATAAATCTCGCAAATCCCCTTGGGCTGAATCTCCCTTGACTCGGCCCATTACTAATCAAATCCGGCCCTTTTCCTCGCGCGCTCGCCAGCCCGTGAGCGTGCTCGACACTGACCTGTGGGCCGTTCCCCTCTTCCTCTATCTGGTGGACCCGCGTCGAGTCGTCGTCTCCGCGCCGCTTTCTTCTCCGCGCGAGAGCGCTGCGTTCGCCATGTTTCTTCTGGAAGCCCCGTTCGGTGAAATCCAAATCCTCAACTAACTTATCCCAGGAGAACGCGTAGAACTCAATCTCTATCTTTTCCTCGTCCGTATCTGCCCAAATCTTATCTCAATTCTGTTTCTATCTCTAAGAACCAAAGAGTCCGAAAAGCTTGCGATTTGGGCGTTTCCAAATCCGGCACGCTCCCCGGGTATAAAAGGCTCCCCGAGGATTGCCCGGTCCTCCGCGACTCAGAACCCCAACCCTCTCCACCTCTAAAGCCCCAGCGTCGCCACAATTTGGAGTTTAGGGTTTTTCGCCGCCGATCTGTTCTTCATCGATTCTGCCGCCGCCGTCACGCTCCGTCGCCTTCGACCGGTGTTCTAGCATCGCTGCCGCCTGGGCTTCACGGTGCGCGCCTCCGTTTCGTCGGCCAACCCCCGTAGCCCCGTTGTCGATTTTGACCGCGCCACTCCGCCGCCAACCTTGAGTGTCGTCGCAGTTTTGGTCACCGCCGGGAGCATCCAACCGTGTCACCAGATTCACGAGGTTGCGAGGAGTCCAGCGCTACCCTCCGTTGTCGCCGCCGTGGCCGGAATCACCGTTGCCGTACCCGGCCGACAAATCTCGCCGGCGAGCCAGCGTGTCCAGTCGAGTCAGCCTCCACGTCACCCTTGTACCGACGTGTCATCCCAGGTGTCGCAGGCGTGGCGTCCACGTTGATGCTCGCGTGGCACACCAAAGCCCAGCCGTTTCAATCTCTCGGGTGGACTTGGTCCACGTTGCACCCTCTCACTGACTCGTGGGTCCCACGTGTCAGCCCAGATTTCTTTTAATTCTTTCAGCCGAAAATCTTCTGATGACATCAGCGTGCGTCATATTCCGGAATTTCCAATAGGAAAATAATACGGAAATTCTAGTAAATCCAAAATTAGGGTTTCTTTAGATTTTCAATCTTCCAGAGCCCACAAGTTTTGCATCCAAACTTCGATTGAGCCCATTCAAATTCCTAAATTTTTCTAAATTCGAGCTCTATTTATATGAGATTTTTAATTAATTTTTGGAGTTTGTTTTACCTCTGTTATTTATTTATTTTGTTTATTTGTTTCGTTTGCGAGTAGACGTCAATTCGTCGGGGAATTTTGGAGAAGAAGGAGCAACCCAAGATCAAGACCAGTACATAGACCTTTTCCAAGGTAAGTCATACCTTTGATCATATCGAACCCAGTTTTCAAATTTACTTTGTTTCAAAGTATTGCATTCTAATTTAATTATTTATTTAACTGCTTTTGGGTATAGTTATCATCCAATTTGTTATCACACCTTGGCTTTGTATCTCATATTTCCTTGTCACCCTAGATTGGTTTATTTGTTGGTGCTATGGTATTACCAACGTGAGTTGGTTAGATGCGAGTACAATTGCTTAGCCATGCTACGAGTCTCACTTATCACCTGAGTTGCAAATATTAAATTTGACTAAGTGACTATGGAACTTTGTGTAAAACTGTATGCTATGTGTTATTACTTCGTGATAGCATGTGTTGCACTAAAACCAACTGGGTGGTAAAGGATTTGGACTGAGGCAAGTGGTGGATACTGTCTGATATGGTGGAAGTTGTGTGCATGGGAATGATAATCTTTGTGATTTAGTTAGAAAATGGAAGTCTTGCCTTGGTCAATTAAGGACTTAACTTTGTGCGCCATTGAACTGAGCCTTACTGTACGACCACATGCCTGATGGGACGGGCCTAACATAGTAGGTTATGGATTCTTGGCATTGATTACTCAGGCTGTAGGTTAGGCTATGGGTGGAGGTGTGTACTACAAGGTAGTCGCACCACGGGCGGTTCGCCGTGTCCCTGTCCAACGATGTGTGTTATGCCAAAGCACTTTGTTTGGGTTGGCATAGCGGTTTGTAAGCACGTCGGGAGTGTCAATGTTAGGATGAAGTTTTTGAACCGTTTTGTTATGATTAGTGCTTGCTACACTAGTTGTATTGTGTGGGTAAAGTGTACAAACTCTGCAGAGCGTTAAATAAATCTATTCGAATAGCCGCGTCCGCGGTCATGGACATGCTCGGGGATTTCACACGAGGGGTAGTTTTTGTAAAATGTTTGGGATGGGAGCTATGTGATCTAAGTCATATGGCTGTGTGAAAGAAATTGATTAGGTTATGTGTCTTTGTGAAAACAACTGTTAAATTAATATTGTTTATTTGTTTTGAATTGTATTTCAATCTATTATCGTATTCAATTGCAAATATTGTATTTCTGCAAAAGAACCACAGAAGCTTTTCTTTTTGAATTAAGCCTGCATCTATAATTTGCATTCTGTGGTGTGAATTGCGAGTACGGTTGTGTACTCACGCTTGTTGTAAAACTTGCGTCCAAACCTACAGAACAGGAGGAGTCTAGGCCTGCTTTCGAGGAGGAGTTCATCGAAGGTTGCTGATCGTTCGTTAAGGTCTGGATTCCAGTTGGTTGCCTGTGGTGAATTGATGGGATCTACGCTGAAGTTATTTCTATTTCCCTGTTATTTTATTCTCTGTTAGCCCTGCGTGGCTCAATAAGTATAAACTCGACCTTAAGGTCAAAACCCTTATTTGTTACTCAAACTAATCGTTTATGTTACTTATCGCTTGTGTGGATTGATAATCACATGTGTTGACACTGTGTGCACTAGCGTGATCCTGGACTAGTGCATTATACACAGAGGGTTCCAGAATCATAATTTTGGGTCCCGACAAGGAGGAGCGGCGGCAGCCAATCGGGAGGAGGAATTGCGACAGCCAATCGGGAGGATGATGTGCGAGGTGGCCGGCCGGGAGGAGGAATGGAGGAATTGGGGCTTCAGTGCTTTGTGCTAGTGGGTGGCGAGGTTAGGGGGGATCGGCGGCAGGGCGGGAGGAGGAGCGGCGGCAGGTCAGGGGAAACTGTCAGCCAAGAGGAGGAGCGGCGGTAGTCGGCCGGGAGGACGATGTGTGAGGCAGCCGGCTGGGAGGAGGAACGAAGGAATTGGGGCTTTGGGTGGCGGCTGGGAAATGGAAATCGGGGTTGCGGAGAGAGTGCTGTCAGCTGTGACTATGTGAGAGAGCAGTGAGTCTAGGTTTTAGTGGACCCACTTGTCAGTCATATTGCGGGTAAACGGGCGAGACGGGTATGGGTGGAGCTCACCCGTGCCCGTGCCCGTTTACCCGACGGGCAGAGAGTTTCCCCCGTATTCATGCTCGTGGGCGAAAAAACAGCCTATACCCAGCTCCATTAGGGCATTTACCCGCAGGCACGCGGGTAATCGGGCACAATTGCCATCCCTGGTCACAGGTGGAGGCGTTTGGTGAGATAGTCACTGATCCCGCCACCACTGAAGCCGATGAGACGACTTACGAAGATTTGAAGACTAAGCTAGGATCGCTGATCCTTTTTTTATCGTCTGTGATGTAAAATGGATATGGTTTTTTTATCGTATGTGATGTAAAAAGGACATGGTCTTTTTTATTTATCGTCTGTTTATTACTGGGCAACTCATTTTAGTAATTGACTGCGCATATGGTACCCTATCATAGACGGTTCCATGAAGAACCATATGTGATAATATCCTCATCACAGACGGTTCCAAAGGGAATCGTCTGTGATATGTGCCTCATCATAGACGGCTCTTATTACCAACCGTCTGTGAAGTATCACAGACGGTTCGTAATAAGAGCCGTCTCTGATAAGGTTATATCACAAACGGCACTTATTACCAACCGTCTGTGATAGTTCACAGACGGTTCGTAATCAGAGCCGTCTGTGAAATATCGCAGACGGTTGATAATAAGAGTCGTCTGTGATATATGCCTCATCACAGATGACTCTTATTATGAACCGTTTATCTCCCCAGTGCCCGCCCATTCAGCTCCTTCACCTCCTCTAGGGTTCGCCGTAAACCCCGACGCTGCCGCCACCTCCCTCTGCACCGACCTCCTCCCCGCGTCGTCCTTCTCCCCATGTCGGTGTCCTCCCTCTACACCGGTCTCCTCCCCGCGCCATCCTCCTCCCCGTGTCGGCATCCTCCCTCTCCTCCCCGCGCCGTCGACCCCGTGTCGGCCTCCTCCCCTGCACCGGCCTCCTTCCCCCGGTACTCTACCCTCTAGTCCTCTCTCTACTCCTTCCCTTGCTCTGTGATGGGTACTGATGAATGTGATGGGTACGATGTGTGTTATGAATGTGCCGTGTGAAGAGATGTTGTGATTTGCTTGAGTGCAGTGTGCTGGATGCGGTTTATATAACAATACCATTAGTTTCATGTCGAGAGATCCAGCGAGAGAATGCATGGAACAGTACCATTAGTTTCATGGGCGGAGCTGGCCACGGAGCTGACCCAGCTGCTTTTGACCTAAAGTCGTATTTTACTGATGTGTGATTAGAGGAGCAGGCCATGGATAGCTCTCGTGGAGTAGCATCATGGAGTATATCATATATGATCATATATATGAATGCCAATTAATGTGAGGCTAGAGAGATCGATCATGCATGAGATGCCGACCCATAACAAACTAAGGGCTAGCTTGTGGGCCAGTCCAATATAATGCATTGCAAATTGGCAACAAGCTAGGGCATATGAGTGAGAGTGCCTAGTTACAAACCACAAACTAATTTCCTGTACCATGTTGTCCATACATCAACAAGAACCCACATATAGTCTGTCGGACTAGAACAGTTTTTTTTAAAAGAAAAAAAAAGAAAAAGAAAAGGAGATAAAAATTGGGCCAAGCAAATTAAGCAAGCTGAGGAATCTTGATTAAGCAGGAGTTGTTGACTGCTCATGATATGAGATCATTGTTTAATTTATATGTGGTCATAGAATATTTGGCCTGAACATACTTCTCATTTTCATCTACTTGCAATTTATCTATATATAGCCTGCTCTGATTATTTTACATCCCTTTTGCTTGTGCTACTACTGACATATAGTGTCATTTGAAATCTTTAAAAATGTTTTACTGTATGATGTAAAGGAACATTGTGCCAATTATTTTTAGTAATTTATATAGATAGCATGTAAGCAACATGGCATCCGCACCGTCTTCACCGCCGTCATCGACTTTGCCGAATGCATCTGGATCTCCGAGGAAAGTGGTACGTACGCGAGATGGCAGAGGAATATCGAAAATTCCTACGGGCCTAATGACCGTCACGGAGGTCAATGCCAATGGGATCCCCGTGAGTCCCCCCAAAGCAGCAGCGAGATTTCGGACCATTTGTGGGATACTTGGAAGGGAATGGGTCCCCATCACCACACTAAGCTGAGACACTGTGTCGGATGATCGGAGAGGCGAGCTGTGGAAAGAAATGTTAAAATCGTTCACTTTCCCAGAAGTAGACAAGGTACGCGTAGAACGGCAGGTGTTGCTCACGATGGGAAAGGCGTGGAGGACCTTCAAGAGCACGCTTGTCACAAAGTACGTGAACACGGGTCGAACACCCTTCACGACGTATAAATTCTTGTCGCGGGATATATGGGACACCTTTGTGCAAATGAAGATGACGGCCGAATTTCGTGAGCAAAGTGCGGCGCACAAGGCTCTCCAGACATTGAACACTCACCCCCACAAACTCGGCACCACTGGGTACGCGGGTAAAACCACGCAATGGGCGGTGGAGGATGAGAGCGAAACAAGGCCATTTGCTGAGATCATAGACGAGCGCACTCTCTCCTGGTTAAGAGCGAGGGTATCAACCACATCTTCTAGCAGAATCTCTTTCACAAACCCGGCAGACCAGGAGGTGACCAAACGTGTGGTAAATATGTCGAACTACCTAGTTATTAATAAGTCCATAACTTCATAGTGTCTGTAATAACATGATGACTTCCTTGCAGCAAGCATTGACTTCTGCATATTCCAAAGGCTCCTTCCAATCAGATAGGGAGAATGATATACTATCTACAGCCCTGGAAACAAGGAGCACCCGGGTCGCAAGCGAGGCAAAGGAGTTAACGTACCTTGGAGGGATGGATTCGCAGACGACTACTACACGTACAAGAGTAGGAAGAGATCCAAGGCCGAGTACGACCACCAGTTGGAAATGAGGCTTACTGCAAGATTTGAAGGACATATAGCAAGATTGGAGGATCAAATCAATCAACTCCTCAACCAGTCGCAAGGCGTCCCCGTTATTTTGGGAGCCAGTCCTACTCAACATCAGAGTAGCGTCGCGTCCACGCAAAATTCTAAGCATGATGATGTCCAATTACCTATCGACGCCATCAAGGTAATGTACATCTCTGGAATGCTCCAAAGATAGACCTATAGGACGCCTTAGCTAATTGAGTATCGTTTTGTAGGAGGCGACGCCCTGCACACTCCAAGTGAGGATGGCTGGGTTGTCTATTGAAGCTGGGCGGGGGATGGCGTATCCATGCCAGGAAGGGACAGTGCAGCACGGTGCCCAGATGGCACAAGGTTAGCCAAGGTCCAAGTGGACATGGTACATGAAAATTTAAGGGCCGTCCCGCTAGAGATTTACCCGAACGAAGAAATCAGAACACTAGGGGATGCCTTGTACACTTTTATCCAGTGGCCCAAGAAGGACATCGCCCTAGACCCTGTAGTGCCGCCTCAACCTTCGATTCAGAAGGCCTCTCCAACAGGACCCTCGATGACTCCACCTCAACCATCTCGACACAACCCTGCAGTGCAGCCTCAACCTTCGGTTCAGAAGCCCACCTCATCAGTTCCCATGGAACCAGAAAAACGTGTCGCCGTATCGGCTCCCGTGGAGATGACGCTGAAGGAATCAAAAAACCGTGCCACCGTATCGGTTCCCGTGGAGTAGACACTGAATGAACTAGAAAAGCGTGCCGCCGTATCGGTTCCCATGGAGAACACGCTGAAGGAACCAGAAAAGCGTGCCACCGTATCGGTTCCCGTGGAGAACACGCTGAAAGAACCAGAAAAGCGTGCCGCCGTATTGATTCCCGAGTCGTCTCAAAGGAAGACGCGTAGCGGGCAAGTCGTTAAGTCCAAGTCGAAATCGCAGAACATTAAGGGGCCTCCGCCTCCCAGGAAATACTCCCTCGGAAGTCTGTTGGTGAGCAACACAGTATTAGCCTATGCTGGACTAGGTTGTCAGTCTTTGCATGCCTGGTACATGCGTACGACCAAAGATAAAGGGTACGATTCTGGAATCATCGTCAGATACACAAAGGAGCATTTCTTCGACGAGCCGGGCCACTTCATCTTGGGCTTCAACGACTTATTCGACCTATTCAACCTCCAAGCCCTCGACGCCTCGCTTCTACGATGCTGGACACTGTAAGTGTGTACAAACCATTGCTTATGTATAGATACATGATGAAAATATCACAACTCATTGCTTATATACATAGATACATGATGAAAAATGCCCAGGGATGCGGAGAACCGGTGGGTTTCCTCGACCCACACTTGTTCTCTGAGCAAACCATCAAGGAAGATGCATCCTACGTCGTGAAATACATAATGACGGGATTGCTTGCTCAGGACGACAAGGACTACATACTGGTGCCCTACAACCAGAAGTAAGTGCTTCACTACTTGCTATACAAATTTTATTTGTACTTTATACGCGGCACAAACTTAGGTTTAATGACTA
Source organism: Ampelocalamus luodianensis (assembly GCA_036346255.1). Lineage (NCBI taxonomy): Eukaryota > Viridiplantae > Streptophyta > Magnoliopsida > Poales > Poaceae > Ampelocalamus > Ampelocalamus luodianensis. Next base: position 75,090,387 of record CM070617.1, on the reverse strand, counting down.
TAGCGACATACATGATCGTAGCTTCCACTGGATCCTTTTAGTCATTGTACCAAAGAGGAACAAGGTAATATACCTTGATTCCCTACTCAGCAAACTGCACGACTTCACTCTTCTGCAAGGAATAATCGACATGTATGCTCATTTCCTCCATACATAACTCTATTGTAGTCTTCCTTCATTTGAAATGGCAGAGGTTAACTTTTTGAAAACATGTAGGTTGTTCCTCGCCTATGTTGCCGAGGGAGGGGCATACCAGAGATCGAGTGCCACACTGCAACACAAGACGCGATTTCCGGTATGCGCTACAACATAATAATCCTATATCATACTTAAATAATACGTCTCGAATCGATTATATATATATATATATATATATATATATATATATATATATATATATATATATATATATATATATATATATGTAATTCTATTTTTACAGTGTCGCCAGCAAAAACAAGAACAATGTGCATTCTACGTTTGCCATCATATACACGAAATCATGAGTGCTAAGATGAAGGATCCTGGGGTTTATCAATCTCGTAATAATTATTTCCTAATTATAGATTTAAATATATATGCTTACTACTTTACTTCTGCTAGCTACAGGGCTTGAACATACAATTAGATTCACTCATTACGAAGGAGCTCTTGGAGGTTCGAGGGAGACTCTGCAGCTTCATCTTTACATGCCTCACGTGGCATTGTGCATATGCGCCTGCCACCCGCGCCAATGCTTTGAATTAATGTTTTTTTTTTTCTGGATTCACCCTGAGTTGTTGCATGATCAACTTGTAAAGCTGCACAGGGTTTTTGTAACCGTTTTTTTTTTAACCGGGTGGTAGGTAAGGTCGGTTTGGCCGAAATTTCCAAGAAAAAAAGATTTTTTTGGATTTTAATGAAAAAAACAATTTTGAACAAAATTCAAGCAAATTCGGTTTTTTTGGACAAAATTTATCCAAACTGAAATTTTCGGAGCTGGTTTGTAGTTCAACCAGGGTGGCGGCAGAACTGGTATGGCCGAAAATAGGCCGAAAATAAATCCCTGAACCTGTAAATCAGTTTGTGATATACAGAGCTCTGTCAGATAATTAGGCAACGAGGATGAAAATAGTTGGAACTAAAGAGTACACAACCACAATCAGTACAATTACAGTAGAGGGATAAATTCCATTATCATTTACACGTTGGTATTTTTTTTATTCACAAATGATCAGTAATTACAAGAACATTCACAGTGGAAGAAAAAAAGACAGTGGTACTATAATGTACGAAGAAACTTTTCAATGTCATCGAGCAAGAGAAAAATATGAATTAATCATGATCAGGGCAGAGTCAAAATATCACAAGACACAGCAAAATAGGAAACAAGGTAGCCAATTACAGTTCCAAGATAAGGTATATGCAGCCATATGCATTTAGATTACATGCACACCCTTGAATTCAAATCACGGATGTTTGCAAGAGAAATTCTGCCCTGCTGAGGACAAAGCTTCTCGTGATTTTAATGATCTGACTAATTTAAAGACACTTGTCCCTTCTATTACGACAAGGATTTAAAAAAGGTGCGTATACACTGCACGAAACAGGCAACATGAAATTACGACATGGATCGTGCCACAATTTCACTCAGATTCAATGGTAATGTCAGGACTCCCTGGATGCTTGTTGATGGCCTTCCTGAGCGCGGCCTCGAGGCTGCGCTCGTCCCACCTTGGAAGCTCATAAATGTTCCCGGATTGAAGCACAAAAATTTCCCCCTTCAACCACCTACTCGTGAAGTCACTCAGCTCGTAAATATGCACCTTGAATAGCTTGAGGCTCCCCAGGTGCTCGATGCCGGCAAGTACGTCGTCGGCTTGCCGCTCCCCTCGTGCGTGACAATCTATTTCGAGGCTCTGAATCCTCGGCATGGCCCCTGCCTCGAACGTGAGGCACAGCACCTTACATCTGAACCAAAATTCCTTGAGATTTGGGAACGCTGTGCCACGGATGACGACACCTTCTTCGGGGACATTCTTAACATGCAGTCTCAGGTGCACCAGGAAGGGCAGTCTTGCAAGAGCCTCGGCACCATTTCTTGAGAGCGACAGAACTTGAACTTCCAAGCTGCTGAGCTTGTCGATTTGCGCAATCCAATCTGGGACCATGGAGAAGGGGCAGCCCAGCATATGGAGTCTACGGAGATGGCATGGAGGTGGGGACCAAGAACTCAAGATATCATTATCGAGGAACTCCTCGCAGATGATTAGAGATCGAAGGTTGCAGATGCCGAGCTTGCAGAGGGAGGAGAGCAGAAAACCGTAACTCTCCTGTGAACAACGGACTAGCTTTAGCTCCCTTAGATTGCTCAGCTCACCGAGCTCCTTAAATGTTTCCACATCACAGAGATCAGTTTCTAAAGTACGGAGGGCTCTCATCCTGCCGATCTCACCAAACAGCACCAATTTTGTTGCAGCAACAATCAGATGGCACAATGTCGAGGGTAACTCGCGAACATCTAACTGTAAGCAAAAACCACTTGGACAAATCATATCCAATGTCTTCAAATGTTGTATCTTTCGCAGTTGTTTCAGTATTTGTTCGCAGTGCGCAACCCCTCTGGTCCTCAAATATGTCAGTTGGAATAAGTTGCATATAAAAGAAAGATCACACTCCCTATAAATGGAAGAATTAACATCAAGATGTAGAACTCGCAAAAGTCGAAACTTCGAGAGAGAAGGCATCCCTTGAGCAGAACACCAAAAGTTAAATGACCTAGCTTTGGTGAGAGCCATGTTTGCCAACATCTGATTGCGTTCTGAATTTCTGACTTGGAGGGACAGCCGACGAACTTCCAAAGTGCCTTTACTGCTATACTGGTCATTTATTACACTCATAAAGTTCTCTTCCGTGGACTTTGATATGATAAAGTCAAGCATTAGATCATGCACTCGACAAGACATTGTTGGAATGATCTTGTTTCGGCTAACCATCTCCGTTTTTCCCGGGGTGGCAACGCCCCACTTCGCGCCCTGATCGGGGGCGCTACAAACTGTGCGTGGTTTTTGGTCCCGTTCACTGGCGCAAGATAAAAAGGATTAAGGGGGTTCGGCAGCTAGGTGACAGAGTTGTTGTTCTTGGCTAATCACCCCAAACAAACCCGATCTGTTAAGAGCGCCCAGGTGAGCGAAGACCGAAGACCGGAGATCGCCAGCCTCGTTCACGCCGTCGCTGCGACCTCGTCGCTCTCGTCCACGGCCACCTCTACGAACGCCGACGCACCTACTCCGACCTCTCTACACCTCCCGGCTGCTACACCGACTCATCACCATCCTCATGGCTTCATCTGGTTCGGGTATGTGACACTCAAGCTTCCGCATCTAAGGTTTTGTAGGTGTTCACGTTATGAGCTAGGGTTCATGTTCTTAGATCACGTTTAGCCCTAAGATCTTGACTACATTTGGTATCAGAGCAATCTAGCTCATCCTTGAACCCTAATTAGCCAAAGAACCGAACCTAAATGTGCTTAAATCTAATGATTAAGGCTTCGGATCTAATGTCTAACGACGGGATCTAAGGGATAGAGGGTCGGGTCAACACTTAGAAGGAGGGGATTCAAGAAATTATGTGAAACCCTAATGAACTCAAGAACAAATCTAAATCGGGACCTCCCGAAGGTCTCTTTCCCCAACTTAGACCCCCAAATCAAAACCCTAATCTAAATGCGGCGAAGGTTACTCACGTTTTTTGGAGGTCCGGTCTTCGCTCCGGTCTCGGGCACCACCGTAGCCCCACTCGACGGCCGCGCGCGCAACCTCGGTTGCACGCACGCGCCGGCGAGGAGGGCTGAGGTGGCGCCGCCTTCCGCCACCTCAAGCCGCCGCCTCGATCATCCTTGCGCTCGCCGGTGAACGGCGCTGCGGGGGCGCTGCTTCCTCTCCGCTCGCATCGCCTCTCCTCCGCCCGCCGCCGCTACTCCGCTTTTTCCGCGTGGAGTGGGAGCGAATGCGTTAGGGTTAGGGTTTCGGAGATTCTTAACCCGCCCGCAACGAATCTCAGCCGTCCGATAAGATCCAGCGGTCACGGTTTTTCGGGCCGGCGAAACGTTTTCGGCCGAGCGCTTTTCCAGCCATCCGATCAGATCGGACGGCGCTCGTGCATCCCGGGCGCTGAGGCGCGTAGTGGGCCGCGTGCGTGCGTTGGGCCGCGCACGTGTGCTGGGCCGCGTGCGCGATTTTGGGCCGGCCGTGAGTTTTGGGCTGAATAGTGCCTTTTCTATTTTTTGATTAATTTCAGTGCAATTTCTTATGTCTAAATCACTTTTGTGCACTGATTTAATTATTGTTTTGATGCCCAAAATTATGGTATATCATGAATAATGTATTATTGCCCAATATTATGCTTAATCTCTGATTAAAATTGAACCAACGAGATATTTTAATTAAAGACTTTTACATTTTATGTTTTTGGCATTATGTATATGCATATGATTATATTCTGACTAACGTTGATTATAATCATGTGTATAGCCATATTAATTGTTTAGTTCTTTTCATTTTCTGCCCAACGGTGATGTGAATTAGAACTATAGTTTTTGTGTGTTATTAATCAGACCAATGTAGGATTAATTGCATACAACATATTCTTATGTTAATTCTAATTTATGCCATGTATTTTGATATTCAGCAATAAATGCATCAAATGTCGCTGCCACCATCGACAACATTGAACAGCTTACGGGGAGTAATTTTCCCTCCTGGAAGGAGAGGATCCATGTTGTCCTTGGGGTATTAGATCTCGATTATGCTTTAAGGTGCGGCTCCATTCCCCTTCCGAGGTGAAGAAAATTATGATGACAAAAGAAAGTTTATGAAACTAATCTTTGAGAAATGGGAGCGGTCCAACCGTCTATCACTTATGATAATGAAGACCTCCATTTCAGTTGGGATCAGGGGAGCAATCCCCGATTCTGAAAATGCTACAGAGTATCTGGCATTAGTTGAAGAAAAATTTAAGGGCTCTACAAAAGTTTATGCTAGTACTCTAATTCAGAGGCTCTTGACAACTAAGTATGATGGATCCGGCAGTATTAGAGAACACATAATGATGATGACTGATATGGCCGGAAAACTTAAGGGAATGGACATGGAGATTTCTGATGGTTTCCTAGTCCATTTCATTATGACCTCTCTCCCTTCTGAGTATACAGCTTTTAAGATCAACTATAATACTCGAGAAAAAAGTGGAACATGAGCGATTTAATCGCCATGTGTGTTCGAGAGGAGGAAAGAATTAGGACGGAAAGAGGATCTTGCACTTCAAGTTGGTGGCTCCAATAAAAGAAAGTTCCAAGGGACTTCAAATCTAAAAAGAAGTGGCGTTCTCCCCAATCTTGATAAGTCGGGGCCTAAAGTGCACACTGCACCTAAGCCTCATGTGGCCTGTTTGGAGCACCTAAAGGGGGTGAATGTCATTTCAGAACAAACAGTACTTTCGGAAGGGTGTGTCGGATTCCTAAAGTGGCTCGCAAAGAAGGGTAATGATACAATAACTTATGTTGATGAAACTCTTTATGCTAATTTTTCCATTAATTCTGGTGGATTGACTCAGTGCAAGCGTGCGTTACTAATTCTTTCTGAGGATTCCTTACATGAGAACCCTAAGAAAGGGAGCGAAGCCTTAGAGTCGCGGATGGAAAGGAAGCCGAAGTCGAATCAATAGGATCAATTACATTAGTCTTAGACAACGGCTTCTCGCTTCGTCTCAATAATGTAGTTTATGTTCCTTCTATTAGGAGGAATTTGATTTCAGTTTCTTTGTTGGACGATGAAGGTTTTAAGTTTATTTTTGGTGATAATAAATGTATTATTACGTTTGATTCTAATGATATTGGTCTTTCTTTTAGACGAGACAAACTCTATATGCTTTCCCTTAATGAATTTCCTGTATCCTTGAATGTGTGTGATGCTAAAGGTAAAAAGAATAATGAGACTTCTTCGAAATTGTGGCACTGTCGTTTAGGCCACATTTCGAAGGGGAGAATGGAGCGTCTCATTAAGGAAGAGATTCTCCACCCATTAGATTTCTCTGACTCAGACCACTGCATTGATTGCATTAAAGGAAAATATGTGAAACAAATAAAGAAGGAGCTACTCGCGACCAGGGACTTTTAGAATTAATTCATACGATATTTGTGGTCATTTTCTGTGACATCGGTGGATGGTTTTGATTCTTTTATAACATTCACCGATGATTTCTCCGTTATGGTTATATCTTTCCCATTAAAGACCGATCCGAGTCACTTGATAAATTTAAGATATTCAAGGTGAAGTTGAAAATCAGCACAACTTAAGAATTAAAGTGGTAAGATCGGACCGTGGGGAGAATATTATGGAAGACATGCCTCTTATGGACAAATTCTGGCCCTTTCGCTAAGTTTCTTCAAGAAAATGGCATTGTTGCCCAATATTCTATGCCAGTGAACCTCAAGAATGGAGTAGGCGAGAAACGCAACCGTACACTTATGGATATGGTGCGAGCATGCTCACCACTCTAGTTTACCAATTAGTTTGTGGATGGAAGCACTAAAGACAGTGCACATATTCTTAATCGGGTTCCCGATAAATCGATACCTAAGACACCTTATGAATTATGGTGGGAGGAAACCAGTATGAAATATTTACGAGTGTGGGGTTGTCGTGCTGAAGCTAAGATATTTAATCCACATATTGGGAAATTAGACCCTAAAACAATAAGTTGTCATTTTATTGGATATCGTGAAAGATCCAAAGGGTATCGGTTTTACTGACCTGATAGGACAACTAAGTTTGTAGAAACAAGGCACGCTGTGTTCTTAGAAAATAATGAGGAGCTGGAGCCCAGGAAAATAGATCTTGAGGAGAAGCGGGTTTACGTTCCTTCACCGCTCATCCCGAGACCTTTATTCACTGTGCCTCGTGTTTGCACCTCGATGAAAATCATGTTGTTGCACCCACTGTTGAGGTCTCTGAAATTCCTAATGTTGCACCTAATGATGAGCCTCAGCAGTCTCCTGTCATAGCTAATGAACCTATTAGAAGATCACAGCGGGAGAGAAGATCCACCATCCCGAATGATTATGTTGTATATATGAATGAGGATATTAATGATGTAGGGAAGGTAGACGATCCCACCTCTTATAAGGAGGCCATGATGAGTGAACATTCTCCTAAGTGGCTTGATGCCATGAAGGATGAACTAAAGTCTATGAGCACTAATGATGTGTGGGACCTAGTAGAAATTCCTGACGGAGTCAAAACAGTAGGCTGTAAATGGGTCTACAAAACCAAACACGACTCTAAGGGAAATATCGAAAGGTTCAAAGCAAGGCTTGTAGCAAAGGGCTTCTCACAAAGAGAGGGGATTGATTATAATGACACATTTTCTCCTGTCTCAACTAAGGATTCATTCAGAATCGTTATGACACTTGTAGCTCATTATGATTTAGAGCTGCATCAGATGGATGTTAAAATGGCATTTCTTAATGGCGACTTGCAAGAAAATATTTACATGGCTCAACCGGAAGGTTTTGTCGTGGAAGGCAAGGAGCATATGGGATGTAGACTTAAGAAATCAATTTATGGATTGAAACAAGCGTCGAGGCAGTGGTATCTCAAATTCGATAAGATTATAAGGAATTTTGGCTTTAAGGAAAATGAAATTGATAATTGCATATATGTTAAGTTTAAGGGGAGTAAATTCACCATCTTAGTGCTTTATGTGGATGATATCTTATTGGCCAAAGATGATAAGGATATCTTGTTTGAGACCAAGAGATTTCTTTCATCTAATTTTGATATGAAGGATCTTGGTGATGCCTCTTACGTTCTTGGCATTGAGATTCACGAGATAGGTCCAAAGGAATATTAGGTTTATCTCGAAGGCATACATTGACAGATCTTGAAGAAATACAATATGCATAAGTGCTCGCTCACTTTGCTCCTATTGTTAAGGGCGATAAGTTTGGGACATTTCAATGTCCAAGGAACCAATATGAAACCGATCGATGAAGTCGGTTCCTTATGCTTCATTGTCGGAAGCATTATGTATGCTCAAGTATGCACGCATACGATTTAGCTTTTGTAACCGGATGCTTGGTAGATATCAGTCAAATCCAGGACCGGACCACTGGAAGGCCGTTAAGAAAGTCTTGCGCTATATGCAGGCTACTAAGAATTTCATGCTCACATATAAGATTTCTGATAACCTTGAAGTTGTTGGTTATTGATTGATTTTGCGGGATGTGTTGATACTAAGAAATCCACGTCAGGTTATATCTTCACACTCGCTGGAGGAGCTATCTCGTGGAAAAACTCCAAACAAACCCTTACGGCATCTTCAACGATGCAAGCTGAGTTTGTGGCATGTTATGAGGCCACCGCAGCCAGATGGCTTAAGAACTTTATCCCGGGACTTAGAGTGGTAGACAACATTTCTGAACCACTCACCTTATACTGCGATAACGAACCTGCAGTCTTTTATGCAAGTAACAACAAGTCAAGTGGTGCTGCCAAACACATTGACATTAAGTATCATGTTGTGAAAGATAGAATCCAGGATCAAACCATTAGTATCAAGCATATTAGTACTAAGTCAATGCTTGCGGATCCGCTTACTAAAGGCTTACCACCCAATATTTTTCGTGATCATGTTGCCGGCATGGGTTTATTGGAAAGCCTCTGATTCTGGATAAAAGGACCTTAAAGAAACCAACTCCCATTAAGTATAATGAATATCCATTTCAAGATGAGATAGTACACTATAGGTACTGAGGTTGTATGGCGCTTCATTAGTCATGCGACGCATTACCTTGGTATGCTGTTTTATTGAGAATGGGCTTATGATGTTAGCCTTACGATCAAAGGAGAGAATGTTGGAATGATCTTGTTTCGGCTAACCATCTCCGTTTTTCCCGGGGGTGGCAACGCCCCACTTCGCGCCCTGATCGGGGGCGCTACCAACTGTGCGTGGTTTTTGGTCCCGTTCACTGGCGCAAGATAAAAAGGATTAAGGGGGTTCGGCAGCTAGGTGACAGAGTTGTTGTTCTTGGCTAATCACCCCAAACAAACCCGATCTGTTAAGAGCGCCCAGGTGAGCGAAGACCGAAGACCGGAGATCGCCGGCCTCGTTCACGCCGTCGCTGCGACCTCGTCGCTCTCGTCCACAGCCACCTCTACGAACGCCGACGCACCTACTCCGACCTCTCTACACCTCCCGGCTGCTACACCGACTCATCACCATCCTCATGGCTTCATCTGGTTCGGGTATGTGACACTCAAGCTTCCGCATCTAAGGTTTTGTAGGTGTTCACGTTATGAGCTAGGGTTCATGTTCTTAGATCACGTTTAGCCCTAAGATCTTGACTACAGACATCACCTCCCCGCAGTCATCAAGCCGAGCTATTTGGATGATGTTCCTGTTAATGAGCTCATTAAAATTGCTTTCTGCAACTTCCTCAACACCACATCTATATTTTTCACTAACAAACCCCTCAGCTATCCATCGTCTCATCAATTCATCCTTCATTATTTCATAATCTTCTGGAAATATACCAAGATATAGCATACACGTCTTAAGATACAGCGATAAATCGTTGTAGGCAAGATTAAGCACATTTCTCATCCACTCTGACTCTAGAGTGTGGTTCCTTTCCAATTGAGAACCTAAGTAATTTTGTATAGTCTCCCAGCTTAATAACGTGCTTTTGCTGTGGCGTGACCAAATGTGTCATAATTGAAAATCGTTGTAGGCAAGATTAAGCACATTTCTCATCCACTCTGACTCTAGAGTGTGGCTAAATCCTGTCACGCCAAGAGGAGTAACATGACAACACTCATTTGTCATGCCGAGGTTTGTGGCGTAATAACATGTTTTTGCTGTGGCGTGGCCAAATATGTCAGAATTGGAAATCGTTGTAGGCAAGATTAAGCACATTTCTCATCCACTCTGACTCTAGAGTGTGGCTAAATCCTGTCACGCCAAGAGGAGTAACATGACAACACTCATTTGTTATGCCGAGGTTTGTGGCGTAATAACGTGCTTTTGCTGTGGCGTGACCAAATATGTCAGAATTGGAAATAAGGTTAGAAAAATATTATCTTTAAAATATATATTTTTTTAAAAAAAATTAAATAATAAAAAGAACTCTGTCTAAAACGACTCAACTTGTTAGCAACCCCGACCCAAATCGCTGTTTTGTTAGATATGATAAAAACCAGGATAACAAATTTGGTTTTTATTGACCCCTATATGTTTTTTTTCACAAAAGTAAAAACAACATAGTTAACTGAATAAGCCAAACAAGGTTTCCTTAAATGCTATCATGACCGAATAACAACTTATAATCCGCATTGCTAAAACTAACATCAAAATCGGTCTTCATAAAAAACTATTAAGAAAATCCGAGATCCAAACAACACCAAGGATGGAACTGAGCAATGTTACAAAACAGGCTAGCGTAGGCAATACTTTAATTTCACCTAGCACATCACTAAGCAAAAGTACTGGCTGACCGGCACGCCTTTCGCACAAGAGTGACAAGTGACACCGTGTCTTCGCCCACGCACTTGCAGCCCGAGCATGCGCAATCGTGCCACCGACGGTTTCCGTTGCTAAAGCCAGCCTTCCCGTGCGGTCAATGTCAAGAGAAATCGTGCGTGCAATGCACAGTGCAAGAGAGAAAGAGAGGAGAGAGGAGTGAAGAAGAGGAAGAGGAAGAGGGAGAGGAGTCGCCGGAATGGTAGACGACCGACATTTGGGACCCACCAAAGCCATCCAGGTAAAATGTGGGCCTGTTGCGCAGCAGGCCATCTGAGATAACAAGGAAGTAGAGAGGTCTTTTTTTCATCAATTTTTCTTAGATTTTGTGAAAGTATGGTTTAATATAAGGTTTTTTTTTTGAAAATCGAGGCAAATTATCTTCGGCAAAGAGCAATTTACTTTCTTTTTTAATTGACGAGGAAAACTTCTAGTTCTACTTCTGGTGGGGATTTGAATCCATGACCTCTGTCATAAATCCTAGATGCCTTGCCTTTTAGACTATAAGTTTGTTAACAAAACAATTCAGAATTTCAAAAATTTCATGCAACATAGAACAAGTGTTCTCAAATTTCTTTGCCAATCCCCGATTCAAACAAGCCCCTAAATCTATCTGGGTTGGTAAGTATTACATATGAACTACATCAAATAAATGATTTTCATAGGGATTGTTTTGTTTACTATAGAAGAACAATAACAATAGTAGCAACAACACGCTCGATGGATGGATGTATGCAAAAATCAGGATTTTTTAAATAATATGTTTTTTATTAGAATTAAAAAATAAAATGCCCATTTAATAAAATTAAAAAAGGGCTTTTGTCTATCGCCGTTTGAAGTGACAACATGAGCCCTCTCGCCAGCAAAACAGTGTTAAATATCTCTGTAGCCATTTGGAATGGCGACAGGGATCAGATCACCACTTGAAATGGCGACAAGTTACTGTCGCCAATTCAAATGGCGACAGGAACTGGTTTTTTTATATTTTTGTTGGCATAGAATGCAGCTTCAAATTTTACAAGATTTGACTCGGTTTTTTGGTAATATCTTTAAGTGCGTGCCCCACATATTATTTTTTAAAAAAGAGAATAAAATATTAAATAAAGAACAATTTAGGAGTTAAATTTAGAAGATGAGATTTCAACTACTGCAATAAGTCTTTTTAATGTACTTACGAATTACATGGCACGCACGATTTGGTTACGTGTATTACAAACGACAACATACACGAATCAGCAACCCGATCTACACCTATGATACATGTGCGCCTTTTGAAATTAGAAAAACTGGCTGATAGGAACAAAATCAGCCCTGATGGTCGTTCGATGACTTCCCCTTGTCTACTGCAGAACCGCGGGCGCGGCCAGTGTCGGGGCCGGATTTTTGAATCTGAACCCTCTGTGTATTTCTACACTAGTCCCTGATTAGTAGCTAGTACAAACAATAGATACAACATTGATAACAAGTTCAAATCACAATTCAACATAAAAGTAATAACAAAGTACCTGCCTTAAGGCCACTTGTTACATTAAAGGTCACATGACCTCAAGTATTACAACAGCGGAAACAACAAATGTTAAACTTCGAGTGATGACCCATCAAATTGCTCACTGGCATTCGACTGGAGAGCGTAGCCTAGTACTCTAGGTGTCCTTCATCAAAGTCACAGACGATGTAGTTGTAGTCCTCCTCTGCATTGTTAAAGTACTACGCAAGCCTTGAAAAAATGCATATGCATAGCTTTAACAAATGTGGCTTGTATGGTTCTCTTGCACAAGGCAATATTTCATGTTTAAATATTTTACATAAAATATATTTGACAAACGTAGTTTCAATAAATTAATTAATTGATTCACTAGTGAAGGTTCTAGCTACCAGTCACTAGTATCGAGGCTCTAGCCACCAAGGTTTAAAGAGTAGGGCTCTAGCTGTCAAAACAACAATCCAAGAGTTCCAACTATCGTTTCTCGATGTTTTGACCGCGTCATCACCTCCGTCTCGTCGTTAGCTTTTTTGTTTTGCCCCTTCGCCGTTGTCGCCTCACCGTCCATGCCATATGCCATGAACCTCCTATTCATATCTGTTGTCGGTTCTGTGTGTTCACTGTGTCTTCGTGTCTTCTCAGTGATGCTCTGTATTCTCTGTGATAATTATTGCTCTAACCTTTGCTTTAACATCTCAGTCCCAAAATCTGCCATCTCCTACCTCCTTGCGCTAGAATCAGCAGTAGCCCTCCATCCCTCTGTTGTCTTCTCTGTTGAAGCGTGTGTGTTGTTCTCTGATTCAATTTCTCTCTGTCTCCTTCTATGATGATTGGGTCCCTTTGTCATCTACACCGATTCAAGCCATATATCTTTCTTTCCCTGGTGTATAGACCCATATGTTATGCAACAAAATATATTCTTTCTCACTTACATGTTGACCCCACATGTCATCCTCCCAATTAACAACCCTAATTATTTCTCTCTCTTACATGCGGGTCCCGCATGTCAATCAAACCTTTGGTCAAACCCTAGTTCATGAGCTTGGTCCATCATGGACTAGCATCTCTCTATGGACCTGGTCCATAGACTAGTGGCCCACATGTCAACCCCAAATCCTATTTTCTGACATTATTTTAATTCTAGAAATTCATTAAATACTAGTCAGTCCCACATGTCATACACTCAGCTATTTTCTAATATTTTTGGAATAGAATATTCTCAGAATATTCCGTAGACCCCACATACCAGTTCAATTTCCTTTATTTTCTTTTCGACCGAAATTCAACAATTCCCTAAATCTTGAAATTCTGATTTTATCTTTTGATGTGAATTTCAATCTTTCAAGAGTCCATTCTCCTTCATACGAACTATGATTCAATTTGTTCAAGTTTCTAAATTCAATATCTACCTTCCAGTACCTTTCAATTTTAATTTCGATTTGGAGTTTATTTGATTTGTTTGTTTGAATTTAGTTTGTTTTGCGCTTTCTTTCGCGTTAGGCGTTGATGTCCTGGAATCGTCTGATGGAGCTGAAGGTTAAGGAAGTAGAAGATCAAAGATAAAATAAGGGTATCATTGTTATAGCAAGGCAAGTTGTACTTTTGATCATATTGAACCCAGTTTTTCGAAATTATCTTGATTCAAATTATTGCATTCTACTTTAAGTATTTATTTAAATGCTTGGGATTAGCTATATACCATTTGATTATATCCACCTTGCCTATTGTATTATCTTATCTTTTGTTACCTTAGCTTGGTTAATTATGTAGTTGGTATTATCATAGCACCAACTAGGATTGGTTAGATATGAATAGTTTGCTTAGTCATGCGACGAGTCGTGCATATCATTTGAGTTGCAAATATAAATTTCACTAACTGATTATGAAACTTTTTGTAAAACTGTGTGATGTGTGTGCTATTACTCGTTGATGGCATGTGTTGCACTTAACCAACAGAGTTGAAAAATATTTAGACTGAGGTAAATTGGTGAACTGTGTGATATGGTGGATATGTGATTGGAAAAATGACTGGTAATCTCCGTGACATAGTTAGAATGTGGCAGTGGCAGTCTCGCCTTGGTCAATTAGGGACTTAACCAAGTGCACCATACAACCACATGCCTGATGGGACGGGCTTAACTGAGTAAGTTACGGAATATCGATATTGATTACTCAGGTAGTAGGTTAAGCTCTATGTTAGGATAGAGGTGTGGACTACTATGTAGGCCACATTTATGAGCGGTTCGCCGTCTTCAGGTTCAAGGTGTGGGTCGGATCAACGAGTAAGGTTGGGATTGGCAGTAAAACACACCAGGAATGTCAAATATTGAGATGAAGTTTCGAAAAAGTTTTGTTATGATTGCTTAGTTGCATACTTCCGTATGGCGAGTCATAGCGGATATAATGAGTTAATTGTATATTGTGAGTAAATGGTACAACCTTTGCAGAGTGTTAAACAATCTATTCAAATAGCCGCGTCTGTGGTCATGGACATGCCCGGGGATTTCACACGAGGGGTAAATTTTCATAAAATAATTGGGAGGGGGTAGCTATGTGGTTAAACTCATATGGCTGTGTGAAAGAAATTTATTAGGCTTTGTGTTCTTTGTAAAAACAATTATCAAACTATTACTGTTTATTTGTTTTGAATTACGTTTTCAATCTATTATTTGTATTCAATTGCAAATGCTGCTTTATTGTAAAATAACCATAGAAGATATTTCCTTTGTAATATGCCATCATCTATAATTGCATTATGTGGTGCAACTTATTGAGTACTTGAAGTACTCATTCTTGCTACAATCATTCAGATAAAGTGGAGAAATCGTCGGTCAGCAAAGTCTACTTTAAGGATCGTGGAGAACTAGGTCACGCTACCCCAGCCGATTGCTTGTGGGCATATGGATGGGCTTCACTGAAGTTATTCAGCTACGTTCCGCTGTAGCTTATTTGAACTATTCGACTTCTGAGGTATTAATTGTAAGCTTTGACCTTAAGATCATTACTATGATAATTATTGTTATTTGATTATTTATTAGTCATCTTTGTATATAAAAATAATATTTCATCGATGTTGCCACTGTGTACACTAGCTTGATCATAGACTAGTGCAGCATAAATAGAGGGTCTATAATTGTATTTTGGGTCCCAACATCCTGCATCTTTGCCAGATTTGCCCCCATGGCAGGGCCCAGGCCAAGGTCGAGGCAGATCCGACGGTGGTTGGCACTCGGTGGGCGGCGTTTTGGCGGTGGTGCATCCCGACTTGTACCTCGGCGGCGTGTTGCAGTAGACCAATGGTGGGGCATTGCGATGGGCGGCGCAGGGGTCCATGTTGCGGCATGTCGGGGCTGAGTGTGGGTGGTGCTGCTAGCCGGCCTTCGGTGGCGCGTTGCAATGGAGTCGGTACGTCCAAGGGCGGAAAACCTCTAGCCCCCCTCCCGTCATTCACTGTCTCTCGACAACCTTCCTCGCCACTGGAGCCGAAGCCTTCCCATCTTCTTCCATACTCTCAGGATTGGCCGTCGTCTGGTCCATGCCTGGAGAAGGTCCCACCTTGCTGTTGTCGAAGGCCGGTAGTTGAAGAGGCCTGAAGAGTTTGGGCATTTGATTGTTGGGTCACCGTCCTGTGGTGCAGGCCGACCGTTGTGGATGCCTCTTGTCAAATAGCCGGTTCAGACCTAGAGACAGGTCTCCGTCGACATCCCCGTAGGAGGAGATGAGGAGCTGGAGCTGTCATCTCTTCTGTGCGCTATCCATCGTCGTCGTCAAGCGAAGGGCCGCTTCTCTCATCCACTACATTCTGAAGGCTTGATGGTCGTCTGGTTAGGGTGGAGTACTTGCCATGGTTCTTCAGCCGTGGCAAAGCTTTGGTTCTCCAGACTTCTGCTTCTAATATTATCACTCAAGCATTGTGCTTTGGTTAATCTCTGTATCACTAACTCGACTATCAGAAATTTTAGTGTGTTCGGTGGTGTGGAAGTTATCCTTCCTTTGGCTGCGGTGTGTGGTTTAGGTGTATAAGAGTCGATCGGTGTCCACTGTGGCTAGTTGCTGTTGTCCTAGCCTGTGTGTTAGGTTGCTTTGCCAAGTGTTCAGCGGGATCCCTTTCCTGTCTGTGTTGTCTACCCATTGGGGCTGTCAGTGACTGTATTTTTTTCCTCTATTTTCTCCTGTTTTATTAATATAATAGATAGCTTTTCTGTCTATTCGTTAAAAAAAAAGAGAGAGAAATCAAGGATTAAATCAGAGTAAATGTGTAGTTACCGGTAACTCAGGCTGTAAGATCTGCGTTGCCTCACCAATTTAGACAGCACCGTGCCCGCCAGCGCAAGGAGAGCTAGCAGCCTGGCGTCCAGTGCCTTGGTGCGTTCGATTCTATCAAGAGAACCAATTGGGAACGACGGCAGCGGCGCAATGGCTGGCCAGCCGTGGCGGTGATGGAGACGGAGCCAAGTATTCCCTGTAATTCGTGACGAGGAGACTAAGGACGGCCAGCCGCTGGCGGTGTCAGGACCATGCCCGATATGGACGAGCATCAGGCGGTGGGGATGACACGGCCGTGGGGGGATCGATCTCTGCCAGAGCAGCCGCTCGCTGGTGTCCGAGTACTACTCTCCTGATCCCTCGTCACGGATATGTTCTCTCGTACTGCCTCCCATCAGACATGGGCTCCCACAGCTTCCTCTCCATCAGCCCCACCCTGTTACTCCGGCTGCCGAGGCGTCAAGTACGTGTCACTGGGAACCAACCCGACTTGCCGGAACGTCTTCCTGGTCGGGATCAGCGTCAGCGACACGGACCTCCCAATCCCGTCGGCTGTGTTCGCCGGCAACGACACGTTGATCGACGCCCATCTACACGGCGTTCCGTGGCGAGTTCCGGAGGCAGATGCCGCAATACGCGGTGTGGCCGCCGTTCCGTAGGCTGGACTCGTGATACAACTTCACCGGCCTGAACATCCTCGACTTCCAGACAACGAATTTGAGACCATGGACCTCGCCATCAGGCAGGTCACGCAAGAGTTCATGTTCGGGAATGGAGAGACGATGGACCTCGCCATCAGGCAGGTCACGCAAGAGCTGATCGACGATTCGATGTCAGGGATTCCTCCTAGAAGAAACAGATTTGGTTCGGGGAGGGGAAGCAGAAACCGGCATTGACGTCCAACTGGTTTGGCCCCTTTGCGCTTCCTTGGTTGTTTATATCTTGTTTCTTCCAAACAGAAAAATTGGACTCGCATCCGTTAGCTATCATGGACGTTATAGTTATAGGTGGTCCATTAGTCTACCCAATGGACGCGTGAGATCTTTTCTTTTTTATTTCGATTAATAGGATAATTTCTAAGAATTTTATTTTATTTAGATTTAAGAATTATTACAAAATTTTCTATGCCTCTATAATAAAGGAGATACCTTTAATCTCACCTGTTGTTGGTAGGGATTCAGGTCGTCTGCAGTACCATAGAGACCCACTGTGCGAACATTGTCTTTATGAAGGTGATAAACAGTGCTCTGTCGTATCACTGTAGAAAAATACTGCACCAACAGTGGTAAAGGTACTGTAGTGATTGCTGTATCGATTTATCTAGCCTTTTGATTTTCGATTGGGTGGTCCGGATCGCTTCTAATGCATGTGTAGAGAATCCCAGTCCGGTTTGTAGATATATAGATTCCTTTCTTCCCAAAAACTAACCAAGGAAGGAAGAAGCCTTCCCTTCTCTCTTGGTATTCTTTACATGCCTCATCTGTTGCATTGGCATATGCGCCTGCCATCCGCGCCAATGCTTTGAATTAATGTTTTTTTCTTCTGGATTCACCCCCAAGTTGTTGCATGATCAACTTGTAAACCTGCAAATCAGTTTGTGATATACGGAGCTCTGTCAGATAATTAGGCAACGAGGATGAAAATAGTTGGAACTAAAGAGTACACAACCACAATCAGTACAATTACAGTCGAGGGATAAAATCCATTATCATGTACAAGTTGGTACTTTTTCATTCACAAATGATAAGTAATTACAAGAACATTCACAGTGGAAAATAAGACAGTGGTACCATAATGTACGAAGACACTGTTCAATGCCATTCAGCAAGAGAAAAATATGAATTAATCATGATCAGGGGCAGAGCCAAAATATCACAAGGCACAAGCAAAATTTGAAACAAGGTGGCCAATTACAGTTCCAAGATAAGGTATATGCAGTCATATGCATTTAGATTACATGCACACCCTTGAATTCAAACCACGGATGTTTGCAAGAGAAACTCTGCCCTGCTCAGGACAAAGCTTCTCGTGATTTTAAAGATCTGACTAATTTAAAGACACTTGTCCCTTCTATTAGAACAGAGTCACCAGACGTAAGGATTTAAAAAAGGTGCTTATACACTGCACGAAACAGGCAACATGAAATTACGACATGGATCGTGCCACAATCTCACTCAGCGCTTGTCAATGCTAATATCAGGACTCCCCGGATGCTTGTTGATGGCCTTCCTGAGCGCGGCCGCGAGGCTGCGCTCGTCCCACCTTGGAAGCTCGTCCCCGGATTGAGGCACAAAAGAACTCAGCGGCACCCACCCCGTGAAGTCACTCAGCTCGTAAATATGCACCTTGAATAGCTTGAGGCTCCCCAGGTGCTCGATGCCGGCAAGTACGTCGTCGGCTTGCCGCTCCCCTCGTGCGTGACAATCTATTTCGAGGCTCTGAATCCTCGGCATGGCCCCTGCCTCGAACGTGAGGCACAGCACCTTACATCTGAACCAAAATTCCTTGAGATTTGGGAACGCTGTGCCACGGATGACGACACCTTCTTCGGGGACATTCTCAACATGCAGTCTAAGGTGCACCAGGAAGGGCAGTCTTGCAAGAGCCTCGGCACCATCCCTGGGGAGCGACATAATTTGAACTTCCAAGCTGCTGAGCTTGTCGAGTTGCGTAATCCAATCTGGGACAATAGAGAAGGGGCAGCGGAGCACGTGGAGTCTACCGAGGTTGCGGGGAGGTGGGGACCAACAGCTCAAGGCATCAGATTCAGAACTGCGGAACCCATCAATGGTTAGGGATCGAAGGTTGCAGATACCGAGCTTGCAGAGGGAGGAGAGTAGAATATCTCTCTCTTCCGCACGATATAAAGAAAACCCTAGCTTTAGCTTTAGCTCCCTTAAATTGGCCAGCTTACCGAGCCCTTTAATGTTCTCCGCATCTTCGAGTTGTACTTGTAAAGTACGGAGGGCTCTCATCCTGCCGATCCCACCAAACAGCTTCGCAGTTGCAGGAACAATCAGATGCAA
This sequence comes from Ampelocalamus luodianensis, assembly GCA_036346255.1. Lineage (NCBI taxonomy): Eukaryota > Viridiplantae > Streptophyta > Magnoliopsida > Poales > Poaceae > Ampelocalamus > Ampelocalamus luodianensis. The sequence goes on along the minus strand of CM070617.1, from coordinate 75,071,055 downwards.
CAAGGTCGAGGGCAACTCACGAAGATCTAGCCGTAAATGATCCATCTGGTCCTCAACTATCTCCAATGTCTTCAAATGTTGTAGTTTTCGCAATTGTGTTATCTTGGACCGAATGCCTCCAATCCTCAAATATCTCAGTTGGAATAACCTGCGTATGTAAGACAAATCATACTGCTCATCCTCAGAATCATAAACATCAAGATGTAAAACTCGCAAAAGTCGAAACTTCGAGAGAGAAGGCATCCCTTGAGCAGAACCCCAAAAGTTAAATGACCTAGCTTGGGTGAGAGTCATGTTTGCCAACATCTGATTGCGGTCTGAATGTCTGACTTGTAGGGACAGCCGACGAACTTCCAAAGAGCCTTTACTGCTATACTGATCATTTATTACAGTGATAAAGTTCTCTTCCGTGGACTTTGATATGATAAAGTCAAGCATTAGATCATGCACTCGACAAGACATCACCTCCCCGCAGTCATCAAGCCGAGCTATTTGGATCATGCTTCTGTTAATGAGCTCATTAAAATAACTTTCAGCAACTTCCTCTTGACCACGTGTGTATTTTTCACAAACAAAGCCCTCAGCTATCCATCTTCTCAGCAAATCATCCTTCAATAGTTCAGAATCTTCTGGGAATACACCAAGATATAGCATACAAGTCTTAACATGCAGAGATAAATCGTTGTAGCCAACATTAAACACATGTCTCATCCACTCTAGACCATTGTTTGTTTTCAATGGAATATCTAAATAATTTTGCATCTTCTCCCAGATTTTCTTGGACTTGACATCTTCATGACTAGCCAAAATGCTGGCTACACTAAGTATAGCTAATGGCACTCCTCCACATTTCTTTAAAATTTCATCAGAAACCATGTTTAATTGCTCAGGACAAGCATCTTCAGAATGAAAAACCATTCGGTGGAATAATCTCCTTGAGTCAAGAATATTAAGAGGTTTGATCTTGTAGACAAGGCCATGGAAACAAGAGCAGCATGCCATAGCTACACTCTCAATACGTGTAGTTGCTATAATTCTGCTACCATGATTATTATTCACAAAAAGGCATTTAATAGTGTTCCATGCTTCCATCGTCCATATATCATCAATCACAATTAGGTATCTGTCGAACAATACAAAGCACTCATTTGTCATGTTAGAAGTAAAAACACAGTAGGGACCTCAACTACATTTTCTCTCAAAAGTCAGCATAATATATATAATTTTTTTAATTACATTGAGATTAAGATATGTGAAGTTGTGAACGCAAAATATCATCGATAACTAGTCGTTTTTTAAGAATCTTGTTCATAAACTGGTTAGTTGCAAGTGGGAGATTAATGCATGATTCAAGAAATATACAATCCATACAGACTCATAAACTTCTAACACAAATATTTATGTGGTGCCAGTTTCTTAAGAATATTTGATTTATGTCATCTATACCCTTGATCAGTTGATCTACCCCACCCATAGATTATTAGTGCTCTGAGGATCTGAACTTGTTATGATATACACGGTTTGTGTTTTTAGAAGCCAGGCATAAATAATGAATCGCAATTCCCAAAGACAACATGATAGTCCTTACTCTAAGCACATACACACAGACAGTATCTTACAAGGTATCTTAAGTTGTTTATAGTAAGATCAAACCAATATAGTTTGATAAGTCAAATAAGTTACAATCTTTGTGGGGGTGCGTCAGTGCAAAATATACAAATCACACACGAAATACTATCAACTCCCAGCACAAATGTTGCTAACGCAAATTTAGTTTGCGGGATAAATTTCTAGAACCATACAGTTCTACAACAACAATCTTATTGCAGTTAGGAAAAAACACAGCTTGTATCTCCAATAGGCAAAAATCATGCAAGGAGCTTATTCAATTGCTATGCGGATACAAGTAACCATAGTACTTCGTAGTTCGTACACTAGATTTTTGTAATAACTGAATTTTCTTGTGAGCATACCTTTTGTCTTTGAGATGATCCTTGAGTCGGTCGATGAGTCGGCCCACATCATTCTGGCTTGAATACACCCAGCACCCAACATCTGATAGTATACCTGAGAGAATCTTGACCATATCGGGATTTCGAGACACTGATACCAAAGCCTTGCAGTCATATTGGCCTTTGATGGTAGTATATACTTGGTTGGCAAGAGTTGTCTTGCCAATACCTCCAAATCCAACAATAGATATCACTTGAAGTCGCTGTATACCCTCCTCCTTTGTTAGCAACTTGATGAGCTCTTCTTTTGGGCCATCTACGCCTACAAGGCTGGCAGGTTCTGCATGGAGTGCCCGTACCCGAGGGTCGAGGTCGATAGCCACAGCACGAGGCCGAACGATGTGCTCATCAAGCTTGTATCTATCACGACAATTGCTTACTTCCACCGCCCGAGCCTTTAGATCCTTGATCCGGTTGCCAATCTTGTAACGCGCCTTGAGTGTCTTAGCATCATTCATGAAGATATCGACGCAGTCCTCCATGTCATAGGCCAGCTCACGCACCTTGTCACGCCACTCCTTGTCTTGCACATCGAGTTCCTCCTCCTCAGACAGCTTCACGAGCAGAGCATTCATGCTGCTCAGCTCACCCCTCAGGAAGGTGATATCCTTCTTCACATCTTTGAGCAGCTTGTAGTCCTCCAGCAGGGTGGCGAGCTTGGTGAGGAGCGAGTTCATCGCCCCTGAGAAAGCGCTCACCATCACCCCCTCCATCGGTTGCAGGAAGCAGGATCCTTCTCACAATCAACAGAGCAAATAACACCAGGCACTATATGTTTGTGGGAAGTGAGATTCGAGGAAGAAGAAGCTTCAAGTGGTATGGGTGTGCACTGAGGGTGGTTTTATCGTAGCAGCAGACTGCAGACAGCAGTATAATCTAGGAGTGGAACTCACGAGCCCTCCATTAGCGTTTCCGCGTTGGTTCTACTTGTAGTGCGTCCTGGTTGACTTGACTTGACCTGTGCTCACTGCTCTCAGTCCAGTCTTCTTCAGGTTCCACAGGTCCACTCCTAAGTCCTAACCAGCCTGACATTCTCCAACGAGTCCTTAGCTTCACTCGGTGTACTATGAAAAGTTGAAAACGATGTAGCAGCAGACAGCAGTATACTCTAGGATTGGAACTCACGAGCCCGCAATTAGCGTTTCCACTTAGTTCCTCATCCATCTAGTAGTATATATATATATATATATAAAAAGAACCTCAATAATTATACTATATTTTTACAGAAAAGCAATAAAGAGAAGCCTGAAGTCCTCTCATATCTCTGTGTTTAATTTATTATTTTATTCTTGTATTGTTCTTACGATTTTGAGTTTGTCTACAAGATAATTGCTCGGACTAGAATCGCCAGCGATGGTTCCTCAACACGTTATCAACACGAGCAATAAAGAAAAGGGATTTATTAGGCCTAGTTCCTCTCCCTGGAGTTGCCAGTACTTTTTGTGAAAAAGAAGGATGGCACCGCCAGATTATATGTGGATTACAGAGCACTCAATGATATGACCATAAAAAACAAGTATCTCTTGCCGCACATCAATGACTTGTTCGACCAGTTGACAGGAGCCCCATTTTTCTCCAAGATAGATATAAGGTCAAAATACTATCAACTTAAGATCAGAAATAAGTATATTCCTAAAACGGCTTTTACCACCCGGTATGGCCTGTACGAGTTCACTCATGTCGTTTGGCTTGACCAATGCGCCAGCCTACTTCATGAATCTTATGAACAAAGTATTTATAGAATACTTAGACAAGTTTGTTGTCGTATTCATAGACGACATCTTGATCTATTCAAAGACCAATGAAGAGCATGCTGAACATTTGCAATTGGTCCTAGAAAAGCTTAAAGAGCACGAGCTTTATGCCAAGTACGGTAAATGTTTCTTCCAAATAGAAAAATTGGACTTGGATCCGTTAGCAATCATGGCTGTTATAGTTAGGGAAATTTCGATAAACGCTACTGCTAACCGGCCTTATCAGAGAAATGTCACCGCTCATTTCAAAATTCGAAGGATGCACCGAAAAGCTCGAAACATCTTACAAATGCCATTACGGAGCCTTTTTCCCATTTTCCCTCAAATAAAACATTGTGCTTGCCTTGGTATTTTCGTATGGACACATATGCCCGTGCTCTCAACCACACACACCAACTTACTACACATGAACTATAACATCCCAAGTTTAGACTTGTTTCAAATGTAAGAAAAGGTGTAAAAATCAAAAACTTTTCTTACATCTTGTATTTCCTGAGTGTTATGAAAAATTCTTGTAAAGGAATTATGGAAATACAAAGCCACAAGTCATTTTGACCTAAACCTTGTCCTTCAAAAACTCTCTTGTCAAATCTTGTGATCATTCTCAGAAAATATTTTTCCTAAGTTCTAGGGATAGTGTGTGACCCCTCTGAAAAATTTCACAATTTTTAGAAATTGTTTGAATATATTTGAAGGTCAGTCAAACCTGTTTGGATTTCAGTCAAACCCTAGCTCAGCACCTTGCAGAATTTTTGGAGAAAGATTCACTACATAAAAACCTTTGAAAGTTTTATAAAAGGTCAACCTTTAAGTTAGCAAGCTCATGTAAAAATTTCAGAATTTTTGGAGTTGTTTTGCTACCTTAAACAATTCCCCAAAGATCAGCTCAATTCAAAACTCAAAATTCAGACCTTAGGGTTGAGTCCGACTCGGGCTCGAGTCAGACCCAACCAATTGACTTGGTTCAGCTAAGTCTCCTTAAGCCGCACTCGGGCTCGGCTGTGGGTGCGTGTGTTTCAGCCGATGGATTAAAATCCAACGCCCCAGACCTCCCCTGCCACTTTGGACCTCCGAAAGTTTGTTTCGATCTCAGTCGCCCGTGTTCAATTTGGCGCTCACGACCTCCCACCCTGTTCTTCTTCCTTGTCCTGCACGAGCTCGTGCGCCATGGCAGTGAGCAGTTGGGAGTCGTCACCTCACGGTCGTCCTCGTCAACGTCTCTCTGCTGGGCATTTAATTCGCACCAGTACTTTCGGCCGAAGTTGTGCTCCTCACTTGCCCCCATCACTTCCTTGGTCTAGGGCAGTGCGGTGAGCCAAGCTCACCCTGGGGCTCATGTCCTTGCCGAACCCTAGTTCTCCAGGCTTTAGAAGGTTCCGAGCTCCTCCTCTGGTCCTCTTCCACACTCCTAGTCACCCCAGCCCCCCCTCTTTGTGGTTTTTGAGCAAATCATCGAGGACCCCATTTCCGCCATTTTCGGCCCTTCAAGTTCCTCGTGTCGGCGGGGCTCCTGTGGTCCTCTTGTCCTGCTTTCTGCTCCCCTTGGCACCTCTGGTCATCGCAAAGCTGTCCCCTAACTCCATTTTTGGGTTGCTTCTACAGGAGCGGCTCGATTTGGATTTGCACGGAACTTGGCCGAAAGTGGACTTCATCGTCCCCGACCCCGGTGAGTGTCCTCTGGTCGATTTTGAGCTCTTGGACCATCTCTAGATCACCGCGAAGCTATCTTTTCCGTCCTTTACTCTTTTTTTCGCTTAGGAGCTCTTGTTTCCGTTGTCGTCCTCGTCTCCGGCGTCGGTCTCCGCCGCCAGGCCTTCTCCGACTTCCCTCGGACCTCCTCTGTGCCCCGGTAAGTTCGCATTAGCCCCTTGGTGCTTGAGAACAAGTTAGTTTAGGTCGTAGCGGAGCTCTTAGCTGTTGTCGTATTTGACCGTAGGAACTCCTCCGCCCCTCTCCGGCTCACCGGCGTTTTAGGCCAGCTCCGCCGTCGAGAGTGCCTCCGGTGTGTTCGCAATAGTATTGTGCACATTTTAGTACCTTTGGTTCGCGTCACCGTGGCCTTGGTCGTCGGCACCGTGTCAGTGGGCAAAGTCCGGCATTCTGTACCGTTGTCGTATTTTTGGCAAGTCCTCAGACCTCCTTGGGTTCATCGTGGCCGTTAAGGGTTACCTCAGGATAGCTCTTAGCCACAGGATTTGTCTCTGCGAAAACTTAAGTCCCAAGACCTCTTAGATTCCATCTTGGCCGTAAAGATCTCCCAGGATGCAATCATGGCCGTTAGATCTTCTTGTGTAAAATCTTTAGTGCCAGGACCTCCCTCCATGCAGATCTGGGCTGTTTAGGATCTCCCCATGGAGATCTGAGCCGTCCAGATCTCTTTCTGTCAAAGCACTGCCTTAGAAGACCTCCCCATGGAGATCTTGACCGTTAAGACCTCCCCCTGCGAGATCTTAGCCGTCGGGATCTTCCTCTGTTAAGTTTTGACCCATAGGACCTCCCCCGTCTAGATCTTGGCCGTCCAGGATCTCCTCTGGTAGATCCTGAGCGTCCAGGACCTCCCTGCTAGGACCTCTCCTCAGATCTTCCTTTCTGATATCTTGGCTGTTAAGACCTCCTCGGTAAATCTTAGCCGCCATGACCTCTCTCCTCCTTCAGCTCTCACCGTCCAGGCCTCCTCTCTTGCGTTTAGCCCTAGGACCCTCTCGCGGAGCTCTGGACCGCCAGATCTTGATCTGACGGTCAAGACCTCCCCAATGTGCGCCGCGCTGCTGCGCTATGTTTCCGTGTGCTGGAGCCATTGGATGCAATATCGACAGCCACGACCTCCTATTTTCTTCAGTTCAGTTGGACCTCCCCGAGGGCTATGGTTTTCTAAGTATTTTAGTGTTTCAAATTTCAAAAGTACATAACTATTTCGTGTTAGCTCCTTTTTGGGTGATTCAAATGGTGTTAGCTCTGTAATAGAATGAACTTTAACTTGAGAATGAATTTAGGCACTGTTCTGTACTGGAGAATGAAGTAGGTTATCTCAGAAGCTTAACATGAAATGATATTTAGCAATTACTTCAGAATTTGTAAAATACATAACTTTTTCTCTGTAATTCCAAACTGAGCAGACTAAACTTTGTTAAAATCCTCTGTTATTGTACTTTAGTGTAGGATAGGTTTTAAGATAGTCTTTGTCACTGAAATTAATGATACACTAGACCTACAACTTAGAAAAATCATAACAAATTCATTTTAACTCCAAATTGAGTAAACTTAGTTTTGCTGTGCTTAGAATACCAGGATCTACCTACCATAAAAATTTCAGATGCTAGATCGTTTTGGAAATTTGTGTCATGAACAGTAACCAAAATTAATTTAATTTGGAATTTCTAGGCTGAGAAAAATTGTTTAGGCTATAACTTTTTCATGTTTAGTCCAAATAACTTGATTCTTATTTCTAAATTCATTTAAAATCATGCCCTTGTTGTTGTATAAATTTCATGGAATTTGGATGACTTTGGCTTTTGAATTTCTTTCGGTGTTCTTCGTTCTTATTGGTCTTATCGCGTTTTTGCATTAGGTTCCGAAGAGATTATCGAACCTGAGTCTGATCCTCTGCAATAAGAACACATCCAGCAAGGCAAGCAGATGTAGCATCATTTGATCATATTGCTCCTATTATTTTCAAAGTCTAATATGTTGTTTGCAAATTCTACGTATGCATTGCTATCTTGGTTTAAACTATTGTCGATTAGTTGACCTATTAGATGCATAATCTGCAGGTTAATGTTTATCCTCTACTACTGAGCCTAGGAGTATCTTGCTGTGATTTAGGGTTCGATGGATGAGCCCTTGTCACTTAGTCGATAACCTTGATCACACCAAACTTATTATAACCTTATGATTCAGCCTCTGTGCTATGTTTAATGGTGAAAACTAAAACTGAAAACAAAATGATTTGGACTTGGGCACAATGGTATGTTGGTGTGCTTTTGGGTGTGACTGGAATAGTGCCTGAGCCAACAAGGACCGAATACTTGCGCCATTGATCCAAGCAATTTTTGTGTACTAACCACACTAGAGGGTATGAGACCTCTCTTGACTTAGTACTTTGGCGTGTGTTGGCTCCGAGTCGTAGGGGGTCGCATGAGGGATGGTGTTTGGGAGCATGGTAATTGTCCAAAAGCTTTACCCCGGGTGAGTAGTTGTCTTTCGGCTTTACCATGTAAACGTATGGGTTTCTATCCATACGAGCGGCTCGTAGTTGATACACAATATTGGAAACGTCTCATAGGACTTAGTCGTGCCGGCATACCTTTGGAAGTGTGCTAATATTGTGGCTTAAAGGCAGTCTGAAGTGTGGGTACATTGGTACACCCCTACAGGGTTAAATCTATTCGAATAGCCTCGTCCTATGTTATGGACACGCTTGGTTATTTCCCGCAAGCATTAGACTACAACCTTTTTAACTAAAACTTGATGGGTGGTACGAATCGGGGATTCGTGCTATGTTGTGGTGGCTATTGGGTTAGTCACCTCTAGGTGGTTACTTGTTATTTATTGTTACTCGCTGTTATTTCAATGCTTAAAAATAGATTTTACAAATTGCCTTCAATCTATTACATTATTGCAAATAAAAATTGCTTTATGCGTCCAATTAACCATACAACCATCTCCTTTGTTACAACTTTTATGTAGCTAAGTATAGGCTTGTTACTCGTAAGTCTTGCGAGTACATTATTGTACTCACCTGCATTGTTTGTTGTGTGCAGAGGAGGAAGTGGATCCCCAAGGGGTCTACTTTTGTGAGTTTTGCCGCGGATCGTGCGACTAGCTTGGCAGTCCGGTCGGTTGCCTTGTGGGTTATGACTAGCTGGTTGTCTTTTGTTCTTAGCCATCTTATGACACTTTTGCTTCCGCTGTTATTGTTACTTTGATATTATTTGGCCGGTCGGCTCTTTTGTAATAACTTTATATATGTATGTCTTTTGCTAGACTTGTTGTTATGTGATGTATGGAATTGATGCATGCTTTTTGCAAAGATGTATGTGTGCTGTAATTCTGGGAAGCACATGTCCATCGAGACACGGTGTATTTTGTTTGTGATGCTAGGGCCAAGGGAAGGCTAAGTATTACAAGCTAAGTAAACCGGGGTCTCACATGAATGCACACAGTAGAGAGGAAGAGACAAAACAGACAAAGGGGAGGAACAGAGGAGGACAATGGCGGCGGCATGGTTTGCTCGCCGACGGTGGTGGGACTGCGGTGGGGCGGAGTTGACCCCAAAAAATGGGTTGCCGGCGGAACGAAGATACCAGGGGAGGCGACGGCGGTACTTGGGTGGCATTGAGGCGGCCAAGCGACGATGCATGGCGGTCGGGCGTGGGGAAGAATCAAGGCGGCGACGTCGGAGGGGAATGGAAGAAGAGATGGTGCGCACATGAGCTCTGGCGGGGTGGTAGGAGCTTATCCACACAGTTGGCCGGGAGAGAGGAGGACCCAAATGGGCCGGCGATGGAAGCCCGCGGCGGCGCGATGGGGTCACCGTGGGGGTAGTGCTATGGGGAGGGAGAGCTCGAATGGATCGCGGGGGAAGGTTAGGGGAGGTGTGGAGATGCTCCCGCCGGGTTTAATTGGCTTAGGGCTCATCGGATAGGGCACGAAGGCGCCAACGGCGGAATTGGCCAGGGATGGGGAAGATATTCGTGCGGCGTGCTCCGGTGGACGGGTCTTCCAATTACTTGGCGGCTTTTGCTCCATGTGATCTTGGACGCGCCGTGATGTGGACAGTAGTGAGAGGAGATCACCGGATTGACCGGAATGGCGGGGTGCGCACGACGGTCGGCGTAGCTCGGTGTTTCTTTTGGTGAATATGAGAGAGGGAGGAACGGGGACGACAGGGAGGGTGATGGGGAGCTCGGGCTGGGCTTTGTAGGCGTGGGGCGGAGCAGCTAATGGTGGAGGCGGCATGGGCGGCGAGGTGACACGGTCGGCCGGCGTGGCACGCATGCAGGGCACAGGCAGGGCAAGGTGGAGGATGAAGCCTGCCTTGTGGGGCTATGTCACGCGAAGCAAGGGCATATGTGTCCATACAAAAATACCAAGGCAAACACAGTGTTTTATTTGAGGAAAAATGGGAAAAATGCTCTGTAATGGCATTTGTAGGATGTTCCGAGCTTTCCAGTAGCATCCTTCGAATTTTGAAATGAGCGGTGGCATTTCTCTGATAAGGCCGGTTAGCAGTGGCGTTTATCGAAATTTCCCTTATAGTTATAGGTGGTCCATTAGTTTATCTAAGGAAAACACTTTGGCTCGGCCGTCCGATGGCCAAAAGAAAATCGGACACGCTCACTCCACTCTCTTTCTTCCCCTAATGCCTCTTTTCTCTCTCCTTATTTACTTGGTTCAGCCGAAATTGCTCCTGGCCACATATTTCTTTCCTTTCTCTGTTCCTCTCTCCTCTCTAACCATTTATGTTCTCTTTCCTTATCTACACCATCGGTCGAACCAACCTCTGGTGCTTTCTTCACACGGGCATTCAATTCCATCTACTCTCCCCAATCCCCACCTACTCTGCCTCCAACACTCCACAGCACAACTACTTTTTAATGCCATTCAATGCCTTCCCCTTCCCCATTCCTCTCCCTCTCATCTCTATCTTCACACCACAACCAGCATAGCCAGGCAAGCGACCAGGAGAGGAGGCAGGCAGGCGACGAGGAGAGGGGGTGTCGCGGCTGCACGCGCTCGCGGGTGCGTCGCGTCGTCTGGGTGGGGCTGCACTGACTGCGCCTCTGCCACGGCGATCGGGCTCCGCCGCCTGCGCCTTTGGTTCGCCTGGGACACGCGCCGCCGCCGCAGAGGCCACTTTTGCTACGGCCACCTCTCCGGCGCCGGCCAAGTCCGCTGCTTCCTTTTTTTGTTTTTGATTGATAATTTTGTAGATCCTAAATGTTGCGTCTGAGAATGTTGCGACCGTTGTAAATTTTTGTTGCAGGCGTTGAAAATTTTTATTGCAATGTGTGATGTTGCAAGTTGCATCCTTTTCCTGATGTTACACCCTCTTTTTTGATATGTTGCATCGAGTGAAAAAAATGTTGCATACATTTTTTGATATGTTCTTAATTTTGTTGCGCGTGATGACTGCAAGAAGAGTTTTTAGCGCATCCTTTCTAGATGTTTTGTTCCTCTTCTTTGAAATGTACATACAAATTTTTGATATGTTGCGCACGGTCTACATTTTTTTTTTGCGTATAGCACATAGTAGTGTTGGCGCTCGGGTGTACGGCGCTGGTGCTCGGGCCATACGTCCGATCGCTAGTTGCGCCCTTTATCTAATGGACACGTGGGATGTTTTCTTTTTATTCCGATTAATGGGATAATTTTTAAGAATTTTAATTTTTTTTTTAAGATTTAAGGATTATTGTGAAATTTTCTATCCCGTTATAATGAAGGAAATACCTTTAATCTCACTCGTTATTTGTAGGGATCCAGGTCCCCTGCAGTACCGTAGAGACCCACGGTGTGAACATTGTTTTTTTGAAGGTGATGAACAGTGCTATGTCATATCACTGTAGAAAAAGACTGCATCAACAGCGGTAAAGGTACTGTAGCAATTGCTGTATCGATTGATTTGGGCTTTTGATTTTCGATCGGACTGTCGAGATCACTTCTAATGCACATGCAGAGGATCCCAGTCCTGTTTGTAGATATATAGATTCCTTTCTTCCCAAAAACTAACCAAGAAAGGAAGAAGCCTTCCCTTCTCTCTTGGTATTCTTTACATGCCTCATCTGTTGCATTGGCACCCGCGCCTGCCACCCGCGCCAATGCTTTGAATTAATGTTTTTTTTTCTTCTGGATTCACCCCCATGTTGTTGCATGATCAACTTGTAAACCTGCAAATCAGTTTGTGATATACGGAGCTCTGTCAGATAATTAGGCAACGAGGATGAAAATAATTGGAACTAAAGAGTACACAACCACAATCAGTACAATTACAGTCGAGGGAAAAAATCCATTATCATGTACAAGTCGGTATTTTTCATTCACAAATGAGCAGTAATTACAAGAACATTTGCAGTGGAAAAAAAAGACAGTGGTAGCATAATGTACGAAGAAACTGTTCAATGTCATTCAGCCAGAGAAAAATATGAATTAATCATGATCAGGGCAGAGTCAAAATATCACAAGGCACAAGCAAAATAGGAAACAAGGTGGCCAATTACAGTTCCGAGATAAGGCATATGCAGCCATATGCATTTAGATTACATGCACACCCTTGAATTCAAACCACGGATGTTTGCGAGAGAAATTCTGCCCTGCTGAGGACAAAGCTTCTCGTGATTTTAAAGATCTGAATAATTTAAAGACACTTGTCCCTTCTATTAGAACAGAGTCAACAGACGCAAGGATTTAAAAAAGGTGCGTATACACTGCACGAAATAGGCAACATGAAATTACGACATGGATCGTGCCACAATTTCACTCAGATTCAATGCTATGCATGAACTTAAATAGAAACGCTAATGTACCATGCACTCAATCTTGATTATTCATAACAATATCCATATGTAGTTTTAATGCTAACATTCAGGGGCGGAGCCCAATAAGCTTACACGGTGTCACAGGATACCAGATCTAAAAAAAATTAGTAGAGATCTGCATACATATATTACATGTGCACCCCAAGCCAAAAACAAAAGTGGATGTTTTTTAAAATACTGGCGACAGGTCCCTGGAGGTTCCTGTCGCCAGTGACATGGTTCCTATCGCCAGTTCAACTGGCGATAGGTTTATTGGATTTTGTAAATATAGTAAATGAGTTCAATTTTTTTTTTAAATTTGTTGTGAAGCCTCTAGATACATTCTAGTTGATTGTGTAAGTTTTTCATAAATTTATCTGTTATGAATCTGTCTCCAAAATTCCTACAAATAGTATAGGTAAATGAATTTTTAAGAACGATTCATAACAGATAAAATTATGTAAACATTATACAATCAACTACACTGTGACGGGAGGCTCCACACAAAATTTTTTAAAAAAATTGAGCTTATTTACTATATTTACAAAATCCTACAAACCTGTCACCAGTTTTGTAATTTTTTAGGATGACTCTCTAGTTTTATAAAAAAAATTTAAAATTAATATTATGTTGAAAAAAATTCAAAAAAAGTGCACTCGACCCTCCTTTTAGCCCAACGGCCAGTGCGCTGGCGGCCCACACGGCCATGCCCAAGCGCACACGCACGCGGCCCGCGCTTGCGCTAGCGGCCTGTCGGCCCAGCATCTTGCGCCTTGCGTGCGTTGCCCGCTAGAGAAACCGAACAGTCACTGAACCACGGGATGTAGATGTGTAGTTGGAGAACGCCGAACGTGAAAAGGAAAAGCTATCTAGCTGCTGTCGCCCAGCGGCCGGAGACCTTGCCGGCCACCTCGACGCCCTCATTCGCCGGTCGTCGGCCAGAGCTTCTCTGTCGCTGCGCAATCTCGGTTCCGTCGTGAGTGCGTCACTCTCGAGCCCCGATTGTACAAATTCTAGATTCTTATTTTTCGATTCTCTCATCGATTCTCCAAGAATCCACTCATCTGAGAACTGAGTATCGCCGAGAAAAGTGTTTGGCTAATAGGTTGACTTCGGATTCAAGAATGAGAGGATTGTATGTAAAATATCTATACTACCCATGGTTTTGACACATGTATATTGTTTTGTATATATTACTAGCTTATTTATGTGGTTCCTTGTATGTTATTATTTTTGACATGATTTCTTTTTTAAAAGAAACATTTTTGGCCAAAAGTACTTAAAGTTTTGGACATAAATTCTACGAATGTCCATATTGTGATTCATCATGAATGCGAACTCGGTTATCCACTCGACTAAATATTTTCAATCCATCATGAAAGTGCATAAATAGTAAACATAAGCATTGGAACAAAGAACACATTCTCAACAACGACTAGATAAATTACACGAGTGCATTAAGCTCAATAATTCACAATGCAACAACAGTACCCAGCAGCAAGGCAGAGAATAATGTCAATATTACAACCATCAAATCAGCAATATATGCATCACTAATGTACCGATTCAACTAGAGTAATTACCAATATATACATCACTAATGTTAAAATGAATCAAACAAAATTGAAGTTACTACCAATGTATACATCACTACTGCTTCATCAAGCTAGCATGAAAGCTAGAACCACTGCAGCCTTAAGAACCATAGCATCTTGATTCTTCTCTTCAGTTTTGTGTTCAGAACCTACATCCAATCATCCTTCAGAATCTCCACCTTCCAAACCAAAGAAACTTCACAGTATGTAAGGAGTGGCTACACAGTACAAAAGTATACAAGCATCAATCTAATAACTGAAACAACAAGGATCCTCTCACTGATTTACTCAAGATATCAGCACCATCCTTTTTTCTATTCAGTCTATTGCGTTTCGTCACCGATGGATCCATCCTTTTGAAGCTTCAGGCTAATGTTGTTGAACCTCTGCCTTGAGTACTGCCTAGATGCCTTCCTCCAGTCCGTTCCGGCCTTCATCATGGCGACAAACTCATGGTAACTTATTTTCCCATCCTAAGAAATCCAAAGAACACATCACACCTTGTTGTTAGGATTGACCCTATCGATTAGTCTCGTATCAAGGGGAATTTGAACAAGTCATACATTGCTGCTTTCAACTACTATTTGCATTACGTCATATTATTCAACTAAGCTATCCTTGTCTGTCTGGTATGCCATTAATGTTATAACATTAGAGGTGCAATGGTAACAATCGCCAATCCTTTAGTTAAATAAAACCATGCCTTGCAACTAGCAACATTTGAACCCTGATCGCCGCGTGATGCATGTGGCACTATTCCATAAACTTATAATAAAAGTAGTTTTGACCAGTACTTTGCTTCCAATTTCGTTTCTGATAGTTCAGACATTAGCATACGTTCTAAGAAAGATGTTCCAAAATTTAGTAGGCTGTGAAATAAGATTGAGCTGACCTTATCATTCTGATAGTTCAGACATTAGCATACGTTCTAAGAAAGATGTTCCGAAATTTAGTAGGCTGTGAAGTAAGATTGAGCTGACCTTATCTGTATCTACATCACGAATGATGCTGTTGATAATGTCTTCATCATTTCCCTCCAATTCATCAGTCAAAGCCTTTTGGATATGTTCATCATTGCCTATTTTTCTCACATGGATAGACACTGCAACGAATTCTCCATAGTCTAGGGTCCCATTTTTTTTATCAACATCAGCCTGCAAAGTAGTGAAAATAACATAAACATGTCTCTCCAAGAACCTTTTTTTCTAAGTAACTCACAACATCATGTATGTTTATTATTCATACATAATACAGGCTAAGATTCAATTCACTATCAAGTGAGAGTGACAACTGAGAATCATTCCGTATGCTGTTATGCATTAGGACAAGCCATATTTGCAGTACACATTGCGCTTGATTAATATATAAACTCCTTATCCTTAAAGCCAAGTCATTGCCAGTTTGTTTCTTCAATTAGACAAGAATGAAGAAACTTTCTTTATGTAAAGTCTACTCTTGGTAAGTGAGAACAGAGATATCACAACATCAGGGGTCTGTAAATAGACATGTACCAACATTTTTCACAAAATTGAGATATGAATCAGATGAGTTTGGCACATAACCTAGCCAAATTGAGAGTAGGGAGGGCAAGGGGGACGGCCGGATGACCTTACCTGCACAGGAGCCGGCCGGTGGTGCTCGGGAAACGGCGGCGGCGAGGAAGGTGGGAACAGCGGCCTCTAGGGTTTCCTGGGTCGGTGACTGTCGTCTGCTCGCGGCGGCGCACTCCGGGTCCAGCGGTGGCGCAGTGGAGGATCGGCGGGGTGCACACGGGGCCGGAGGCAGCGCACTGGAGGCCCGACACCGAAATCACCCAGTCGGGAGAGGAGCAGATGAGAACGCGAAGGGAAACGACCGTCGTCTGCTCGCGGCGGCGCACTCCAGGTCCGACGGCGGCACAGTGGAGGACCGGCGGGGTTGCACACGGGGCCGGAGGCGGCGCACTGGAGGCTCAACGCCGAAATCGCCTAGTCGCACGAGAGCAACATATGATAACGCGAAGGGAAACAGCAAGGGCTACTACAGTCGGGGGACGGAGCTCGCGATGAGATGGAGGGGGTATGTTGTAACATCCCAATTTTCTGAGTTTAAAAATCTTTTAAATAGTTAGTAGGGAAAAAGTCACCATTTGAATTTTATTTGATTTTAATTCAAAAGCTTAATATTGGACTTTAGTATCAAAAATATTTAATGTGAATAATCCCAACATGAACAGTTGCCAAAACTATTTTATTTGGGTTCTTTGTGCTCAGATATATTTTTTAGATTTTTCTAGAATTTTTCTTAGTTCATTTGCTATTTTCTATTACCTATTTGAATTTCTGGTATTTTCTAAAATAGAAAAGCTAATTAAAATATCAGAAATAGCCTCGGGACGAATTTCCCTCCTCCGGCCCATTTTCCCGCCGCACCCCACTCACATGCCCCACTGCTTCGCAGTATGCTGCCTCGATCGACATGCGGGCCCCGCATGTCAGCCTCTCCTCTCTCTTTCTTTCCTTCTGAGCGCCGCTCGTTTTCCGCCGTTCGATCCTAGATGGACGGTCAGATCTTGAGTTGTTTTCGCCGCCGCGCCGTTTCGCACGCGCCACGCCCGAGCCACCATCACTGACGTGTGGGTCCCACACCGCCACGTCATCGTCGTCTCCGAGTCAGTTAGGTATTCGCCGCCACCGCGCAATCCAGTCTTGGGCGTTTGTGCCCTGGACTCTCCCGAGCCCTGAGTATAAAAGGAGAGGGAGCCCTCGGCGTCCGCACCCCAACCCTAGCCGCCGCAGGAGCTCGAAGATAGATCTGCGCCACCGCCAACTCCGACGAGTTCGTACGCCGCCGTCAGTGCCGCCTGAGTGTCGTGGTCTACACCGTCGGCATCGCACGGAGCAGGACTACCTCGTGGTCGCCTTCGTTTCGCCGGAGCATCGTCGTAGCTCCGATCCCATCGAGCCCGAAACCTCTCCGCCGCTTATCGCTCGCCGCCGGCCGCCACAGACGTCCCCGACCACCAGTGAGCACATCTACGAGTTCCTCGTGCCACCCTCTTCGCGCCTAAACCACCCACCGTCGCCGAGGAGCCGCCGTTCGCCGGGACCCTCGGTTCCCGAGCACCGCCGCTCTTGCCGTTGCCACATCAGTGCCACCTCGCCGCCATGTCAGCATCGCCGCCTAGGTGTCACGTGCGTGGCGCCATCCATCGCCCACGCAGCGCCACACGCAAATCGCCGGTCGGATCTAGCGAGCTTGGTAGACTTGGTCTACCGTGAGCCATCTCACTGACATGTGGGTCCCACATGTCAGAATCTTTTTCTGATTTCTTTTAATTCCGAAATTCCTTCGCTGACGTCATCCTTGCGCAATAATCCGATTTTTCTTTAGAGAAATAATTCAAAAATTCCAGAAAATCCAATTTAGGGTTTTTCTTTTAGATTTAAACTTCCAGAACCCATAACTTTTGCATCCTAACTCCGATTGAGCCCATTCAAATTCCTAAATTTGTCTAAATTCAAGCTCTATTTATTTGAGATTTTTATTTAATTTTTGGAGTTTGTTTTGCCTCTGTTATTTATTTGTTTTGTTTGTTTGTCTCGTTTGCGAGTAGACGTCGATTCGTCGGGGAATTTTGTCGAAGAAGGAGCACCCCAAGATCAAGACCAGTACATAGACCTTTTTCAAGGCGAGTCATACCTTTGATCATATTGAACCCAATTTTCAAATTACTTTGTTTCAAAGTATTGCATTCTACTTTATTTATGTATTTAAATGCTTTGGGCATAGTTATTATCCAAATTGTTATCACACCTTGGCCTTGTATGTCATAATTCCTTGTCACCCTAGCTTGGTTATTAGTTGGTAATATTATAGAACCAACGTGGGTTGGTTAGATGCGAGTATAACTGCTTAGCCATGCCACGAGTCACCATCTCATGTGAGTTGCAAATATCAAATTTGACTATGTGATTATGGAACTTTGTGTAAAACTGTGTGCTATGTGTTATTACTTCGTGATGGCATGTGTTGCACTAAAACCAACTGGGTGGTAAAGGATTTGGACTGAGACAAGTGGTGGATACTGTGTGATATGGTGGACTTTATGATGGGAATGATAATCTTTGTGATCTAGTTAGAAAATGGAAGTCTTGCCTTGGTCAATTAAGGACTTAACTTTGTGCACCATTGAACTGGGCCTTACTGTACGACCACATGCCTGGTATGGGACGGGCCTAACTTAGTAAGTTATGGATTCTCGGCATTGATGTTCAGGTGGATAGGTTAGGCTTTGTGACAGAGTGGAGGTGTGACTACTTGGTAGTTACATCGCGGGACGATTCGTCGCATCCCTGTCCAGCGGTGTGTGTTAGACTAGCATTTCTTTGTGAGCTGGTTTAGCGGGAAAGCACATCGGGGACGTCAATGTCTGAGATGAAGTTTCCGAACTGTTTTGTTATGATTAGTGCTTGCTACACTAGTTGTATCTTGTGGGTAAAGTGTACAACCTCTGCAGAGTGTTAAACAATCTATTTGAATAGCGCGTCATGGCCATGGACATGCTCGGGATTTCACACGAGGGTAGTGTTCATAAAATGTTGGAATGGGAGCTGTGTGATCTAAGTCATGTGGCTATGTGGAATAATCTGTTTAGCTTTGTGTCTTTGTGGAAATAACTGTTAAATTAATATTGTTTATTTGTTTTGAATTATGTTTTTAATCTATTATTGTATTCAATTGCAAATGTTGCCTTTATGCAAAAGAACCACAGAAGCCCTTTTTCTTTGTAATAAGCCTGCATCTATATATTGCATTTTGTGGTATGATTTGCGAGTACGGTTGTGTACTCACGCTTGTTGTAAAACTTGCATCCAAACCTCTGTATGGAGGAGTCTCACGCCGCTGAGGAGGAGTTCGCCAAGGTTGATCGCTCGTTAAAGTCCGGATTCCATCGGTTGCTGTGGTGAATTGATGGGATCTACGCTGAAGTTATACGTCATTCTTTGCTTTATTCTCTCATTAGCCTGCGTGGCGTAATAAGTGTAAACTCGACCATAAGGTCAAAACCCTTATTTGTTATTCAAACTAATCGTTTACTTTGTTTATCGTTGTGTGGAATGATATTCACTTATGTTGACGTTGTGTGCACTAGCGTGATCCTGGACTAGTGCAGTATACACAGAGGGTTCCAAAATCGTAAATTTTGGGTCCCGACATATTCAATGGTATTTTGCGGGTAAATAGACTTAACTTCAAGGGGTATTTCATTTCTAGAGGGTTGGATTCTCATGAGAATCTGCTGGAAGGCTGCTTCTCTTTGCTAGTTCATTTTCGAAACAGCTTCTCATGAAAAGCTGAATCGGGTGGTTTTGAGAAGTTGAATGTTTGGTACTGCTCCACGAGATCCTAACGAGAAGCTAGGAGTAGGAGCTGTACCAAACAGGGCCTCAGTTCTGATGCAACTGGTGCTGAAGGGAAGCCATAACATATCCTATTATCAATCAATTCAATTACGTTGTATTCTTTTCTGTTTCCATTGTCTTCATGAGAGCTGGGACCACCAGTGGCACTGGAGCATTACAATTTTTTGGCGCTGCCGCTTGCACTAGATGATGGTTGTTTTGCACCATATGTTAGGTGATTTTTTAACTTGATGATTGTTGTTTTTTTTATTATCATATCAACATATGCCAGCGTTATAAACTTAAATTTTACGGTTTCAAATTGGGGTTTTTTAACATTAAAAATTGGAATACCGACCAGTGTGCTACTGTGCTCAACCAATGTCAAGTAAGTAAAAGCACGTATGTTTGATCAATGCTTGTACATCAATGCTTTAGGTGTCAACCACGAACAAGTGAAAAATTATTTGTACAATCGCATCAGTGGTGATTTCATGAGTGATAACCCAATTTACTATGTAGAGAATGAAGAAATGAAGAAAGTTACCAATGACACTGTGGTTCATCGTTTCATGAACTTAAAATAACGTAAATACTAAAAGCTATTGTATTTACTTTCATTCGACTATTCTACTTTTTTTACTAGATAATTTTAATTCGTTTTGTTTTTTATAGGTTATTGAGGTCGGATGATGTATTTTGCCAATGTCGACTATCTTTATCCTTCATTTCGCCTTAGTTGCTTCATTTTGCTACAATTAACAATATTATCAGTGAGTCTTTTTTTATGTTGGTAAGCATTTTGATCGCTACTTTTTTTTTATCATTGTACATTGCTATTGATTATGTTAAAATATTGATGTTGAAAGTTGCTGGATATATTACTATTTAGTACCATGTTATGTCGAAATTATATAGGTTGTTTATATGTACGATGAAATAGTGAACTCCGACCATTTTTGTTTTAGTTCCGCCCCTGCTAACATCAGGACTCCTGGATGCTTGTTGATGGCCTTCCCGAGCACGGCCTCGAGACTGCGCTCGTCCCACATTGGAAGCTCGTACCCGGATTGAAGCACAAAAGAAGGCTTGTGAACATGTGCCTTGAATAGCTTGAGGCTCCGCAGGTGCTCGATGCCGGCAAGTACGTCATCGGCTTGCCGCTCCCCTCGTGTGTAACAATCTATTTCGAGGCTCTGAATCCTCGGCATGGTCCCTGCCTCGAACGTGAGGCACAACACCTTACATCTGAACCAAAATTCCTTGAGATTTGGGAACGCTGTGCCACGGATGACGACACCTTCTTCGGGGACATTCTCAAAAGCATACATACAAATTTTGGTTTCCATTTGGTCGTGGAGGATCGCTGCTACATTCAAATTTACTCTTGAAGTCACTCCGCTCATAAGCATACACCTTGAATAGCTTGAGGCTCCCCAGGTGCTCGATGCCGGCAAGTACATCGTCGTCTTGCCGCTCCCCTTGTGCGTAATAATCTATTTCGAGGCTCTGAATCCTCGGCATGGCCCCTACCTCGAACGTGAAACACGACACCTCGTATCTGAACCAAAAATTTCTTGTTTTAAAAGTGTCTCTTGTATTTTTAAAATATTTACTGTGTACAAATAGAAACAAAAAATAAAGATCACAATATTATAATTCAGCTATACGTAACCTATGTTGCAACTCCAGATTTTTTTTTTACAATTTTAAGATGTGCCATGCTATTTTTCTAGTTTAAAACGTTTTTTCGGCATTAACATAATAATTACCACGCACAAATAGAAACCCAAATTAAGTTGAGATTATTTTGATTAAGCTCTACCTACCTTACTTAGCTACTTTTGCAATTTTTACAGATTTTTAATAGGTACCTTACTATTCTCCAATGTGTCTTCATATTTCTGTATATTTATTCTAAATCGTTCGAGTACTGCAACATAAATAATATTTGCACAATGAACTGAACTATACGCAGCTAAATGATGTACTACATAAGACGGCTAAACTTATCTATTCTATTGAGTTCTATGTCGTTAATTTTATTTGCTAACCTACAAGATTCGAATTAATATACAAAGTAGCAAAAAACATTTACCTCCAAAATGGTCGATCAGATCTGCTACACCGCCTCTCTCTCCTCCGCTACAAACTAGTAGAGCTTTGCTACGGCTCTTCTCCCCTCTCCTTCTCTCTGTAACATCCCAAGTATTTGACTTGTGTTTCAAATGTAAGAAAAAGTGTAGAAATTAAAAACTTTTCTTACATCTTATATTTTCTGTATATTCTAAAAAATTCATGTAAAGGAATTATGGAAATAGAAAGTCACAAGTCATTTTGACCTAAACCTTGCCCTTCAAAAACTTTCTTGTCAAAATCTTGTGATCATCCCTTGGAAATAATTTTCCTAAGATCTAGAGTTAAGGTGTGATCCCTCTGAAAAATTTCACAATTTTTAAAAATTGTTTGAATATTTTTAGAGGGCAGTCAAATCTGTTTGACTATAGTCAAACCCTAGTTCGGGACCTTACAGAATTTTTGGAGAAACATGTGCTGCATACAAACCTCTGAAAATTTTATACAAGGTCGACATCTAAGTTAGCAAGGTTCTGTAAAAATTATAGAATTTTTGGAGTTATTTTGCCACCTTAAAATTTTTTCCAAAGTTTCAGCTTAAATTAAAACCCTAAGTCAAATGTGCTGTTGGGCTCGAGTCAGACCCGAGCCCAACTTAATTGACTTGGTTGAACCCAACCCCTTAACTGCACCTCGTGTTCATATTGAGGCGTGCCCCTTTTCAGCCGTTGAATTTTGATCCAACCGCTTTCGCCGTTTCAGAACGGTAGTACCGCTCATCAAGCCGGTAATACCGCATCCACCGGTAGTACCGCTCATCCCTGCGATAGTACCGGGCTCCAGTTGAGTAGGGGGTGTTTCAGCCATTGGATCTTAATCGGACCGCCAGATTGATCCAAACGTTTTAAAGCCGATGAACGTGAGATTCAATCCTGGCTATTCATTTCCAATCCAACCGTGCGGTATCTTTTTCTTTTCTTTTCGGAAGTACCTTTGCAGCAGTAGTTCCGCTCTCGCCAAGCCAAAAGTACTGTCGTGTTCCAAACGGAAGTACCGTCGTGTTCCAAATGGAAGTACCGCCGTTTTCAAGCGGAAGTACCACCGTTCCCAAGCCGGTAGTACCGCCTCAAACGGTAGTACCATTTGATTCACGCCGGTTGTTCCGGGCTCACTTTTTTCGTTAAAAATCTGAGCCGTCCATTCTTGATCCAAGGGTTAAGGAAGGGTTGACTCAGCCTCTGTGACTTAACCTACCCCTTCAGCCCTTTTTGACCCGAGCCTTTCTTTTTCCTTTCTCTGGCAGTGGGCCCTAGCCATGCCTGGTCTTTTTCAATCCCTGACTTGCGTGTGTACTTGTGCCATGGCAGAGAGGGGTTGTGCCCTATCCTTTCCCTGTGTGTCATACCCAACCACTCATTGACCCTAGCTCTTGTGCTGTCAACTTTTAGCCCTAGGCCCATCTTTTTCTGGAGCCCCCATCTCCCCTGTCCTTTCATGGCAATGGGTGAGCTCAGCTCACCATTGAGCTCTCCCACTACTTGTAGCCGTTGTGGTTCGGCTATATAGCCCCCAAAGCTCCTCCTTGAGTCCCTTTACATCACCCTTTAGTTTCTCCTCACTTGTTGAGCTCAAAACCACCGAAAACACCCAAGTCCACCATTGTTGGCCGTGGAGCTCTGTGGTGGCATTGGTGCTCCAGTGGTTTTCCTTCCTTTCTTCTTGAGCCATTTTGTGCTCCTTAATGCTCCAATCATTTCTCCTAACTTAATTTTGGGTGGTATTCACAGAAGTCACTCAATTTTAAGTTGAAACAATTTCGACCGAATTCACCCCCTTCTTCCCCAACTCCGGTAAGAACCATCTTTTCTCAATTCCTTGCTCTTAGGCCCTCTTTAGGCCCTATTGCATCTAACCCTACCCTTCTTTCACTCTCATTTTGCTCAGGCCACATTATTTCCATCATCTTCTCCAACTTCGGCAATCCTCTCCATTGTTCAAGCTTCTCCGACCATCTTTGAAGCTCTCCTTGGCTAAGGTAACTTCTTATTAGTCCTTAGAGGCTGTGGCACTCGCTTCTTTGGACAATACGGAGCTTTTAGCTGTTTTCATTTTTGGCCGTTTCGGTCCTCATCATTATCTCCGGCTCGCCGGTGTTTTAGGCCGTCGCCGCCGTCGAGAGTGGGCCCGGTGGGTGCATAACACTATTGTGAACCCATTGGTGCCCTTGGTTCACACCAGTGTGGTCCACATTGCCGGCGGTGAGCTTTTCCTTGCACTCGGGCTTTTTGCCGTGTCATACTCGGACAAATACCATAGCACTGTCCGCTCAGGATAAAGATTTGGTTATTAAATGCTAGTCATGGTTTAATCATTGCTTAGGCAGTTAATGGTTGTCTCTCGCTGGCGCGATCGGAACTACCGCCGTGTTAGCGCCGGTAATACCGCTCCTGCGGAAGTACCGTTTCCATAACGTCGGAAGTACCGTCCTTAACGTCTTCTCTGAAATGTTGTGTTCAGCCCTTGTCAGCGGTACTACCCTTGCGGTAGTTCCGTTTCCTCAACGGCGGAACTACCGTTCTTGCGGTAGTTCCATTCTATCATCCGAGGAACTACCGTGCTTGCGGTAGTTCCACTCCAACACCTGCGGTTCTTCCGATTTCCAACCAACTTCCAAAAACACCTTCTCTAAGATTGCCTACCCGCGGAACTACCAGCGAAGCGGTACTACCGCGCACTACTTGCCGGTACTACCGTTTTGGTTTAAGTCGGTTTTTTGGGTCTTGGCCCGAAAGCTTTTATTTGCAAATAGTCAATTGCTTTGAACTTCAAAAAAAATGCATAAGTAATTCATTGTGATTCCAAACTGAGCAAACCAAAATGTGTTAGCATAGGATATGTTTCATGTAGGTCTTTTCTTCTAAAATTAACTTAGTGCTACTTTTACCACTTAAAGAAAAATCATAATAAATTCATTTCAAATCCAAATGAGGTAAACTCAGTTTTGCTAACCTTAGAATACCAGTACCTACCTACCATAAAAATTTCAAGTTCAAATTCTTTATGAAAAATTATGCTATGAACAGTAACAGATAGTAATTAATTTTGATTTTTCTGGCAGGCTGAACCTAATTAGGCTATAACTTTTGCATCTTTAATCCAAACCAAATGATTCTTATTGCTATATTTGTCTAAAATCATGATCTACCTGCTGTATAATTTTCATGGATTTTGGAGCACTTTTGGTTTTGAGTCTTCTTCGGTGTTCGTCGTCTTTATTAGATTTTATCGTTCTTTCGTTAGGCGACGACGATTGTGTTGAGTTGGAGAGTGATCCTCTGCAGCAAACAAGCGACCTACAGCAAGGCAAGCAGTGTAACATCATTTAATCATATTGCTCCTATTACTTTTAAAGTCTAATATCTTGTTTGCAAAACCTAAGTATGCATGCTTCTTTGTGTCAAGATTAATTTTGTCGATTAGAGGTAGCTAATCCTATTGTATTATTTCCCTGAAATTGTTCACCCTTGCCACTACCTTAGGATTATTATCCTCACTGGTGAATTATAGCCCGGTGAATAAATTATGGTCTTTTTATTGTCTTTGCGATATGATGCTTAGCAATGCTTAGTTACCGGTAGAATTAGGCGGTTATCGACTTAGTCGATGGCCTTGATCACACAAAAACTTGCTATTACTTATGATCAATACCTGGTGCTTTGCTTATTTGTGAAAACAAAAACTAAAAATAAAATGATTTGGACTTGGGCACAATGGTATGTTGGTGTGCTTTTGGGTGTGAATGGTTGGTGCCCGAGTCAACAAGGACCGAACATCTTGTGTCACACTATCCAAGCATTTTTGCGTGCTAACCACCACACTAGAGGGAATGTGACCTCTTTTGACTTAGTACTTTGGCGTGTGTTGGCTACGAGTCACAGGAGGGCGTGTGTGTGTTGTGTTGTGGTAAAATAAGGTGGTTTATATGTGGGGAGCATTGTAGTTATCCGAAAAGCTTTACTCCGAGGGATAGTTGTCTTTTCAGCTTTACAATGTAAGCGTATGGGCTTCGATCCATACGAGCGGCTCGTAGTTGGTACACAATATTGAAAACATCTCGTAGGACTTAGCAGTGCCGGCACACCCAAGGAAGTGTGCTTAATAGCTTGACAAAAAGGCGGTCTGAAGTATGGGTACATTGGTACACCCCTACAGGGTTTTGAACTATTTGAATAGCCTCGTCCTAGGTTATGGACACGCTTGGTTAGGTTTTGCAAGAGTTAGACTACAACCTTTTTAATTAAAACTTGATGTGGGTGGTACGAATGAGTAATTCGTGCTATTGTTGTGATGGCCATTGGGATGGTCATCTCCATGATGTCTTTATGTTATTACATTACTGTCTCGCTGTTATTTATGCAAATAAAATTTCAGATTGCTAAAACTGCCTTCAACTTATTATCTATTGCAAATGAAATCTGTTTTATGCTGAAAATAACCTTTAGCCTTCTCCTTTGAATAAAGCCTGCATGTAGTAGTAACTAGGTTTGTTACCCGTAAGTCTTACGAGTATATTTTTGTACTCATTTGCTTTGTTTAATTGTTGCAGAGGAAGAGGTTGATCCCCAAGGGATCGGTTTTTGTGAGTTGTGCTGCAGTTGGGACGACTAGTTTGGCGGCCCGGTCGGATTGCCTTGTGGGTGTATGGCAAACCGGTTGGTTTATGTCTTAGCCATCTTATGGCATGTTGCTTTCGTTGTCTTTCTATCTCTTTTAGCTTGTTCTTGACCGGTTGGTCTCCCTTTTGTAAAGGTTATTATGTATGTCTTTTACCTGTAAAGTTTAAGCTTTGGATCTGTGTGTTGTATGGAATTGATGCAATATTTTGTAAAAGGGTGTGCATGCTGCAATTCTGGGAAGTATACATTTTTCCGAGGCACGGTGTATTTTGTTTGTGATGCTAGAGTCAATGGAAGACGAAGCATTACAAGTTAAATAAACCGGGGTCTCACACTCTCTCTCTTCTTTTTTTCAGGAATTAAAATGACATCTTCACCGATTTTTTTAGGGTTAAATAGCTAGTTCATGTCGCCTATTGAACTAGCAACAGGAACCCACTGTTTTCTATTGTCATTTCAATTGGCGACAAGAACACTATTCAATGTAAATCGCCAGTTGAAATAGCGTCAGGAAGGTGGACTGGCGACAGGTAGTAAATAGGTCTCTATCGCCAATTGGAATGGCAACAGGAGCATGTCGTCATTCTAATATACAAAGTAGCAAAAAAACATTTACCTGCAAAATGGCCGACTAGATCTGCTACACCGTCTCTCTCTCCTCCGCTACAAACTGGCAGGGCTTCGCTACGTCTCTTCTCCCCTCTCCTCCTCTCTCTCTCTCCTTTTTTCAGGGGGGGATTGGATCATATACCCTCCCTGAATTTCAGGATTTCAGGATTTACCCTCCCACCTCAATGACATGTGGGGTCACCATAGGTCAATGACATGTGGGCCAGGAGGGTAAATCCTGAATTTCCATCTAAGGGGAGGGTATATAATCAAATTTTCCTTTTTCAGGAATTAAAATGACATTTTCACCGATTTTTTGGGGGTTAAATAGCTAGTTCATGTCGCCTATTGAACTAGCAACAGGAACCCATTGTTTTCTATCGTCATTTTAATTGGCAATAGAAACACTATTCAATGTAAATCACCAATTGAAATAGCGTTAGGAAGGTGGACTGGCAACAGGTAGTAAATAGATCCCTATCGCCAATTGGAATGACAACTGGAGCCTGTCGTCATTCTAAATGGCGACCGGCACCTACTTTTGTAAAAAAAATAAATCAACTATTTAATTTTATAATTATATTTTAAATTAATATTTTTTTTAAAATTCCTCTTTTGGGGGCCAATTTCCCGGCAAGAGAGTAGAGACTACTATTAAACTAGTCAACAGTCAATGGAGAAAATGATACGAAATCATCTAATGGTGGCACCCTTTGATTGGCGGAACCAGTTAAGCTGCACTTATAAGCAGCTTCACCTTCTTCTATGCGTACCTCCTGGCAACAACATCAACTATTGTCTTTTTGACACAATCTTGCCTTCGGAATACTCATAGAAGAAGATAAGCGTTTCCAGCTTGCTAAGGAAATGGGAAGAAAACGAGTGAATGATTTCGTATCATTTTCTCCACTCCGATTCGCGCGTCCAGATCGGTCAGGTTCGCGAATTCGAACCCCCGATTCCTTCTTTCCCATCCCGTTCCCTCCCGATCGGTACCCTTTTCTTGTGGTTCCGCTGCTCGCCAATTAGGGATCTTGTTAGGGTGGTCTTTGGGGCTGGGCGGTGGGGGTTCTTGGTGGGTCGTTCGTGTGGATGAGTGCACGCGATCCGTGATGGGAGGAAAAAGGGCAAAGTTTTTTTAAATTGTTGGCGAAATCTAGCATTTGCAATGGTCGTTGGATAGACGAATAGATAGATATGTTAGAGGCGAAATTTTGGTTAATTTTCTTGTGTTGAATCACAAGCCTCCTGCAAATTTCGTAACACAAGGCAATAGGATTGACCGATTGAGTGCTGTGAGCTTGTTGCAGTTTTCCCTGGTACAAGCCATGGTTCGTTGCCGATCTTTGTGTGTAACATGTAGGAAATGCAGGTTAAGTTGGGATCTTGAAGCGTGCCTCAGACCCATCTTGCATAAGCATTAAGCACTAACCTATCAGTAACAAGCTGGGAAGCAAGAGACAATCTGCAAAAGCACCTAACTTTGGGGTTATTTGTGGCAGAAATAAGCAGAATGAATTGAGGGCACGCCATTCTAAACCTTGCAGTGTTCTAAAAATGGGTCTACTAGGTCGTATACTCGGTCGTATACAAGTAACAGCTGCCCTACCTATTACCGTGTAATTGCCAGTTATGCCACATAATCGGACCAATTATGCCCCGTGACATTTTAGTTTATTTCTGTTCATGTTCAGTGTTAAGATAGATGGTGTATTGATTGCTTTAAGAAAAAAAAAGCATTGTTTGCACGTTAATTATTTGTATTTTTCTTGTTTTACTCTGTGACGACATTGGTAATAGAAAGGCCAAGAATTTATTCATTAAAAACCTTTCCCGTACATAGACCCTTTGTACCCCTAACATTAATGTGCATGCCTCATACCTTGCAATAGTTTTGCCAATGTTTTTGTGGATATCATCAAAGAGCTCTACATAGTACATAGTTTATTATCATGATATTGCATGATAATGGGTAATGATATTGCACAGTTCCTATGCGTATCTACCCTGTTAAAGCTTTATATTCAATCATACTGTCGGGTTCCTTTGTCTTCCTTCCTGAACGAAATCTGTGATGTATTCACCATTTTTTTTTGGTTTGTCATGCAGGTGTTCTTATGTTCGTTCTGGTAGGCTTTTGGATACTTTGCATTTGCATTTTGGTC
The DNA here is from genome assembly GCA_036346255.1 of Ampelocalamus luodianensis. Lineage (NCBI taxonomy): Eukaryota > Viridiplantae > Streptophyta > Magnoliopsida > Poales > Poaceae > Ampelocalamus > Ampelocalamus luodianensis. Next base: position 75,042,271 of record CM070617.1, on the reverse strand, counting down.
TTCACTCATGAAGACTTTGTGTGGTGCACTCGGCTAGTTCGGGTGTAATGGATCAAAATATCACCGTGGCATAATTGTGGAAAGCAATGAGTTTTCGGTGTTTTGCTACTGATATTAGGGTTTGCGATGTATGTGATAAACTAAGTTTTATGCGTGTTGACTTGTGAGTTATGACTTATAAGCTAAATGTGGTACACTAAGTGTTATGTTTGTGATAAACTAATTAATGCACTTTGTTAGTGCCAATGTTATGTGTAGTTGCTGAAAATATGAACAATCTATAAATGTTTGCATCAAACACAATAGTTATATGTTTTCGTTAATTTCTGGTATGCAATTTAAGGGGTTTTCATGTTCAGAAAAAATATCCGTGATCGTATTCGTTTCGTATTCGATATTATTCGCATCCGTATTTGTATCCGGGGTATCCGTATTCGTATCCGCATTCGGGAAAAAAAAATGAAAACAATATGACAGAGCCATTATCCGTCCGTATCCGATCCGTTTTCACCCATAATAGTCTCCTATCTCTCCCTTTTTTTCTTCTTGCAAAACAAATTTTTCTGGACCGTTTTGAAATTTTATCGAGGTTCGATTCAACTGATTTTCAGTGAAGATCGGCCGAAATTTCGAACCATGGGTTCGACAACATATAGCCATATATAGCTCTAATGTAACATCAGTACTCCCCGAAAATTTTAACCTAGTCAGTAGTTGCCTGTGGTTGGAAAGAGGCATACTTACTGGATTTCGATGTCTCTTATTCACCTTTTCCGCTGCAAAACTTTATGAGTTGTGAACTATTTAGCCGGTCGGCCATAGGTTGTAAACTTAGTCTTGTATGACTTAAATTTGGTTGTATAATTATATTATGCTACTCTGTTTTATTTACGCATGTATGGATGTGATATAAATATTTTGAATGTGTGACTAGCACAGTAAACATGTGGGTTTTCAGGATTAACCTCTCGAGGTCTGACAGTTTCCTTAAATGCTATCATAACCGAATAACAACTTAGAATCTGTATTGCTAAAACAATAATAAAAATGTGATTTCATAAAAAACTATTAAGAAATTCTGAGATTCAAACAACACCAAGGATGGAACGGAGCAATGTGTAACACCCCGACCCGCTACCTGGGTCCGGAATGCTACCACTACACATTAATCATACAAACTATGCACAGCCAAATTAACAATTAAACAAAATACAACGACAAAAGTGAAACATCTAGGGAGAAAGGATTGCATGAGAACCACGTGATGTGGATGATCTATTCTCCCTTCCTGAAGCATGTCATCTGCAACGATCACCTAAAAAACAATGACAAGCAAGGGTGAGTCCGAAGACTCAGCAAGCACACAATAGAAACGATAATCACTGCTACACAAACATAAACATATCCATTTCATTATTTCCATCATAGCATTCCTTTAGTGCAATGCACCAACATTCTACATGCTCATTTGCTCATTGAATTGCCCATGTATGCGAATGCACCATCATGCCCATCATGCTCATGCTCATATGCATCTCATCAGCTGATACTGGTATGGCGGAGTGTTCACCCGTTGATGACACTCTTCCCCATCTTCGTTAGGATGATGTCTTTACATTGTCGGACTTTATTTAGTCCCTACAGATGTAAGACTTCATCTAGAGCACACTGAATTAGTCATGTAACTTTCTCACCAACCTCACCAGAATAATTACGTGACTTTCTCACCGACCTGGCTCATGCATTCTTGCCATGATGCAAATGCACATGTCCATTGCCATTAACATGATTCATCATTGTCATCATTAACAAGGCAGTCTCATTGCTCACCTTGTCCCATCATCATTGCCATCAACATGAAACCATTATCATGTAAGCATCATCATTTAACATTACCATGTAAGCATCCTCATGTAAACACTACCATGTAAGCATCATCACATGAATAATATCATGTAAGCATCCTCATGTAAACATTACCATGTAGGCATTATCACATAAACATTATCATGTAAACATTACCACGTAAGCATCATTACCTAAACGTTACCACGTAAGCATCATTACCTAAACGTTTCTATGTAAGCATCAACATCATCATATAATCATTATCATAGCATGCAAGTATCACATACTTCATAGCACTTACAGGCTATCGCTCTACCATGCACTTGCCTGTTAACCAAACGGAGCGAAGTAACGTGCGGATGACACCGTTCTCGAACCTCCACCTGAACAAGTATTCAGCCAGACTCAACACATGGTAGCAATACATGTACTCATATGAACGTCGTTGATCCTACGTGCACAACGACGTGAGCAACCCCTCTCACCGGCATTATTCCACTAACCCGGTGCCAAAAATAAATAATAACAATAGGTTAGAGTTCGAGTCGTCTAACCTTGCGAATGAAAATTTAGATACACACCCCTAATTTTCTTTCCCCCCTTTTCCCCCTTTCTTTGCTTCTCTTCTTTCCTTTCCTCTCCTCTTTTTTTCCCCTTTCCTCCCCCCTTTTCCTTCTGGCCGAAGCCACTCGGGCCCCAGCCTCATTTCCCTCCTATAGGACCTGGTCCACAACTCCATCAATGTAGACCAGCTTCATCGCGTGACATGTGTCTTTTCACAAATCTCAAAGCGTGACATGTTAGTCTTCAGTATTCAATTCGTGAAAATTCACATCAGTGATTTATGGGGCCGTGTGCTTTGAGATTCGTGAAAAGACACGTGTCACACGATGAAATTTGTCTACATTGATAGAGTTGTGGACCAGGTCCTATAGGATTTTCCCCCCTTTCTCTTCTTTCTTTCCTCCCTCCCCCTCAGTGGTTCTTCCGGCCGATGGCTTCACCGATGCCGCCTCTCCTCGCCAATCGCCTCGCCGGAGCTGCCTCCCGCACACAGCGCCCAGCGCCGCCTCCCCCTCTGTGGCGCCTCCTCCCCCATGGCGCCGCCTCGCCAGGCCCCTCTCCTCTTGGCTGTCGGCCCGTTCTGGCCCAGCGCCATCGTCGGTGTCCCCTCGACCCTACCGAAGCCGTCGGCTCCCCACCGACCACCTCGCCGGAGCCACCCCAAGCTCCCCGTGTGCCTGTGCCTGGCTCGGTTCCCCCCTACGCCGCTCGGCCGGCCTGCGCCCGGCTCGCCACTTCCGGCTCCTCCCCACGCGCCCTCACGCTGGCTCGGCCTTCGGCCGTCGGCCGCCTCCCCCAAGTGACGCCGCCACTCAAGCTCCACCCCAGGTACGCCTCCTCTTACCCCTCCCTCCCCTTGGTTGCCTTTGGTGGGAAAGAAATGGGATGGGAGGAGAGATTGGGCTGGGTGGCTTTGGTCTTATCTGCCCCCCCCCCTCTCTCTTGGTATTCAAGTATACCGAAAGTGATAAACAAGTATAATATATTCGTTTAAGTGGTATATGAGAGGTGGAAGTACGTACTCCCAGAAGTATCATACCATTTTCATATATATATATATATATATATATATATATATATATATATAGGAGGTAAATTGGTAAAACTTACTCTCATTGTTACGGTTACTCATGTTGCATTTTCTTCTGGCATTACACAATGTTACAAAACAAGCCAGTCTAGGCAATACTTCAATTTCACCTAGCGCATCACTAAGCAAAAGTAGCCGCCGGCACGCCTCTCGCACACAAGTGACACCGTGTCTTCGCCCACGCGCTTGCACCGTTGTCATGCGGCCCGAGCATGTGCAATCATGCCGCCGACGGTTCCCATTGCTAAAGCCAGCCTTCCCATGCACTCAATGTCGAGAGAAATCGTGCGTGCAATGCACGGTGCAAGAGAGGAAGAGAGTGAGACAGGGAGAGGAGAGGGATCGCCGGAATGGTAGATGACTGATATGTGGGACCCACCAAAGCCATCCACGTAAATGTGGACCTACTGCGCAGCAGTCCATCTGAGATAACAAGGAAAACAGGTCCCCCCCCCCCCCTCGCCCCCAATTCAAACAGGCCCTTCAATCTATCTGGGTAGGTAAGTATTACATATGAACTGCATCAAACATGATTTTCATAGGGATTTGCATTGTTTACTTCAGAACAACAACAACACGTCCGATGGATGGATGTATGCTAGAATCAGAGCATTACTGTCTAAGTCTTCTTACATGTGAAGATCAGAATAGGCCTAGCTCAACCCGATGCGCAACACAAATGTACATGTTACTGAAACAAAGAAAGCCCAGATCAATATAAACACGAGCACACTTATAACCGTCTATGATCTTGCACGCAAAAGCAGAAAAGCAGAGAACCGTTCAATGCTACAACAAATCAAGAAATAATTCCTTGAAGAGAAAGAACGGGCTGCCTCAAACTATTCATTCACAAATGATCAGTAATTACTAGAACCAATCACAGTGGAATAACAGCAAGTTGTGCCACTATGTACGAAGAAACTATTCAATGTCATTCATCAAGAAAAATATGAACTAAGCATGATCAGTGCAGAGTCAAAATAGCACAAGCAAAATAAGAAACAAGGTGGCCAATTGATGTTCCAAGATAAGGTACATGACATCCCTTGAATTCAAACTGATGATGTTTGCAAGAGAAATTCTGCCCTGCTGAGGACAAAGCTTCCCATTATTTCAAAACAGCTGACTAACTTAAAAACTAGTAATAGATTCCTCCGGAAGTTCTGAAATTAAAGGACGAAACAGGCAACATGAAATTACAACATAGACCACAATGTAGATTTGTGTAGCCCAGCCGCACACTACATAGACCATAGTACTCCAGTGAATATTATTCTGGATTTCTTCACCCCTGAAAAGATAAGAGAAGTAGATTGGTTGAGAGAGAACCCGTGAATTGGACTCTCCTGTTACTCAGTTTTTATACTCAGAGTATGCCGTATCTTGCCATATCAGCTACAGAGTATTTCGGTTACAGAGAGAGATTACAGGAGAAGGTTAGAATACAAACTAACTCTCTCTCTAAGAATCAGATGTACAACTCTATCTTCAACATCCTCCCTCAATCACAACTGAGAAGATTGAGATTGCGACTTAAGCCTGCAAACTGACGTACAGGAAGTGGCTTGGTAAAGACATCAGCAATTTGATCTTGAGACGAAATAAACCGTATCTACAAAGCCTTGAGCGCAACTCTTTCTCTGACGAAGTGATAATCAACCTCAATATATTTGGTGCTCGCATGGAAAACAGGATTGATAGAGAGATAAGTGGCACCCAAATTGTCGCACCACAAACATGGTGGCCTGAACTGAAAAATGCCGAGTTCTCCTAGCAAGGATTGAATCCAAATAACTTCTGCAATCGCATTAGCCAATGCCTTGTACTCTGGTTCTGTACTAGACCGCGACACTTGAAAAGCATCTAGGCCCCTAAAAATTGGTTTTGGTAATTTATGATAATATGTGATAATTGGACTAATGTGTTTGTTGAGCATTTGCAAGGTTAAGTCCAAATGGTAAGTATGATCATGAAGCTGCATGCTAAAGGATATCATGAAGATCAAATTGGATCAAAGTCAAGGTACAAGTAGATTAGAAATATTTTACCTTTTACCGGTCTTAGGAAATATGGTTGAAAGACCGGATTATAGGTTAAATACCGTACTATTAAGAGGGATCATGACTAGTAGCTTGATAGCATGTTCTTGTGCTTTATGGATCAATCTAGGATCATGCATGTATTTTGATTGCTTTTATCTTTGCCAAGTCCGTTTTGTCAGGATAATCGGTAGTACCGGCATTGAACTTGCGGTACTACCGCTCCACGGTATGACCGGGCTTGTAGTGCGGTACTACCGCAACCCGGTTGTTCTGATTGTTACATGGCGGTATATTTTTTTTACAGAGAGACCCTTTTTATGGTTTCGGTGCCAAACCCTCAGCGCGGTAGTACCGCAAGTATTCACGCGGTATGACCGGACTACGGTAGTACCGCATTTGTTAAGCGGAAGTACCGCACGCCGGTTATTCCGATCGTTACTTGGCGGTATATTTTTCCAAAGACGCACTTTTTGTCTCTCTTGGAAAACGGTAGTACCGCACTCACTTTGCGGTATGACCGCTCTGCGGTAGTACCGTTAGCCTGTTGGCGGTAGTACCGCAATGCAAGATAAAATGGCTATGTCAGGTCATTTAATGCCTCTGTTATAGCCGTTACAGAAGTGGTTGGAGAAGTGCGATAGTACCGCCCAGTACATGGCGGTAGTACCTCTTGTGGCTGAAAAGTGGGGTTTTCTTCTCCAACGGTTATAATTTTTGTTGGGGGGTATAAATACTCCCCCACATGCTCAAGGACAGCAAGCTAGACCACATTTAACATCCTTTGAGCCTTGTGCATCCATTCAACTCCTCAAATTTATTTGTTCACTCTTTGGGAGGTTGTTGAGCTCATTTAAGTGCATTCATCATTGTAGTTGATCCTCTTGCACTTGAGTGTCGTCAAGCGAAGGTCCTTGATTTGTTACTCTTGGAGTTTTGTCAAACTCCTAGACGGCTTGGCGGTGATTGCACGGTGATCTCTTCAAGAAGATTGTGAAGAGGCCCAGTGCCTAAATTGTGAGTGGTTTGGTGTTCACCATCTCCGGAGTGGAGGAAGAACAACCAATAGTGATCGAGGAAAGGCTTAATACGTGGAGCCGGCTTGATTGGTTCAAGCTCCTTCAACGTGGACTAGTGAAGACCGGCAAGTCTTCGATACCACGGGAAAATATCGTTGTCTCATTGTGGTTATTTCTAGTCTTTACTCTTCCGCAATTATATTTCTAGTTTGATCTTTGTGCATGTATTGCTTAGCTAGAAGTATAACTTGTTTAGACTAAGTTATTAATTGACTTATCTCGTTAAGTTGTTTAAAAGTTTAAAAACCTCCTATTCACCCCCTCTAGTCGGTTATCCTTGATCCTTCAACACTGTGGCTTGTTTGCGTGAGCTCCATGAAATCAAATTTGATCCAAAGTACACTGCATAGCCTCCAGTGGAACGCCGATCATCGGGGCAGCCCGCCCAATCAGAATCCGAAAAAGCGCTCACCAATGTTGAAGACGACTTGCTGATCTTCAGTCCAATCGAAGAGGAATACTTCAGAAATCTGAGGATGCGCTTCACAGCTGCCAAATGCTGAGTTGTAGGTGTACTGAGAAATTGACAAACTTTGTTCAAAGAATAAGAAATGTCAGGCCGTGTCAATGTCAAATACTGAAGCGCCCCTACAATGCTTCTGTAAGACGTGGCTTCTTGAGGTGATAGAACAGCCCCCTCAGTCTTGGATAATTTTTCAGTGGCAGCCATAGGTGTGTTCATCGGTTTGCATCCTCTCATATTAGCTCTCTCAAGCAGATCACTGATGTACTTTCTCTGAGTTAGAAGTAACCCATTTGGTTTCTTCTGAACCTCAATACCCAGGAAGTAGTGTACTTCACCGAGATCCTTGATAGCAAAATCTTCTTGCAGCTGCTCAAGTAATCTCTTTATGACCTGTGTAGAGGACCCTGCTACTATTATGTCATCAACATAAACTAGCATATACATAGTGTCTCCATGATGATTATAAACAAAAAGTGAAGCATTAGCCTTGGAGGGAATAAAATGCAGCTCCTGAAGTTTATAACTTAGACGGGAGAACCAGGCTCTTGGAGCTTGCTTCAGGCCATATAATGCCTTTTTTAACTTGCAAAGATGATAAGGATAAGCAGCATGTATATATCCTGGAGGTTGTCGCATATACACCTCTTCTTCAAGAACACCATGTAAGAAGGAATTTTGGACATCAAGTTGACGAAGGTTCCATCCTTTAGACACTGCTAGAGACAACACAAGCCGAATAGTTGCTGGTTTTACCACCGGGCTAAATGTGTCGTCATAGTCAATACCTTGGCGTTGTTTGAACCCCTTTGCCACCAACCTTGCCTTATACCGATCTATTGATCCATCGGCCTTTCTCTTGAGTTTAAAAACCCATCGACAATCAATGATGTTTTGTTGCCGAGAAAAGGGAACTAGCTGCCATGTCTCATTTTTCAGCAAGGCACTGTATTCGGCGTCCATAACATTCTTCCATCTCTCATCTCCATGGGCCTCCTGATATGTGTCCGGTTCCACTGTTGTAACTGAGAAAGCACCACGCCAATACGACACAGTTCCATCTGTTCGCCGCTTGGGCTGGCGAATGTTGTCGCGTAGACGGGTGACCATCTGATGTACTTGGTCAGGTTCGGCCGGAGCTGTAGGAGGTGGAGTAGAAGATGAAGACGAGGTAGCCACCGACAGTCCAGGGGATGCTGATGAAGACGAGGTAGCTGCCGGCAGTCCAGGAGATGTTGGCACTGGCATATCAGTGGATTGCTGCAAAACAGTGTGAGGTGACAAAATATGCTCATGCTCATTAGCCTGAAAATCACCCCAACATCCCGACATTGCAAAGAACAAGGAGCGGAAGGATGTGTTGAGACAGGAAGCAGAACAGGCTGCACAGAGGTTGCAGCAGCCGGTGGAGAGGATATCTGAGAGAAAGGAAAAATGCTTTCATCGAAAACGACATCGCGAGAAATGTAAACGCGATTGGTCGAAAGATGTAAGCATTTGTAGCCCTTATGAATTGGACTGTACCCCCAAGAACACACACTGAGAGGAACGAAAAGCAAGCTTGTGTTTGTTGTATGGCCGGAGATTCGGCCAGCACGCGCAACCAAAAGTTCTAAGGGCAGAATAATCTGGATGGCGTCTAAGCAATCAGTGAAGGGGAGTATCGAGGTTGATGACCTTGCTAGGGGTGCGGTTGATGATGAAACAGGAGGTAATGAAGGCCTCATCCCAAAATTGAATAGGTAGCCGCATGAGCTAATAAGGATAGTCCAACGTCAACAATATGCCTATGTTTACGCTCGGCGGCACCATTTTGTTGTTGCGCATGAGGACAAGAAACATGATGGGAGATGCCAACACGATTAAAGAAAGTGTGTAATTTGCGATATTTACCACCCCAATCAGTTTGCATGCAAATTATCTTTTTAGCCAAGAGACGCTCAACATGAGACTGAAATTGCATGAAAACAGAGAACACTTCACTCCTATTTTTCAATAGATAGATCCATGCGAATTTGCTAAAAGCATCAACGAAACTGACATAGTATTTAAAACCACCAACAGAGATAGGAGCAGGACCCCAAACATCAGAGTAAACAAACTCTAATGGAGAAGAAAAAATAGTGTTCGAAGAATAATAAGGCAATTGATGACTTTTGCCTCTTTGACAAGCATCACAAACTAATGTTTGACTAGAGTTGCCAGAACATGGCAAATTATTGTGCAAAAGAACGTGCTGAATAATAGATGAAGATGGATGCCCCAAGCGACAATGCCATTGATCTCGAGTTGGTTTGATACCGGAAAAGGCAGACTTCGGAACAGGGGCTTGGCTTGGGAGCAAGGGGTATAGTCCACCCTCACATCGCCCTCGAAGTAGAACCGTCTTCGTGGCTCGATCCTTAACAAGAAAATAGTCAGGATGAAACTCAAAATAGGCATTGTTATCTTTAGAAAATCTGTGGACTGAAAGGAGATGTCTAGAAGCCCTAGGCACATGAAGGATATTGTTCAGATCCAAACCAAGATGTGGGGTATGAAATTTCGAATGGCCAATGTGAGAGATGAGCATACCTGTACCATTGGCTGCCTGCACCTGATCCTTTCCATGATACTTTTCTTTCACAGTGAGCCGATCAAGATCGCTAGTGATGTGATCTGTGGCTCCGGTGTCGGTGTGCCAATTTGCATCGACGGCATAGGATTGAGTGGCGGCGACAACAGCTACACGACTATCTTCAGACTAATATGAATGGTCGAAGCGATGAAAGCACTTTAGTGCTACGTGCCCGACCTTGCCGCACACTTGACATGTAGGGCGATTACCACCGCCGGAGTTGTACTGGTACTGTCCACGACCTCCAGTGTTCGATGAGGGCGACTGGTTGTTACGACCACCACAGCTTTTGCCTCGTCCACCACGATTGCCACGTGATGCTGAGTTTGCCGAGATTTGGTTCACCGTAGCAACATGATTTTGTCCTTGGACCAGAAGATTGTTTTGTTCAAGACGCATCTCAAATGCCATGAAGTGAGTGAAACCGGCTCAACCCGCGTGGTTAAAGACGTAACCAGTGGATCGTAGTCGTTGTCGAGGCCGATGAAGAGATAGGTGGCTATCTCATCATCATTGAGCGGATGCCCAAGCGTAGCCAGTGTGTCGACCAGATTTTTCACCTTGTTGAAATACTCTGCGGCACTGATATCCTTCTTCTGCAGGGAGGCGAGTTGGCGACGCACCTGCATCACCTGGGCCCTCGAGCTGCCGGATGAGAACATCTGATCCAGGGCCTGCCAAACCTCTCTAGCAGTAGTCAACAGAAGAACCTGCGTAAGAACATTCTCAGATAGCGAAGAAAGAATTGCACTGAGGACCATCAGGTCCAATTGGAGCCACCGCTCATATGCCGGATTGATCTCCATGACCACGCCGCCATCTGTCGAGCACGTGATCGTCTTCTCCGGCGCTTCCACCGATCCATCTACATAGCCCAGGAGCTGTTGGCTACGGAGGTACGGTAGAAATTGCGCCTTCCACAGGTGGTAGTTCTCCCTGCTCAATCTCACATTGATCAGATGCCCAAAGGAGGGAGCTGAAGGAGTTGGCAGGAGGCCGGCAGATGCCGCAGCAATTCCAGCCATGACGGGAACAGATACAGAACCAGAGCCAGAGCCGGATCCTGGCATCATCACGGTTGTGGCAATGGATCGTTGCTCTGATACCATGAAAAGATAAGAGAAGTAGATTGGTTGAGAGAGAACCCGTGAATTGGACTCTCCTGTTACTCAGTTTTTATACTCAGAGTATGCCGTATCTTGTCATATCGGCTACAGAGTATTTCGGTTACATAGAGAGATTACAGGAGATAGATTACAGGAGAAGGTTAGAATACAAACTAACTCTATCTCTAAGAATCAGATGTACAACTCTATCTTCAACAACCCCTAGGAATTGGAATATATATATATATATATATATATATATATATATATATATATATATATATATATATATATATATATATATATCCTGCAAATCAGTGTATAACATATACGGAGTTCTGTCAGTTTAGTAGGCAATGAGGATGAGAACAACTAAAACTAGACGTTAAAGACCAAAACCAATAGAATGGAGAGATCTTCTAAAATTAGTATCATGCAAAATTTCAAGTGCTGCATTTGGATGGGCAGCATGTTTAATTTTGACACAACAGAAAGAAGAGAAACAAAGTACAATAGCATGAAAGTTTTTTATCCTACCATTTTGGCCTCCGCACTTCCTCCCATCTCCTCCACTTGATCGCGCTATGATTTTACACAGATTCAATGCTAATATCAGGACTCCCCGGATGCTTGTTGATGGCCTTCCTGAGCGCGGCCTCGAGACTGCGCTCGTCCCACCTTGGAAGCTCGTCCGCGGATTGAAGCACACAAATACTACAAGCGTACCTACTCACGAAGTCACTCCGCTCATAAACATGCACCTTGAATTTCTTGAGGCTCCCCAGGTGCTCGATGCCGGCAAGTACGTCGTCGGCTTGCCGCTCCCCGTCTGCGTTACAGGCTATTTCGAGGCTCTGAATCCTCGGCATGGCCCCTGCCTCGAACGTGAGGCACGGCACCTCGTATCTGAACCAAAATTCCTTGAGATTTGGGAACGCTGTGCCACGGATGACGACACCTTCTTCGGGGACATTCTTAACATGCAGTCTAAGGTGCACCAGGGAGGGCAGTCTTGCAAGAGCCTCGGCACCATTTCTTGAGAGCGACAGAACTTTAACTTCCAAGCTGCTGAGCTTGTCGATTTGCGCAATCCAATCTGGGACCATGGAGAAGGGGCAGTCCAGCACGTGGAGTCTACGGAGATGGCATGGAGGTGGGGACCAAGAACTCAAGATATCATTATCGTGGATCCACCAGTCGATGGTTAGAGATCGAAGGTTGCAGATGCCGAGCTTGCAGAGGGAGGAGAGTAGAAAACCGTTACTCTCCTGTTTCGAATGTTCCAGAAATAGCTTTAGCTCCCTTAGACTGCTCAGCTCACCGAGCTCCTTCAATGTTTCCACATGACATTCACCAGCTTCTAAAGTACGGAGGGCTCTCTGCCGATCTCGCCAAACAGATTCACAGTTAAAGGAACAATCAGATGGCACAATGTCGAGGGTAACTCGCGAACATCTAACTTTAAATAACAATCACTGGTGATGATATGCAATGTCTTCAAATGTTGTAGCTTTCGCAGTTGTTTCAGTGTTTGTTCGCAGTACGCAACCCCTCTGGTCCTCAAATATCTCAGTTGGAATAAGTAGCATATAGAAGAAAGATAATACTCCCTATAAATGGAAGAATTAACATCAAGATGTAGAACTCGCAAAAGTCGAAACTTCGTGAGAGAAGGCATCCCTTGAGCAGAACACCAAAAGTTAAATGTTCATCATAGTGTTCATTGTTCAACTATTCGTGTTGGCGAGTTGGCAAGGCCGGCGAGGGGCTTGTCAAATGTCAAGATGAGCAAGCAAGGCAGCAATAAGATGGGAGAAAACTCCAATAGTAAGTATCTAGGTAATAAGTTTTTACTCTTTACCATTCACATGTTGTAATCAAATGGAGTATTGAAATGTGTTATCGTTTGTTACTTGTTTGATTTGGTAGAAATAGATTTGAGGAGGTATTTTAGAAAAGTTTTGATCAACTAACCGTGACACTACTAAATACTAATCATTCTCTTTTTGACTAGGTTGTTTTTTTCGTGTCTTATCTTTTGTTCAAACTATTATGTTCGATAATCTGGTGGCAAATTGTTGAGTAAGCTTCATTTGTAAGGTATTTTTCTATGTCCTACCTTTATCTTTACATATTTGTATGCGGATTGTAGTTGTTGATTTCATTTAGTGTCATATACTCTTATTACTACGATTGCAATATAATTTATTTATGGATTCTTTTGATTTTAGGTAATCCCTTTGGTCCACGTTTTGCTATTCAGCCGTACCTAACCTGTAGTCCAGGTCCACCCCTGACTGCCTCCCACCAGACATGGGCTCCCACAGCTTCCTCTCTATCAGCCCCACTGTCACGATGTACAGCTATGTACTAGACAAGTATAAAACTGTAGAGCAAGAAGAATGATACTGGGCCGGATGGGCTTTGTTGGTTTGGTTGGGCTAGTTGTGAAGAGTGGTTGCGGATGTTGTCGTTTGCGTTACAGCGCTTCGTGCGAGTCTGTAAAAGAGCACTAACGGCTTTGCTGTGGGGTATCAAAGAAGAATTATTCCCCAACTCTGTCCTCCTCTATCTCGCCCTTTCTGTTCTTCCCTATTTCTCTATTTCCTCGCTAAAGTCTGAGAGATCGTCTCGATTTCCTCGGCACGACACCAGGATCGTGACAAATTTGGTATCAGAGCTTAAGATCTATCTGTAACTGTGGCGAAGAAGAAAGAGAAGAAGCCCACGCTTACGGTGAGGATGGAAGCAGCAGAAGGAAGGGTCTCCACCTTGGATGACAATGTTCGGGCCATCCTAGGGATGGTCACGGGGATGGATGATAGGATGAAACAAGCAGAAGCATGGAGACCTACAGTGGATCATTCTCTGAATGGATTAAGGCAAGCGACGGAGGAACTCAGGTTGCAGGTGTCTCAATTGGAAGGAATGCCTCCTAATTCTGCCAACCTGATGACTCCTCGAGTAGATGGGTACTGCGAGGAGAGGAATCGCCAGGGAGATGTTCAGGGAGTATCCACCACATGGGCGCAGAATATGGTGAAAGGTGAGCTTTCTGGCCAGAGTCCTCCAGTTGTTTGCAATCTGGGAAACAATGATGATAAGGGGTGGTTTGGGGTGCCGGGAAATCACAACCACCAACAGAGGGAGTTCAGCATGCCTAAGACAGAATTTCCCAGATTTGATGGCGAGCATCCGAGAGTTTGGAAGGATAAATGTGAGAAATATTTTCATATGTTTCGAGTGCCAATTCAATGTTGGGCTCAGTATACCTCATTGTATTTCCATGGCAACGCTTCCTTGTGGTTGCAAACATTTGAGGCACAACACACAGTGGACAATTGGGTTGAGTTGTGTGTAGCAGTGGAAAACAAATTTGGAAGGGACTTATATCACAACTACATGAAGACCTTGCTAAACATCAAGCAATGTGGGGGTGTGCAGGATTATTATGATCAGTTTCAAAGTGTGGCACACAAGGTGTTAGCTCACAACAGGAGCTATGATGATGTTTTCTTTGTCAACAAGTTTATTGATGGCTTGAAGGGTGAAATCAGGGCAGCCATAGTACTGCATAAACCTCGAACCGTGGATACTGCATTATCACTTGCACTTCTACAAGAAGAAGAAGTATCTGTAGCAGCTAAGAGGTATAATGGGCGTCAAGACCACAAGGAGTATACAAGGTATAATCACAAGCCACAGAATTATGGGGGCAAAGGAATTTTGGGTGTTGCACCAGCTGAGCACAAAACTGAAAACAAGACCAAGGTGGATGAGAGATATGAGAACCTGCGAACTTTGCGTAGGGCTCAGGGTCTGTGTATGAAATGTGGAGAGAAATGGGGATTTGGGCACAAGTGTCCACGACAGGTACCACTGCATATTCTTGAGGAACTCCTGGAAGTTCTGCAATTGGAGGGAGAGGACCCTGAAGAAAGTGAGGGGAACAGTAAGAATAGTGAAGAGGAGGTGCTGATGAGTATGTCACAGAATGCTGCTGCAGGAGTTCAAGGCAAAAGAACAATTCGACTGCAGGGGTACATTGGTAACCAGGAAGTATTGGTGTTAGTTGACTCGGGCAGTTCCGAAAATTTCATCAGTGATACATTGGTGCACCAGTTGCAAATCACCACACAATCAGCACGACCAGTGCAGGTGGCTCTAGCAGATGGAGGGAGGATGGGTAGTGATCAACAGATCAAGGGACTCATCTGGTGGACTCAAGGGTACACTTTTTCCACTGATGTTAGATTACTTAAGCTTGGATACTATGACATGATTTTGGGTATGGAATGGTTGGAGGAACATGGTCCTATGTGGATTCACTGGAGCCAAAAGAAACTGAGTTTTGTTCATGAGGGTAAGCACATCACACTCCATGGTGTGAAAGATATTACTAACAAATGTCAGCAGATTTCGGCTAAGAAGCTTCAAGGATTGGTAAAAAATGGAGGGTTAGCTCAATTGATACACTTGATGTCAGTGAGTCCTGAAATTACACCAGAGATTCTACCATCAGAAGTGCAAGAATTGCTTCGACAAAATGCTCATCTATTTCATGACCCGAAAGCATTGCCTCCACACAGGTCCTTTGACCATTCAATTCCTTTACTGCCAGGAGTTAAACCAATCCAGATTAGGCCTTACAGATACACTCCTAAACAAAAAGATGAGATCGAAAAACAAACCAGGGACATGTTGCAACAGGGGGTAATTCAGCCAAGTTCCAGTCCTTTCGCTTCCCCGGTGTTATTGGTTAAGAAAAAAGATGGAACGTGGCGCTTTTGTGTGGATTATCGGCAGCTCAATGCAGCTACGGTTAAGAACAAATATCCCTTGCCAGTTGTTGATGAATTGTTGGATGAATTGAGTGGTACTCAATGGTTTACCAAATTGGATCTTAGGGCCGGATATCATCAAATCAGATTGGTGGTAGAGGATGAATACAAGACGGCTTTCAAAACACACAATGGTCATTGGGAATTCAAGGTCATGCCCTTTGGACTCACAAATGCGCCTGCTACTTTCCAGGCTGTGATGAACACAATCTTCGCACAGGTTATCAGAAAGTTTGTACTAGTTTTTGTTGATGGCATTCTTATATACAGTAGGACCCTGGAGGACCATGTTCGGCATTTACAACAAGTCTTCAGCATCCTCACTGATAACCAACTATTCCTTAAGCAGTCCAAGTGTTCATTTGCTCAATCCCAATTGGAATATTTGGGTCACATTATTAGTGTCCAGGGAGTGGCTACAGATCCCTCCAAGATCCAAGCAGTTCAGCATTGGCCAACTCCTCGCAATGTGAAAAAACTCAGTGGATTTCTTGGCTTGTCAGGTTACTACCAAAAATTCATAAGACATTACGGCATCATCAGTAAAGCTTTGACTGAACTCTTAAAGAAAAATGTGGCTTATCATTGGACAGCAATAGAACAGGCAGCCTTTGAAGCTATTAAACAAGCATTGATCCAAGCCCCGGTGTTGGCATTGCCGGATTTTACCAAAGAATTTATATTAGAAACTGATGCAAGTGATATGGGCATAGGAGCTGTCCTCATGCAACAAGGCCATCCTATAGCTTATTTGAGCAAGGCCTTAGGGCAAAAAGCAAAAGGATTATCCACTTATGAGAAAGAGTGTATGGCAATACTCATGGCAGTAGAGAAATAGAAACCATATTTGCAACATGGGGAATTTACTATTGCTACGGATCACAAGAGTTTGTTGCATCTTGGAGAACAGCGGATCACACAAGGTATGCAGCACAAGGCCTTCCTGAAATTGTTGGGTTTGCAATACAAAATTGTGTATAAAAAGGGATTGGACAACAAAGTAGCGGATGCTTTATCTCGCAAAGAGCATGATGTAGAAGTACTTGCGATATCCACTAGTAAACCGCGTTGGTTAGAAACTGTGGTGGAAGGATATCAGAAGGACAGTGCAACAAAGGCATTACTGACCGAACTGGCATTGAATGGGTCCAATTCTGACGGGTTTGTATTGCATGATGGTATTATCAGATATAAAGGTCGAATTTGGTTGGGCAAACACATAGAGGCACACCAGGCGGTATTACTTGCTCTCCATGACAGTGGAGTAGGAGGACACAGTGGCATCACTGCTACTTATCAGAAGATCAAGGCTTTATTTGCTTGGCCAAATATGAAAAAGGACATCCAAAAATTTGTTTCCGCTTGTGAGATTTGTCAACAAGCCAAATCAGAACATGTTAAAACCCCAGGTTTGCTATCCCCTTTACCCATTCCTACTCAGTCATGGACTATTATTAGTTTGGACTTCATTGAAGGCTTGCCCAAGTCCAGAGGTTTCGACACCATTGTAGTAGTGGTGGACAAGTTCTCTAAATACGGTCATTTTCTACCTCTGGCGCATCCCTTCACGGCTTGGACAGTAGCACAACTTTTTCTTGCCAGCATTTACACGTTGCATGGACTACCACAAGTTATCATCTCGGACAGGGATAAGGTCTTCACAAGTGCGCTTTGGCAAGAGTTATTCAAGTTAACAGACACCAAACTGAATATGAGTTCAGCTTACCACCCCCAAACCGACGGTCAAACCGAGCGATTGAACCAGTGTTTGGAAACTTATCTTAGATGCATGGTGCAAGCTTGCCCAACGAAATGGTCGCAGTGGCTTCCTCAAGCTGAGTTTTGGTATAACACCACATACCACTCAGCTCTTGGCAAAACACCATTTGAAGTACTATATGGTCATCCACCTCGGCACTTTGGAATTTTCAATGGTGATGGTAGTTCGGTTCCAGAATTAGAACAGTGGCTGCAAGATCGTGAGCTCATGACAAAGCTTATTCAACAAAACTTGCAAAGGGCGCAGCAGAAAATGAAGGACCAAGCTGACAAGAAACGGTCGTTTCGAGAATTCACAGTGGGCGATTTTGTTTACCTCAAGTTACAACCCTACGTACAACTTTCTGTTGTTCGTCGGCCATCCCAGAAACTTGGCTTCCGGTATTTTGGGCCTTACAAGATCATTCAGAAGGTGGGGAAAATGGCATACAAACTGGAGCTACCAGTGGGAAGTCTTATTCATCCAGTGATTCACATCTCACAATTGAAGAAAGCAATCCGATCGCCAGAATCTGTAAGTCCTGAGAATTCACTCAACCTTATTTACTCTGACCACATTCCATGTCCTGTGAATATAGCTACCATCCGACTGAGCAGAATGGGACACAAAATCACTCCTCAAGGATTCATCCAGTGGTCTCAATTTCCGCCGCAATGGTCTACATGGGAAAACCTGCATGCTTTACACCATCGGTTTCCATCAGCAACAGCTTGGGGTCAAGCTGCAACTCAAGCAGAGGGGAATGTCACGATGTACAGCTATGTACTAGACAAGTATAAAACAGTAGAGCAAGAAGAATGATACTGGGCCGGATGGGCTTTGTTGGTTTGGTTGGGCTAGTTGTGAAGAGTGGTTGCGGATGTTGTCGTTTGCGCTACAGCGCTTCGTGCGAGTCTGTAAAAGAGCACTAACGGCTTTGCTGTGGGGTATCAAAGAAGAATTATTCCCCAACTCTGTCCTCCTCTATC
Organism: Ampelocalamus luodianensis; assembly: GCA_036346255.1. Lineage (NCBI taxonomy): Eukaryota > Viridiplantae > Streptophyta > Magnoliopsida > Poales > Poaceae > Ampelocalamus > Ampelocalamus luodianensis. The sequence continues at coordinate 75,023,873 of CM070617.1, read as the reverse complement.
TCGCCCTTTCTGTTCTTCCCTATTTCTCTATTTCCTCGCTAAAGTCTGAGAGATCGTCTCGATTTCCTCGGCACGACACCAGGATCGTGACACCCACCCTGTTACTCCGGCTGTTGAGGCGTCCAGTATGTGCCACTGGGAACCAACCCGACTTGTCGGGATCAGCGTCGGCGACACGGACCTCCCGATCCCGTCGGCTGTGTTCACCGGCAACGACACGTTGATCGACGCCCATCTACACGGCGTTCCGTGGCGAGTTCCGGAGGGAGATACGCGGTGTGGCCGCCGTTCCGTAGGCTGGACTCGTGATACAACTTCACTGGCCTGAACATCCTCGACTTCCCAGACATCGAGTTCAGGTTCGGGAACGGAGAGACCATGGACCTCGCCAACAGGCAGGTCACGCAAGAGCTGATCGGTGTCAGGGATTCCTCCTAGAAGAAACAGATTTGGTTCGGGGAGGGGAAGCAGAAACCGGCATTGACGTCCATCTGGTTTGGCCCCTTTCTGCTTCCTTGGTTGTTTGTATCTTGTTTCTTCCTTAACCTTCTAGAATTCCGTATACGTTCTATACAAGGCAAATAGAAAAATTGGACTTGGATCCGTTATCAATCATGGCCGTTATAGTTATAGGTGGTCCATCTGATGGACGCGTGAGATCTTGTCTTTTTATTTCTTATCCTTTTATTTTGATTAATGGGATAATTTCTAAGATTTTTTTAAAATTTAAGGATTATTGTGGAATTTCCTATCCCTCTATAACGAAGGAGCTTTAATCTCACCCGTTATTTGTAGGGATCCAAGTCCTCTCCAATAACGTAGAGGTCCACTGTGCGAACATTGTTTTCGTGAGGTGATGAACAGTGCTCTGTCATAGCACTGTAGAAAAATACTACAACAACAATGGTAAAAGTGTTGTAGCGATTTTGCTGTAATGATTGATCTGTGCCTTTGATTTTTGATTGAACGATCGAGATCGCTTCTAATGTACATACACTATAGGTTCTCTGCATTGAGACCTTCAATACAGAGGATCCCAATCCTGTTTGTAGATATATAGATTCCTTTCTTCCCAAAAACCAAACAAGAAAGGAAGAAGTCTTCCCTCCTCGAATTTTTTTATTAATTAATTATTTTTCAAATTTTATTTTAAAGTTAACCCCCGGCGCACTTTATTTCCAATTCTGACCTCTTTGATCACGTCACGGGTGATGGTGTGACAAAAAGTGCTATTTCTAGGACTTACCCTATGGCGTGAGTGTTGTTTTATCACGTCACCACCCGTGGCGTGATTAAAGGAGTCAGATTTGGAAATAAAGTACACCAGGTTAACTTTAAAATAAAATTTGAAAAAGAATTAATTAATAAAAAAAGCTCTCCCTCCTCTCCTGGTATTCTTTACCTGCCTCCTCTGTTACATTGGCATATGTTCCTGCCACTCGCGCCAATGCTTTGAATTAATGTTTTTTTTCTGGATTCACCCCCAAGTTGTTGCATGACCTTGTAAACCTGAAATCAGTTTGTGATATACGGAGCTCTGTCAGATAATTAGGCAACGAGGATGAAAATAGTAGGAACTAAAGAGTACACAACCACAATCAGTACAATTACAGTCGAGGGATAAAATCCATTATCCCGTACAAGTCGGTACTTTCTCATTCACAAATGATCAGTAATTACAAGAACATTCACAGTGGAAAATAAGACAGTGGTACCATAATGTACGAAGACACTGTTCAATGTCATTCAGCAAGAGAAAAATATGAATTAATCATGATCAGGGCAGAGTCAAAATATCACAAGGCACAAGCAAATGGTAAACAAGGTGGCCAATTACAGTTCCAGGATAAGGTCTATGCAGCCATATGCATTTAGATTACATGCACACCCCTTGAATTCAAACCACGGATGTTTGCAAGAGAAATTCTGCCCTGCTGAGGACAAAGCTTCCCGTGATTTTAAAGAACTGACTAATTTAAAGACACTCGTCCCTTCTATTAGAACAGAGTCAACAGACGCAAGGATTTAAAAACTCAAGTACTCACAAATCCAAAAAATATTCGAGTACTCTCTAATAAACCTCTTTAAAAAAAAGGTGCGAGTGTATACGAAACAGGCAACATGAAATTACGACATGGATCGTGCCACAATTTCACTTAGATATAATGCTAACATCAGGACTCCCCGGATGCTTGTTGATGGCCTTCCTGAGCGCGGCCTCGAGACTGCGCTCGTCCCACCTTGGAAGCTCTTCCACACGTGGCGGATGAAGCTCGTCCCCGGATGGAAGCACAAGAGAACCCAGCTGCATCCACCTACTCGTGAAGTCACTCTTCTCGTAGACACGCACCTTGAATAGCTTGAGGCTCCCCAGGTGCTCGATGCCGGCAAGTACGTCGTCGGCTTGCCGCTCCCCTCGTGCGTTACAATCTATTTCGAGGCTCTGAATCCTCGGCATGGCCCCTGCCTCGAACGTGAGGCACAGCACCTTACATCTGAACCAAAATTCCTTTAGATTTGGGAACGCTGTGCCACGGATGACGACACCTCCTTCGGGGACATTCTCAACATGCAGTCTAAGGTGCACCAGGAAGGGCAGTCTTGCAAGAGCCTCGGCACCATCCCTTGGGAGCGACAGAACTTTAACTTCCAAGCTGCTGAGCTTGTCGATTTGCACAATCCAATCTGGGACCATGGAGAAGGGGCAGCCCAGCACATGGAGTCTACGGAGATGGCATGGAGGTGGGGACCAAGAACTCAAGATATCATTATCGTGGATCCACCAGTCCATGGTTAGAGATCGAAGGTTGCAGATGCCGAGCTTGCAGAGGGAGGAGAGTAGAAAACCATAAAACCTTTCCTCACTCGCTGAAGCACCACGTATATTTAGCTCCCTTAGATTGCTCAGCTCGCCGAGCTCCTTAAATGTTTCCACATCACAGAGACAAGCGTCTAAAGTACGGAGGGCTCTCATCCTGCCGATCTCACCAAACAGCACCACAACTGTTGAACCAATGCCAGCAACAATCAGACGGCACAATGTCGAGGGTAACTCGCGAACATCTAACTCTAAGTAAAAACCACTTGGCCAAATCATATCCAATGTCTTCAAATGTTGTAGCTTTCGCAGTTGTTTCTGTGTTTGTTTGCAGGGCGCAACCCCTCTGGTCCTCAAATATCTCAGTTGGAATAAGTTGCATATAGAAGAAAGATCATACTCCCTATGAAGATCATACTCCCTATAAATGGAAGAATTAACATCAAGATGGAGAACTCGCAAAAGTCGAAACTTCGAGAGAGAAGGCATCCCTTGAGCAGAACACCAAAAGTTAAATGACCTAGCTTGGGTGAGAGCCATGTTTGCCAACATCTGAATGCGTTCTGAATTTCTGACTTGGAGGGACAGCCGACGAACTTCCAAAGAGCCTTTACTGCTATACTGGTCATTTATTATAGTGATAAAGTTCTCTTCCGTGGACTTGGATATGATAAAGTCAAGCATTACATCATGTAGTCGACAAGACATCACCTCCCCACAGTCATCGAACTCAGCTATTTGGATCATGTTCCTGTTAATAAGCTCATTAAAATAACTTTCTGCGACTTCCTCCACACCACATCTATCTTTTTCACTAACAAATCCCTCAGCTATCCATCGTCTCATTAAATCATCCTTCATTATCTCATAATCTTCTGGAAATATACCAAGATATAGCATACATGTCTTAAGATCCAGCGATAAATCGTTGTAGCCAAGACTAAGCACATGTCTCATTTCCAATTGAGAACCTAAGTAATTTTGTATAGTCTCCCAGCTTTCCTTCGACCTGACCTCTTCCCGACTAGACAGAATGCTGGCTACACAAAGTATGGCCAATGGCACCCCTCCACATTTCTGTACAATTTCATTAGACACCTTGTTTAATTGCTCAGGACAAGCATCTTCAGAATAAAAAACCCTTCTGTGAAATAATCTCCTCGAGTCATGATCACTAAGAGGTTTGATCTGGTAGACATGTCCATGGCCATGGAAACACGAACAACATTCCTTAGCTACATTCTTGTGACGTGTAGTTGTTATGACTCTACCACCACGATTATTCTCGACAAAACAACATTTAATAATTTTCCATGCTTCCACTGTCCAGATATCATCAATCACAATAAGGTATCTGTCAAACAATACAGAACAGAATTTTGTCATTTTAATAGTAAAAGAAACACTGTAAGGTCGTTTCCTAATGTACAGTTTCACCTATAACTAGCGGATTGTCCCACGCAAATTTGTGCGGCTAGTCTCAATTTGATTTTTAAAGTTTCGCATTAGACATTGAACCTGCACGAATTTTTGTTGGCAAACGTCCACAAAACTGATATTCATTGAGAATCACATTCTGTTGAGGTAGTAGCAAATTAAAAACTCAAAATCCGGTTGCTATAGACTATATTACGAGTTTACAACAACCTATGCCATCCATGGTATTGTGCACAAATCAATCATCAATCCTTTTTCCCTTATTATTGTTGGACTCTATGTCGGAGACGGTCTGTCTATTTAGACTCCGATTGGTTCTTTTATTTTCCATCTATTTAGACTTTGATTAGCTTCGTGGTCTCTTGCATCTCTATTAAAATTCACACTATCTAGATAAATCTACACCGTTATAATATGGATCCACCATATTATTATACGTAAAGTATTAGGTACATAAGACATCCTCACTCTTATAATTATATGTGGCCCATCTTATATACGTGTGAGATCTTTATTTTTCTCTAGATTAGTGTGAGAATTTCTAGGGGTTTTCTTTTTTATTCTTGTATTTAAGGAGAATTGTGATTTTTCTAGCTCTAAAAGCGAATAAGTTGCCTTTAATCTCACCCATAGTCTATAGATACATTTAATAGATGCCCTTGTTCTCCTCTTGACTAAGCTACCGTCAATGTACGATCAAATTGTTCTGTTCATACTACAACTGCTACGATCAAATCCTTTTTTTCCCAGACTTGCATTGAATCAAGGAAAGGATGAAATTTATGAGTTGCTGGCGATACTAAATGATCAATTTGTAGTCGTTTGCTGATACTCTATGCATGCATCTGTCCGTATAAGGGTAGGAATCAGTAAAACGATTATGGGAGTCACTGTGGTGTGGGCCTGGTCTCACGTTAGTTGTATGGAGAGCTCCAGCGGATGTATTAGGTCAGGCGCAATCAGAAGACATCTCACCGTTATAATTATATGCGGGCCACTGATGGACACGTAAGATCTGTTCTTTTTCTCTAGATTAATTTGGGAATTTATAGAAATTTCTTTCTTTTTTATGATTTAAGGATTTTTGTGGGATTCTACTTACTCTCAAAACAAAGGAGGTGCATTTATTCTCACCAGTTGTTTGTAAATATATAGATGACTTTCTTATACAAGTTTAAAGACCTAGATCTATATTTCTCAATGTTAGGGACCTAAATGACATAGTGGCATAAGTTAGGGGTGAACTTGTTACTCATTCAAGACTGAAAAATGCCCCCACATAATAACAAATCCATACTAAATGCGTACTAAAAGTGATATGCCCGCTTGTAACAGCCCTCACTTAATTCTATCTTTGATATCTGTCATCTATACCCTTGATCAGTTGATCTACCCCACCCATAGATTATTAGTGCTCTGAGGATCTAAACTTGTTATGATATACACTGTTTGTGTTTTTAGGGCATCTGCAATGTATTGTTTTAGCCGGTTCAAAGAAGGAGATAAGTGATTGAATCGATTCAATACATTGGGACCATCACGGCTAACAAAATTTTTCCAGGAACCGAACCCATCTTACGAGTCGATGCTAAGGAGCGAACAACTCGTGTGGTCCCACCTATCAGCACGCTCATCGTCGATGTCACGGTCGTTGGATTGAGGATGTCGCCGTCGTGCCGCCAAATCGAGGTAGCCATGGCGTCATCTCCAGATCGAGGACGTCGCTGCTTGGATCTCGCCACCGTGTCGTTACCGGATCGAGGTAGCCGTACCATCGTTGGACATTGAAAGAAGCAGCCGCCGTCGCCGCCCGTTCCAGCATCATCGTCACTTGTCACCATAGCCTCAAGCTTGTGGTGCTCGCCTGGACGTCGGTTGTTGGCGGCAGTTGAGCGGGGAGGGAAGGGAGGGGATTGGGAGAACTGGCCAAGAGCGTTGGTGGTAGAGGGAATCAGGACTTCAGAAAAGAGAGATAGGAGGGGGATGGGAAGGAAGATGATGAGATGGAGGATGCGGTGAGGGAGGATTTTTTATTTTTTTAATACAACGTGGGTCTCACTTAAAATAATGGAATTGGATCAGCACACTAGAGCAAAAAATGATCTGTTCCATGCGTGCTTACGTGGCATGTATTTAAATCTGAATCGATTCAATACACTAAAGATGCTCTAAGTTGTTTATAGTAAGATCAAACCAATATAGTTTGATAAGTCAAATAAGTTACAATCTTTGTAGGGGTGCGTCAGTGCAAAATATCCTAATCACACACAAAATACTATCAAATGTTGCTAATGCAAATTTAGTTTGCGGGATAGATCTCCAGAACCATATAGTTCTACAAGAACAATCTTATTGTAGTTAGGGAAAAAAACAGCTTGTATCTCCACTAGGCAAATCATGCATGCAGCTTACTCAATTGCTATGCACTTCGTAGTTTGCACAGTAGATTTTGTAATAGCTGATTTTTTTCGTGTGAGCGTACCTTTTGTCTTTGAGATGTTCCTTGAGGTTGTCGATGAGTTGGCCCACATCATCATCCTCGCTTGAATACTCCCAACCCACAACATCTGATAGTATACGTGAGAGAATGTTGACCATATCGGGATTTCGAGACACTGATACCAAAGCCGTGCAGTCATATTGGCGTTTGATGGTAGTATAAACTTGGTTGGCAAGAGTGGTCTTGCCAATACCTCCAAATCCAACAATAGATATCACTTGAAGTCGCTGTATACCCTCCTCATTTGTTAGCAACTTGATTAGCTCTTCTTTTGGGCCGTCTACGCCTACAAGGCTGGCAGCTTCTGCATGGAGTGCCAGTAGCCGAGGGTCGACAGCACGAGGCGGAACGATATTGTGCTCATCAAGCTTGTATCTATCACGACGATTGCTTACTTCCACCGCCCGAGCCTTTAGATCCTTGATCCGGTTGGCAATCTTGTAACGCGTCTTGAGTGTCTTAAGGCGGTGCCAGGCGAACCCGGCCTTGGAATCACCGTGATCAAGGTCATTCATGAAGATATCGACGCAGTCCTCCATGTCGTAGGCCAGCTCACGCACCTTGTCACGCCACTCCTGCTGCTGCTCATCGAGTTCCTCCATCTTAGACAGCTTCACGAGCAGAGCATTCATGCTGCTCATCTCATCTCTCAGGGAGGTGATACCCGTCCTCACACTTTTGAGCAGCTTGTAGTCCTTCTCCAGCAGGGTGGCGAGCTTGGCGAGGAGCGAGTTCATCGCTCCTGAGAAAGCGCTCACCATCACCCCCTCCATCGGTTGCAGGAAGCAGGATCCTTCTCACAATCAAACAAAGCAAATAACGCCAGGCAGTATCTGAGTTAACAGAAGCAGTCGAGATTCAGATCTAGATAAAACAATATGTGACATAATTGCAGGATTGAAACAACAAACACGTGCAGATTTCACAGCATCAGCTAACTTGAGGGGAAAAGACTACATGTAAGGAGAATGACAGAATGAAAGAAAATCACAACAATCATCTAATTAGGTGCAAACTAAATCCATGGCATCAACAAATACTAGTCAAGCTACTAAATCTAACTAGGGAGCATGTTGAATCTCAAGTGAACTCTCAGATCTAGTGAGAGTATCTTCAGCGAACTTGAGAAAGAACAACTACAACACGAAACCACACTTCTTGCATGATCAGATACAAAACTACAAACCAAATCAAAAGTGATGCTGGGATCAGGGAGACCCTCACCAGATCTTAAGAACTTGGGGAAGATCTTGAGAAGGGCACTGCTAGAGAAGAGAAATAGAGGCGACCTCTTGTATGCAGAGAAGCTGTGCCTAGAAGTTGTATGCAGAGGGAAGGGCACAGCTCCTTATATACCCCTCTCCCCCTTTGGTATTCCTTGGCAAAATAACCGTGTCAGGGCTGGTCAGAAATCAGAATAAATGCGCAGGTGTGAGTTGGTCTTACAAGGCAAGGTGCTCTCCTTAGGATTAGAGGTGGGAGTCGGCACGGCCCAAACACGGCCCAAGCACGCCACGTGGTGGGCCGGGTTGGCACGGCACGGGCGACGGGCCGGGTTGGGCCTGGGAAGCCGGCACGACGGGCGGCGCGGCACGGCCAGCACGGCGGGCACGCTCGGCACGCCGGCGTCGACGACCGCTCACCTCCTGCCGCCCCGCCGCTCCGCCTCCCAGGAAGTAAGAAGAGAAACAAAAGGGAGGGGAGAAGAGGAGAGCCAGGCTGCCAGGGAGGGACGAGGGAGGTCAAGCGCGAGCACTGCCATGCACGGAGGACCGAGGCGGCCGGCGGCCGAGCCGGTGCGCATAGGACCAAGGCGAGGGCCGCGCCAGGAGGCAGCGGCGAGAACCGGAGGAAGACCTGCCAGTAGGGGATCGAGCCGCCGGGAAGCAGGCCACGGGCGGTGAGGGCCGCTCCGCCTTCCGCCGCGCCGCCTCGGCTCCCGCGCCACTCGGCCTCCTCCGCCGCGCCTCCTCGCCCTCGGCCTCCTCCGCTGCGCCTCCTCGCCCTCCCGCCTCCTCGCCCTCCCGCCTCCCGCGCCGCTCGATCTCCTCCGCCCCGCCTCGTCGCCCTCCCGCCTCCCGCGCCGCTCGGCCTCCTCCGCCGCGCCTCCTCGCCCTCCCGCCTCCCGCGCCGCTCGGCCTTGTGGGGAACTGGGGATGGATGGGGGATTGAGGCTGGTTAGCTGGTAGGTGGGGGGATTGGAGATGGAGGTAGGCGCGCTGGTTAGGAGGGGGAATGGCCGAAAGGGGATGGGACTCCATCTCCAATGCTGCAGCGCGTGCATGTCTTGATCTTGATTACTCAGAAGCTTTTGCACATGTCAAAGAGGAACTTTCTCGTGTTTTCCGTATGTATTATGACAAATTCGGCAGTAGCGCGGGATCGGAGGCCTCACAACAAACGCAACAAGGAAAGAAAAGCTTGACATCCCACTTGTGGAAGAAGCTAAAGGGTAAGTCCAGTTCTTCGTCCTCTCAGCCCTAGGCGACCCCCAACTGGAATTCTGTCTCAGAGCTAAACCACTGGAGCATGATTTTGCAAACATCGATCCTGATCTTTCCAGTGGAAAGATAGACTTGCTCGAGTGGTGGAAGAACAACAAGCGGATATTTCCTGTACTATCACATTTCGCACGGGATGTTCTGTTGGTGCCGGTGTCCACTGTATCTTCAGAAGCAACGTTCAGCATGGCAGAGAGAATAATTGAAGAAAGAAGATCATCCTTCACGCCTAGGATGGTGGAGGCAATCACATGCGCCAAGGATTGGGAATTGGCTAAAGAGCGGCAACAGCATCAACTGGAGGATCTTGAGATCGCGCAGGCATACGCTGACCTTGAACGCATGAACGATCTCGATATTGATGAGTAGTCAGTATGTACACATGTTGTTACTGTACTCTTTTCCTTACTCGGGGAACCCCACTCTGGGGCGTAAGGTTTTTAACGAGGCAGTAACATTGTATTTGTAAAATATTAAGAAAATTTCACCCCTTCCCTGAAATATTTTCGTGTCCATGTTTTTACGCAATTAATTCAATTTTAACTAGGTTTTTAATGAGGTGGGCACGACCGCACGAGAGGAATGAAGATGGCGGTCGCTGCCGCCGCCGCCGTCGCTGCCTCCGCCGTCAATAGTTACTTAGGGCTGGGCTTGGGCTGGCACGGCACGACCCTGGCACGACGGGCTTTAGGCCGTGCCTGGGCCTGGCCGAATGCGAGGTGGGCCGGCACGACACGGCACGACACGGTGAGGTGACCGGGCCGAGCCGGCACAACACGATGCTGCCCGGCCACGACCCTGGCACGACGGGCTTTAGGCCGTGCCTGGGCCTGGCCGAATGCGAGGTGGGCCGGCACGACACGGCACGACACGGTGAGGTGACCGGGCCGAGCCGGCACAACACGATGCTGCCCGGCCCAATTCCCAGCTCTACTTAGGATGGAAACGGATCGAATATGAATCGAATAGTCCCGAATACGAATATGAATTCATATTTTTAAAATGAATATGAATACGAATACGAATCTCTATTTTTAAACGAATACAAATACAAATTCGAACATTTCGAATACGAATACAAATCAAATGTCGTAACGAATACGAATTCGAATATGTACTCAATTCGGTCGAATGCGAATATCCTACAACTTTTGCGACAAATCTCAGTAGAACAAACAGTATTCGTATTCGTATCTGGAAAAAAAACAAATAGTATTCGTATTCATTTTTCCCGGATAGTATTTGTTTTTTCGGATACTATCCGATTTTCCCCCCGGATACAAATAACACTGAATACGAATATGAATAGTATTTGAATACGAATTTTACTTACCGTATTTGTGTTTTCTCGGATACAAATATCGAATAAAACGGATTACCTTTTACCATTTTCCACCCCAGCTCTCCTGCCATCCATGAGCCCACCAAACTTCCATTAATCAAAAAGGTTCTCCCATGAGTCCATGACACACCACCAACAACTTTACTCTCACCCATCAGAAAAATAATACCAGACGCATAAACAAAAGGTGCTACACTGTTACGGTATAATTGAGCAGTATGTGATAGTGACGCGGATATGCGCACGCTCACCACTCTTCAGTTAAATATATTATTTTATTGAACAAAATTATTGAACCGGATTAAATATTACCAGATGAACTCTTCTTTAATTAGGTCTATATTTATTTTACATAAGGAAATAGAGCTACTATTTCATTTAATCAAATGCAGACATGTATTGATTTGTACGAGCCCAAAGTAAAAGATCTGTTGGGAATGCCCTCGAGAAAGAAGCTTTGCATGTCAAAAACAAATTTTACCCATCTAAAGAACCTGTCGAGCCGGTCGAATATGATATATTATTTGTTATATTCCGAGGTTGGAGGCAAAAGATACTGAAGCTAGAAGTTTTGTATGTCTTACGGCCCCACATGTCATGCTGAATCCGCATATGAGCTCCACCAGAATAAACTTCGTCTGTGCAAAGTTTGGACGCTATTGCCCCTGCAGTGGATTGTAATTCCAAATCTAGCATTCGTAGGTAGGAAATTCCATTTTTGGCCCTATGCTCCTGTATGTTGCACTCGGGCAACGCAGCAGCCCACATAATGTGGCCGGGCAAAGCAGGGTCGCTCTGTGCACGCCAGAACACGCTAGAAGTCGCCGCGCCACCCAAACGCAGCAAGGAAGCTTGCTGCTGTCCCATGCCGCAGCAACCTCAAAGAAAAAAGGGTCCGGGCGCAGCACCTCGCTTATAAGGGGGCCAGACGCAGCAGCTAGTTGCTGCGTTTTCAAAGCGCAGCATCAGCGGTAAGGAACTAAAACTGGAATTTTCGACGAGAGAGAGAGGGTACACTTAGAATTTTGAATGCACAGAGGTCAACAGTCTTCAAACTTCCGTCTTGGGGGCAGGTGGTTTTGTCCTACATGCATCCAACGTGGGACCAACGTAATGACGAATTCAACCATGCATGCATTGAACCGGCCGACCCTATGCTATTTTCCTGATCGATGCGACGCGTACATGGACAAGTGTGCACGGACGACAGGTCAGGTTATTCCTGCACATCAACGTCGTCGTTATCTTATCCTTGGTGCGCCGACCATGTTCCCTACTGTACGACCGGTGCATGCAAGGTTTGGTTGCTACTTGATGGGCCCACATACAGTCACATTTGTTTAGTGGAACATGACCAGGAGACCTCCGAACCGAGCGACATCAACGTGCCATGCACACAGCCTGGAGTTTTTACGTACAGGAGTCGGATGACTTATACATGGAGTTTTTTAGCTAAGATAAATTAGGAAATAAATTATTCTGTTAGCATAGAGAGAGTCCGACTAGATTTCTTGGTCGAGACCACCACGAGATCGACCAAAGGGCAGTGCCCCTATATATTCTTGTACGCACTATTTATTTTGGCTCAGACCACTTTTAATCTAAAAGATAGCAGATTGTTCTTGTTTTTTCTAAGTATGGCCGAACCAACTCAAGGAGAATTGGGAGTTCCAAACTCAAGGTGGTTCAACATTTTCGCTCGGAATGGGAAGCTCGATAGATTTCATTTTGGTGGTTGGTGAAATCAGCATGTGTGTGATTTGGCGAATTAAAGAGTGCTAACTCTTACATTGGCAACGGGGGATCACTACGATTCATCAAGATCCACATGAGTATATTAATCCTACGTCGAGAAGATCGGGCAACCCCGTATCATCTTGGTATCAGAGCTCCGTTGACTCGATAGGGCTTCACTTGGTGGTCGTGAAGTCCAGCACGTGTGTTTTTACGAATTATAGAGTGATAATCCTTGCACGGGTAATCGAAGATCACTACGATTCTAGAGGCTACACGTGAATATCTTGATCCTACGTCGAGAAGATCGGGTCTTTATCTAGTTACTTCATATTTATTTTCAGTCCTATAATCCAGAAAATTTGCCACACAGAAAATACCATCATATGCCTAGACCTTTGTGCTTAGATTTGTTCTTAGTTCTGCATTATCAACTTTTAATCCTTGTGTTAGATTGTTCTTAGTTGTTGTCACCTTGCATCTATAAACCATAAAATAGCAAAAACGGCATCTGTTCTACCACAATTTTCCATCCGCTTTCCTCCATCGCAAGATTCGATGTCGCTTATCCGCCTTGCTTTTTTTTTCTGCTCCACCAATTGCCAACCATCGCCATCAAAAGTTTGCGTCATCGATTCGGTAGCCAAAACTCTCTTGTTTTCTGAGCTCCACGAATTGCTCTTGCCTCGCCTGTGTTTTCTACTCACGTATGCAGTCCTTCTCGCGTACGTTTCCCATGCACAAGTCCTCACTCACATGCTGCGAGTCCTCCTTTCAAGTGGGTCCCACTTGGACCTTCTTAATCCCGCGCATTAATTTGGAGAGAAGAAAAAGTGTGTAGCATTCATTAAGGGTCAGTTTGGTTAAGGGAATCAAATGATCCCAGTACCAAATGGTTCAGAATATGGCATGTTCAGGCGTTTGGTTGCATGCATGGAATCAAGCGATTCCGGACTAACTCGTTCCACAAAAGAGAATATTCCTCTTATATGCCGAACCATTTCGTTCGTCCAAAAACACCGAACCACGCCATTCAACTTGGTCTCGTCTCTCCCGTGCGCTCTCGCTCGCAGCCGCGCTGTAGCCCCGACGAGCTCCGATGGTGCTCTCCTGTGCGCACTACTCCCCTCCATTTCCCCTCTGTTTCCCTGGATGCCCTCTGCTCCTTCCCCGAACAGGCCCGAGCTCGCAATGCCACTCTGACCGCGCCGCCACCACCACCATCACTCACCATTCCGGCCATCACTCACCATCCCGCCCGCCCCGGTGCGCGTCACTTCGTGTTCCGCAACACCACTGGTATTTCCCCCAAGTCAATTTCGGGATTCCACCACGGGTGTTTGCGTCGCAGTCACCTTCTCCCACTCCGGCCGAAAACCGTCGTCGCCGTCAATGCTTCCACTCTGGTGATCTCCCCTTCGATTCCCTTCACCAGGTGTATCCCCTCACCTCCTCGGACCTTCCCCCATCACTCACCCGAGCTCCCATCCTCTCCAATGCCGCCGCCACGACGCAGCAGCCGCGTCGCCTCGGGCTTTCGTAGCCAAGCTGCCACAGCTCCTCCCCGCCGCCATCATCGGCTCCGGTGAGTCCCTAATATCCCCATGATGCTCATACTCCCCCTAGCTCCCCCCTCATCCACCCAAACGCCATCACCCCTTCTGCTTCCCCAGTGCCCCCCCCCGCTCCACCGCCCACCCGCTCTCGTGCTCGCCCGGCCACGACTCCACCACCCTTGTGGTCGTGTTGCACTGAACAACCCATTTTTACCATCCTAAGTCGCCAACGCTACCTCTTTCGCCGGCGTCCAGCCTCGGCTTTGGACTCCGGTGACCCCCCCCTGTTCTTCTCTTCTCTGTTTGTCTCTCTCTGTTGTGACTCGCTGATAGCTGGGCCCAGATGGAGGTCGGTTCACAGGGAGACAGAGAGATTCATCCAACCAAACAAATTCAGGTATCGTATGATCCCACCAACCAAACACAATACTTGACCATCCTATACAGGACGGTTCAAACCATCCTGTACCATCCTATTCCGTTCACCTTGGTTCACTCATCCAAACGAACCCTAAATTGTTTAGATTCCTTGCTAGTGTTTGCACCCGAGAGCATCAAAATACAAAAGTAGGGCTACACAAGTTCCAAGGAATTCTCGTCTCCTAGTGCATCTTTTCTAAATTAGTTCTCTCTTGTGGTCTCTTGTAGTACGAAGAGCAAGGGAAAAAACAAAGATAAAAATAATTGATAAAAATAATTCAGAGAAAAGACGTCTCACGGTTGACTTTTTAGATGGAGAACAATTCGGATTTTGGTACAATTTTTGTGCTATCCTTTGTGCGCGCTTTGGCATACCTTTTGTGGTTCATATACTCGGTTATTGCATGGTGTTTATATTCACTTTGTTCTACATCCTATTTTCCTAGCTTTGTCTCATATCCCATGACAGCAACTTAGGGCATTGTTTACTTTTGGATTATTATTTGATTTTGCATTAATTGAGGTGCATATCTATTACTTCTTGCTACAGATATTCATACCAAGCTCCACTATAAATCCGTTGTTATGCAATTGTGAAAAACTCTTAAATTCGCTTGATCATCATCTTGCTATTGTAGCACTACCAAGTGTAAGTATTTGCCCAAGCTAAGAATGTGATTTGGTAAAACGAGTGAGTTTGAGAGATATACATACACCTACATACATATTTTTTGCTTTGCTACTAACAATGGCAAGTTGCGAGTATACGTATCTTCCCTTCTATGGTAGTAATGATCTAAAAGAGTATCTTGAGTGGGTACAAGACATGGAGTTCGAGCTTGGATCCCAGAAGTTCAAAACAGAAGCCAAAGAAGTGAGAGTGGCCACTATGTTTTCTGAGGAATATGCCTCTAGTTGGTGGCAACAACTAAGTGGGAAACGACTCATTACATCTTGAGTCTATTTAAAAAGAGCCATGAGAACAGAATTTGTTCCATCCTATTATGAGCGGGATCTACTACGCCATGTGGAGATCATTACACAGGGATGTAACATTGTCCAAGATTACTATGTTGAGATTAATCATACAATGCATCGTGCCAATATCACTAGTGCATATAAAAAAAAGAAATACTTCAAAGCAGGTTTGAATTTTTAGATCGTTGCTGCATTTCAAGATAAATATTTTCGTACTCTGGAAGATCTTGTGAAATATGTTATAAAGGCGGAAAAGAGACTTAAAGACATGCAAGCACATCAATTAAATCTGCACTAACTCTTTAGTTCTCATTCATCCACTAGTGTGTCACTTAAGAATTCTTTGGCCGAGGTGATGTGCAGTGCTGCCCCGTCACAACCCGCAATACATGAGGAGATTGTGGTTGATGGAAATTGCGTCGTTGCTGGCCCACGATTAATAGAAGATAAGATGCTTTAAAATCCATGTGAGGATGAGAGCCACATAGCCAAATTGAGTGCGAATGTTAAAAATTGTGAGCTGTGTGATTCCGCATTATGTGAGGTTAAGAGCATCCAATTTGAGAGTGTGAGGGATACACTAAAAGAAATGAGTGAAGTAGATGATAGTAAAAGTGAGGTTACTGCTGAAATTAACGATTTACTCTCTACTTTTAGTGTTGTTTTTCACATTGTGCAGGTTGACATTAAAGAAGAGGAGTTGAATGTTCAACAGCCTGCATCGTTGGAAGTAAAAGACGAGGAGATAACCATGGTTAGGGATGAAGTGCTCGCTGCCCCATGGTTTCATCATGAAGATTTGATACCTACAACACCTACATTAACTGAGGAGATTGATAAAGGTAGCAGCCATGCTGTTGAATTTAAATGTGAAAAGGTGAGTAATTGTGAGAACTCTTGTGTTCAATTGGAAATACCATATTCTGAAATTTCGACACTCTGTTTACATAATGTGGAACTAATTACTCATAAGAAAGTTCTTACTAGAATATATCCTAATGATTCTTTATACTATATCATGTTCGATGATCCTAGAGAGTTATCTATTGTGATTGAGAACCTTGCTGAAGTTATACAGCTTGACTAATCGACTACCACATGCGTTGACACAATCTTGCCTTCAGAATCCTCTTAGAAGTTGATAAGCCTTTACAGCTGGTAAGGAAGTTAGAAGAAAACAAGTGAATGAAGACTGTTATTAGTTAGTCGCCTAATGTTGCAATCTCTCACCCTTTTTCCTTTTAAAAAATAAGGCCGCTATCTTTTTCAAATAGGAATCTTCACTACTACACAAAGGGTCATCACTCATCACAGACAGTTTGGAACCGTCATCACGAACGGTTTTTGAACTGTCTGAATTTGTATGTCTGTGATAACAGACGATTTACAAACCATTTGTGATAAGTCACAACACAGGCAATTTTTGGTTGAAACCGTTTGTGAAGGACTAGTATCACAGATGGTTTCCAACAAAAACAGTCTGTGGTACGTAGGATATCACAGACGGTTCTATTGACAAACTGTCTGTGATTAGAGACATATCGCAGACGGTTAGTAAATGGAACCGTCTGTGATATCATACGTATCACAGACGATTTTTTGTGGGAACCGCCTGTGATACCAGCCCTTTATAGACGGTTTAACAATAAAATCGTATGTGATAGTTCTTTATACCTACCTAATTTTTTTTGATTTTCGGCTAATCTCAGGAATTGCTAGTCATGCCCTCTGAAAACAAGCAGACAAAAAATACATAAATCACAGATGAATCTATTGTTGACAACTCAAAGTGATCATTTGCAACTTAAAATCAATTACAAAAGAATATGTTCAAGTATTGTCATTAGAGTTACAATTGAATTATAACTACTCAAAGTGAATTACAATTGAATCAATTGTTTGAAGGTGGTTCAGCGGTGTCGACGGAGTGAAACTCTCCGCTGGCATTAATGATCTCCGTCTTGATGAAGGCGTAGAGCATCCCTCGAACATTCTAGATCTCGCTCATAACGAGTGCATCTAAATCTATGTTCAAGCCTTGTTGCTAGCAGGAGTAAAGTAGTAAGCATATATATATTTAAATTTATAATTAGGAAATAATTATTATGAGATTAACAAACCTTGGGATCTTTTATCTTAGCACTCATAATTTGCATCATATGATGGCAAACGTAGAATGCACATAGGTGAAGTATGATATAGGATTATTATGTTGTAGCGCGTACTGGAAATCGCGTCCTATGTTGTAGTGTGGCACTCGATTCCTTGTGTATCCCTTCCTCAGCAACATAGGCGTTAAACGATCTACGTGATTCTAAAACGTTATCCTCGGTCATTTCAAATGAAGGAAGACTACAATAGAGTTATGCATGGAGGAAATGAGCACACCTGTCGAGTATTCTTTGCACAAAAGTGCAGTCGTGGTTTTTGCTGAGTAGGGAATCAAGGTATATTATCTTGTTCCTCTTTAGTATAATGACTAAAAGGATCCAGTGGTACCTACTCATGTATATCGCTATAGTCATTAAACCTAAGTTCGAGCTGTATACAAAGTACAAATAAAATTTGTATAGCAAGTAGTGAAACACTTACTTCTGGTTAAAGGGCAGTAGTATGTAATCCTTGTCAGCCTAAGAAAGCAATCCCGTCGTTATGTATTTTACAACGTAGGATGTGTCTTGGTTGATGCATTGCTCATAGACCAAGTTTGGGTCGAGGAAACCCATTGGTTCTTTCTATTCCCGGGTATTTTTCATCATGTATTTATACATAAATAAGCAATTAGTTGTGACATTTATCGGTATTACGTGAATGTAGAACTTGATTGTACACACTTACAGTGTCCAGCATCGTAGAAGTGAGGCGTTGAGGGCAGTAAGGTTGAATAAGTTGTCGAAGCACACAATGAAGTGGCCCAGTTCGTGGAGGAAATGATCCTCCGTGTATATGACGGTGATTCCAAAGAATGCACCTATAATAACCCAGCTTTAAGGAACAAGAATAATATGCTTTATGAACAAAGAATGGATACTGCTCATAACATTATCAGAATATCCCAATATTAGACTTGTGTTTCAAATGTAAGAAAATGAGTAGAAATTAAAACTTTTTCTTACATCATGTATTTCCTGTATGTACTAAACAAATCTTGTACAAAAAGTTATGGAAATACAAAGTCACAAGTCTTTTGACCCAAACTTTGATCTTCCAAAAATATAATCATGTCAAATATTGTGATCATTTTCTGGAAATATTTTTTTCCAAGTTTCAGGGATGGTTTGGGACCCCTCTGAAAAATTTCACAATTTTTAGAAATTGTTTGAATATTCTTAGAGGGCAGTCAAACCTGTTTGACTTTGAGTCAAACCTTGAATCAGAACTTTGCAAAATTTTTGAAGGAAAATGCGCTGCATAAAAACCTCTGAAAATTTTACACAAGATCAATATTTGAGTCGGCAAGCTCTGGTAAAATTTTCAGAATTTTTGGAGTTAATTTGCTGCCTCAAATAAATCCTCAAATGTCTCTGTTCTATTTAAAACCCTAAACCTGGTTTGCACTGTTCCTCGGTTTCGAGTCAGACTCGGGCTCGAGCCATTTGATCTGGTCGAATCAACTAACTGCACCGAGCCGGCTTATTAAACCCACATCCATTTCCAACCGTTAGATCTTGATCTAACAGTCCTAAATGATTGGGCCCTTCGGACCCCGCGATTGCACTACCCATTTTGGGCCGTTGGATCAAGATCCAACCATCCAGATTGAGTGTGACATTCGGACTCCCCAAAGGGCACATTAAATCGTGGCCGTCCACGTTCAATCCAACGGTCCGAAATTGCCCAAGTGCAATTTGTGTCATCTTCTACCTCCAATCGTGTGTGAGCAGTAGCTAGGGCATGGCAACGTCAATTCTTGCTCCCTACAGCCGCCCTAGTCGACATTTAGGGTTGTGGGAGATGTTTTTGGCCGAGCCATAACCTATACCATCATCTACACCCCTTTTTCTTTCGGGCATGCCTTGAGCTTTGCACCATGTCTCCCGAAAAGCATTTTTGTCAAACCCTAATGTCTTCAAAGCTTTATAAGCACCCAACACACCTCCTGGTGTCCCTTTACACTACCCTTGAGCTCCATTTTCAATTGTGGAGCTTAACACCTCAAAATCGACAATCTACCATTGTCGACACGTGGAGCTCCATTAGTGATCTTGGTGTCAAGTGGTTCTCCTTCACATTTCTTTACACCATTTCTATCTCCTCGCTATTTTGAACATATTCCCTCACTCAATTTTGGAATTGATTCACAGGGATTGTCCAATTTGGGGTTTGTTCAAATTCGGCCGATTTTGGTCATTTTCTTCCTCAGCTCAGGTGAGTGTTCTATTTTCAAATCGTTTGCTCATGTAGCTTCGGTGGACTATAATGAAGCTATATTGATGCTTTGGTACCACTCATTTTGCTCAGGGGGCACTTTTCCAACTTTCTTCTTCAACTCCGGCAAGCCTCCACCGTGGACAAGCTACTCCGGCCATCTTTGAAGCTCCTCTCCATTAAGGTAGCTTCTTATTAGTCCCTAGAGGCCTTGGCACACGCTTCTTTGGACTGCAGCGGAGCATTTTGCTATTTTTCAAGTTTGCAGTAAAAGCTCTATTTTCGTTTTTCCGGCTAGCCGGCGTTCTGGTCCCTCACCGCCGGCGAGGTTGCCACCATTAGCTCCATAGTGATATTGCGGTTCCATTCCAGTGTTTAGTTGGCGCCGCCGTGGCCGGAGTCGCCGACGGCAAGCCGTTGAACACGCTCGGGCTCGTGCCGGCGAAAACTCCCGTTTTCATCAAAAATTTAGGACACATTAATTACCCGCTTATTGCTAATTATTTAGAGTAATTATTATGTCTTGAACCGTGCCGTTGAGCCACTGTCAAGTGGGCCCATGTCCTTAATTCCCCGCTGGCATTTTCCCGCGCTGTTCCGACATCATTAAGGTGTAATCATCGGTTAATTAAGTGTCGGCGATTAATTGCAGTCGAAAATCACCCCTAGGTCACTGACATGTGGGCCCTTAGGGTTAAAATTAAATTCCAGAAATCATTAGTGCCGTTTGGAGTTCATTAATTGCCAATCATTAGCAGCATTAAATCTGTCTTAGCTGCCACTCTTAGTCACTGACGGGTGGGCCCTCTAATCACTTAAATCCCGTCAGTGCAAATCACCCGGACGCATTAAATCCTAATCATCAGATTCAGTGTTTAATTGTTGTCCTAAACATCCTCTTTTAGTCGCTGACATGTGGACCCCGTGCACCGTGCACGTGGGGTAAACGTTCGCATGTGTGACTCACAGTCACTGACATGCGGTCCCACGTGTCAGCACCCCTTTTTGAACTTCGCTCAACAGCCACCGTCCGTTGCTTGATGAGCGGCTCTGATCGAGTGGGTCGTTCGCGACGCCGCGAATCTCCCATCCATGTGGGCCGTCCATTCTCTGATCTACGACCGTGATTTGTGGATCATTCGCGAGGTCCGAACCGCCCTCGCTTTTTGGCCCTTTGATCTTTGATCAACGGCTCTGATGCATTGGACCGTTCGGGTCGATCTCACGCACCCCTCTCGCGCGCCGTTTGATTCCAGATCAACGGCTGCTTTTCGTCCACGTCTTTTCCTTTGAGTTAGGTTTATCTGTAATTCGGTAAGCTATTATTTAACAACTGAAAATTGTATAAAAAGTTTAGAAATTCATAACAAAATCTTTTTAGACCCTTTTTAGTTGTTTCCAACTGTAATAATTTTGTATTGAACTAAAGTTTTATTTAAAAATGCTTTTAGCCATGTTTCTGTAATAAAAATTCCTGTAAGCACTAAAAACTTGATTTCAGCTATTTTTTTGGTTTTTCTAGAAATTGAGTTAAATGTCATAAAATGCATATCTTTCTCTGTATATCTCCAAAATGGGTAATTTCAACTTTGATAAATTTGTTTTGAACCAAACTTTAATATAAAAATGATTATAGTCCAGGATAGCACCAGAAACATTAATTAATGACTTTGACCCTATTTTTAGCATTTAGAAAAATTCTGTAAATCTTATAAAAGACACAAGTAATTCCCTGTAAATCCAAAATATATAAAATTAATGCTAGAAAATCCCTCTGTTAACATACTTCAATATAAAATTAGTTGTGAACATGTTTATGTTTCTGAAAAATGTGATATGCTAAGTTTACAACTTAGAAAAATCATAATTAAATCATTATAACTCCACATTTAGTAAACTCAAGTTTGCTGTGATTAGGATAACATATACTACCTGACATAAAAATGTTAAGTTCTAGGTCATTCTAGAAATTTTTACCATGAACAATACCTGTAATTAAATTAGGAAATAAATAGGCTGAGAGAGCTAGATTTCACCATAACTTTTTCATGCCAACTCCAAATGCAGAAATTCTTGTTCCTAAAATTTTATAAAATCATACCCTTGCTGTTGGGTAAATTTCATAAGATTTGGATGACTTTTGCTGTTGAGGTTGTTTTGGTGTTCTTCGTTTTTATTGGATTTTCTCGTTCTTTCGATAGGTTCCAACGATCGCGTTGATTCCGTGAGTGATCCTCTGCGGCAAATAAGTGATCTACAGCAAGGCAAGCAGTGTAACATCATTTGATCATATTGCTCCTATTACTTTTAAAGTCTAATATCTTGTTTGCAAAACCTAAGTATGCATGCTTCTTTGTGTCAAAGTTAATTTCTTTGTGTCGATTAAGAGGTAGCTAGTCCTATTGCATTGTTGCCTTGAAATTATTCATCCCCGCCACTACCCTAGGCTATTATCCTCACTGGTGAATTAGAGCCCGGTGGATGATTTATAGTCTTTTATTGTCTTTGCGATATGATGCTTAGCAATGCTTAGTTACCGGTAGAATTGGGCGGTTATCGACTTAGTTGATAACCTTGATCACACAAACTTATTATGACTTCATGATTTCAGCCTTGGTGCTATATTTAATTGTAAAAACTAAAAATGAAAGCAAAATGATTTGGACTTGGGCACAATGGTAAGATGGTGTGAGTTTAGGTGTGAATGGAATGGTGTCCAGGTCAATTAAGGACCGAACATCTTGTGAGTATCTATTATCCAGGCAATTTGTGTGTGCTAACCACATTAGAGGGAAATGGGACCTCTCTTGACTAAATACTTTGGGGGTGTTAATTAATGAGTCACGTGGTGGGTTGCATATTTAACTGTATGCAACATGGACATGTTTGTGGGGAGTGGAGCGCCTGCTTCGGCCGGTGTATCCTACTCCACGTATGGGTCCTTGTGATCCATATTTCGTCGGCAGATCACTAAGGGTTAACCCCCATACGTGCGGCTCTTGATTAGCATTTTCCATTGGAAATATCTCGTAGGATTTAGCCGTGTCGGCATACCAAAGGAAGTGTGCTTAATAGCTTGGCAAAAAGGCGGTCTGAAGTGTGGGTACATTGGTACACCCCTGTAGGGTTTTGAACTATTCGAATAGCCTCGTCCTAGGTTATGGACACGCTTGAGTAAGCTTTTCAAGAGTTAGACTACAACCTTTTTAATTAAAACTTGACTTGGGTGGTACGAATGAGTAATTCGTGCTATTGTTGTGATGGCTATTGGGTTAGTCATCTCCAGGTTGTCTTAATGTTATTACATTATTGTCTCGCTGTTATTTATGCAAATGAATTTCAGATTGTCAAAATTGACTTCAACATATTATCTATTGCAAATAAAACTTGTTTTATGCTGAAAATTAACCTTGAACCTTCTCCTTTGATTAAAGCCTGCATGTAGTAGTAACTAGGTTTGTTACCCGTAAGTCTTGCGAGTATATTTTTGTACTCATTTGCTTTGCTTAATTGTTGCAGAGGAAGAAGGTTAATCCCCTAGGGATTAACTTTGGTGAGTTTCGCTACGGTATGGACGACTAACTTGGTGGCCCGGTCGGTTGCCCTGTGGTTATGTGGCTAACCGGTTGGCTTTTGTCTTAGCCATCTTATGACACTTTTGCTTCCGCTGTTAATGATACTTGTTGCTTTTTGGCCAGTCTGCCCCTTTGTTGTAATAATTTTATATTATGTATGTCTTTTGCTAGACTTGTTATATTGTGATGTATGGAATTGATGCATGATTTTGTAACGGGGTATGTATGCTGCATTTCTGGGAAGTATACATATCTCGAGGCTTGGTTTATTTGTTTTGTGATGCTAGGGTCAATGGAAGGCTAAGCATTACAAGTCAAATAAATCGGGGTCCTCACAAAGTTGGTATCAGAGCCATACTGACCGTAGAAACCCCTAGCTTAGTCGTCCTTAGGATATTTTGAAACCTTAGTTTCTAAATATCAAATGATTCATGAAAATCTTAAGTAGATTCCCAGATTTTACTTCTTGTCTATCTTAGCTTACTCATCTCACCTTATTCTTGTTTGACTTTGGAAAATTGTTTTCCCTCTCATCTTCTTTCAAATGATAGTTGCTTTATCGGTTAAATTGGTTTTGGGTAAACCATGAGAGTTATAATCTGGAGTGTTGGCTGCCTTTTGGAGAAGATTAGGAGCTCCTGGAGATGAAGAATTCGGCCAGGAGCTGGAATGCAAAATCTGGACAGCAAGCTCAATGGTTTCTAATAGGGTAGATAATGAGAGGATAATTCAACTAAACCTGGTGGGGGTAAAAATGTAAGAAGTGATATTAGTTGGCTAAGTATCTAACACCCATATTAGTAATTTTACCCCGCTATTTAGTCAGGTTAAACTTGAGTTGTGTGCTTAAATTTGTCCTCCTAACCGATTGCTTGTTCTTTCAATACGAGTTAGTCGTGTCGGAAAGTTGGATTTTGATCTTGTATTTTCCTTGCTGCTTCTTGAACCTCTTTGTAAGCTTGCGGGCTTGTTTCTCACTGTTTAGTTGGTTCTTAGGTTAGGGTAATTTTCCATTCCCCTGGTCGCGTCCTTCAGCTTCTAGTCTTCGGGTTCGTGCTAACCCATCTCTTCGTAGCAGGATGTTTGGATAGACTAGCAGCGGCCTAGGCCAGCAAGCTGGCTGGGATGGAGATCTCCCTGGCTCCAACTATCTGGACGAGACCTGCAAGTGCCTCCATCCCAGCAAGTGTGACAGATTGTTGTCCCATTGCCCCGAGGAGCGGCAATCGTCTCCTTTTCACCTTAGTTGTGGTGAAGAGGGGCATTTCACCGAAGGTTGCAATCTGGGGAAGGTCAAGGTCTGCCAGCGCTGTGGTGAGGAAGGACACTACAGCAACAAGTGTACCACAGTTTGTCCAAATTGCGATGAAGATCACCTGCCCGGGGATTGTTCGACTGCCAAAATCACTTGTTTCCTCTGCGAAGGAAGTGATCACTATCCCAAGGAGTGTAGTATGAACCGGGTAATCTCCAGGTCGTTAGAACTACAACGACTACTTCTTCGGTCATCCGTAAGCACTGCAACAGTCAATGCCTCCAAGCCAGAAAAGTTCCTAGATGATTTGTCTGAGAAACTGTGGGACAAATTACCGGTTTATACCTTCCCTGACTTTCAGATTGTGGTTGAAGATCCCATTGTTGCTGGGGCCAGAAAGAGAAAACTAAAGGATCGTCGCAAGCGGCAACAGATGGCTGATGTCACTTGTTTCTTCTGCAACAACAAGGGTCACTATGCGCATAGTTGTCCTAAGGAGGTTGCAGCAACCCCTCGGTGAACGCGAGCCGTTGATCTCCGTGCTAACGGCCGAGATTGCGTAGCTTTATAAGCTATCCACGTACTCAAATCAATCTCCACCGTTGGATTCATATCCTACCGTATCCAACCTCCACTTCCGAACCGTAACGCACCTCCAACTCTTAGCCGTTGGATCTCAATGAACGGGCCGGATTCATTTGGCCGTTCGGGCCATCCCATAGAGCTCATTCAATCCTGGCCGTAGGATCTAACTCGTGCGACGCTCACTTATTGGACTATACCATATTTTACGGTAAAGGTCAAAATAAACGTGAGCCGTTGGATTCTTAATAGGCGGGCCAGATCTAGTGGGCCGTTCGGGTCACCCGAATGCTACATTGAATCTGAACCCTTGGATTTAGATCGGGCGATCGAGAGAGGCGGTGACGTTCGGGCCAACCGGACTCCACTTTGATCTCCACCATTGATCTTAGATCCAACCGTACCCTTCTTTTTGAGTTTGAACTTAAAGGCGCGTAATTGTTTGTGACCGCTGGATTTCAATCCAACGGTATCTTTTCGGCCGCGTGCTCATAAGGTCACATCCTCATCTGACGCTGGGATTTAAATCCTACGGTGCTCCTTCTTTCTTGTGGGATTACCACTGGATCTTGGTATGGCCGTTAGATGAAAATCGTGCGGCCCATATTGAAAGATATCGCTTGAGTGTTATTATCCATCTTATCGCCGCCGTCCATTTCCAATCGAACGGCTACCAATCTTTGAGCTTACGGTGAGACGTATTGTCGTATTTTGATACGGCTGACAGCGGGGCCCGCTTGTCAGCGTCCTCTCTCTCTCTTCCTCCTCTGGCTGTGCTTCGCCGCTGATATTGCTGCCAGAGTAGAGGCGCTACACAGTAATTATGCATATATTCTCTTGATATTTAGCATCATATTGCCACCTCATCATTTCTGGAGAATTCTCATTTGCTCCAGTGGTTCAAACTCTATATAAACCCTAGCCCATCCTTATCTGCCTTTGTTGACCAGAGAGCTCTCCATCTTCCTTTTGTTTTCGTTCCAGTGGAGTTTCTTGCTCTCACACCTTACTTGTCCATCCTATATGCTTAATTCACCTGGTAATATGAGTTTAGCATATTTTGTAGGTTGAAACTAGGGGCTTATTCTCTGTTGACCAGAGCTGGTTAAGGAGCCCTTTGGTGTTTTCCCAGTTCTGGTAAGCTTAGCCCTTAATCCTTATCATCCTAAGTACCCTAAGGACCTCAGTAGCTCACATGACCCATTCACTTGTGCCTATGATGCTCAATTCTTGTTATAACCGAATTGTTTCATTTTATAACTTTTCGGTCTTTCATGTCGTTTTCAAGCCCTAGGGTTTCTATGGTCATCTTTTCAGCTTAACTAGGTCTTAACCTATCCCTAGTAGCATAAGTAAAAGTTATCTTTGACCAATTTGCTCCTAAATCGAAAAAGGCCATAAACCCGTTTTCTTCTATCTTGTCGAGTGGGACGACAAAAGTGATAGCGTGTCGTTTATCTGTAATCTTGTTGATTAGGGTTAGCAAGGTATTGATTTAGGATGTTAATTTTCTTACAGATTAGATTTAGCTCCAGCAAGAACCTTAGATTCATGTGTATTAGTGTTTAAGCAAAAATCTTCAACCCTGTCTCTGCTGTTTTGGTTGCCGGTCACACCGACAATATGCACAACAGAGGCTTCATTTGTTAATCCTTGTCCATTAGTGCTAATAAATGATAAGCAAACTTTAGTTTTACCTAGTTAGTTACAATTTTAACAAAAGTAGTACTTTGTTCCTAACTTACTAAATCAGCAAACTTTATTTTTATAAGCTGCTCTGTTTTCAGTTCTTCCAAAATCTGAAAACTGTAACTTGAACCTAAATTCTAATTTCTGTCAATTAGAGGCAGTAGGTGATAATATGGGTTATTATCTTTATTGGGGTAAATATAACTTAAACATGTTGTTAACCATGCATTACCATCTTGATCATACATGTTCTTTTTATCTTTTACTTGCTGTCAGTTTTTGTGTTCATTGGGTGTTATCGTTTCTTTTAGAATCTGGTTCTTCTGAAGTGATTGAGTCCAGTTCTGAACCATCAGCACCTGAACAAGAAGTGTATTATTACCAAGGCAAGCATCCTCTTGCATCATATTGAACCCAGATTTTAATACTTTAGATTTTCAAATTTACAGTGATGTTGTGCATGCTATTTTCTAAAGTATTTGTGATCTGTGAGTAGTTTGTTACATAACAATACTTGTGGATTACCCTTAATTGAATTCATACACTTATGCCTTAAGATAGTGTCTTTGTCCTGTTATTTTACTCTGTAATCTTGCTTAGTCATGCAGTCCATAGAACGTCAGTGTTTGGCAAGATTATCTTGTCAAGGGAAAAAACAAATGAATTTCAGTTATTTTAAGTTCTTGTTCAATCTATTTAATTCATATTTGAATTAAAATTTTATTTGGCAAATTTATATAAAATCTGGACAAGTGGTTGCTAGTGATGGTGCCTTCGTGCACGAGATTGGGCAATGTGGTGGTCTTGTCTGGATCAATTAAGGACTGAACTATGACTGTTCAATTCAAGCCCCAAAGTACTTCTACACGCAGTGTATGGGCGCTGTTTGGTTAAGTAAAGGGTTAATGCTATTGAGTTGAAAAACAGGAAAGTAAGGACATGTGTATTGATTTCACATGGCATATATGCTTAAGTCTTCGGGCCGTATCATATGCCATGTGGAACTTATATCAGTATCAGATGTTCTTAGAAGGGCGAGGACTTTTGGATGTATCCAAGTTCATAAGGCTCCGATTTCAATATTATATGTGTGGGAAGCACGACTTTTATTGAATTGGATGTTCCGGTGTAACATGTGTGCCCTGTTGGTTGGTAGGTGGTGTAGCCTCCACCAGTAGGATTAGTCTCACATGGGTAATCCAACTCAATAGTGTCAACTTGTTGAAAAATACCAAATCTTAGTTTCCCCGGTCGGCATACCAAAAGAAGTATGTCATCATTCGGAGGCATCCGAAGACAACGGGCTGACTAAGTCGTGTGGGTAAAGATGTACACCCCTGCAGGGTATTAAAACTGTTCGAATAGCCGTGTCCACGGTCATGGACGATACTTGAGTTGATGTCAACTGTATAGATTTTGATTTAAACTTATGTTTGGGTTTTGGATTCGACATGAAGGGAATTCATGCAATTTCTTTGTTGTGGTGGAAAGCCACTTTATTATTGTTATGATTTGTAATTACATGTTATATATTACTTACTGTTTTTAATTTAAATCAGTTTATAAAATCGCCTTGTAAAACCTAGCATGTGTAGGTTAAGATGTATTGCTTTATGCAAAATTAATGCCATCATAACCTTCCTGTTGACAACCTTATGCATGTTAACCTCTATTCCTTTGAATAGGCTCTACTAAATACATTCTTTTAGTAGTTTGTGTAAGTCTTGCGAGTACCTTTTGTACTCAGGTGCTTTCACCACTTGTTGCAGGTGAGGATGGTTACTTATATGAAGTACCCGTTAGCGCCGATGAGGGCGACGCTAACAAATAAAGCTATTTCTAATCTCCACGCAATAGCCTGCGGGTGATGGGGCCATTGGCGGCTTTTGCTGTTTAGTCTTGCTTCCACTGTTAAACTTTGTAGTGACCAAGTCACTTGATATTGTAGTATCAAACAGAATTGTAACCTTTTATATAATTATGTAATGTATGCCTTGTATGTGTATGATGCAATGTTGTTTAAGGATATATGCGCAATGGTCACTGATCTTGGGAACCATTGTAAGACATATATCCGGGAACCCGAACATTAGATTTATGCCTTGTTTCAAGTTATGCTGCTAGTATAATTTTAATTAAGAACCGAACTGTTCTTAATTATTAATTATGTTTTAGTGTATTTTTTTATTTGGCATAAATTCTAATAATTCTGGGGTCTTGATAGCACCCCTTCTCTTTCGTCTTTCGCATGTACCAGATATGCAAAGACTGGCAACCTATTCCAGCGCGGGCTAATCCTGTGTCGGGGGCCAACGGACTTCCAAGGGAGTATTTTCCGGGCTTAGGAGGTGCCTTAATGTTCTTCGATTTCGATTTGGCCTTAACGACTCACCTGCTACACGTCTTCCTGTAAGACGACTTGGGAACCAATACGGTGACACACTTTTCTTGTTCCTTCGACGCCTTCACAGGAACCGATGAGGTGGCCTTCTGAAGTGAAGGTTGAGGTAGATTCATCGAGTGTCCTGTTGGAGAGGAATGGTCGTGTCGATATCGCGGCACTGCAGGATCCAGAGCGATGTCCTTCTTGGGCCACTGGATAAAAGTGTACGCTGCATCCCCTAGTGCTTTGATGTCTTTGTTCGGGCGAATCTCCAACAGGGCGACCATGAAATTATCATGTACCATGTCCACCTGGACCCTAACATAACCCTGTGTAACCTGGGCACTGTGCGGCACTGCCCCTTCCTAGCATGGATACGCCATCCCCCGCCTAGCCTCAATAGAAAGAGATCCAACCATCCTCACTTGGAGCTTGCAAGGCGTCAGCTCCTATAAAACGATACACAATTAGCCAAGGTGTCCTATAGGTCTATTTTTAGAACATTCCAGAGATATACATTACCTTGATGTCGTCGATAGGTAATTGGACGTCATGTTCAGAATTTTGCATGGACGTGATGCTACTCCGATGTTGAGGAGGACTAGCTCCCAAAATATCGGGGCGACTTGTGACTGGCTAAGGAGTTCATTCATTTGATCCTGCAATCTTGTTATCTGTCCTTGAAATTGTGCAGTAAGCCTCGCATTAATTAGCTGTACCAACCGGTCCTCATGCTTGGCCTTGTTCCTCTTCCTACTCCTAAACGTGTAGTAGTCGTTTGGGAATCCATCCCTCCAAGGTACGTAAACCCCAAGGCCTCATCTGCGACCCGGGTTCTTATTTTCCAGGGCCGTAAATAGTATATCCTTCTCCTTGTCTACTTCAAAGGAGCCTTGGGAAGATGCGGAAGTCAATGCTTGCTGCAAGAGGTCATCATGTTATTATAGACACTACGAAGTTATGGAATTATTAACAACTAGGTAGTTTGACATATTTACCAAATGTTGGGACACTTCCTCGTCTACTGGGTTTGTGAAAGAGATGCCACTTGAAGACGTGGCTAATGCCCTCGCTCTTAACTAGCTTTGAGCACGCTCGTCTGTGATGTCAGCAAATGGTCGGGTTGCGTTCTCATCCTCCGCCGTCCATTGTGTGGTTTTACCCGCATACCCAGTGGTGCTGAGTTTATGGGGGGTGAGTGTTTTGTGCGTGGAGAGCCTTGTGCGTTGCACTTTGCTCGTGAAATTCGGTCGTCGTCTTCATCCACACAAAGGCGTCCCATATATCCCGTGACAAGAATGTATACTTCATGAAGGTCGTCTAACCTGTGTTCACGTACTTCGTAACAAGCGTGCTCTTAAAGGTCCTCCAAGCGTGGCCCATCGTGAGCAATGCCTGTCATTCCACGCGTGCCTGATCTGCTTTTGGGATAGTGAACGAGCTTGAAATTTCAGTCCACAGCTGACCTCTCTCTACGTCCGTCAGAGACTTCCAGCTTGGTGTGGTGATGGAGACCCGTTCCCTTCCAAGTATCCGACAGATGGTTCGGAATCTCTCCCTACTTTGTTTGGACTCAGAGGGACCCCAACGGCATTGACCTCTGTGATAGTGATTAGACCCGTAGGCAATTTCGATATTCCTCTGCCATCTCGTTTACGTACCACTTTCCTCGGAGATCCAGACGCATTCGATGACGTCAATGATGGCGGCGAAGACGGTGCGGACACCATCTCGCTTACTTATTCTAGAAATTTCGTATGGTTAATTACATGTATTCTCAACAAATAGTACTAGTATGGTTTCTTAAGAACCAAGAAATAGTGGGCTAGAACACTAAATCAGCATGCCGGTAAGGTAGTTTATCTATGACCACAATAAAACCTAGAATAAACTTCTTGATCAAAACAGATTTCAGAACACACCTATATCTGGAAGTAGATATCTTAGAGAGCAGTTTCTAGTATCTAGATGTTTACTTGGTAATAAGTGTTAGAATCATAAACTTTGCCATGCATCGTGTGAGAATAGAAACAAAAGCAATAGAACTAAAGGTGGGTAGGCACATAGAGTATTTTACATTGCAGTATTGTAATAGTATTGCTTAATAACATCTCAAAAAGGTGTTACTTCGTAAAACATTAAGTTCCCTATTGTGCGAAAGTTATAGTCCCCCTAATACAAGCAATATTCATATGCGTTGTCTGTGTCTCACTGGCATGTACCATTGAAGTGATGTTTTCTAGAAAATCACTTATGAATGAAGAGAAAACAAGTTGTTTTATTTAAGTCTTTTGCAAATCACTTATGCGCTACCATTTCAGCTAGGGTATGGCTTTGGTATACCTCAAGAACCACTTGTGTATGAACCTCAATAGATTATTAATGAACTCAACAGATTATTACCAACAACAGATTTGCTACTTCTAGCACAATACTAAGAAATGCAACTAAATTGTGAGCTCACCATGCTAGAAATTTTAATCCATGAAGGCCATAAACATATCAAATCATATTAGAACCGTTAGAATAATTTTAGCCTACAAACATAACACATTTCACAATGCACTGTCATGCTTAGCAGTAAGACAGGACACCTTCAATACCATCTAATCAGTCATCAGCCCCTATAACTAAACAGAGATAGATAAATGATTCCATCATATAAAAGTACAATCATGGCACAAATTTATTTGCATAACACCAAAGCATACAACATAACTTGGCACTAACTCACAGGACAGGCCAATCTCCACATGTCATCATCCCTAGTTCTAAATAACCAGGCCATCACCATTCAATAGAGACATACAATCACAAAACAAGTGCATCTAAACAACGATCACACAAATCATACATTTGAGAGGGGAATCTGACACAAGAACTGGGAGGAGCAGATCGGGAAGTCTCACCAAGATGAGGTCGAAGAGGGTGGCCTGGTCGAACTTGGAGACACCAGAGAAGCAGGGCAACGTCGAGGTCGAGGACGGGGAGCAACAGGGGCGTCAGCGATGGGGAGAAAGGGAATCGGGGCTGGCGACGACGTGACGTAACAGGGGGTGGCCGAGCGTTGTCGGGGACTTAGGGCTGGAAGCAGGAGCTAGCGATGAAGCAGGGGGTGGCCATGGTGTCGTCGATGTTGGGGGCGGCTGTTGGGGAGGAAGCTTCAGGAGGCGGCGGCGTCGAGGTCGGGTGCGCTTGGGTGAGGAGTAAGGCGCTAGGGAGGGGAAGTGACGAGTAAGGGCACAAATCCTAGTGGTACCCTACTAATAAAGGGATATCATAGATGGTTCTATTTTAGAACCGTCTATGATTAGTAATCATAGACAGTTGCATAATAAAAATGTCTGTGACATGGGACGTAACGGTTCTATTATGTAATCGTCTGTGATATGCGATATATCATAGACGGTTCTATTATAGAACCATCTGTGATTACTTATCACAGACGGTTCCATAATAGAGCCATCTATGATATGCCACCATCTCTACTATGTGATAGTTCATTAAGAGATATGTGATATGTGCAACAAGTACTGAGAGACATTAAGTCATACAAGAGCACATTCAGAGAAATCCATAATTTTGCATGAGAGTACATGAACCTTTATAACCATACAAGAATAGGGAGACATTAAGTCCATCGTATTTGACATATTAGGACATAAGACAAATAGGTTGTACAAGTGCATAATATTACCATTCCATATTACAATGAAGTCCACATTGACAGTGAAATAATAACCAAAAGTAGAAAACACAGATCATGTCTCATGTTATGGAATAAATTCTCAATTAAAATATAGCCCTTCATGATGGTTGACGCCCATATAGCTAGCTTCCTCATTGGGTTCTTCCTCGAGCCTGATGCCATCTCCGAAAGGAGGCAACTCGTCAAATTGATTGTACTCTTCCTCATCTACGACATTCTCAACTCCGACAATCCTTCTTTTTCCATAAAAAATTATGTGGCGGTTCTTATTTGCCGGGTCCGTTACATAAAAAACTTAAACAACTTGCTTAGTAACTACGAATGGTTTATTCTTGTATCCAACACGTTTGAGGTCCACGGTTGCGACGTCGTACTTGTCAACCTTCATACCTTGCGAAAGTTTAACCCAATGGCATCGAAACAGGGAGATCTTGAAAAGTACGTGGTCGAGCTCCCAAATCTCCTCTACGAACCCATAGTATAAGTTCAACCCACGTGGCCCGACGATATTGAACTACTCATGAAACATATATATGCGGACACTGCTGTTCTGGACTGTGCTCTTCCTATCCTGAGATGTCGAAATATGTACCCATTTATGTCGTATCCTTACCATATCACAATTATAAATTTTGGCCCTTTTGCCAACTATAGCAACGTATCATCACTTCATGATCTCCTAGTGAATTGCACCTTTAACCATTCGTTGAACCAACGGTTGTGCTCTCTCGTGATCAAAACCTCTGACCGGTCTAGATTCTATTGGCATACCAAGTCTTTGTGCTCGTCGATGTACGGGGACACTTGGGTCCTATGTTGCAAGACCGTAAAATGGGCTTGAGCATACGTATCCAGATCGGGAGTTATTGCTTTCCTTTCGATGGTCCCGATACCCTCTAGTCTCCCCTCATGATGAGATAGAGGCACACCTATCAGTTCCACCTGAGCCATGTAGTCGACGCAGAACTCAATGACCTCTTCGGTTGTATAACCTTCGATGATGCTGCCCTCTAGTCGAGATCGATTCTATACGTAGGACTTGAGAATTCCCATGTACCTCTCGAACGGTTACATATGACGTAGGAACACAGGGCTGCATATCTTTATCTCTTTTGACAAAGTGAACAATGAGATGGACCATGATATCGAAAAATGACAGAGGAAAATACATCTTATGATGACATAGAGTCGTCATCACCTTGGCCTGTAGAGCATCTAGTCCTTCGAGATCGGTGACCTTTTGAGCAATTGAGTTAAAGAAAAAACACATCCTCAAGATTGCCACTCGGATCTTGTTCGGCAAGTGTCGGGACCCAGAATTACGATTCTGGAACCCTCTGTGTATACTGCACTAGTCCAGGATCACGCTAGTGCACACAGGGTTAACACAGGTAAATATCAATCCACACCAGCGATAAATAAAGTAAATGATTAGTTTGAATAACAAATAAGGGTTTTGACCTTATGGTCGAGTTTACACTTATTAAGCCATGCAGGGCTAACAGGAAATAAACAAAGCAATGAACGGAAAACTCCAAACAGAGATCCCACCAATTCACCACAGCAACCGATCGATCCGCACCTTAACGCACGATCGGCCTTCCACGAACTCCTCCTCGAAAGCGGCGTGACTCCTCCTCTTCAGAGGTTTGGGCGCAAGTTTTACAACAAGCGTGAGTACACAACCGCACTCGCAAATCATACCACGAATGCAATGCATAGATGCAGCTTATTCCAAAGAAAAGGCTTCGTGGTTCTTTTGCATAAAAGCAACATTTGCAATTGAATACGAATAATAGATTGAAAGCATAATTCAAAACAAATAGACAATATTAATTTAATGCTTGTTTCACAAAGACACACAAATAAACAGATTATTTCACATAGCCATATGATTAAGGTCACACACTCCCATCCCAACATTTTATGAAAACTACCCTCGTGTGAAATCCCCAAGCATGTCCATGACCATGACGCGCTATTCGAATAGATTGTTTAACACTCAGTAGAGGTTG
Organism: Ampelocalamus luodianensis; assembly: GCA_036346255.1. Classification (NCBI taxonomy): domain Eukaryota; kingdom Viridiplantae; phylum Streptophyta; class Magnoliopsida; order Poales; family Poaceae; genus Ampelocalamus; species Ampelocalamus luodianensis. Next base: position 74,989,011 of record CM070617.1, on the reverse strand, counting down.
TACACTTTACCCACAAGATACAACTAGTGTAGCAAGCACCAATCGTAACAAAACAGTTCGGAAACTTCATCTCAAACATTGACATTCCCAGTGTGCTTACAAACCGCTATACCAGCTCACATAGAATTGGTATAACACACACCACTGGACAGGGAAGACGAATCGTCCCGCGATGCAACCACCAAGTAGTCACACCTCCACCCTGTCACACAGCCTAACCTATCCACCTGAACATCAATGCCGAGAATCCATAACTTACTAAGTTAGGCCTGTCCCATACTGCATGTGGTCGTCATGAAGAAGGCTCGGTTCAATGGCGCACAAAGTTAAGTCCTTAATTGACCAAGGCAAGACTTCCATGTTCTAACTAAGTCACAAAGATTATCATTCCCATCACATAGACCACCATGTCACACGCCTCCACCACTTGCCTCGGTCTAAATCATTTACCACCCAGTTGGTTTTAGTGCAACACATGCCATCACGAAGTAATAACACATAGCACACGCTTTTACGAAGTTCCATAGTCACTTAGTCATAATTAATATTTGCAACCTACATGTGATGATGACTCGTGGCATGGCTAAGCAATTGTACTCGCATCTAACCAACCCACGTTGGTGCTATAATAATACCAACTAGTAACCAATCTAGGGTGACAAGGAATTATGACATACAAGGCCAAGGTGTGATAACAATTTGGATAATAACTATGCCCAAAGCATTTAAATAAATAATTAAAGTAGAATGCAATAATTTAACACAAAGTAATTTGAAAACTGGGTTCAAGATGATCAAAGGTATGACATGCCTTGGAAAAGGTCTATGTACTGGTCTTGATCTTGGGGTGCTCCTTCTTCCACAAAATTTCCCGACGAATCGACGTCTACTCGCAAACGAGACACAAACAAACAAAACAAATAAATAACAGAGGCAAAACAAGCTCCAAAAATTAAATAAAAATCTCAGATAAATAGATCTTGAATTTATACAAATTTAGAAATTTGAATGGGCTCAATCGGAGTTAGGATGCAAAAGTTATGAGCTCTGGAAGTTTAATCTAAAAGAAAAACCCTAATTTGGATTTTTCTGGATTTCCCGAATTATTTCTCTATTGAAAAATCGGATTATTGCGCAATGCTGGCGTCAGCCCTCAGGATTTCGGAAAAATAAAAATAAAAGAAAAACCTGACATGTGGGACCCACATGTCAGTGGCACGGCTCACGGTGGACTAGGTCTACCGAGCCTCGGGACTTGGAGTCCGGTGGACTAAGCCACGCGGCGCTGACGAGGCAGCCATGCGGGATGACACGTGCACACTTGGGCGGAGGTGGATGCTAACGCGGACTGCCACGTCGGACCGACGGCTCGGGAACCAACGGCAACGGCGAACGGCGGCTCCTCGCCGGCGGTGAGTGGTACCGACGTGTAGAGGATGCTATTGCGAACCTCTGGGTACAACTCCGGGTGGTTAAGGATGACGGAGGTGGCCGGCGGCGAGGTTGAAGCGGCGAAGAAGCTTCGGGCTTGACGGGATCGGGCCTCCGATGATGCTCCGGCGGAACCAAGGCGACCACAAGGTAGCCCTTTTTCTTGCGATGCCGACGAAGCAAACCCCGAGGTCCCGGCGACGCTGGTTGCGGCGGAAAAGCTCGTCAGAGTTGGCGGCGGCGCAGATTGGACTTCGAGCTCCTGCGGCGGCTAGGGTTTGGCACAAGGGCGAAGGCGGCTAGGGTTGAGATGCGGAGGCTGAGGGCTTCCCCTCCTTATATAGGCGGCGGCTCGGGAGAGTCCAGGGCACGAACGCCCAAAACGGAATAGCGCGGCGGCGGCGAATCCCTAACAGATTCGGAGAAGACGATGATGTGGTGGGGTGGGACCCACACGTCAGTGGCTAGGGTAAGGACGCGGCGCGTGTGAAACAACACGGCTACGAAACAGACTCAAGGATCTGTCCGTTGAATCTTGATCGAACGACCCACAATCAATGGAACATTCGGACCCTCCGGTTACCTCACGCGCATCTAGCCGTCCATCCTTGATCGGACGGTGGAAAACGAGCGGGGCGCTCGGAGAGAGAGAGAGAGAGAGAGAGAGATCGACATGCGGGCCCGCATGTCGTCGTGAGATGCACATGGGCGAGCCTGGCTTATTGAGTGGGTGGCGGCGGGAAAATGGGCCGGGGTCTAGGAATAGGAATGGGTTTAGGCCCAAGGAATTATCTGAGATTAATAATAGGTTTTCTAATTTAGAAAATACCAGAAATTCAAATAAGCAATAGAATATAGCAAATGAACTCAGAAAAATTCTAGAAAAATCTAGAAAATATATCTGAGCACATAGAACCCAAATAAAATAGTTTTGGCTATTGTTCCACTTGGGATTATTCACATTAAATGTTTTTGATTGTAAAGTCCAATATTAAGCTTTTGAAATTAAATTCAAATAAAATCCAAATGGTGAATTTTCTCCCTACTAACTATTAAAAGATTTTTTTAAGCTCTGAAAATTGGGATGTTACAGCAAGATACTCCTAATTGCAACAGGAAGCATTTGTGTCATCAGCACATAACAATCATGAGACTTCATACCAATTAATTTCAAATCTTCCACAGAAACAAGTTTCTTAATGTTGGCGGATTAACCGAACAGAACTTTCACACCAAACTCTTCGAAGCTCCGATCGAAGTTTCTCCACTGGGCAGAATCAACAGAGTGTCTTAGCTTTCCATCTTTCTTACGCTCCTTCGAGTGCCAACGCAACAATCTTGCCTCCTTTTGGTTCGCAAATAAACGCCTCAAACATGGGATTATAAGCAGATACCACAATATCTTAGCACGGGATCCTTGTTTCACCTTAGCAGTATTCTTACGCTTGTATCGGGATGCTTTGCACACGGGACATACATGCATGTCTGTATACTCTTTACGGTAGAGGATCCAATCGTTCGGACATGCATGTATTCTTTCTACTTCCATTCCCAATGGACAAAGAACCTTCTTAGATTTGGTAGGTGATTTTGGGCAACACGTTTTCCTCCATAAGGATGTCCACTAGGAGCCTAACAACGCCGTGAAACTCTTATCGGACCAACCATTACTTTCCTTTAATTTCAGCAGTTTAAGCACGGATGACAACTTTGTGTATTCCGGCTTGTAGTCAGGGAACAAAGGTTTCCCCAAGTCCTCCATTAAGCCCTCAAATTTATAAAACTCTCTCTCACTATAGTTCCCTTCTGCATCGCGTAGCACACTACTACAGAAAAGGGCTTCACAGACGGTTCAAAAACATCATCACAGATGGCTTTGTGAGTTGTTTGAGTTTATGGGTCAGTAATGACATGAGGTCATCATGGACGGTTTTCAAACCGTCTGTGATACGTACTTTCATAAACAGTTATTAACTCAAAACAATCTGTGACAGTAGACTATCACATATGGTTTGTAGATAAAACCGTATGTAAGAGATGATGTATCACAAACGGTTTGTAGATAAAATCGTCTGTGATATTCTTTTGTATTGCTAAATCTATTTCTGTTTATGGGCTAGCCTTAGGAAATGCTAGCTATGCCCTCTGAAACAAGCTGAAACACAACAAGTTGTATACATCTAATTCACATTCATTTAGAAATAAGCACATCCAATTCACATTCATTTCAGAAATAAGCACATCTAATTCACAAATCAATTAACTAAAATTAACCATTTATGTATATTTATACATATGTACCATTGAGTTCAATCTACATTATGGAACTTTCCATCTAGATTTATGACCACGCAGTTCAAGAATGCCGCAAACTATCCTCGAATGTTTATGAGCTGGCGCTGTTCCAATGAAGTTGTATCGATGCTCGCAACCTGTCCCTAGGAAGATTAAATTCGTGCATATATAAATTGATAAGTATGAAGTAATTATTGCAAGATTAACAAACCTGATGATCATTAGTCATCACAAAACCGACGAGTAGTTCCATGTTGTGGCAAACATAGTATCCACAAAGGTTGCGGCCCGACGACTGCTGGTGGCACTGCAAAAATAGAATTAGTTAGTTCGAGAGGTGTTACTACGAAGTGTTATATAACATTAATGTGTACTAGCGAATACTGAGAATTTGAAATCGTGTCACAAGTTCACTCCTTTGCATCTCCCTCCCTTTGCATAGTACGTGACGAACGACCTACATGATTCCAAAAACTTAGCCTTAGCCATTGCAAAGGAAGGAAAGCCACGCCATCAAGCCTTGGAATTTAACATACTCCCACTCATCACAGTTCCCTTCTGCATCGTGAAGCATCTGATCTAGATTGTTATCGTGTAGCCTATCCGAATCAGAACCACAATCGACATCATCTAGCAGCATATCGTTGACTTTATCAGCGATGTCGTTATTACTACCTTCCTGTATAATCTGCTCTTTACCGTGACTGGTCTGTGATACCCCGGTTTATTAAGTTTGTAATACTTAGCCTTCCCTTGACCCTAGCATCACAAATAAAATAATCCGCGTCTCGATGGACATGTGCTTCCCAGAAAATGCAGCACACATATATCAACAAAAGCGTGCATCATCTCCATACACCACAATATCACAAGTCTAGCAAAAGACATACATAATATCAAGTTATTATAGGACAAGCCAACCGGCCAAAAGACAAAATAGCAAGAGCAAGAGACAGCGGAAACAAAAGTGCCATAAGATGGTCAAGACAAAAGCCAATTAGTGTGCCCTAAACCCCACAAGGCAACCAACCGGTTCGCTAGCTAGTCGTCCCACACTCCACCACAGCATATTTCATAAAAGTGAGGCCCTTGGGGCTCACCTTCTTCCTCAGCACACAAGAAGCAATGCAGATGAGTACAAATAATGTACTCGCAAGACTTACGAGTAACAAGCCTATACATAGCTACATGAAAGCTGATTTCAAAGGAAACAAGGTCATAAGGTTATTTGGACGCATAAAGCAAGTTTCATTTGCAATAATGTAATAGATTGAAGGCAATTGACAAAAATCTGTTTTTAATATTTGAAATAACAACGAGTAGTCATAAATAGCAAGAACCACCTAGAAGTGATTTTCCCAAAAGCCACCACATCATAGCATGAATCCCAGATTCATACCACCCATCAAGTTTTATTTAAAATGTTGTAGTCTAACTCTTAAAAAGCTTACCCAAGTGTGTTCATAACCTAGGATGAGGCTATTCAAATAGTTTTAAACCCTGCAGGGGTGTACCAATGTACCCACACTTCAGACCACCTTTAAGCCACATGATTTAGCACACTTCCAAAGGTATGCCAGCACGGCTAAGTCCTACGAGACATTTCCAATATTATGTATCAACTACGAGTCGCTCGTATGGATAGAAACTCATACGCTTACATTGTAAAGCCAAAAAGACAACTACCCCTCGGGGTAAAGCTTTTTGGACAACTACAATGCTCCCAGCACAACACCATCTCATTTTACCACAAAACACACACACACACCCACCTGCGATCCGTAGCCAATACATACCAAAGTACTAAGTCAAGAGAAGTCTCATTTCCCTCTAGTGTGGTTAGCACACACCAAAATGCCTGGATAACAGGTACTCACAAGATGTCCGGTCCTTAATTGACCCGGGCACCATTCCAGTCACACCCAAATTCACACCAACATACCGTTGTGCCCAAGTCGAAATTATTTTGTTTTAAGTTTTTAGTTTTGCAATTTAGCATAGCACAAGGCTGAAAACATAAGTAACATAATAAGTTTGTGTGATCAAGGTTATCGACAAGTCGATAACCGCCCATTTCTACCGATAGCTAAGCATGGCTAAGCAACATCAACTCTTAACTACTAAGTGACAAGGGTTCATCCAACGAACCCAAAATCACAGCAATAACCTAGGCTCAGGTAGTAGAGGATAATCACATTTGCCTTCTGATAATGCATCTAATAGGCCAACTAACGACAATAGTTAAAACAACATAGCAATGCATACATAGAATTTGCAAACAACATATTAGAATTTGAAAATAATAGGATCAACATGATCAAATGATGCTACATCTGCTTGCCTTGCTGGAGTGCAGATTCGGGTTGCTGTGGCTCAAGATCAATATCAATAATATCTTCGAAACCTAACGCGAAAAAGGAGATAAAACCAATAAGAACGAAGAACACCAAAAAAACTCCAACAGCAAAAGATACCAAAATTCAATGAAATTTATACAGCGGCAAGATTACGATTTTATACAATTTTAGGAACAAGAATCACTTCATTTGGATTTAGTATGAAAAAGTTATAGCTAAAACAAGTTCTCTCAGCCTGTTAATTCAATTTAATTAATTACTGGTACTGTTCATGGCGAAAATTTTCATAATGATCTAGAGTCTAAGATTTTTATGGCAGGCAGAATATGTCATCCTAAATACAGCAAAGTTGAGTTTACTAAATTTGGAGTTATAATGATTTACTTATGATTTTTTTAAGTTGTAAATCTAGCACATTGCATATACAGAAATATAACATGTTCCAAAACCTATTTCTTACCAAAGTATGCTAACAGAGGAAATTAACAACACTAATTTGACATATTTTGGAGTTACATGGAATTACTTGTGTCTTTTACAATATTACATGAATTTTTAAATGCTACAACTAAGGTTAAACATATTTTTCTGGTGCAAATTTAGGCCTACTACCATTTTTAGATTAAAGTTTAGTTAATAACAAAATTAACAAAGTTGAAATTACTCAATTTGGAGATATACAGAAAAATATATGCATTTTCTAAGTTTTAATTCAATTTCTGGAATATACAAAAATGGCTGGAACAAGTTATTATTGATTACAGGATTTTCTAACACAGAAACCTGGCTAAAAGTATTTTTACATCAAACTTTGGTGAACTACAAATTTATTACAGTTGGAATTATTTAAAAATGGTTTAAAACGAATTAGTTATGAATTTTCTAAAGGTTTATACAATTTTCAGTAGATAAATAAACACTTACTGAGATATAACTAATCTTAACCGGAAAGAATAGTCGTGGACACATCAGGGCCTTAGATCAGAAATCGGATGGCCCGCGCACGCCGGGAATAGCGCACGCGCGCGACCTTCGAGAAGCCCACTGTTGGATCTAGATCCAACGGCACTCGGGGAGGGAGGCATTCGGACCAGTGCGAACGCTTCGATCAATCTCAGCCGCTGATCTGGAGATGAGCGGTCCAGATCGCGAGTTCATCCGGGAGGTCCGACTGACGTCCGCACCACAGCCGTTGATCTCCAGATGAACGGCTCACCGCCATCAAGGCAATCGGAAGGTCCGAATGCCCCACCGATCTGGGCCGTTGATCGTGAGATCGACGGTCGACACGGATTAGGCCGTTCTCGATGTGAATAGGCGCTCTGACAAGCGGGGCCCACTGTCAGCGACGAGAGCCTTGCCCGAGGGGCTTTACCACACGTGCACAGGCACGCGGGCCCACATGGCAGCGAGACAAAGGGGACTTTTAGGACAAACGATTAAATGCTAATGACCAATGATTAGTGATGATTAGTACTTAATGTGTCCTACAGATTTTCGCAGAGAGGGATTTAGGGACTGAGGGCCCACCTGTCAGTGCGATAGTAGGCCGGTTTAGGACACAACTAATACTTCTAATGATTGATAAAGATTGGTATTAATCATGTCCTAATTATCTGACGACAACGACGCTCCCAGCAGACAAAAACCGAGTGGATTCCCCGGCTTGTCGCCGACGACTCCGGCCGCGGCGGCGCCAACCAAGTACCAAAATAGACTCGCAATAGCGATGCGAACCTAATGGTGATGACCTCGCCGGCGGTGGAGGTCTAGAACGCCTGCGAGCCGGAAAACACAGATGGAGGCACTTACGGCCAAAAACGAAAACAGCAAAAAGTTGTTCTGCATTCCAAGAAAGCGAGTGCCATCACTTTTAGGGACTAATGAGGAACTACCTTAGCCAAGATGAGCTTAAAAAGTGGCCGGAGATGACTTGGACACGCTGGAGCTCACCGGAGCCGAGGAAGAAGATATGAAAATGACAACCTGAGCAAAATGAACACCAATGGGTGATCAAAATAGCTTCATTATGGTTTCAAGAAGCACCACAAGCAAGTGATTGCAAAAAGAAGTACTTACCGGAGTTGGAGAAGAAAGGGGGTGAATTCGGCCGAAAAATCTCCAAACTTAAAATTGAGTGATTCCTGTGAATGCAACCCAAAATTAAGTTAGGGGAAATGTAAAGGAAGTTGAGGAGCTCAAAAGGGTACAAGAAAGGTCGAAGATGAACCACTGGAGCACCAAAGTCCTCAATGGAGCTCCACGGTCGAAAATGGTGTTTTGAGGATTTGAAGTGGTTTCGAGCTCAAAGCACAGAGACAAGCTAGGGGTAATGTAAAGGAACTCAGTGGTGAGCTTAAGGAGCTATTTATAGAGGAAATACTAGGGTTTCGAGCAAGAACAAAAGTTCATGATGAGCTCGGTTCATGGCTCGGCCCTGGACCACGAAATTGACAGGAGCAAGTGAGAATGGTGACAATGGAGGAGAAAGCCTGGGGCGCATTTAATGCCCACCAGAGAGACGTTGATGATTAAGAAAATTGACACGACAAGGCGACGCCACTCTCTGCCATTGCTCCCATGCGCACGTACGGGGACGCGAGGAAGAAGAAGAACAGAGGAAAGCGCCGCGACCGTTGGATCAAGAATGGACAGTCCCGATTAAAAGGTACCGATTGGGGTTTTCTAATACTCAAAACAACCGGGATGGTTGGATCTTAATCCAACGGCCCTGATCGACGAGGACGATGCGACGGTCCGAACGCAACAATCCCCCGGGACCGTTCAATTTAGATCCAACGACCGATATCGATCGCGTACTTTAAAAAGGGTTCCGGTGCATTTAGTTGGTTGGGTCCAACCAAGCGACTCGAGCCCGAGTCCGGCTCGAACCCAAAGAACAGTGGACCAGGTTTTTAGGGTTTTGAATTAAGCTGAGACTTTTAGGATTTATTTGAGGTAGCAAAATAACTCCAAAAATTCTAAAATTTTTACTGGAGCTTGCTAACTTAGATATCAACCTTGTATAAAATTTTCGGAGGTTTTTATGCAGGGTATTTTTCTCCAAAAATTCTGCAAAGTTCTGATTTGAGGTTTGACTAAGAGTCAAACAGGTTTGACTGCCCTCTAAAAATATTCAAACAATTTCTAAAAATTGTGAAATTTTTCAGAGGGGTCACATACCATCCCAAGAACTTAGGAAAAATATTTCCAGGAGATGATCATAAGATTTGACAATGTTGTTTTTGAAGGATCAAAATTTGGATCAAAAAGACTTGTGACTTTGTATCTCCATAATTCTTGTACAGGAACTATTTAGTACAAACAGGGAATACATGATGCAAGAAAAAGTTTTAAATTCTCCTCATTTTCTTATATGTGAAACACTTTTAGAAACCCCTTTTAGAAAATTGGGATGTTACATGGTCCAACGTGTATAACCCTTTTAGAAACCCCTTCGAATCAAGTGTGATTCGATCTGTGCTCGGTTCTTAAATATCTTCAGATTCTCGAAGTTAATGCATGGATAGTACATATATTCCACCCCCTTATTCAATATATCCTCTTCGGCAGCTCTTGTAAAAGTAGACATGCCATTAATGTACTCTTCACTCACACGGTTGCTAGTGTATATCCAGCTTTGGTCCATCATACGGTTCATATTGAAAACCCTAGAAATAAATAAAAGGGTGACTTCGAAAGCGTAATCTCTAAGGTTTACGCTTTCCAACTGAGAAAGCATATTTTTCTCTGAACTAAAAGGTGGCTTTTCTCATTTTTACATTTTTCCAGATTTTATTAACTTACATGTTGTGGGGACCCCGAAATTGAGTCTGTTTCAAGTCAAGTGATTACACGATAGGCACAATCCTTAACCAAAAATGAAAACAACTTCAAGCCCCAGATATGCATCTCATATTAGCTCCTAAGGATCAGTGACAAACATGTACATATCGAACACAACAAGGATCACAACCATAGTCAAAATGCAAAAAATATTAGAAGTATTATTATTTCAATCTCAGCAAATAGGACCTAATGGCCCGACTTTCACATAAGAGCCGACCGGCCAAAACTGATCAGAAGACAATAAATTGCAGCGAAAGAAAACATGAAAATAAAAGTAAATAACTAGGTTGGCATGCCCAAAATGTTCCTATTATTTTTAAATTCTAATATGTTGTTTGCAAATTCTACGTATGCATTGTTATCTTGTTTTAAACTATTGTCAATTAGTTGACCTATTAGATGCATAATCCGTAGGAAAATGTTTATCCTCTACTACTGAGCTTAGGACTATCTTGTTGTGATTTTGGATTCGTTGGATGAACCCTTGTCACTTAGTAGTTACGAGTTGATGTGCTTAGCCATGCTTAGCTATCGGTAGAAATGGGCGGTTATCGACTTGTCGATAACCTTGATCACACAAAATTATTATGATCTTTATGTTTTCAGCCTTGTGCTTTGTTAATTGCAAAAACTAAAACTGAAAAGCAAAATGATTTGGACTTGGGCACAATGGTACGATGGTGTGATTTTGGGTGTGACTGGTATGGTGCCCGAGTCAACAAGGACCGAACATCTTGTTACACTAAACCAAGCATTCTTGCGTGCTAACCACACTAGAGGGTATGGGACCTCTCTTGACTTAGTACTTTGGCATGTGTTGGCTACGAGTCGCAGGAGGGCGTGTGTGTTGTGATGCGGTAAAATGAGATGGTTTATGTGTGGGAGCATTGTAGTTGTCCGAAAAGCTTTACCCCGAGGGGTAGTTGTCTTTTCGACTTTACAATGTAAGCGTATGGGTTTCTATCCATACGAACGGCTCATAGTTGATGCACAATATTGGAAATATCTCGTAGAACTTAGCTGTACCGGCATACCAAAGGAAGCGTGCTTAATAGCTTGGCAAAAAGGAAGTCTGAAGTGTGGGTACATTGGTACACTCCTGCAGGGTTTTGAACTATTTGAATAGCCTTGTCCTAAGTTATGGACACGCTTGGCAAGGTCTTTCAAGAGTTAGACTACAATATTTTAACTAAAACTTGATGGGTGGTACGAATCAGGGATTCGTGCTATGTTGTGGTGGCTATTGGGTTAGTCATCTCTAGGTGGTTACTTGTTATTTATTATTACTATCTGTTATTTTAATGCTTAAAAACAAATTTTATCAATTGCCTTCAATCTATTATATTATTGCAAATGAAACTTGCTTTATGCGTCCAAAGAACCATATAACCATTCCTTTTGAATTCAGCTTTCATGTAGCTATGTATAGGCTTGTTACTCGTAAGTCTTGCAAGTACATTATTGTACTCATCTGCATTGTTTGTTGTGTGCAGAGGAAGAAGGTGAGCCCCAAGGGCCTCACTTCTGTGAGTTGTGCTGTGGTGGTGTGTGGGACGACTAGCTGGCGGCCCGGTTAATTGCCTTATGGGTTAAGGCACACTAATTGTCTTTTGTTTATAGCCATCTTATGGCACTTTTGCTTCCACTGTTAATGTTACCTTATTGTCATTTAGCCGGTCGGCATCTTTTGTAATAACTCTATATTATATATGTCTTTTGCTAGACTTGTTATAATTTGTTGTATGGAAATGATGCATGCTTTTGTAAGATGTATATGTGCTACAATTTCTGGGAAGCACATGTCCATCGAGGCACGGTGTATTTTGTTTGTGATGCTAGAGCCAATGGAAGGCTAAGTATTACAAGCTAAATAAACCGGGGTCTCACACTTCCTTTAAATTCAAAGTTCAAAATAGCTAACTTACTAGAGTGACTTAATTGGCCCACACAACATTTACTAGCAAAAGACAGATGGTTTTGAAAAGAAGGGTTCCCTTGATAAATCAAATTTTCTTTCTACTAACCTTCTTCTCTGATCATCAGTTCATCCAAAGAACTTCTACAGTTTTGACAACTAAACTTTCTACTAATTTAATTATCTATTTGCCAACTATAATTAAGTGATCAATTAGTTCTTCACCCTTATTAGCTAAAAATCTAACCCTCAAATGGCCCAACAGTTCACTGACCAAGAAAGAGAACAGAGAGGACAAACTCAATCACAGAGAACCAAAAATAGGGAGGCAACTCAGGGGAGCTCTGCCATGGCACGTCGCCGGCGAAGGAGCAATGGTGAGGCGAAGCCAACCCTAAAAATGGGTTGATGGAGGACTGTTGATGTTAAGGGAGGCGGCGTTAGGGTTCGGGCGGCCGTGTGGTGGCGTAGCAAGGGGATGCGGCGGCCGGAAGTAGAGGTGACATAATGCGGCAGCATTTGGATGGAATAGGGGCTAAAGTAGGAGAAGCATGAGCACAAGGGTGGGTGCTAAGGTGAACTCACCGGAGTGCTCGGTGACGGCGGGGAGTGACCGAGGTAGTCCGGTGATGGGAGCCTGCCGCAGCGCGGGGTGCTTCACCGTGGAGGGGTCCCTGGAGATGAAAAGAGCATACGTGAGTAGTAGGGAGGGAGGTTAGATGGTGCTCAGGGAGAGGGTAATCGGATGGGGAGTCACTGGAGTAGACGTGGAGGTGAAAACGGTGGTGCAGCTGGTGCTGGAGAAGATGCCGAGCGCATGGCTTCCCGGTGGTGAATCCTTCAAATAAAAGGAGGGGAACACTTCTTGGTGGTACAAGCCGCGCTGTGACAAGGTTGGTGGCGGCCAGAGAATGCCGGCGCAGCGACAGGGCCTTGATGGTGTGGCCATGGCATTCGGCCATGGAGCTTAGGCTGAGGCTAGACGAAAGTAAAGGGAATGAAGTGCTACTCGGGTGGCCATTTATAGTGGTAGGAGGGATGGGCGACGGAGAGATCTAGACGGCTCGGTTGATGTGCTCGTGGCAGAGCCTGCGCATGGAGGTAGCATGGCATGGGCGTGGTGCAAGCACAGTGACCGAAAGTAGGGCATGGGCTCGATGATGCGGCCGAGGAGAAAAGCCAGGGGCGGCCGAGCAACTCGGTGGGCAAGCCTGGTGCATGTGCAGAGATGAGCGGCCGCGTGGCCATGCACTGGCGTGGTGGAGCTACTGCTTGGTAGTTCACGGAGAAGATGAAGAAGGGATGAGACTGACATGTGGGCCAAGGTCATCAGTCTCAAAGAAACGGTGCGGTTGGCTCAAATGCATGTGAATGGTCCGATTGTGAAAGGACAGATCAGATTGAGTGGAGCATTTGGAGGTCCGAACGTCACTACTCATTTTGATGGTCCGATTTAGATCCAATAGTCCCACGGCGAAGAGCACTCAAGTTTCAAACGAAAAGAAGGCGACACTATCCGAATGAAAAGGAGTGATCTAGATTGCATGGGGCGTTCGGAGGTCCGAACGTACCAAGTTATGTGGATGGCCCGATCTAAATTGGATAGCCCAAAGACAAAGTGCGCTTAAGTTTCAAACAAAAGAAAACGATGCTGTCCGATTTAAAAGGAACGATCCATATTGATTGAGGTGTTCGGTGGTCCGAACAGCCCAATCCATGTGGACGGTCTGATTGGAATCTAACGGTCCGCACGTGTTGGTTTCAACCGGATGAAAGCGGCGCAGACCAAAGTGCTTTGGGCTAGGTCCAACCCAGTCCAAAGGCTCAGGTCGGAACAGTCCAAAGCGGTTCGAACCTAGTCTGAAGGTTGACCGATTGGAATTCAAATATTTCTAGTTTTGACTAGGGAGTTAAAATTGCAAATAAATTTATAAAAAAATCTGAAAATTTTTAGAGATGATACTGGGATGATATAGATCCCAAATAAATTTTATAAACATATTGTTCATGATTTATTTACCGATTTTAAATTCATTTATAGATGATGTTTATTAATTGATCATTGATTTTTTTTTCTAGGTCAAGTTGAGCTCTAAAAATTTAGTAAAAAACATATTAATTTAAGATAATTATTCTAGTATTTGATTAAATTATTTTTCAGAGATGTTTACAAGCATTAATTTCAGTTTTGTTTTGGGAGTTCCATTTCAAATTTTAAATTTGATTTGAATTTAAGGTTTTTAAATTGTACAATTGATGCACATGCTCCAAAATGACATGTATGCTCATGAAATGCATATAATTACCCTTTATTTAAAATGAGGTTGTGACACATGTGGGCCCTACTTGTTAGTAACTTATTTTTTATTTCATGATTTTATTTATAAAATCTATGGTGGTCCCACATATCATAGATCGTTAGTTTATTAACTAAATAATTAAAAGCAGTAGGATTTGAAGCTCAAATCGGGTGACAGGTCTTCTCGGTAGAAATAAACTGAAACAAAGCACATGCACAGCTTTAAGGGGACATATAGGTGGGGAAATCGACCTTGGTGGGGTCAAGGACTCACTGGAGAATAGTTGGCGTCGATGGCGGCGGCGGTGACAGAGAGGTCTATGGTGACAGCTCAGCGTAGGCGACAATAGCTGAAATGGACCACACGAGCGGGCTCAGTGAGGTGAGACGATACTCAAACCGGGCACGGAGTGGCGATGGACTCACCGGGCTTCGAGATCTCCCGCGACTACCGTAGCGCTAGAGATGGAGAAGAAGACTCTGTTGAGGAGCTACACTGCACCAGATGATCAGTAAGCAAGCAAAACAGCGCATTGTTTGTGATATGTAGTAATATCACAGACGGTTATTATTGAAAACCGTCTATGAAGTATCACAGATAGTTTTTAGCGTAGAAAGTAACACAGACGGTCGCTAAACAAAAATCGTTTGTGATTATGTTTAATACAGACGGTTTCAGTCAACCATCTCTGATCAGGCGTCCAGTATTAGCATTTTTGTAGTAGTGGCATCTGATCCAAATTGTCATCGTGCGACCTATCCTCAGCAAAAGCACAGTCGACATCCGGCATATCATTGACTTCCTCGGCGATGTCGTCGTTATTATTAACTTCCTGTATAATCCGCTCTTCATCGTGACTGATCCAACATGTATACCCCTTTTTGAAACCCCTTCGATCAATGCACTTTGATCTGCATTGGGTTGTTAAACATCTTCAGATTACCGCAATTAGTGCATGGATAGTACATAAAATTTATCCTCTTTTTCAACATATCCTGCTTGGCGGCTCTTCTAAAAGCAAATACACCATTAATGTTCTCTTCACTCACACGGTTCTTACCGTACATCCAATTTCAGTCCATCTACGCTACTCACGTAAAAAATTAGTGTTAAATTAGATTAATAAACTGCAAGTAATCTTCCTATTGACCAAACATACTAAAATTGATTAGTGACTAACCTAGAGCAAATATAAAGGGTTGCAGATCGTTACCCTCGGAGCTCACGATGAAAATTCCAAATATCCCGCGAGATCCTCCTCACCTTCTCCTTCTCCTCCCTTCCTCCTCTCTTTAGCTTCCTCCTTTCCTTCTCTCGAAGGTGGCGTAATGGGGGAGGAGACAGCAGGGGTGGGGCTCAAGCGGGAAGGGTGTGGAGGCGCTAGGGGCATGGGGTCTGTCGGGACCGAATATTTATAATGCCAACGTATCACAGACAGTTCTTAATAAGAACCGTTTATGATGGGTGTGATTATCATAGACAGTTCTAGTATGTGACATTTTCGGTCTAAAAAGGTACCATCATAGTGTGTTATTGACTCGGTCTGTAAAAGTGGCAGCATGTGGCTTGACAGGGTGCGGTCTTTTTAGTGGCAATATGTGGCTTGACAGCGTGCGGTCTTTTTAGTATGAAAAGGGGGCATGGTGGAGTGTGGTCTTTTCGCTGTGGAAAGGTAGCGTCAAAGTGTTTTGTTATCTCGGTCTGCAAAAGTGACAGTGTGTGGCATGACTCACTATGGTCTTTAAGATCTGAAAAGGTGGGGAGTCACGATGCTGACCCCCTCACATGGTTACTTGTACACACAAGAACAAACGGTACTGAAACACGAGACTAACATAATGTAAGTTGTACATAAATTTATATTTACATGACATGACGGATATTTACAAGACTAAATATCTACTCACGGACCCTCTTGGGGTGTGCCCCACGTGTGGCTCCTGGCCTTGTTCGAGGCAGCTGCGAGCGTAGGTACGACTAGTTCAAAGGCTCAGGTGGCCGAGGCACCCTACCGGTGCGAGTAGCCTAAGGGGGTGTCACGAGAGGTTGCTCCGTCAGCTGGCTCACTCCAGGCGCACCGTGCAGCTGTGAAGCCCCCACAGAGACCTGGCTACTCTCGTCGTGCAAAGGCTCACTGCCACCCTAGTTGAAATCGAAGTCCCCACAAGGCATGCCCCGAATAAGCCACCCAATCGCAACCACATGGGTTAGCCTCATTTTCCTTGACATCTGCGTCCAAACTCACCTCATGTCTCTCTGATGCCTTTTCCTTGGATGGTGTCACAGTTGAAGCCTTGTACTGCGAGGTCAACATCGTCGTCTTCAACTCCGACAAGAACATCGAGCGCAATTGCCGTGTCTTCCCGTCTTTGGTGAGCTCCATCCTGTTTTTCGTGTGTCATCTTCTCCCTCTTGGTCCCATAAGTTAGAAATTGCCGCTAATTAGGATATTCCTTTAGATATTTGCCAAGTCGAGTAATCTTTCCCATTTTTGGCCGCCACCACCATTTTCGGTGACTCTCACAGACCGGTGACTCTCCAGTTGCACGGTGGACCGCTAATGTAGTTGATCTTCATCAAGCCCGGGAGCTCCAGCGACGACGTGCTGTACACGTGCAGGTCACCGTAGCTGGAGAACATGGAAAGCCGGACTCCGTCGTGATCTCATGGTCACGGTCGGGCTTGATCTTCTAGTATAGGATGAGCATGGGCAGCAGCTGGATTGGGAGCTCTACAACGGCGACAGACTTGACCAACTTGTTTATCGAGCTTCATTCGAAATTGACATAATTTGACTTAAAATTATTTTATTTATTTTTAAGTGGTTATTTTAAAAGCGAGCTAACTAGCCACTATCGAGCCGAGCCTTATTAACCTTTTTTCATTCCAAATTCACCTATCTCAATTTTAACCAATTAACAACTGTAATCAAATCAATTTTGATTTGAGCGCATAACGAGCTTTTTTTCGCTAGCACTACACTTGACACCGTGGAACTCCTCGTCATTGCCCATCTTCACCAGGACCCCCGCCGCTTCTCCTTCTTTCCTGACGATGTCGATGACCTCCGTGTTGTCCCTGACGACGGTGCCCTTCTTGACGACGAGCACCTAGAACATGGCTGAAAGCATCTAGGCCCCTAAAAATTATTTTGGTAATTAATGTCAACAATATATTATGGGACTAACATGTATTCTAAGATGTTTAAATGTTTAGTCCTGGAGTTTGAATATTGACATAAATAAGGCAATGCAAAGATGGTAAAAGATCGACATGGATCCAAGCAAAGGTATGATATAGCCTAAGGATCTATTTATAGTTTTTACCGGTCTCGGTGTTTGGAGAAAAGACTGGATTTGTAGGCTAGATGACGTACTATAAAGAGGGATCATGGTTAGTAGCTTGAAAGTTTATTTTGTGCCATTTTGATTAACCATGTGTCGTACATTGTATTTGGTTTTGCTTTTGGAAAACTTTTCAGTAAAACTGGTAGTACCGTAGTTGAGAAACGGTAGTACCACGGTGCGGTAGTACCGATGTTTACATGGCAGTACGTTATTTCCAGAGAGGGTATTTTTTGTTGTTTCTTTAACCTCTGGAAATCGATAGTACCGATTAAGCATAGCGGTCCTACCGATGTTTATATGGCAATACGTTATTTCCAGATAGGATTTTTTTTCATGTTTCTTTTGTTTCTAGAAATCAGTAGTTCCGTTCTAGCTAAGCGGTACTACCGTCCTGCGGTAGTACCGAATTCTAGTTGGCGGTAGTACCGCAACCTTTTTATAACGGCTAGTTCGGTGCATTAAATGCAACAGTTTCGACCGTTGATCGTGAAGAGCGGTAGTACTATATTTGTTCAGCGGTACTATCGCAAATGCTGATTTTTCATGAATTTGTTCCAAACGGCTAGTTTTGTTAGTTGGGGTTATAAATAACTCCCCACCTGCCTTTAGCTTAGAACTTTTGTGTATATTGAATCTCATTGAATACATTTGAGCTCTAGTACACTCTCTTCTACCCATTTGCTGTGAATTCTCATTTTGAGATAGTTGAGAGTATTCAAGTGCATTGCATCACTGGTTGATCTTTGTGGCACTTGTTTTCTTCAAGCGAATGCTTGCTGGCACCTAGACGGTTTGGAGAAGAGTTTGCGTGGGGATCACTTCAAAGAAGATTGTGAAGTGGCCCGACAAAGCTTGTGAAGTGGTGTTGTGCTCACCATCTCCGAAGAGGGGGAAGAACAACTCTAGTGATCGAGGGAAGTGCTCGTGTGGAGCCGACTTGATTCGGTCAAGTTTCCTCAACGTGAATTAGTGAATATCGACAAGTCTTCGATACCACGGAAAAAACATCAAGTGTCTACATTGTGTTTTTCCTCTATTGTCTTTACGTTTCTGCATTTATAATTCTAGCTATTACTTGTGTAGAATTCTTGCTAGAATTATTTAGCATAATCTTAAGTTATCTTAGCAAATATTGATCATAACTTGTAAACTTGTGCTAGTATTTCTTTATTAAGATCACAATTATCAAAATTATTAATTAAAGCACAAGATTTTTTTATAACATTCTATTCACACACCCTTTAACCGATCACCCTTGATCCTACAAGAACTGTGTCACCGCCTTGGTTGCGTTCAGCACGTCACCGCCGTTCACTGACCGCCGTCACCCACCCTTCCAGGACGCGGAACATGCCTGTGGTGCTGGGGTGAGCATGCGGTAGCCGGACTCGGCCTGTGCATCGCCCCAGAGGTGGGTAGTGTGCCTACGGGTAAGTGTCACAGATCATGCATGACTCGTCGCGCGAGGAACCGAGGTGGTGGAGCTAGTCAAAGCACTCCAGGAGCAGAGCGGGCGCGCCGCGGGACACCGCCGCGTGCGTTAGGCAGCTGTCCGTGATGCTTGCGCCCACTATGTTCACATCGAAATCGTACCGACGATCAACGCCAGCGGTATCTGCGGCCATGGCGTGGACACTCGTTTTGCTATGGGTTGTGGCTTTTTGATGCACAATCAAGTGAGTTTTTGGCACTTATAACACTTTTGGCGGAATGATTAACAAAAATAGCCCCTCTCAGCCGTAATGACTTGCTCTCCGCCATGACTCGAATTCCGGTGCCTAGGGGCGGAATTGCCTCTGTTGCGCCCCTAGGGTCTGAAAATACCTCAATCATGCCCTAGGGGCATGGTTTTCCTCCTCGCCACGCCACTCCACGTAGCGTGTCCAGTGCCCAGGGGCCGGAATCTCCCATGTCGTGGCCCAGGGGCACGGCTTTGCCCACCTCAATGCGCTAGAGGCACAACGCACGTCGACAAACTCGCGTGCACTCGCCAGTAGCCCCACGTGGGAGGGACTCCGTCCCATCTGTGTCCCATCCGCATGCATGCACCAAAGAAAAGGCCCTACGCGGGAGGGAATCCGATTCCTCCAATCGCTACGCGGTCGGCGTAATTTCTGTGTCACGCGGCTATAAAACGTGCGACGCAGACTACAAGAAAGCTTACTCTCATTCTCCACCTCGCTCTCTCATTCTTAGCTCGCACGGTTTCGCATGCTCCCAATGATTAAGGATTGTTTAGAAAAGTCATTAGTGGTCATATTATTATGGAAAGTTCGACACCAGGAGCAGGTATTTTTTTTGTCGTATGTATTTTCTTTATTAATTGTGTAGTTAATTAGTCGTAGTTAATTAGTCTTAATTAATTAGACATAGTTAATTAGTCATAATTAATTTAGTAATAGTTAATTAGGCATAATTAATTAAGTCATTACTATTTAGTCGTAATTAATTTTGTCTTAGTTAATTAGTCGTCATTAATTAGTCATAATTAATTAGTCGTTGTTAAATAGATTAATTCAATTAGTTGTAATTATTAATCTTTTGTAATTATTTGTGCCATAGTTAAATACATTAATTAAATTAATCTTTCGTAATTATTTGTGCCATGGATCGATGGTTCACACATGTATGATAGAGCGTTCATCGAGCAGAAGTACATATTCAACTACACGATGCAACCCGAAACCTTCGAATAGTGCAAACCTTACGTACCCGATCCTATTGAAAAGACACAGGAGGAGCCTAGGACAGCAGGGTGGTGGTGGAGGACCCCCGAACAAGAAACTGAGTACGACCAGGCCCAGCGCGCGACAGACAAGGGAAGGCTCCTGCTAGTGAGACCGGTGGCCATCGTAGCGCTCCTCGTCGCCCAGGCGCACTTCATATCGAAGAGGTGAATTATGCATAATTTGTATCATGATTATTTATTTGGCCTTACACTCTGCTAACATTATTCAATCGTCCAACCCGTCTCGCATAACAGGGTTGCCTTCGAGACTGGCCACCACTGCAGGTAGCCTAGCTATAAGGGGAAGGGACCGATGGGCTGCCAAGACTAATTAACTTCGTTCCAATCCATATTTTTTATTCCAAAAAGGCACACATGTATTATAGGTGTTCTCAGTTTGTTGATTCATGAGTGATGTCGTTTGTAATGAATGTAACCAAACCCTGCGCGTCATGTAATTCACAAGTTTGTTATGAAGTATATCAGATTTATTCTCAAATATTTCATCTATTTCAAATTTCGTGACTTCGCTTCGAATTGGCTATTTTTGCTACTACGAAGCCATTCCATATTCTACAATTCATATTTGGATATCTTTTCCAAATTCACATTACAAACTACGCGGCCACGGGAATGGTTTGGCTTGTTGAAATATGTTGCGCTAGATGTTTTGTAATAGCATTGTGATTTGTTGATAAACTATGTGATGACGTTGTGCTGAAATATTTTGTAATATCATTATGATTTGTCGATAAACTATGTGATGATATTGTGCTAAGTTTGTTATGCTAATATTGTTTGTTATTACTTTCTGTTCCTGTTTCTTATTATGTCGTGCATCGAATTGTAATGTGTAACTTATGTTTTGCCGTTACTTTCAGTTTTGTTTTGAAAAAAAATTCCCAACACCCGTCGCCAATTTGGAATGGCGACAAACTCATATCGCCAATTCAATTGGTGACAGACTCATGTCGCCAATTGAAATGGCGACAGGAACCTCTATCCCTAATTGGAATGACGGTAGTACTTTGCTATTGGCGACAGGGCTCCTGTTGCTATTACAGGAGCCCATTTCTGTAAATAAAAATTGACTATTTATTTTTGTAATTAGTTATTAAAATAGTATTATTTAAAAAAAAATCGTCAAATCCTACCAAGATGCATGGCGCTAGAATCAAGTTAAGCACATGATTGCACGGTGATGTTTTCTTTGTGGGAGCAACTATGGCTCGAACGTACGGTGGGAGGCTTCCCACCGTACGGTCCGGGTCTCATGCAAAACCTCACAAAGAGTAGTGCAATATTTTCTTCCTCTTGTTGTAACATATCAAACTCTTGTATGCAACATTACCTCAAAAGCTGAGGATCAGACAAACAAACAATCTCATAATAAAAAACAACGCAAAACATTCTTATAATCAAACACGCACAACACCTGGAGGACACCTGCATATCAAAAAAAGATGCAACATCTAAGAAATTCATGTGCAATATTTTTTTTTCTCCTCGTGCAATATTTTTATTTCACAGTTGCAATATTTTTTTACAAGGGGCGCAACATAGCCAAGGGGCAGATCGAGAGGATTTGGAAGCTTCGGTGACCACCTCGCGATGGAGGGGAGGAGACACGAGGGAGGTAATCTGAGCCCAACAGCCTCCCCGCACCCCTCATGAATCCCATCAAACCGCGACCAGAGGAGGAGGAGGTGCCAAACCTTCTTCATCCATCCGGTGGGCGCCGCGAGCTTGGCAGTGGTGCCGGACTCCCCCGCGACCACCTTCCTCTCCAACCTTCTTTGTCCATCCGAAGGGCGCCGCGAGCTCAGCGGCGGAGTCGGACTCCCCCGCGACCACCTCCCTCTCCGGCCTTCTTCGTCCATCCGGAGGGCACCGCGAGCTCAGCGGAGCCAGACTCTCCCACGACCACCTCCCTCTTCGGCCTTCTTCGTTCATTCGGAGGGCACCGCGAGCTCGGCTGCGGAGCCGGACTCCCTCACAACCACCTTCCTCTCCGGCATCTCCTCCACCTTCGCCGTCGCCACATGCTCGCCGCTGGTGGCCATGCTGCTCCTCATCGCTCCTCTCGTTGATTCGGCTTCCCACTCTTGCTCACAAAAGTGGGGGAGAACCGAGCTGTGTTTCACGAATGGATTGAGTGGATGAGAAGCGCAGAGAGCGACAAGATAAGGCGAGAGCGACGGGATAAGACGAAGTGAAGTTACGCTTGGTGTCCGGTGCGTCGGATCGTCCTCATCCTATCATTACCCTTTCTTTATTGCTGTTTTCTTGTGTTGTTTACCCAATCGCCATCTATGACAACGACAATAATCACATGCATACTAGATCATATTCAGCTCAATTATCCTTGATGTTTCCCATGGGGTTGCCCTCGAACCGGTTGATCCTGAAGTGCCGGAGCTCCACCCCGGCCTCCTCCGCCGTCCTCGCCTCGCCGTCGACGGCCATCTCGGCCAAGATCCTCCCGACCGCCGGCCCCATCTTGAACCCGTGCCCGGAGAACCCGGCCCCGACCACCACGTCCTCGCCGAACTCCCCGCCGAGGAAGTCGATCACGAAGTCCTTGTCCGGCGTCATGGAGTACATGCACGACTGCCGGACGACCGGCCCGCCGGAGGTCTCCAAGTGGTCTGGCATGAACTCCTCGATCCACCTGGCGACCAGCGCGGTCACGTCGCCGCCGCCGTTGACCCAGTCCCGGCTGTCCGGGTCGCACGGCGGCCCGCCGTCGTAGTTGATCTTGATCAGGCCCGGGAGCTCCAGCGAGGGCGTGCTGTACACGTGCGGGTCGCCGTAGCTGGAGAACGTCGGGAAGCCGGACTCCGCCGTGAGCTCTTGTTCGCGGCCGGGCTTGATCTTCCAGTACAGGACGAGCGTGTGCAGCGGCTGGATGGGGAGCTCCACGCCGGCGACGGACTTGACCAGCTTGCTGGTCCAGGCGCCGACCGTGACGATACACTTGGCGCCGTGGAACTCCTCGCCGTTGCTCGTCTTCACCAGGACCCCGGCTTCTCCTTCCTTCTTGACGATGTCGACAACCTCCGTGTTGTCCCTGACGACGGCGCCCTTCTTGGCAGCGAGCGCCTGGAACATGGCCACCGCCTTGGTCGCGTTCAGCACGCCGCCGCCGAGCTCGCTGACCGCCGTCACCCACCCGTCCGGAACGCGGAACACGCCTCCCCACCTCCGGGTCACGTCCACCTCCCCCGCGCCGGCGTTCTCGACGGCAGCGAGGAGCGAGGCGTTGCCGCGTGGGCCCATGGAGAGCTGCGGCGCCGGGGTGAGCACGCGGTAGCCGGACTCGGCCTGGGCGTCGCCCCAGAGGCGGCGGGCGAGGCGGACCATCGGCGGGTAGTGCGCCTTCGGGTAGGCGTCGCGGATGGTGCGCGACTCGCCGTGCGAGGAGCCGAGGTGGTGGAGCAGGTCGAAGCGCTCCAGGAGCAGAGCGCGTGCGCCGCGGGACGCCGCCGCGTGCGCCGCGCAGCTGCCCATGATGCCCGCGCCCACCACGATCACGTCGAAGTCGTACCGGCGATCGACGCCGGCGGCATCTGCGGCCATGGCGCGAACACTCGTTTTGCTGTGGGCTGTTGCTTTTTGATGCACAATCAAGTGAGCAGACTAGTGCTCTAGTTGACGAGTGGCATGTATTTATCGGTGAGCTTGTGGGTTGGTGTGCAGCTTGCAAGAGCAATGTTGGCAAATGAATTTGCAACTTGATAAAATTGTTTAATGAAGCCACCTCTTCTTCTTTCTTTCTGAAGGATTCTAGGATTAGGTTGATGCAACATTCCAGGAAACTTCGAAGCTCAAGAGAAAACAATTAGAGCCGACTTTATCTCTTTACCCGCCTGCTGCTAAGTAGTAGTACTGATTAGTTATTACCTTAAAGAATGATTGAATGAAGATATATTAAGGTCCCAATCAGGCTCTATAAAGTAACAAAGTTGATGAGTGATGAGTCTTATCTGAGCATTCATCGGTCCACGAAATCATAATGTAAGATTTCGTGCATTAGCTGGATCGTATGAAATAGAAAAGGAGTCGGCCAAATTATAATCAGATTTGCACTAGAATGTAGCCAAATCCTACCAAGATGCATGGCGCCGGAATCAAATTAAGCACATGATTGCACGGTGCGTGCATGTTACCACCGACTCTAGTGTACACTTTTCGCACGCTTAGGTCATTGCTTACGGAAAGAACAAACTTCGCGCGGCTAATTTCTTTATTGCTGTTTTCTTATGTTGTTTACCCATTTTGTGACAACCTTCCACATCTTCATTACATCTTTTGACACCAAGTAGGAAGTTAGGTCTTTCGGGCTAGGCTCACGGCATCAGCAGCCCGACCGCCATCAGGCGGTCAAACCGGCCGGCCATACGTCATATGCTATTTCATGAGTTTTTTTTTTTCTGATTTTGGTCTTTTGTATCTCCGGGGTTCGTCAGCTTCAACGCAAAACTTCTGTTGTGTCTATGTTTTTTTTATCATCGTAGCTTCCATAGCTATAGAGGGGGAGAGAAGTTCAAATCGGTCGAGGGTCAAAAAAAAAAATAGAGTATAGGTTTTATTCACCCCTTAGTAGCCGTTCTGGTTCCAACACATACTGCAACATGTCTAAATGTTTTACCAGGGTTATTAACCTTTTGATCTCAAGGGATCCAACATCCTCACATCATATGCTTCTTGCGCCTGCAACGGTGATGGCTCTTGTGGAAATATGTGAAGCTGCAGACCTGCTTCCCTATACTAAAAGAGTCGAATCTATTTGTATAACGATGAGCCGTCGTAGCCGCACAAGTATCACACTGTTTTCTATCATCTTTTAATTAGCCAAGTTGAGGGTCCTTACGTATTGGTGGCATGCTGAACAAGTCGAAGCTCCTGGCGGAAACAAAACAAAACAAAATATGTCATGGTAAACAGGTATAGAAACGCAGACTACAAACAAGTTCGACAACGGAGCTAAAACAACCGCGGAAGTATCATCAAGAACGCAGGAGTACAATTTAGAGTATAGCAATCTTTTCTTCAAGCATGGAGTATAACAATCTGCATAAACGTTGAAATATAACAATCTGCATGAACGTTGAAATATAACAATCTGCATAAACGTTAAATTGTACTGAAACTAAAGCGGTTTTGACAATTTGATAGCCAATTGAATATCCATTGGAATGCAAAAGAGAAGTGTAAAATCAGTCGTCACAGCATGACAGCATAAACGTTGAAATATAACAATCTGCATAAACGTTAAATTGTACTGAAACTAAAGCGGTTTTGACAATTTGATAGCAAATTGAATACCCATTGAAATGCAAAAGAGAAGTGTAAAATCAGTCATCACAGCATGACAGCAAGGGTGGCAATAACTCCCAAATGCTGCTAGGTACATACAGCATTCTTCAGTAACATGCTTACAGAGCATTTTCTGGTACAGAAACTACTGATTGTCCGTAAACAACTATACACATCTCGATACATCAGTAATTAGTTCGGCCGCTCTATTAACGCATGCTACAACAAAGAAACAAGGGATTTGATTCCAGGGGAGAACTGCCACTGGTATGGAAGCCATGCTGCAATATGTCTAGATGTTTTACCAGCGTTATTAACCTTTTCATCTCAAGGGATCCAACATCCTCACATCCTGCTTCTTGCGCCTGCAGCGGTGATGGCTCTTCTGCTCCCCAAAGTTAGTGTCACCAACAATGCCCATCTTATTCATGTCTGCGATGCACTCTGCAATGCAAATAGAACAGCAGTAATTAGCGCAACATTTAGGATGATAGAGATAAACACATAGTATGTGGCATGAATTGCAACTTTGCCACACACGAACGTCACCCAAGTGAACAGGATCATTTTCAGCAGAGGTAGCTGCAAGAAACACCAATACAAGCACCATGAAACAGTGATCAACATCACAATTTCATTATGCCACCAGGCCCACCACCCCTTTTAGCACTAAAGATTATTATTTCCAACCAGTTGTCTATTGCAGGAAATGAGGAAATAAAACTGATCACGCATCCAAGATAGGCTGAGGATTTAATATATTATTGCCTGGATGGTAACAAAAATTCAAAGATATCCTAATCTAGTAACATCAATAACACATGCATACTAATATCAGGTGCTGCTATCCAACTATGGTATTACAACCCTTTCTACAAAGTAGCTTAGTAGGCCAGCAGCTGGTAACTTGTATCCATCACACTAGCAAGTTTGAAAACCTCTACTCTTTGTATACTTACGGAAAAAAAATATTTGCTTGATTCAGTGGGCCACCATAGGCAAGCGGATTGATAGCCAATGGCAGTCAAGGTTCAATTTGCCTTTTATGGTCAAATTCAGCATACTTATTGAAACCGGACAGGCAATGGAACCAATAAAGCAACTGGTTCACGGTTCATTGGTCTAACCGGCAGTTCATTGGTTGGACCGATGGTTTTTGAACTATTATTATTTTAATAGTTAAAGCTATTTTTAATATATCTATATAGCTTTTATGATGAGATATAATACTACATGTACATGGTAATCTCCATATTGTCACAACCAACCAAGCTGCCCAGGTGGTCAGGTGGTACACCCTTCATTTACCAAGAGAGGGGTCAGGTGTTCGAACCCCACGCCCGCACTTTTCCTTGGGTTTTGCCCAAAATTTTCCCGACTGCCAGTTTTTGTACGTGTTTCCGTGGAAAGGACAGTTCAGCTAAAGCCGGGTGCCCGGGTGGTTGAATGGTTCCTTGGAAAACCAGCCATTTTCAAACAGTTTTTACCGGTTTAATTGCTTAAACGATCTTGGAGCCAGCCCGGACTGGTGGGGCTGCTGGTTCCGGTTTTTGCCGGTCCAACCATCGATCAAGTAGTTTCAATAACACTGAAATTCAGGGACTCCACCGGGTGAACGGTAACCACCTGGTGGATTCCGGTAAGGTGCCTTTTCTGTTTCTTATCCCTATGTATATTTTCAAATTCATAGTTCAATTGACCTTGAAATAATATTAGACCCAAATTCCTCCGCATTAGCTCCTAATATGTCCAAAACCCTATAGATGTTTTCGGTTACTGCCAGGATTTGGAACCCTGATAACAACTCGCCTTTCTAAAATTACGTAAGTAGGTTGAAGTTAATAACCGACAAGTTGCAATCATGCTTCCAGGAAGCATGATCAGACAAGACTAAATTTTATTTATAATGTCCGGTAAGACATATAGTACCATCAGCTTGTCCCAACTCCCAAATATGGCATTACAACTTACAACAACCCTCCCAATGCTGAACTTACCAAACAGCTAGTACACCAGCATTTGGCTACACTCGAGTGCTGGCAGCAGCAGACTAAGGCATTTTTTGAATTCTTCTTCTGCCGCTTAGCAATTTAGAAAATTTTCACTTGTTTTTTTTTTATTTAACACTACCAAATTCAGCACAACTAGATTGAGTCGTCCAATATATTTTCACGTCACAGAGTGGCCTGTTAAGTGGAAGAAACTTGCAACCAGAGAAAAGTTGGCTCGTAAAATTACAGAAGTGCACTAAGCTAGCAACACACGAAAGGTGATGATGATTTTGGGAGGCACACTAAGAGAGTCAAGTATAGTATCCAGTGAGACATGAATGGTCACACCAGACATTCGAATATGAACATGGTGTTACAATAGCCCTTCCGAGTCCAGTGTTACCATAGCTAGCAGACTAGCATTTGGTAATGTAGGCCTTAGTAGTTCTACAGCCTCTACTAGACTAGGTCCACAGAATTTGGGCTGGTGCACCACTTCAAAATTGGACTGGCATGCTACTTACTTAGTTAACGAAGAAATCTCCACACAGCCAGACAATATTATCAAATGTAACTTAAATGATCCAATGGCCTTGGGCCTCAGCATATGGGTGGTATTGACAGCCAGAGAAGACATGTTTCTAAAACTAAAGAAGTGGATTAAGGTAGTAACCCATAAAAAGCCAGGATGCGCTTGGGGAATCAAATTCAGCCAAGATCCTGTTCGATATGATATGCCATCAAGTAAGATAATTCTGCCAACATTGGCTTCTCACTATTGCCACCATGCTAAATGTTACTTGTGGACAAAAATAGCTTAAGAAAATGCTTCTATCACATCCAAACCCTCAAAATATTAATAAAAACATATTGCCATCAGGCCCTTAATTTATGTAAAGAGTTCACAAAAACAGATGGAACCAAACCCTTAAAACATTAATCAAAACAACGGAATCAATTACAAACAAACTTGCCAATGTTGCTATCACACCCAGGAAAGCCTTGATGAAAAATATTTCTACACGGTCATCTTAAAATTAGAAAGAAAAAAAAATAATTTCCTAAATCGCCTAAATCCATCAGCAACATCCACTTACAATAACATTCATGCGTCTCTGATGACAGGTGTATGTTAATGAAAGAACCATTAAATCTCAATAGTTTAACATAACCATCCATAAGGCAACTTAGAATTGCACTACAGCTCCACCATCGAGTCATTTAGCTTATAATAATGAAATACAGCAGAGATATGATCCGGTGCCAGTTTCCAAACAGGATAAACTCAAGATTCCACTAAAACAAGGGTAGCAATAACAGAATCTTAGATATTTTTGGCTCATCAATAAACTAACTAATTATGTTATCCCGTAGGGAGTTATGTTTGCAAGTAAACTAAAAGTTGGGTTTTACTAAAATTGGGATTCAAATAGTGTAACCCAAAGTTGGTTTGGTTAATTAAGGAACAAATTATGATGTTTCACTTTCAGTAATGACGAAATGGAAAACATTGTTCTGTTCCATTCACTCACAAATCGAACAAACTTAAATTAGAAAATTACATCCTTATACTAGCGGAGTCTAAATCCCTTTAATAACTAACCAATTAGTTGTTTGACGCCTCCTAAAATGCACATGTAAATCTAAACAAAACAAAGGATTTGCTAAGCAAGCTCTAGTCATTTGATCCCAACCAAGGAATGCCCCAAGTCCCAACACACCAGATTATCAATCCACAAAGTTTACAAACTAGGTCTATTCTTGAAAAAAGATTCATTTTCAAAGAAATGCACATGGTAGCTATGCAAACAATACCAATAGCTCAGAGCTATGAAGAGGAAAAATGAAAGCCTATCCCAAGAATTTAACTCAAGGACGCCCATCACCTCCGATCTCCTCGCCCCAGAAGAACAGCTGCTGCCTCCCGTCCTCTTCCTCCTCGTCGATCTCGTCCCCGTACCCAAGCTCCACGTCGCCCCTGTAGCCAGGCTCGCTCCCGTAACCGGACTCGGCCGCGGCCGCCTCCGCCACCGCGCCCGTCCCACCAGCCCCCGATCCAGCCCCACCAACGGATGCCGGGCCGAACTCCGGCGCCATGGGAACGTCCCTCATCCGCATCTCCCCAACATCGGACGCCCACATCTCCCCACTGGAGTCCGTGGCGCCGCCGCCACCGGGGCCGCACGTGACGTGGAAGTCGGAGCACGTGCCGGATCTCCGGCGGTCGCTGCTGCGGCCGGACACCGACCGCGAGCCCCCGCCGTGGCGCCGGCGCTTGCGAGGCCCGAGCCACCGGAAGGATCCGCCGCCGCCCACGGAGGGGGGAGGAGTCGGGGTCTCCGCGGCGGGCGCGTCGGCGAGGTGGGCGGAGGGGGGAGCGGTGGATCGGTCGGAGAGGCAGGGCTTCTTGTGGAAGGGGTGCCAGGCGGCGACGGCGTCGGCTAGGAGGAGGTGCGGGGGGTGGTGGCGGGGCGGCGGCGCGCGCGGGGTCATCGGCGGCGAGGGGGAGGCATCGGGGTTAGGGTTTGGGTTGGTGAAGGGACATGACGGTGATGCCGATCTCATTTTGTCCGCATGAGGAGAGGAAAGCTTTGTAGATACTGGGATATTTTATTTCAGAAAATTGACAGCAGACTCACGTGCAAAAAATGGGGAAGAAGACTGGAAAAGGAGCAAAATAAGCAAATACTCCTGCTACATGATAATTTTGTGATCTGGATACCTACTTATAAGAAGTCAGGGGCTCTATCGACACGATATCAAATTACATTCTTCCCTCGCAATATTGGTGGCATATCTCCCGTACAAGAGGCAATTCATAGACATATGCATATACACGATCTGGGACCTCTATTCCGAAATCCACGGCCAAGATTCCTCCCACCTCTCACTTGAAGCTTCTTTGCGAAAACCCCCTCGCACCGCCCGCTTCTTTCTTCCTTCGGTCCCCAGCCCAACCCAAGCTCCCTCATGCAAACTTGTCAATTCCATTCCAGAGGCCATTCTGGTTTCTCTCTTAGAATGGAATGTGCCGGTATCGGTCCATTCCGGTGTACCGTTCCGGAGTTTAGTATAGTAATATGTGTATATTTATAAATATATAATCTGGAGTTTTAATCTAACCTACCAAGCATTAAACTAGAGGAATCAATGTACATTGGGCCCATAATTCAGCCTAGTGCACTTTTGTTTACTCAGCCCAACTACCAAGCACGAAACATGAGCAGAACTCTTCTTTTCTTTTTCTTTCTTGTCCAATTTGCCCCGATACCGAAATCAATGAAACTCTAAATTCCGATCGGAATGAGCGGAATTGGCTGGAATTATGGCCGATATGGAATGAAGCCCACCCTGTGCCGTGTTGCTCACTGGTACGGAATCTTCCAGCCATTCCGGCCGGAACGGAACGGAATTTACAAGCATGCCCTCATTCCCTACCCACGCCACGAGACGAGCTAGGGTTCCTACGCCTCCCCCTGCACCGCCCGCTAGAGCCCCTACAATGTCGTCCCTCCCCTCGTACCGCCCGCCCACGAGCTAGGGTTCCTCCTGCGCCATGCCCGCCAGAGCCCATGTGCCGTCGGAGCTGCGCCTCCCTCTGCATCCGCCCCTGCGCCCGCCCGAGCCCCTAAGTCGTCGCCCCCTCTTGGCTTCCTTGTTCAGGCTTAGCAGTTTGAAGACAAGCCAAGAACTCCTACTCTCTCATATTTGCTTTGTAGGGCCTCCAATGCGGCTAAGCAGTCCAGATTGTTCCATTTTGCTTGTTTTGTTGTCATATTAAAGCTTATCCAGTAGTCCAGCAATCCAGATGATACCCAAGGTGGCTAAGCAGTCCAGCAGTCCAGATGACATGCTGAATGTGAAGCTTGTTCTGTTGTCATATTGAAGCTTTGTTCTTCTTTTAATTTCAGAAATGTATGAACTAAGATTTTGTTGTATGGATGTGAATGGAAGTAAGGGCCTCAATGTCATGTTTAATTGATGTTTGCAATCAATTTCTTGTTAGCAATGTCAGTTTCTTGTTAGCAATGCCAATTTCCTGTTAGCAATGTCAATATGCAATCGTATGCTACATTATCCTCGTTTGAGAAGACTTGTTCTGGTGTGAGGTGATTGTTTGCTCATCATACATGATGTATTCCGGGAGTCAAAAACAATCTGGACAGAATGTTGAAGATGTATTATGAGAATGTGGGGGCAGAGAGATGTACAGGGAGGAGTAGAGATAGGGATATGGTATTAGATTATCTCTTGCTTGAATACAAAGAGATTGATGTCCCTTTTTTAGCTAAACTTTTCATGATTTCTACTCCCCAAGAAAAAAGTCATGCCTGCAACAGTAAACAGAGTCAGAGGGCCACATCTCAATTGGATAGATTGTGGATGTCCAGATTGTTTCAAGAATTTGTGAATGTCCAGAACTTTTTTGCATACAACAATTTCAAAATTGATACTATAGGCAAAGGATCAATATTAACTTGTATGAGTGAATGAGCTGCATGGTTTGTGTTGTATGAATGATCGTCATGTCTGAACTTGAGTTGACTTGTTATGTATGAACTTGAAATCATGGCACTTATATTCTTGTATGAGTGAATAAGCTGCATGGTTTCATGATACTTGATACTGTATACATCAAGATTGGTTTTCTGATTGCATACATTAAGATTTTCTGGAGAAGGAGATAATTGGTTTAAGACTCAGTAAATTTTCTGATGGCAGTGTACTTCATTTTCTGATTGCATGCATTCAAAACCATTCGAAACTCAATGCTTGTGACGCAACTGTAAAGAATTTTCTTATATGATTTTGTCCAAAATTCTGGAGAAATATGGCCTCTCTGTTTGAATGTTGTTGGTAACCAATGCAAGCGTAATATGCCTTGGATGCTGCAAATTACCATGCAACTTCATGTTATGTCAGTGGAACTTTTGCAATCCAAAATGAATACTGGAATTTGTACAATCCAAAATGAACATTGGAACCACTGAAAAGCACTCAGCTGCATCCCACCATAAGCACAAGCACAAAAGCATTAAAGCTCGGACTCTGCCGACTTATTCAGGTGTAAAATGGCGGCGCAGTGCAGTGCACAGGAAGGCGGCAATGCGCTGGGGAGGGCACTCAGCGCAGGCAAAGAGGGAGGAGCGCATGGAGCGGTGGCGCGGCGCAGTCCCTCCAAACCTTAGCACACGAGTTTGGTTTGGGGAGGAACGCAAACGAGTAGGAGGCGGGTGGAAGAAGACGAGTCGAGCGAAGAATGCACATTCGGGGGGGGAGGGAGGGTTTCGCAAATGAGCAGTCAAGTGGGAGGGAGCTCGATCGTGACCTTTGGATTCATGATGGATGCCCGGGATGACCCATGTCCATATATCCACAAATTGTTGCATGTGCACTTGATATGCCGACCACAATATTAGTGTGTTCATTTAGTTCAATGTCTTTGTTTTCTAAGCAAGCGGCGGAGCCAGAAAATTACACCTGTGGTGTCGATTTTAGCTTAACACAATGTTATTAGTGGATTCATTTAGCTAAATTATACATGATAAAGTTTAAAAAATACATGGTATAACAGTGTTTTGCAAAAAGTTGTGGGTCAATTGACCCCAAAGCTTATGAATAGATCCGCCGATGTCTAGCTAAATGATATATAGTTTGATGGGGTACATCTAACATGTAATCTAGCGTGTCTTGAGTTTTTTTTTTTTAAAAAAAAAACCTCCGTCATCGAGAATGAATTCCCTGTTACTTTCATTCCTACCTCGACAATAATGGAAGTATGGAATATCTTCCAAAAATGTTTTCCTAAGACCTTAATACTTTAAGAAGCAAACGACTCTGTTGTTGATGAAAGCATGATTATACTGAAAGACAATGCTCTTTTTTTTTCTGGATGCACAGCTCTAGATCTGAAACGACTTAAGATATGAATATGATTGGAGACAAAAAAAAAAAGATTCTTCTAAAACCTCCTCAACCCCTCACTTGTAATTACCTCACTTCCACGCGAAAATGAGCAAAAAAAAATCAGGGGAAAAAATAGCCCTATACAAGCCAAACTTAATGTGCCATGGAACCGCCCATGTCATCGTACGCACGTTAAAAATCTAAGGAAACCCCCATTCTTTACCTTCGATTTTAATCAGATTATTTTTAAAAGGTTTTTAGCTTATTTTTCTTAGAAAATGAAAACATGAAAAATGCCATAATAGAGAACCCAACATACATAGAGGGGTTTATATGGTTTGAATCCAATAACTACCTATTTTGACTGCCCGTATTTGGGGTCGAATTAGCTAGAGTTTGGCTTATTATTAAAATTTTGGTAAAAATCATATTCAGTTAACTTTAGCATTTGAATCCTTTTTGCTAATTTTTGGCCAAAATCCCAAGCCAGTGATAGAAGGCCACATCTAGCCATTTTTAAAGCATAATAATATCTGGCCAGGATACGAGTTCTTTTTTATTATTCAACTATTTTTTAAAAAATATTTTAAAGATAGTTTTTCGCTAACTTTATTTCCAATTCTGACTCTTTTGGCCACGCTGCAACGTGTGACATGGCAAAAATATATTGTCACATTACGGATCTCGGTGTGGCAAACAAGTGCTGTCACGTCACTGCTCTTGACGTGACAGGACTCAGCACAAAAATAGACGCGTGTTGGCTCGAATGGCTATTGTGGTAGGTTTGGTCACGCCACGGTCTGTGGCGTGACAGCACAGTTTGGTCATGACGTGACTAAAGATGTCATAATTAGAAATAAAGTTCAGAAGAGGTTATCTTTAAAATATATTTTTTAAAAATGATTAAAAAAAATAAAAAGAACTCTGAGGCTAACCACATCTCGCAGCCCTGGCTAACAAATCACACTCGATCCATCACCGTTAAAATCCTGGGGGAGGCCTACATCTAGAAGCACACCCCGACAGCAACCCAGCCCAGCGTACCAGCCATACCCCGCAAGATTTTTGTCGCAGTTTCCTTCCACGCGGCGTCGCCTCCGGAAGCTTCTCGATCCTCCCTCCCCCGCAGGTGCGCCCGCCAAATCCCCCACCACGCCACCCGAAACCCTCAGTAAATTTGTTCATCTTGATTTCTTCGATCACCACCACGAGCCCGTCGAGTTCTCCGTTTATTTCTCCCCTCTCTCTGCCGCGCAGTTTTTCCCTCCGAATTTTTCCGGTAAGGATTTCGGCGCAGATTTTCGCGACCAGAAACCCGCAGTTCGTCCTTTCTTGGCGTAACTGTCGGAGAAATTTGTCCCTTGCTGCCAAGAGAGGTTGATTGTATCG
Source organism: Ampelocalamus luodianensis (assembly GCA_036346255.1). Classification (NCBI taxonomy): domain Eukaryota; kingdom Viridiplantae; phylum Streptophyta; class Magnoliopsida; order Poales; family Poaceae; genus Ampelocalamus; species Ampelocalamus luodianensis. The sequence continues at coordinate 74,954,183 of CM070617.1, read as the reverse complement.
AGCATCAATATTTTCGAGTTCGACTCATCTACGCGGATGCCGTGGAATCTTGTACTCGAAGCATAGAAATAAGAAAACCGTGCTACTACTTAACAAGATTCGATCCTTTTCCCTAATCACCATATGGGGCTATTAAGATTGTTCTAGGGTATACCATACCGTATGCGGTCATGTAAGATTGGGAATTTTTTGCCGATACGGTCATTTTTTGAAGTGTAATTACACGTATGACAACTTTCAAAACGTATTTACAAAAATAGCACGTCGCGCGCCACGTGACCCAGCGCTCGCTCTCGCGTGACACGTGCGCCGTGGCGCAGCTCACCACGCCGCCGCCACCTCGGCCGTGGCGCGAGCTCACGCCGCGCCACCTCGACTCATGCTTGCTCTCACACCGCGAGCCGCTGACTCACCGCCCCGCCACGTCGGCCTCCGTATGAGCTCGGCCGCGCCAATCAACGAAAAACAAAAAAAACAACCACAAAAAAAAAAAGAAAACACTATTGCGGGGGAGCGTTGTCACCCCGCTCCCCCGCAATAGTGCCCCTAGGTTAGCCGGCCGGTTAGGTTAGGTTTAGGGTTAGGTTAGGTTTAGTAATTAGATTAGGTTAATTAGATAGTTAGATTCTGAAATTTAAAAGAATTTTAAAATATAGGAAATGAGTTCTAAAAATTATGAAATTTTTTTTGTAGCCTGCTGACATCGTGTACTTGTTTGTATAAATTTTTTGTAATTTTATCCATTTAGAATTATTATCCGTACGAAGTAGCGATAATAATTCTAAATGGATAAAATTACAAAAAATTTACATAAACAAGTACACGATGTCAGCAGGCTACATAAAAAATTTCATAATTTTTAGAACTTATTTCCTATATTTTAAAATTCTTTTAAATTTCAGAATCTAACTATCTAATTAACCTAATCTAATTACTAAACCTAACCTAAACCTAACCTAACCGGCCGGCTAACCTAGGGGCACTATTGCGGGGGAGCGGGGTGACAACGCTCCCCCGCAATAGTGTTTTTTTTTCGCAGTTTTTTTTTTTTGAGGTGGCGGGGCGCAGCTGCTCACGGAGGCCGACGTGGGCGGGCGGTGAGCAGCTGGCAGCGCGGCGTGAGAGCGCCACGCGAGCTGAGGTGGCGGGCGGCGCGCGGCGAGCTGCGCCACGGCCGAGGTGGCGCGCGCAGTGAGCTGCGCCACGCGCGACGCACGTCACGCCGAGAGCGCGTGCGGTTCACCGTGCGCCCGACGTGCTATTTTTGTAAATACATTTTGAAAGTTGTCATACGTGTAATTACGCTTCAAAAAATGACCGTATCGGCAAAAAAATTCGTAAGATTGGTTTAGGGTATACGGTGTTTTGTACGGTGAGCGGCGGACCAAGATTTTTAGGATGGGTATTCGGACTTTCAAGTTAGGTTGTTCAAATATATTGATACTAATATGTTGATATCGTGAGATATCATTTTCTCTCCAAAACATTGATACGGTGATATATGTATATATAATAAAATATAAAAACTATAGAAATTAATGATTTCATATGAGGAAATGGACGATATAAGGCAAGCATAATGACATGAATTAAATAGCAAATTATATATATATATCAATGACAGTTAAGGAGGTGAAAACTATGAATAGAGCTATTTTTGCTTTAGGCTTTTTATTTTGCTGAGTTATGTTGTTGTTGTAGGGTGCGGTCAAGACTTGTGCTTTGTGCTTGGTCGTTGTTGTTTTCTCTATTTTTTTTGTTCTGAGCTGTAGCAGCTATACCGCTAATTCTTATTTTCTTTCTCTAATAGTGATCAGTAGAGGTTATGTCTTCTTTTTCAAAAAAAAAAAACCCTTATGTTTGGTCTTGTTTGTTGTTGTTTTCTTACTTTTTTTTGTTCCAGACTATAACAGCTAGATTGCTAAAATTTATTTTCTTTCTCTAATAGTGATCGGTAGAGCTCATGCCTTTTTTTTTTTTTACAATTGCATACCTTGCTGGTCCTGCTCTCTTTTGCTCTTTTCCCATCAGCAAGAACCTAATCTAAGAATATTCTTTCTATAGAGCAAAAATTAGCATGTAAGCATATGTAACAAGGACCCAACTATATATTTATTACCCAAGTCAAAGATTGTATTTTTGTACAACATTCATTAGAAAGAATTTTGTACAACATCCATTAGAAAGAACCAAAAAAGCAGGAGAATAGGTTAGACTCTAGAAAGAACTGGAGCTAGAGCAGAGCGGAGCCAAGGAGAAGAAGTGGAGTGCGCGAAATACACCTAGATCTGTGGAGAGGACGATGACAGTGAGTTGGATATGTTGCTCACTTCCTGCCGCCACGTTCCCTCTAGGCCACCGGGTTGCTCGCTTGGTATTGTTCGCTCCCTTCTTCCCTATTTATCGCGCTACCACCCACTTGCATGTTCATGTCGCATCTCTATTCGCCCTGCACAGGTTCACTATTGCACGCTCGCCCTGCGCCACCTCACGCCTGCTTGTCGTCATGTCATAGCGCTGTGTCCACCAACCGTTGCTCGCCTTCGTAGCCCGTGCATCTACTCGTTCGCCACTTGGAGGTCAGAGCCTCCCTCCCCTCACCCCCACCCCCACAGACAGCCACAAGATGAGAGAGATAATAAATGTTAGGGTTTAGTAGGCTGAAGTAGGAAGGAAAATGGGTCTAATGTGTTACATAAGCTACACGCGAGGTGTGAGGAGTGCGAGCTGAATTCATTTGTGGACATAAATATATAGTTTTAGCTTAACTAATAATATATATATCTAATATACCTATTATATACCAGATATTTTTTTTAAAAAAAATAAGTGCTCGGCTGAACACCCATGACACCTCGAGGGTCCGCCCATAACTACAATCGGTAGTCTATTGACCCCTTACAAGTGTGTCAATGGTACTACTAAGTGTTACTGAACTCTTTTAGTTTTTAGTAACCATGCGTGTACATAGATGCAATACTAAATCCTGACTCATTTGGTCGTAAAAATGTATGCATCCAATAGCTAAGGATTTGCTGTGTTTTCCAGGACCAAAACCAGTACTACCCGAGCCTCCTAAGTGCTAATTCATTATTTAAAACTGTAAAATGTGAAGAACACACGTGCAAAGTTACGAGTTTCATTCGAGATTACTCACAATTTATAGGTGGCAGTCTTGTATGTTTTTTGAAAGAAAGAAAAATGCAACTCAGCGCATGTGTTGCACTTTTTAGTGAAACATCCGAGGCGAATCCCAATAGACCCATCCAGTGTTATAGGATATCGCATAAAAAAATTAGTAGAGATCAACTTATAAGTACCGTATATGCACTCTCGAACTCAAAAACTGTGCATCCGGGCCTCCTTCGAACCCATGCGCCAGCAGCCCACACAGCCACGCGGCGCGAGCAAGCGCACCTGCGGCCAACGGCGGCGCCTGCGGCCAACGCGCCAGTGGATGTGGCCGGTGGTCCACGCGAGTCGTGACCCTTCGCTTCCTTGTAAGTTCTGCCGAACGCAATTACGCAAAGCTTTTCTGTCGATTGCTTCTTTTTCCATCAGAAAATCATTCGAGCTAAAGTTAGATAAGAAAGTTCAGTCTCCTGGTACCTTATGATGAAACTTTCCAATAAAGATTTTGGAATTAGGTAAGACTGTAAATCAGTCGTTGTGTGCATATCCAAGATTCTACTTGATCTAACCAACTGGTGTGGAAAAGTTGCTAAAATAGTTCGCTTACAACTTCTGATGAAATGGAAGTGTTACCGTCTTACGGGTGACCACTGCTAGAATGCTATTACTCTCAATTCAGAAGTTGAATCCTCCTTGTGAACCAGCAAGTCTTTTTCACTATCCCAACAAGAAGCAAATCTTTTTGACCAACTGATGAAACTTGGCAGATACGACTCCTTGGTGTTCAATAATTGCAACAATGCTGCCCCAATAGTTTCAGCATTGCAGTTTGGAGTAACTCCAACAACCAAAATATGACCACAAGAATGATGTTTTAACTATGGCAATAGCCAGAGAACTGAGCGAAGCTCGGTTGGCATGAGTGGTCGTCGAGCCCTCTGCCCACCTTCGTTCGACTCTATGGTAATAATCCACAAAAAGAAAATTGAGACACTGCATCAAGGATCATGATAACTCAAAAGACTTCTCGGTAAGGATGTGGTCATCCAGGCAATTGAGTGAGGAACTCGGGCAGCATCATTTCGTATATCACCACACCGTGTTTGACATCATTAACCATACTTTCCATTGAAGTCATTGAATTCGTTTGTTCTTTTTTTATAGGTCATTGAATTCGTTTGTTCTTTTTTAATAATACCGTTTATTGAACTATATGTTATATTTGATAGTACTACTATGTATTTGAAATAATGCTACAAGTGATATTTGGTGTGCATATAATTAAACAAATATATACTTATAAATATATATACTCTTGTCATTATATTAAATTCGAAACGGTACGCCGGTATGGACCAATACCGGAACATACCATTTCAAGAACCAAATTAGTATGGCATCCGCCGGTATGGACCAATACCGGAACATACCATTTCAAGAACCAAATTAGTATGGCATCCGATACGGTATTGACAACTTTGATATGATCAACTAGGAAGGAGGAGGACAACTTTGGTATGCACCATCAGCGGATCAGCCCATCACAGCCTCACAAGGAAGATGCTTTTTATTTTATTTTATTTGAAGAACCAAAAAAAAAATAAAGAAAAAAGTGGATGATTGGCTTCGCCCGGGTTCGAACCGAGACCTTCAGTGTGTTAGACTGACGTGATAACCAACTACACCACGAAACCATCTTGCAAGCTCTGCCACTATAGCAGATAAATAACAGCAGAAATCATTAACGGAGCATCTCGCCTCTTCTATCGATTTACTTCCCCTCGACACGCAAGAGGCCTGAAGCATGAAGCGACACCTTTATTTTCTGAGTCAACATACGCATACAGAGACAGAAGTGTACGGTCGTTATCCGGGTAGCAACAATATGCTGCAAGTTCATGAATACTATCCCCTCAATATCATATCGATTTACATGCTCAAACAATATTTGGATGTTCCAGAATGCTAGAAACAATAGCATGGGAGACTGGGAGTAGATACTACTAGTGTGTACTATGGACTGCGGAGTAATAATCTTCGCTTTCCGGTTTCCATCCCTGCACACAGCTTCGTGTTCACCCGAAGCTTCCGAGCCGTGCCAATGCGCGATCACTAGCGCGACAACACCATCGACCCCTATGGCCGCCACGACCTACACGCACGCACGCACGTACGTACGTCGCTTTCTTCTTCCCCTCCCGATATCCTCTCAGTCTTCGGCGTTGTCTTCGTCCCCTCCCTCCTCCTCCTCCTCGCCGCCTATGAGTTGTCGCTCGCCGCCTCCTTCGATGCGCCTCCTTGCTCGCCATTGCCCGGCCGCTCTTGCGCCGTCAGGTGTTCTTTGCTCCCTCTCTCCTTTCCTCCCCAAACCAAGATCCTCTTCTCCCTTTCTCCCCAAACCCGAACCGCTCCTCCCCGAAACCACAGACGCTTCTCCTTCCTAAGCATCCCCAAACACCAGATCCGCTTCTCCCTTCCTCCCCACCCAGATCCGCTCCTCCCTTCCGAAAGTTTGCACATGCGTTAAACACTAAATTTATATGCTTGGATGTGGCTTGTAGGGATTTACCTACCACTAGAAACCCGCGCGCGCCTTGGCGCGCGGTGTTGGACGAAGCTATGCTGATTATGAGTGTAAACGATGGTTGTCTAATAAAGTTTCTTTGCATTTCTTTGCATGCAAGATATATTAGGTAGCAAGCGTACAGCTGTTTCAGATTGTAAGTAACATAGTACAAAGAAACGCACAGCTGTTTCAGATTGTAAACAATATAGCAGGAAGAAACGCACAACTGTTTCAGATTGTAAGTAACATAGCAGAAAACAGCGGTTTCAGATTGCAAGTAACATAGCAGAAAACGCGTTAGTAGGCGTCACTGCATATAGCACGCAGGAGGTTCCAAAAGGACAGCGTGTTTGTAGTGTTGTAGAGGAGGTTGCATCAGAAACATACATAAGAAGGGCATATGGCGCCGATAGAAAGGAAGACACAGTTTCAGTAGTCTGCAAAAAGTGGTGCGTCGATCATAGGATAAACGTGTTGCGTGGAAGCGAAACATACTACTCGCGATAAGCTTGTATCTGCCAGGTGCAGCTGCCAAAAAACGGGACATAGTAAAATTAGGTGGTAAGTTGTATGAAAAACATCTTTTTTGAGTAAAACGAGTAATTGGTGTTAATTGTTGGATATATTAGTAAGCGTAATATACCAGAATTTATTTCTTGAGCTGACTGCCAGAACTCTTTTGCGCGACATCAGTACAGGTTGATATGTCTTTAGCTATCTGCTGTTCTGGCCTGTGAAGTTTAAATTGCGTATAAGCAAACACCTTTTATAGCCCTAAACAAATTACAAACATCTAATAAACTGGAATACACAGACAAATATGTTACACGGTGGATAGACATCATTTCGTGTACGAATTAGCTACTAATATGATCCTATAACAGAATTAGCTACTAATATGACTCTGGAACAGAAAATGCTGAATATATTTGTGGGAAAGAACTACTTTGTAAGGATAATGGGTCTATATAGTAGACGACAACAGTATTAGTGTGTGCAGTTGTTTCTAAAGTAGAATCTACGATAGCGTGATAGCCATAATGTGCGTAGCTGAATAATATAACTACAAGCAGCAGATGGTCGTATGACTTTGGGTCTGTATCTTGTACGAAACAACCGTTCTAAATAGGGTATATGTACATCGTGTGATAGGAATTATATAAAACTGTTAGACTGTATTCGGGAGTGAATAGAAAGCAGTGAAAAGCACTTACATGGACTGTAGCTTAGTCTGATGGAAACCAAGTGGATTTGTTTCATCGATGGCCAAAGCTTTCCTTTTTGAGCAGGGATCAGTCTGTGTGTGCTATAAGCAACTTGCAGGCAGTTAGTTATCTATACATTTTATCTGGGCTTTTGCAGAAACGAAATGTATGAACAAAACCTAATATAGTATGTAGCAATTAAAGAGGACAATATGATGTGAGTTATTACCGTGTGGAGGCAGATTGGTCAAAAAGCCTTTTGCGAGTAGAAGAAAGTGTAGTATATGGTTCATTGGCGCTGATAGCACGAGATAGCATCGTGTTTATGGTAACCACATTGGTAGAAATAATAAGTACTACATCAGTGATTTAGAAAGGATGATGAAGAGGCCATACCTTTGCTGTTTTTCTACCTCGCTGCTACATATCTGCTGTGGAGGGGGCGGTGTTTGCTACGATAGTTTAATACAAAACGAAATTGGCAGCGTGAGAGAGAGGAAGCAATGGAACCATGCTGAATAATTAACTAATAAGAAACACAATTTATTTGAAATAATAATGTACATATAAATTTTTGAGAGAGAGGAAACAGCTGAACCATGTCAAATAAACAACTGATAAGAAACATAACTTATCACAAATAATAATGTAGGTATAAACTTTAAGGTATACCAATGTTCCACACAATTTTTCTATATGAGCAAACTAAGCCTCTTAATAAATACGTTGTGGTCTGACTTTTAAGTATTTTTTTTGGTAATACATTCATAATAAATAGCTTTGTAGCAAACTGCACCGGGTACATATAAATTTGAAGGTAGACTAATCTTGTACACATTTTTTCTATATGAATAAATTAAGTTTCTTAATAGGCACGTTGTGGCCTGACTTTTAATTTTTTTTTTGTAATACACTAATAATAAATAGTTTTGTACCAAAGTATATCAGGAACATATAAACTTTAAGGTATACTGGTGTTGCACACTATTTTTTCTATACGAAGAAACTCAGCTTCTTAATAGATAACGTTGTGGTTTGACTTTTAAGTATTTTTTTTTGTTAATACACTGATAATAAATAGCTCTGTAGCAAGCTGTTCCAGGTGGCGTATTTCGCAACTGTTCAGTACAATATGAACATATGACAGCTCAGAATTTGAAGGGGTAAAAGCGTGTTTATACCTCTAAAGGAGAGTTTATCGGTACGTCTGAAGTCACGATCTATAATGAAGATGATATAGGATTTGGAGGACTAGTGACGCGAGGTATCGCAGATTGTCTCCCTAACGCGACTATGATACGGCTGACCTGATAACTTTTTTTTGGACCCTGGAAGCTTTTTTCGGTGATGCTAACATGCCAGGTGTATTTCTTGGTAACAATCTGCGCTATATCCGGCGGTATGTCGGCCGCTCCATGATTTGATCTAAGTACTGCACCAACCTGTTTTCCAACAACTTGTTGTCCGATATCACCGAACAACATAAATTCGGCATTAGCTGTTCCGTCAGTACCAATCACACAGAGTTTATACCTACAGATAAGCAATAAAATGCAAGTTAAATAACGTGTTGATAAAGGAATAGGAAGCTATGAAACATCCATGGACTAATTACCTTGGTTTTGCGGTTCTACAAAGACAAGATGAGCATTTGTACGATGTGCCATCTGGAACAGACTTTCTGCTACATTTGTTACAGGAGAAGAACCACCAACTTTGCGCAGGGCTGAGCTTAGCAATAGTAATAGTGCACCTGAGGCCGGTAGGCTATGTACAGACATCACTTACAGTTTCAGCGTCTATGTAAGGACAGGTTGTAAAAATGGTAAAGTAGATAAGTACATAAAAATACTTAACTGGAAAGTCATAAGGGTTAATTTCTAGAATTTCTTGAACTGTTTTTTCCTCAGCTAGTGTAGTAAGAGCGGTGGCCTGTGGGATATGATCTCGCAAGACGATGCGTGATACGGGTTCGAAATTTGCATGCGCACTGGCCGACGGAAGAAATTGTTTAGGTGAATCCGGAATAAAAGTCTAAATACAGCACAATTTTGATTTAAGAAAACATATGTAACCAGGAATGCATACCTGCTTTTTAAGGCTGCAGCCTCTGTTGGAGATATGCCCTAGAAGCAATCATGGAGATGATTATATGTTCATAATTTATTGGATAATTTATTGTTCCTTGAATAATATCGTTAATATTTATTATCAAGTATGTGACTTGATTGTGAAACTCTATATTTATCTTTGTGATGATTATTCTAAAGCGATCCCTAGTCGAAAACATATGAGGACACATATGAATAGACTAGCATATGTATTGGTTGATGATCATGTTTCACGGATCATAGATATGGAGATATCAAACCAATAATATGACACATCTTAGTGAACATGGGGTTGGATCGACCCACCATGAGACACTGCGAGAATGTTGTATTCTTTTGTGTCATCAGTTGGTCTCTTTTACAATATGTATGTTATATCCTTAGACTTGAGATCGTCGCATGCACTCAAGATGTATAGTGACTTACTTAGGGGTTGCCAAACGCTACTCCATAACTGGGTAGTTATAAAGGTAGCTTTCGGGTTTGTCATGACACATGCGTCGAGGCATGGTCGATCAAAATAGGATTTGCCCCTCCATGCAACGGGAGAGATATCTCTAGGCCTCTCGAGTGATCGGATTCCAGAAATGCATGACCATGCTATTCATGGTTAAAGAGTTAACCATAGTCGAGGAATTCGAATCACGTGATCGAGAAAGAGTGGTTGAGCTAACCAACAAGGATGGCACGTACTCGCCTTGAGTTTGACCGATATCGTGAGGCAAAGGGAAATACATATGAGATTTGTTGAGGTTCGTCCGATGTGATATTTACGTTTACTTGGGAGTCGGCATGTCCTGCTAGGGGCCACTACCGATTAGTGGACGAGTAGGAGTACTCGGGCCATGTCCAAGTGCACGTGAACCTATAGGGTGCACGCTTAAAGGGCCGGGACATGTTTTGGATGGTGATCCGAATTCTTATGGGCCACGAGTTCCTAATGGGCCTCAAGTTCGAGATCCATCATGGATGCCTATATATAGAGAGGAGGCGGCATAGGGTCAAGTGTGATTTTTGGAATTCCCGAAACCCTAGCCACCACACCTCCTTCGCCCAAAACCGCACAGCCATCGCTAGCACTTCGGCGCGTGGTGTTCCTGCCCCGTACGTGTGGATACCTTGGAGGCGTTGCTGCGAGGCTTCAACGCTAGGACGATCCGCAATCTGTGACGGCCACGGGGAGCACTTGGAGGAGGCGCGAGACTAGTGCGACTACAACCGCACCAACGCGCTACATCGACTCTTCTTCCGCTGCGAATCTGCGCGTCTAGTGGTAATCCCGTAATCTATTACTAGCGGAGGTTCCTTGGTTGCGCGGTAGATTTTTTAATTTATGCTAGTGTAGCCTACCCGTGTTCCTACAGTGGTATCAGAGCCATCCCGTGTAGTTTTAGATTCGGATAAGATGCATATTGTGATATGTGGAAGTCATAGATGCGATCTATTACTGTTTCTGTTGGTCGTTCTATATGATAGATTGTTTTTGGCGATGGTGTATATGATCATCCATGCGTGGTGGTCTCAATGTGGGTTCATGATCGTTATTCCATGATCGTATTTTCATGGTCGAATCACGACTTGCCTCTACCGGTCGGTTTCCGCCCTTTTGGTGCAGGTTGCCACTCCTATGGATTAGGACCTTAACTTGGTTTAAGTATTGCTAATTCACACCATACGTTAGATAGAATGCGATTCTACGCCTAACTTGTTTTTGCAGGATTTTGTGAATAGTATGACCCGTAATGTTTGAGATGCATGTATGTGTGTAATGTTCATGACCTGCATGTCATGCTTATTGCAACCCAAGGTTGTCTATATTTGTATAACGGCCTGCGTGTCGACTTGTGATGCTTCTTCAATCCTTGTAATTTATTACTAGTGCTATTAGGAGTAATGGCTTAGTGGGAGTACTTGGTGGAATTGGCCACTTGGAGGCATGGCGAACAGGAAGCACGGCGATGGAGATCACCATGTGAAAGGGTCATACTATATCACGATGCAATGTGATTGTCTGTGAATGCCTTTATATTCCTGTTTGTTTCTATGCATGTTATTTAGTTGCTCTGAATGCTTTTAACATGGTAGAAGTAAAATTCCCTCACATAATATTAAGCAAAATTGATGCCCTCCCAATTAGCTACACCATCCAAAGTCATGTATTTTAATGGTAGGTCTTGCTAAAGCAGAGTGCCATTAGTTTTCCTTGACTAGATGGGTTTGTGTCGGACACTTACACACATAGCATTGGTTAAACTTGACAATGTTATTATAATGGTTATAGACATTGGGGCATAGGGTTGGGCGCCGGGGCATAGAGATGCCGCCCAACAACAAGAGTCGTATAGAGATATGATTAGCAAAGGGTTGCTTACCAATTTCACAAATCTTCTAGCAGTGATGCCAAAGCTCACTAGTAGATTAACTGATTGTGGGTCTTGAATCACTAAATGTCATAAGAGAGATACGGAATTTAGTGGGAGTATCTTTATTAAATTGTTTAATAGAAGTTACTTTTCTTGAACATATATCTTAGTTTTTGCATATTTTTATGTTGTAGATCATGGCACCAATTGCTGTACCTACCTCCAGTTTTGCTTTACGTTCGATTCTTGATAAAGAAAAACTGAATGGAACAAATTTTGCGGATTGGTCCCGCAACCTAAGAATTGTTCTTAGGCAAGATAAAAAGGAACATATTCTAGAGGAACCAATTCCAGAAGTGCCTGCTGAAAATGCTACTGCTGCCCTTAAAAACGCCTATAAAAAGGCATGTGATGAGTCCCTTGATGTTAGCTGTCTCATGCTTGCTGCCATGAACTCAGACCTTCAGAAGCAGTTTGAGAACATAGAGGCCTACGATATGATCGTGGCGCTCAAAGGCATGTTTGAGACACAAGCAAGAACTGAGAGATATGAGATCTCGAAGAATTTGTTTGGGTGTAAGCTAGCTGAGGGTAGTCCGGTGAGCCCTCATGTGATCAAGATGGTTGGTTACACACAGAGCTTGGAAAAACTTGGTTTTCCACTTAGTCAAGAGTTGGCTACAGATTTGATTCTTGCTTCTTCACGCAAGCTATGGACCATTCATTACGAACTTCTATATGAATAGTTTAGACAAGAATCTCACCGAATCGCATATGATGCTTAAGATCATGAAGACGGCATTAAAAAAGCAACAATCATGTGATGATGGTGCAAAAGAGTACAAGCTTCAAGAAGAAGGCTAAGACTTGGGTCAAAGGAAAGGGTAAGGCTAAAGCTTTGGATGAGATCCATGCTAACAAGCCTAAGCCCAAGACTAAGTCGGCCCAACTCGGAGAGCGAATGCTTTTCTTGCAAAGAGCGAGGCCATTGGAAGAGGAACCGTAAGAAATACCGGTGATCCGAAAAGAATGGTGGGACTAAGCCTTCCACTTGGTATTAATGTTATAGATGTTTTTCTTGCTGATTCTTCCGTTAACTCTTGGGTATTTGATACCGGATCGGTTGCTCATATTTGCAATTCGATCAGAGTCTAACAAGGAGTAGGAGCATTGCAAGAGGCGAGATGGATCTTCGCGTCGGGAATAAAGCAAGGGTTCTTTGCATTAGCCGTCGGGACCTTGCCATTACATTTACCTTCGTGATTTATTATGGAATTAAATAATTGTTATTGTGTTCGACCATGAGTAGAAACATTATCTCGCCTCATGTTTGTTGGCGAGAGGTTATAAGTTCATTATTGAGGACAATGGTTGTTCTATATTTTTGAATAAAATGTTTTATGGCTATGCTCTGTTATGAATGGGTTGTTTATTTTAAATCTTGATGATACACTGTCTATAATATTAATGCGAAGAGGCTTGGTCTAATGATATAAATTCCACTTTTATTAGGCATTGTCGTTTGGGTCACATAAGTGAGAAGCGTATGAAGAAGCTCCATGATGATGGACTTCTAAACTCATTTGATTTGGAATCATTTGAAACGTCTGAATCTTGTCTACTTGGAAAGATGACCAAGGCGCCTTTCATCGAAGAATCGAGAGGCGTCGACTTGTTGGCACTCGTACATACAGATGTGTGTGGGCCAATGAGCACGATAACTAGAGGTGGTTTTCGTGCTTCATTACTTTCACCGATGACTTTAGTAGATATGGATATATATACTTAATGAGGCATAAGTCGAATCCTTTGAAAAATTCAAGGAATTCCAAAGTGAGGTACAAAATCAACTTGGCAAGACAATCAAATTTTTACGATCTGATCGTGGAGGTGAATATTTGAGCCATGAATTTGGTGATCATTTGAAGCAATGTGGAATTGTCCCACAGCTTACACCACCGGGCACTCCACAATGGAATGGGGTGTCCGAGCGGCGTGATCGGACCTTGTTGGACATGGTTCGATCGATGATGAGCCAATCGGATCGCCATTATCTTTTGGGGTTACGCTAGAAACCGCGCTTTCACTTTAAATAGGGTACCATCTAAATCTGTAGATAAGACACCATATGAGATGTGGACTAGGAAGAGTCCTAGTTTGTCTTTTCTAAAGATTTGGGGATGTGATGTTTATGTTAAACGTTTGACGTCTGATAAACTCACACCCAAGTCAGATAAATGCTTCTTTATAGGATATCCTAGGGAAACCAAAGGATGTTACTTCTACAACCGAGAAGAGAGCAAAGTATTTGTCGCTCGAAATGGTGTCTTTCTAGATAAAGAGTTTCTCTCGAGAAGGGCAAGTGGGAGAACTGCAACTCGAAGAGGTTCGAGATACTCGGTTGGGAGGACTTAGTGCAGACACCCTAATAAGGGAAAATGTGGTTAGGGAACCCACAATCGGAGATACCCTAGCCGGGAAGCACCAAATCTGCGAAGGTCGATAGGACGCATAAAGCACCGCTTTCAGATTCGCGTGATATATTGTTGTTAGACAGCGATGAGCCTATGACTTATAAGGAAGCAATGATGGGCCCAGACTCTGAGAAATGGCTTGGAGCCATGAAATCCGAGATAGACTCCATGGGAGATAATCAGGTTTGGAATCTAGTCGATCCGCCTGATGGTGTTAAAACTATTGAGTGCAAATGGGTCTATAAGAAAAAGATTGACATGGATGGAAATGTTCACATTCATAAAGCTCGACTAGTCGCAAAAGGGTTTCGACAAGTTCAAGGAGTTGACTACGATGAGACTTTCTCGCCGGTAGCGATGCTTAAATATGTACGGATTATTCTAGCTATTGCTGCATATTTCGATTATGAGATATGGCAAATGGATGTCAAAACGGCTTTTCTTAATGGAAATCTAAGTGAAGATGTGTACATGACACAGCCAGAGGGTTTTGTCGATCCAAAGAATGCTAGTAAAGTGTGCAAACTTCAGAAATCTATTTATGGGTTGAAGCAAGCATCTCGGAGTTGGAATATACGTTTTGATGAGGAGATCAAAAGGTTTGGTATTGTCAAGAACAAAGAAGAACCTTGTGTTTACATGAAGGTTAGTGGGAGCGCACTTGTAATCCTAATCTTATATGTGGATGACATATTATTGATTGGGAATGACATTCCTATGCTGGAATCCGTTAAGGCCTCATTAAAAAATAGTTTTTCTATGAAGGACCTAGGAGAAGCAGCATATATCTTAGGGATAAAGATCTATAGAGATAGATCAAAGAGACTAATTGGATTAAGCCAAAGTACTTATATCGACAAGGTGTTGAAACGGTTCAACATGCAGGAAGCCAAGAAAGGGTTCTTGCCTATGTCACATGGCATAAGTCTTGGCAAGAGTCAGTGTCCTTCGACAACTGATGAGCGAGACCGTATGAATGGTATTCCATATGCTTCAGCTATTGGATCTATCATGTATGCCATGATATGTACTCGACCAGATGTATCATATGCTCTAAGTGTTACAAGCAGATACCAAGTGATCCGGTGAAGGTCATCGACAAACGGTGTGAAAACATTCTTAAGTACTTGAGAAGGACTAAGGATGTGTTCCTAGTTTATGGCGGTGATGAAGAGCTCGTTGTAAATGGTTACACTGATGCAAATTTCCAAACCGACAAAGATGATTATCGTTCGCAATCTAGGTTTGTATTCATTTTGAATGGAGGAGCGTGAGTGGAAAAGTTCCAAGCAAGAGACAGATTCTTGATTCTCTGACAGAGGCAGAGTACATTGCGGCTTCAAGTCGCAAAGGAAGGTGTTTGGATAAGGAATTTTATTGTTGAATTGGGTATGGTCTCGAGTGCCTTGAGCCCAATGAATCTCTATTGTGATAATAATGGAGCCATTGCTTGCAGCTAAGGAGCCTAGATCCCATCGAAGTCCAAGCATATACTCAGCGCTATCATCTTATTCGCGATATTGTGGATAGAGGAGATGTAAAGATATGCAAAGTGCACACGAATTTAAATGTTCTTGATCATTAACAAAGCCTCTCACACAACCAAAACATGAGGCGCACACAAGAGCTATTGGTATTAGATACTTAAATGATTGACTCTAGTGCAAGTGGGAGACTGTTGGAGATATGCCTAGAAGCAATCATGGAGATGATTATATGTTCATAATTTATTGGATAATTTATTGTTCCTTGAATAATATCGTTAATATTTATTATCAAGTATGTGACTTGATTGTGAAACTCTATATTTATCTTTGTGATGATTATTCTAAAGCGATCCCTAGTCGGAAACATATGAGGACACATATGAATAGACTAGCATATGTATTGGTTGATGATCATGTTTCACGGATCATAGATATGGAGATATCAAACCAATAATATGACACATGTTAGTGAACATGGGGTTGGATCGACCCACCATGAGACACTGCGAGAATGTTGTATTCTTTTGTGTCATCAGTTGGTCTCTTTACAATATGTATGTTATATCCTTAGACTTGAGATCGTCGCATGCACTCAAGATGTATAGTGACTTACTTAGGGGTTGCCAAACGCTACTCCGTAACTGGGTAGTTATAAAGGTAGCTTTCGGGTTTGTCATGACACATGCGTCGAGGCATGGTCGATCAAGATAGGATTTGCCCCTCCATGCAACGGGAGAGATATCTCTAGGCCTCTCGAGTGATCGGATTCCAGAAATGCATGGCCATGCTATTCATGGTTAAAGAGTTAACCATAGTCGAGGAATTCGAATCACGTGATCGAGAAAGAGTGGTTGAGCTAACCAACAAGGATGGCACGTACTCGCCTTGAGTTTGACCGATATCGTGAGGCAAAGGGAAATACATATGAGATTTGTTGAGGTTCGTCCGATGTGATATTTACGTTTACTTGGGAGTTGGCATGTCCTGCTAGGGGCCACTACCGATTAGTGGACGAGTAGGAGTACTCGGGCCATGTCCAAGTGCACGTGAACCTATAGGGTCGCACGCTAAAGGGCGGGACACGTTTTGGATGGTGATCCAATTCTTATGGGCCACGAGTTCCTAATGGGCCTCAAGTTCGAGATCCATCATGGATGCCTATATAGAGAGGAGGCGGCATAGGGTCAAGTGTGATTTTGAATTCCGAAACCTAGCCACCACACCTCCTTCGCCCAAAACAAATGCAATTGTCGCTAGCACTTCGGCGCGTGGTGTTCTGCCCGTATGTGTGGATACCTTGGAGGCGTTGTTGCGAGGCTTCAACGCTAGGGCGATCCGCAACTGCGACGGCCACGGGAGCACTTGGAGGAGGCGCGAGACTAGTACGACTACAACCGCACCAACGCGCTACATCGACTCTTCTTCCACTGCTGCTGCGTCTAGTGGTAATCCGTAATCTATTACTAGCGGAGGTTCCTTGGTTGCGCGGTAGATTTTTTAATTTATGCTAGTGTAGCCTACCCGTGTTCCTACAGCCTCTGCAACATCTGGACAAATGTAACAACGACAAGCCGCGTTTCCGGTAAGGCCTTCTTCATCTATAAAAAGCAAATAAGGAAAAAGTGTTATCTTTAATCGCACAGTTGAGATTAATTTAACTATTGTGTTTCTGTAAGCAAATAAGGGGAAAAAATGTAAGAGCGGTTAATTCGCTTTAGCGTAGGAAAACATATGGTAAACAAGATAGCGATAGAGAGAAAGACTGACTATTTGGTTAGCTGAATAAATAGGTCATTTTATTTAAAGGAACAAGACTAACATCTGTTGTAAGAATTCAAGAAAAATCTAACTGAAATGGGCAGCAAGTGTTTACATCACAGTGTTTACATCTATGTAACAGTGCAAGGAATTGGTATTACAGATTGAGACAAAGTGAATGAAACAACATGGTTTACAGTACACCTGATCTTTAATGGTCAGAATTCCCAGTCATCAACTCTCATCCCCACGCCTTTACCCCTCTAGCCTAGTGTTTTTGTCCTATGAATTGATTGACTTTTTTAGACTAAAAATTACTCTATATTTCAACATTGCTAACATGTGACCTGAAAACTGGTCAGACAGTTATATTCAAACTTAGCTTCTTTTGGTCTTGTAGCTGTGCTAATTGTTCAGAGGGTTCATTGGATAAACTGTTAGCTTAATGATTACAGGACGACATCATTTTCCTGCACCATGGTTTATTCAGCGTATAGGTGACAGGTTTTCCATGGTAATTAAGCACTGCTTATGTTGGGACTTCCGCATGTGTGACCATACTGGAAGATCTAATTTGGATAATAGTATCTGCAAATACATGCGACAGTTTCCCTGCTTGGCCCCAATACCGATATATATATTGACTTCTAGCTGCTGTTCATTTTGTATTTGCTTCGCAACCTTAATGGAGTTTAACACTTCATAGATGTCAAGCCTGGGACAAAAACTTCTAATCGTAACTGTGCAAGAGCACTTCACTATCAACTATTCAAATGGCATGCTTGCATATTTGTTTTAAATCGTACTGGCCTGACTGTAACATATCATTTTGTCGTCTTCTTTTTTTTGTTTTGTTAGAATGATGAAAAGTACTGTTGCAGCGAAACCGGCTACCGCTTACCTTTGAAATGTGTAGAAGTACAAAATGGTGCAAAAGAAGGAAACAACAGCAAGCAAAGGAAGGTGTCAAACTGTGAAAGAACTTGCAAAAACTGTTAAGAAAGTGAGAATCAGATCTAGGCTTGTTCTAGTTTTTTTTTTTGGCAAAACTGGGCTCTGATCTCACACTTAAACAATAGAATACACTGACCCTTTTTTCTCAGTTTTTGACAGTGTGTGTCTTGGTCTTTAACTTTAGACCGATGCAGTGTGATGCAAATTCCAAATACTTACATAGATTGAAACTTCCCACTGTCCCAGTAAAAGGACTACATGTGCACCGTAAGAAAGCAAAGCATGTGTTGTATTTTTCTATAGTATTCCTAGTGAACAGAAAACCGCTCCTTTAATGTAAATAGAAGTCACTCATGCACACTGTATACAACGTTTACATTTTGCAGACTTGTAGATAGCGATAGAGAGAAAGACTGACTATTTGGTTAGCTGAATAAATAGGTCATTTTATTTGCAGGAACACGACTAACATCTGTTGTAAGAATTCAAGAAAATCTAACTGAAATGGGCAGTAAGTGTTTACATGTGTAAGCAATTAAGCATGGCTATGTTATACTGTTATACATAGGTTTATAGAGAGTAGAAAGGTAAGAGGGAAAATATGACCGAGCAGATGGGAAACTTACAGCCGTATCTTTTCATAAGCACACCGACGAAAATGACTATGATAGGTTCTGTTTGGTCAAGCTTATAAATGTAGCGATAGAGAGAAAGAATGACTATTTGGTTAGCTAAATAAATAGGTCATTTTATTTGCAGGAACACGAGTAACATCTGTTGTAAGAATCCAAGAAAAATCTAACTGAAATGGGCACGAAGTGTTTACATGTGTAAGCAATTAAGCATGGCTATGTTACACTGTTATACATAGGTTTATAGAGAGCAAAAAGGTAAGAGGGAAAATATGACCGAGCAGATGGGAAACTTACAGCCGTATCTTTTCATAAGCACACCGACGAAAATGACTATGATAGGTTCTGTTTGGCCAAGCTCATAAATGCGGTCGCCATCAAACTCAGACGCACGTTGTCCCCAAAGTGTCAGTTTAACCACATAATTGCTGTGTGACACAATGTTGCATGTGTTAAAGTAATACGCAAAATACACGAAAGACTCGTACGCAAATATGGAAAAAATTTCTGTAAAGAAATGAAACATAGTGTCTACATACCTAGCGTCTTTGAGGGCAATAATTCTCTTTAATGAAGGCACATTTTGGCTTGCACCTTGTACAGAAACAACATTCGAAACAGCTGTAACAATTCCAATGAAATCTACACATTAAAAGAAACATGGTAAACTGTGTGCGCAAAAGTATGTATGGTAAGTAAAGCGTAAACAAGTATTTATCTAGTAACGTACCAAGGAAGGGTCTATTTTCGCCAACATGATGCGTAAGGTCAGCAAACGGAATAAGGTTGTATGCGTACATAGGGAAATCTGGGGCAATTTGAGTCAGTTCTTCGATTTTAGTGTAGTAAGTAATCTCGATCATATATGCAGATCTATAGCTCAGATCTTCCTTATTAGAACACACTAAGAAACGACTCAAAGCATAGACATGTCCTCTTGAAGTGTGATCTTTAGCCTCTATATAGTCATCGGTATTTCAAAGATACATAGCACCACCCTGCAATTTAAAAATAATAAATTAAATCTGGCAGAACAATAATAGAGAAAAGAAGGTAAGATAAAGTAACGGAAAATACAGAGTAAACATCACCTGTTCATCTACCAGGACAAGATCAAGGTGCTGAATAGAACCAGTATCCACATTTCCACGGTACTCCCATAAGCGCGAAACTCTGACACATATCTTCCAGTGTTTGCTGGTTGGATTAACATCTGACAACATGTTATATGCCATCTGCACAGGAAAGGCAGCATTTTTTATTAACACAAAGCACACACAGTTTGTAGAAGCTAAATAGCAGCGCCCCTTTAAAAAAATGTGAGCTACATAAAAGATACTTGTTGGTTAATCTGTTATATACACCCGAAAAAGGAAAACTTGCAGGGAAGCTATAAGCATTTGTTCTATACAGTAGTTACACAGATGGTGTATTTTTAGACAGGAAAGTAAAACACGTAAACAATAAATATGTCATGCAACATCCATGTGTAGATTCTCTTACTGGGCTAAGCAACAATAAGAGTGCGTGATAAATAATTGAGTTATATGTATCCATGTAACAAAAGAACACCAACCTGTAGGTATAAAAAATAGATGAAACACCATAAGCCTCGAGTAGGAAAAAGGGCAGGTACATACGACCATATTAACATAAACTTGCATTACGTATAATATACAGAGCCGAACAGAGCTATGAGTAGCTAATCGATCGCAAAATCTCATGGTAAACGATATTTTTTGTTGTACAACCACATGAACCGTCATCATTTTCGATGAGAATCTTTAGGCCATCCCTCGACGTCACTCGTGAAACCGCAACATATAATTGTCCATGAGTGAAAACAGGTCTTCTAAGATACAGCCCAACAGTTTGAAGCGTTTGCCCTTGACTTTTGTTAATGGTCATTGCATAACATAGTTTAATTGGGAATTGTCGACGTTGCAATCTGAAAGGCCATCTTGCGTTTCCGGTAGTTAAGGTTATGCGAGGTATGTACACACATTTACCAGCGGCTGATCCAGTAATGATCTTTGCTTCCACTATAAAATCAGCGAGCCTTGAAACTACAAGACGTGTTCCATTACATAAGCCGCTAGACTGATTTATATTTCTTAGGAGCATGATTGGAACACCTATCTTAAGGATTAATCTGTGCTGAGGAAAATTGTTTGCATCTATAGAATTCAAGAGTTCTGTGGGGTAAAGAAGATCAACTTCAGTTGTTGTATCAACAAATTTTGAAATACTATCACAACTGAGGTATTCTATTTGTTCGCCAGGTACTTGACTTAAAACAAAGGAATTGATTTCGTCAGCAACCTCATTAGTAGGCGATAGTATGGCACGGCTTTGCAAATAAGCAGTGTTAGAAAATTTTTCCTCAAAGTCAGTGTATATAGACTGCACTATAGCTTGAATTTTATCTGTATTTGTTATAATCAAGTGATCATGAGGTATATCTATCCAAAACGGTTCAACCTCACCGCACGTAGTCGTGATAGAAATGACCATCGCCGAGATTTATAATCCATTGGCTAAATTCAGCAGCGGCCGTTTTTTCAGTCAAGTTTCTATATTCAGAAGATAGGCGCATATTAATTGTTAATGGCAATACTTCAATAAAATTCCATAGAGGCGAATTTGTAATGGAAGCGTTAACTATTTGAGATCTAGTTCCCCCTTCAATAACCGGTAAAATTTGCCTCAGATCACCTCCAAGGATAAACACCTTACCGCCAAACGGCATGTTACAAGCAGCAGTATTCTCCACAGCTAAAATATCTCGAAAAGTTCGATCTAATGTTTCAAAGCTTTTTCTATGGGCCATAAAAGGTTCGTCCCAAATAATCAGTGGGCTAGAGCGGATTAATTCACCTAGCATAGTTCCTCTTTTAATATCGCAAATACTGGTTTCAATCAAGATCAAGGGAATTTTAAAGCGAGAATGGGCATCCTACCCCAAGGCAACAATAATGAAGCAACTCCAGAAGAAGCGACTGTCAAAACAATCATTCGAATAGATCTTAAATATGATGCAAGTGCATTCCATAGGAAAGTTTTACCAGTCCCGCCATAACCGGATACAAAAAAGAAACCAGGTTGTTTGGTAGTAACACGCGAAACTATACTATCGAAAGCTTTTTTTTGTCGAATTGAGGTGGCACACAAATTGCTAGATTCGATAATAAGGCTATCAATATCGTATGACATTTCCTCATCTACAACAAGACAAACACAAACAGGATCACTATTACTACTACGTAGGCAAATTAAAATCGATATTTTAGCTCCTCTTTTTGCGAATAGAGATGACAATTCGTCTAACAAATGATCTCTAAGATCTGTAGAAGGAACAATATATGACAAATTATGCATAGATTGCCGTAAACGATACTGGAAGTCATCAGCTAGGTCAGGGAAAAAACTCTCAAAGAACGCACGCTCATCATTAATGTCGCAGTAAATTAGCATCGTGACAAATAGATGCCTAAGTTGATACGGTGTACCCCATGTGGAAGCCTCTCTAAAACCACTATGCCATTCGCTATCGTCTCCTAAGAGGCCACGCGCAGCGCACGCGGCCTTGAACGTATCATGGACAACGCACTGGAATGTGCGAATATCTTCGAAGCTCCGTGCACCTTTAACTACCATAAGAAGCATCCTTAGAAAATACCGTTCGCCAGCAGAAGGATGTACAAAGTAAAGGTGACCTATTTTTGTCCCACTCTGTCTCTTTTTCCAAGATCTAGTATTATCATCCCAGCACCATCTTGTAGGGAAATCACAGTAAGTGAGACTTCTAGCGTCAGCATAAGTTCTATTTGAAACGAACCATTCAGTGAGCATAGTCTTTCTAACAAAATTACTGGAAACCATACGTGCAAGATTTGCATTAGGATGTATGGTGATGTTGTTCATATTAGGCAAATGCACAACAAGGCGTTCTACAGAAGGGAAGTGTCTATGGATGTCAAAACCTAGCATTCTCCAGACCGCATCTTGCTCACATATATATCTACAATCAAGGTACTCTTTAACCTCATTTACATTTGATGTGTCACAGTCGTATGGAGCATCTTTTCCTCTCGCAAGCCTTGTGAGATAGATTTTTGCAGAGTCCTGGCCTTTGGTAACATATTTAAAGAGGTATTTAAGGACATTCGTTTTGTTACACCACTCTAAATTAATATGGGCACCATATTTTTTTAAGAACATATTGTATGGAACAACCCACCTATTGTCCAAGTGAATATTCCCTTTTAAGATAAAGCGGCCATTGTTAGGGCGTTTGTAAATCGCGAAACCATCTTTGTCTATTGATGTTTCATCTTGAAATGACTTTGGATAAAATTTTGAGCAAGAGCCGTTTTTCATGCATGGACACCTATCATTGAGAGTGCCGCATGGACCGTGCATCATGTGTTCTGAGACTAAAGTGTATCCTAAAAGATCAGTCTCGGGATCGGGTATCTCAGCACTAATAAAAGAATCAATATGTGTAGGCGTTGGTTCAGTAGTATCTCTAGATAGCCAAACGATTATGTGAGCGTGGGGAAGACCACGCTTTTGGAATTCGATAGCGTGCAACACTATCGAAAACAAGGAAAGGCGAGTTAGATGACAGTACAGAAATAGAATGTAGCTAAACTGCAAGAAACGCAAAGGACAAGTAAGCAGCAAACAGCGGAGAGGCACATACGCACGTCAATTGGACCAAACGCAGTACCATCTTTGATGTCGTCCAGCATTTCCTCAAGCTTCATGTTATATACTCTGTCAACGATATCAGCTCGATCGGTACTACGCTGGCCTGGTTCAGATCGTAAAGCATCCGAAATTTCTGGCCACTTAGGATTACACGTAAACGTAATAAATAAGTCATGTGGGCCATGGACACGACATATTGCAATAGCGTCATGGTAGTTTTGAATCATGTACCGACGACCACCAGTATGACTTGCAGGTAGGACTATACGTTTACCAACATCGCAACCATCTATAGACCCGCCTGCAACAGCATCGGCTACACCTTGCAAACTTTCTACACGTATTTCATCTTGGTGGTCTAATATATATTGTACTCGACATTCATCTACACAGGCACGGGCATCCACCTTTATCTGCGATGAGAGGCGACCACATTTAAGATACGGATTTGGTTGGTTCTTTCTATAGTGGAAACAATAGCGGAAGTAATCCTGCATCGTCATCTTTTGGCGTATACCTGACTCGGTATGATTGACACCGATATAGGGTACACCAATCTGGAAACCCCGTTCACCATACAGAAATAGCAATGGATACTGTAAAGCCATAAAGGCCGGATGCAAAGGAGATATGCGCTGTAGCCCACGTTCTTTGTTGTGGATTACAATATCTCGTTTATAGGTCTCTAGAGTAAAATCACCAACAACCAACAAAGCCAATTCATCACAGCTAGGTAGATTATCTTGAATGGATCACCTGGTCTTGCTCCAATAATTCTTATACCCAAAGAATCATTACGAGATCGCTAATCGGTCTCTCGCGAGCCTAAACTGTCTAACCAAAGGATTATGCTCGTCAAGAAGCTTTATAAGACCAGCAACTATGGAAGAATCTAAGATCCCCTCAGTATGTTCTGTCCGGTCTAATGCACGCATTCTATTATAAACCTCATTGTCAGTATCATATATATAAAGCTCTACAAATCTAGGATGACTATCCGAAGGAGGAAGCAAAGAACCAATGCGATGATGTACTTGGCCATTAATTTTAAAAACATATGGGCCTTGACCCGTATTCATGGAGTTGTCTATATTGGCACCCATGGATGTGAATGCAAACAGACAGTTGTACTAGCGTATGCTACGCATAAAATTCTTGCATCGAGCATCACCATCGAACCTCAAAAGGTAAGCTAGGAAAGGTGGAGGGTCTCTAAAAGGAGGGATATAGACCTTACCACCTTTACAACAATTATTATACACGAATCTCTGTCCCCTAACAGAAGAATTCCTCTTTGATCTCTCACAGAACCAAAACACCGCACTGCAGTGGGCACATTCATACTCAGGTGGTCCATAGTACGATCTGCCTGGATAAGAAGCTTTGTTGCACAACCAAAAGAGACGAAGACTAAGCATCAAACAAAAGAAAAGAAGCAACAAGAAGGAAAGTAAGAAACAACACATGGCCACGCGAAAGCAAGCGTAAATACCTTTAATGGCATCGATATATTCCTGAGGGAGGCGTGGGCACGTTCAGGCAACAAACCTAAAACGGCCATATGCACGAAAAAGCAGGGAATAAGGGGAAAATAGCAAGGTAAATATGTTTATTAAAGAGAGAAAACAAAGGAATCTATATACAACAGTCGTAGTAACAATATAGATAGATAGAAAGAATCGAAAGCGGTTGAACGGCGGTGACGAGCAAGCACCCTTCTTCGTTTTTGCCTATTACGCGTGCATCATCGCAGGGACAATAGGACAACATATCGATCCTAACGAATTAAATCAAGAAGGGAAAATGTTGGTTCCCAGAAAAAAGCACGAAGTAAAAACAAAAACAAACATCGATGGCTACCCACGTGTTCTTGCGCAGGCAGCAGCAACCTGGGACATGGACATATCGTCGCAATCATCTGAGTAAGAGTATAATAGAACAAAGACAGTAAGAAACGAATAAAAAGAAAAAGATAGGAAATGTCCGCAGCAGAAACACGGGAACCAAAGATCAATATAAGACTAAACGAAACACAAAAAAATTCAGTACCTTCAACAGGGTGTGAGCAACGAAGCATAGAAATCGCCGATGAAGATGAAGAAGGATGACCAGGGTCCATAACAAGAACGGAGTCACAGAAAAGCTATATGTAAAGTTTGGAAAAATGCATGAGCAAACCGCACCTTTTTTTTGTATGAACAAATCGTACAAAGAAATCAAAACTATAGCACACACGTAAAAGAGGTAATCGGAACGTTAAAGACGCAAACTCAAGTCTAGAGGTGCGAAGAAACCTAAGAGGTACGAATTCGATGTAAAGACAATGGCAGCAGAACTGGAACGGAATAGGGACGAGATAGTGTTTACGTCAATATATTCTATAATAAATCATAGGAATACAAATACAACGATAAGTATATATCATAAGCAGAGGTAAAATTATATAGCAGGAATCGAGGAAAGGCATACGCCTATATCGAGCATACAAAACAGAGAAAAAAAGTCGCACTTACTTTTACAAAGGCAGGACAAACCGCAATGACGACGACGATCCGTTACAAAGATAAACAAAACCTACAATCACAGAAAAGAGCAAGAAAACAAAACATCATTAGACAGAGAGAGCAAAAGAAGACATACGGGAGGGTGGAAGAGAAGACAACACAACCAAGCATACATAATGAACAGAGCGAACACAAGCATTAAAAAAAAAGGAAGTATAAGGACGCACGAATGAACTATGAATAAACAACGAAAAATACAATTACGAAGAAGTAGGCTACAGGAAAAGTAGGCGAAAATATAGCATAATATAGAACGCCGAAAAAGACTGAAAAAGGAGAATAGGATAGGCGGAAAAATAAAGTAGACAGAGATACTAAAAGAACTACATTGGCGAGGGCGATGAGGAGAAACGCGAGAAGAAAAGACCAATCGAAACAAATCGGGAGCGCCCACAGAAAAAGCATCAAAACAAACGAATCGGAACGAATCGGGGAGCGACCAACGAAAAAAAGCATTAAAAAAAGGAATCGGAACGGATCGGGTAGCGGCCAACAGGAAAAGGCATGAAAACAAAGGAATCGGAAGAACACCAACGGGCTAAAGACAACATTAATAATGGAGAGGCATGGCAGAAACAGATACAGATCCGAGGGAAGGATTTCGTAGAGGGAAACAAGACACAAGAAGAAGCGTGATGACCGAAATGAGGACGAAGCAGTAGCGCTGGAAGTGATGAAGGCAAACGCGGACGGAGACGAGTAAACAAAATGGGCTGACACAGTGATAGGGTAGGCTGATGGTCCATTTTATGGCACAGGCGAGGCACGAGAGCTCATAGTAGCTGGCTCACTCTGTGTATACCTCTATCCGGCCGAAAGGCTATTCGGACGGACGGATTTAGCAAAGATCAACTCGCGAACGCACGCCGAGACAATCCAACGACCCAAAAATGACGAGCGAGCCGATGACCGAGAAAAAAGAGGCCGCGTGCACAGGCCGCAACGGCGCACTCCACCCATGGCCATTAAATGCGTACAAGAAATTAAAGACGCAAACGCGAGCAGCGAAGCGATCAAGCCTCGAGCGCATCGCTTCTCGGCTCATCGGACGCTGCACATCAACCAGAAGAAATCCAACGGTCTGAGCTAGCGCCAACGACGCGAGAGAAGACAATGGGCAGAACTGGGCATTGAATGCGGCCCAACCAACTGAACAGGCGCACGCACCGGGAGTGAAACCAACTTCCGAGCGCATCGGGCAAGCCATCGGACAGCGCACATGCACCCAAGCAAAATCCCACGACGCCAGGCCATGACAACAACACACGAATAGGAAAGAAGATCGGACGTTGCGCAACAATCAACGATGGCATCCAACGAACCAGGGAAAAACGGTGACGTAGCGAGGCTGAGAAGCTCCCATCGCTTTCTATGATATAAATTTTGCCACTATATTTCTCTATGATATATAGAGTTTTATCTATATTTCTACTATTTAGTTTCCTCTTACAGAATTTAATTTCACTTTATAACTTGTTGGGCTGCCTCAACTCCCACTCCTAGCATCCGCACGCGTGTGGCTGAAGCGTCGACCACCAGTGCGGAGCCCGGCGTACGGTTAATCCTATTGAGTGTCTGATCCAAAGTTGTTAATACCATTTCGGTACCACCCATACCGGCCGGTATATACCGTACTGCCGCCTAAAGCGGTACGTAAAAGCATGCGTACCATACCGACGAAAATACCGGTCATACCAGCTTGATACCGGCCATACCGGTGGAATTAATAATACCGTCTATTGAACTATATGTTATATTTGATAGTACTACTATGTATTTGAAATAATGCTACAAGTGATATTTGGTGTGCATATAATTAAACAAATATATACTTATAAATATATATACTCTTGTTATTATATTAAATTCGAAACGGTACACCGGTATAGACCATACCGGAACATACCATTTCAAGAACCAAATTAGTATGGCATCCGATACGGTATTGACAACTTTGATATGATCAACTAGGAAGGAGGAGGACAACTTTGGTATGCACCATCAGCGGATCAGCCCATCACAGCCTCACAAGGAAGATGCTTTTTATTTTATTTTATTTGAAGAACCAAAAAAAAAATAAAGAAAAAAGTGGATGATTGGCTTCGCCCGGGTTCGAACCGGAGACCTTCAGTGTGTTAGACTGACGTGATAACCAACTACACCACGAAACCATCTTGCAAGCTCTGCCACTATAGCAGATAAATAACAGCAGAAATCATTAACGGAGCATCTCGCCTCTTCTATCGATTTACTTCCCCTCGACACGCAAGAGGCCTGAAGCATGAAGCGACACCTTTATTTTCTGAGTCAACATACGCATACAGAGACAGAAGTGTACGGTCGTTATCCGGGTAGCAACAATATGCTGCAAGTTCATGAATACTATCCCCTCAATATCATATCGATTTACATGCTCAAACAATATTTGGATGTTCCAGAATGCTAGAAACAATAGCATGGGAGACTGGGAGTAGATACTACTAGTGTGTACTATGGACTGCGGAGTAATAATCTTCGCTTTCCGGTTTCCATCCCTGCACACAGCTTCGTGTTCACCCGAAGCTTCCGAGCCGTGCCAATGCGCGATCACTAGCGCGACAACACCATCGACCCTATGGCGCCACGACCCACATCGCGCGCACGCACGCGTGCGTCGTGCGTCGCTTTCTTCTTCCCCTCCCGATATCCTCTCAGTCTTTGGCGTTGTCTTCGTCCCCTCCCTCCTCCTCCTCCTCGCCGCCGCCTATGAGTTGCTGCTCTCGCCGCCTCCTTCTGATGCGCCTCCTTGCTCGCCATTGCCCAGCCGCTCTTGCGCCGCCGGCTGTTCTTTGCTCCCCTCTCTCCTTTCCTCCCCCAAACCAAGATCCTCTTCTCCCTTTCTCCCCCAAACCCAGAACCGCTCCTCCCCCCGAAACCACAGACGCTTCTCCCTTCCTGAAGCATCCCCAAACACCAGATCCGCTTCTCCCTTCCTCCCCCCCACCCAGATCCGCTCCTCCCTTCCGAAAGTTTGCCTGTCGTTCGCTTACTAAATTTATATGCTTGGATGTGGCTTGTAGGGATTTACCTACCACTAGAAACCCGCGCGCGCCTTGGCGCGCGGTGTTGGACGAAGCTATGCTGATTATGAGTGTAAACGATGGTTGTCTAATAAAGTTTGCTGCATTTGCTGCATGCAGCATATATTAGGTAGCAAGGGTACAGCTGTTTCAGATTGTAAGTAACATAGTACAAAGAAACGCACAAATTGTTTGATTGTAAACAATATAGCAGAAGAAACGCACAACTGCTTTTTGATTGTAAGTAACATAGCGAAAAAATTGTTTGATTGCAAGTAACATAGCAGAAAACGCGTTAGTAGGCGTCACTGCATATAGCACGCAGGAGGTTCCAAAAGGACAGCGTGTTTGTAGTGTTGTAGAGGAGGTTGCATCAGAAACATACATAAGAAGGGCATATGGCGCCGATAGAAAGGAAGACACAGTTTCAGTAGTCTGCAAAAAGTGGTGCATCGATCATAGGATAAACGTGTTGCGTGGAAGCAAAACATACTACTCGCGATAAGCTTGTATCTGCCAGGTGCAGCTGCCAAAAAACGGGACATAGTAAAATTAGGTGGTAAGTTGTATGAAAAACATCTTTTTTGAGTAAAACGAGTAATTGGTGTTAATTGTTGGATATATTAGTAAGCGTAATATACCAGAATTTATTTCTTGAGCTGACTGCCAGAACTCTTTTGCGCGACATCAGTACAGGTTGATATGTCTTTAGCTATCTGCTGTTCTGGCCTGTGAAGTTTAAATTGCGTATAAGCAAACACCTTTTATAGCCCTAAACAAATTACAAACATCTAATAAATGGAATACATGAGAAAATATGTTACACGGTGGATAGACATCATTTCGTGTACGAATTAGCTACTAATATGATCCTATAACAGAATTAGCTACTAATATGACTCTGGAACAGAAAATGCTGAATATATTTGTGGGAAAGAACTACTTTGTAAGGATAATGGGTCTATATAGTAGACGACAACAGTATTAGTGTGTGCAGTTGTTTCTAAAGTAGAATCTACGATAGCGTGATAGCCATAATGTGCGTAGCTGAATAATATAACTACAAGCAGCAGATGGTCGTATGACTTTGGGTCTGTATCTTGTACGAAACAACCGTTCTAAATAGGGTATATGTACATCGTGTGATAGGAATTATATAAAACTGTTAGACTGTATTCGGGAGTGAATAGAAAGCAGTGAAAAGCACTTACATGGACTGTAGCTTAGTCTGATGGAAACCAAGTGGATTTGTTTCGTCGATGGCGAAAGCTTTCCTTTTTGAGCAGGGATCAGTCTGTGTGTGCTATAAGCAACTTGCAGGCAATTAGTTATCTATACATTTTATCTGGGCTTTTGCAGAAACGAAATGTATGAACAAAAACCTAATATAGTATGTAACGAATTAAAAGAGGACAATATGATGTGAGTTATTACCTGTGTGGAGGCAGATTGACTGTCAAAAAGCCTTTTGCGAGTAGAAGAAAGTGTAGTATATGGTTCATTGGCGCTGATAGCACGAGATAGCATCGTGTTTATGGTAACCACATTGGTAGAAATAATAAGTACTACATCAGTGATTTAGAAAGGATGATGAAGAGGCCATACCTTTGCTGTTTTTCTGCCTCGCTGCTACATATCTGCTGTGGAGGGGGCGGTGTTTGCTACGATAGTTTAATACAAAACGAAATTGGCAGCGTGAGAGAGAGGAAGCAATGGAACCATGCTGAATAATTAACTAATAAGAAACACAATTTATTTGAAATAATAATGTACATATAAATTTTTGAGAGAGAGGAAACAGCTGAACCATGTCAAATAAACAACTGATAAGAAACATAACTTATCACAAATAATAATGTAGGTATAAACTTTAAGGTATACCAATGTTCCACACAATTTTTCTATATGAGCAAACTAAGCCTCTTAATAAATGCGTTGTGGTCTGACTTTTAAGTATTTTTTTTGGTAATACATTCATAATAAATAGCTTTGTAGCAAACTGCACCGGGTACATATAAATTTGAAGGTAGACTAATCTTGTACACATTTTTTCTATATGAATAAATTAAGTTTCTTAATAGGCACGTTGTGGCCTGACTTTTAAGTTTTCTTTTGTAATACACTAATAATAAATAGTTTTGTACCAAAGTATATCAGGAACATATAAACTTTAAGGTATACTGGTGTTGCACACTATTTTTTCTATACGAAGAAACTCAGCTTCTTAATAGATAACGTTGTGGTTTGACTTTTAAGTATTTTTTTTGTTAATACACTGATAATAAATAGCTCTGTAGCAAGCTGTTCCAGGTGGCGTATTTCGCAGCTGTTCAGTACAATATGAACATATGACAGCTCAGAATTTGAAGGGGTAAAAGCATGTTTATACCTCTAAAGGAGAGTTTATCGGTACGTCTGAAGTCACGATCTGTAATGAAGATGATATAGGATTTGGAGGACCAGTGACGCGAGGTATCGCAGATTGTCTCCCTAACGCGACTATGATACGGCTGACCTGATAACTTTTTTTTGGACCCTGGAAGCTTTTTTCGGTGATGCTAACATGCCAGGTGTATTTCTTGGTAACAATCTGCGCTATATCCGGCGGTATGTCGCCCGCTCCATGATTTGATTTAAGTACTGCACCAACCTGTTTTCCAACAACTTGTTGTCCGATATCACCGAACAACATAAATTCGGCATTAGCTGTTCCGTCAGTACCAATCACGCAGAGTTTATACCTGCAGATAAGCAATAAAATGCAAGTTAAATAACGTGTTGATAAAGGAATAGGAAGCTATGAAACATCCATGGACTAATTACCTTGGTTTTGCGGTTCTACAAAGACAAGATGAGCATTTGTACGATGTGCCATCTGGAACAGACTTTCTGCTACATTTGTTACAGGAGAAGAACCACCAACTTTGTGCAGGGCTGAGCTTAGCAATAGTAACAGTGCACCTGAGGCCGGTAGGCTATGTACAGACATCACTTACAGTTTCAGCGTCTATGTAAGGACAGGTTGTAAAAATGGTAAAGTAGATAAGTACATAAAAATACTTAACTGGAAAGTCATAAGGGTTAATTTCTAGAATTTCTTGAACTGTTTTTTCCTCAGCTAGTGTAGTAAGAGCGGTGGCCTGTGGGATATGATCTCGCAAGACGATGCGTGATACGGGTTCGAAATTTGCATGCGCCTGCCGACGGAAGAAATTGTTTAGGTGAATCCGGAATAAAAGTCTAAATACAGCACAATTTTGATTTAAGAAAACATATGTAACCAGGAATGCATACCTGCTTTTTAAGGCTGCAGCCTCTGCAACATCTGGACAAATGTACCAACGACAAACCGCGTTTCCGGTAAGGCCTTCTTCATCTATAAAAAGCAAATAAGGAAAAAGTGTTATCTTTAATCGCACAGTTGAGATTAATTTAACTATTGTGTTTCTATAAGCAAATAAGGGAAAAAAATGTAAGAGCGGTTAATTCACTTTAGCGTAGGAAAACATATGGTAAACAAGATAGCGATAGAGAGAAAGACTGACTATTTGGTTAGCTGAATAAATAGGTCATTTTATTTAAAGGAACAAGACTAACATCTGTTGTAAGAATTCAAGAAAAATCTAACTGAAATGGGCAGCAAGTGTTTACATCACAGTGTTTACATCTATGTAACAGTGCAAGGAATTGGTATTACAGATTGAGACAAAGTGAATGAAACAACATGGTTTACAGTACACCTGATCTTTAATGGTCAGAATTCCCAGTCATCAACTCTCATCCCCACGCCTTTACCCCTCTAGCCTAGTGTTTTTGTCCTATGAATTGATTGACTTTTTTAGACTAAAAATTACTCTATATTTCAACATTGCTAACATGTGACCTGAAAACTGGTCAGACAGTTATATTCAAACTTAGCTTCTTTTGGTCTTGTAGCTGTGCTAATTGTTCAGAGGGTTCATTGGATAAACTGTTAGCTTAATGATTACAGGACGACATCATTTTCCTGCACCATGGTTTATTCAGCGTATAGGTGACAGGTTTTCCATGGTAATTAAGCACTGCTTATGTTGGGACTTCCGCATGTATGCAGATGACCATACTGGAAGATCTAATTTGGATAATAGTATCTGCAAATACATGCGACAGTTTCCCTGCTTGGCCCCAATACCGATATATATATTGACTTCTAGCTGCTGTTCATTTTGTATTTGCTTCGCAACCTTAATGGAGTTTAACACTTCATAGATGTCAAGCCTGGGACAAAAACTTCTAATCGTAACTGTGCAAGAGCACTTCACTATCAACTATTCAAATGGCATGCTTGCATATTTGTTTTAAATCGTACTGGCCTGACTGTAACATATCATTTTGTCGTCTTCTTTTTTTTGTTTTGTTAGAATGATGAAAAGTACTGTTGCAGCGAAACCGGCTACCGCTTACCTTTGAAATGTGTAGAAGTACAAAATGGTGCAAAAGAAGGAAACAACAGCAAGCAAAGGAAGGTGTCATAAACTGTGAAAGAACTTGCAAAAACTGTTAAGAAAGTGAGAATCAGATCTAGGCTTGTTCTAGTTTTTTTTTTGGCAAAACTGGGCTCTGATCTCACACTTAAACAATAGAATACACTGACCCTTTTTTCTCAGTTTTTGACAGTGTGTGTCTTGGTCTTTAACTTTAGACCGATGCAGTGTGATGCAAATTCCAAATACTTACATAGATTGAAACTTCCCACTGTCCCAGTAAAAGGACTACATGTGCACCGTAAGAAAGCAAAGCATATGTTGTATTTTTCTATAGTATTCCTAGTAAACAGAAAACCGCTCCTTTAATGTAAATAGAAGTCACTCATGCACACTGTACTATTCCTAGTGGGTCCAAGAGCAGATCATGTTGACTTCGAGTGTGCGCTCCGCTCCGATCATCACCGAACATGGTACTATTTGTCCAGAAGAAACTCTACCTTAGGCAAAAATTGTCGTCGTTACTATTTCTTTACTAAACATTTCCATGCATGTTTTCTTAGGAGAGGAGGTGGCGCTGTCAAAAGCTTACACTGATGGACATTACAGACAGGATATGTGATGGACTGCAGCCAACAGCAGCGCAAGGTTTGTATAGCTCATGTACTGTTTAAGTTGGATAAATCAATTTCAGAATGGCATGCAAATAGTTGAAACAGTGAAAACATTTACACTTTGTGGTAAACTGATGTATCAATGTTAAATTTTGAGGGAAGTACCATAGAGTGCTACTTATTTCGGAGGGGCTCATCGAAAGAATTCCAGAAATGTATGCACTCATTCAGGTAGTAATTGTTACGACTATATGATTGGTTCGACAATTGGATTCCTTTTAAGGGCCTGTTTGGGACTGCTCTGCTCCAACTTTTGCAGCTCCGCTCTTAAACTTGCCTGCCAAATAGGTCCAGCTCCAGAAACTCTACTCCAAGAAAAAGGTGGAGTTTTGGGCCAACTCCACGTTTTTCAGGGAGCTCCTCAAGGGGTACTCCAGAAACCAACGTTTTGTATCTCCTCGTGGAGTTCGGGGGTAATTACCCACCACTGCCACTAATTACACAAGGTAACGATTCGTTCTTTTGTTTCCGTCTCCCACCCGACCCCGACCTTTTCACGCGCCCGAGCCGTCCTTCCCCACCGGCGCTTCTTCCTCCCCCAACCCTAGCTCGCGCGCCTCGGTTCCGGCCGCCACGGCGAGCACTCGACGAGGTGATGGACGGAGGTGATAGATCGAGCGATCCTCTACCGGATGACCTATTTTCTGGCCCCCAAATCTCCTCCTTTCTTTCTTCCCCAACTGAGCAAGACGCTACTGCTGCCGCCACCGTTAGCCTTGGCGGCTCGCGGCGCCAAGGTGGGGCTGCCGAGGCCTCTCGGTGGCTCGCGCCGCCGCCCGTCCTGGCTGGGCGCCATCGCCGCGCCGTGTCGGCCGCCGGCCGAACAGGCCGGCCGCCCACACGCGGTGGCCACGGGCGGCCACCCACCACCACCTGCGGGACCCAAGCAACGGCCGCCATGGGGTGGTTCCGGCCGTCCAGCGCCCTACTGGGTCTGCTCCACGGAAACGCACAGCACCAGCGAAGAAGAAAGATGAACAGGTATTGCTCCTTCCTATAAAATTTCAATATGACCTTCATGATGCCACAGATGAGCACAGAAATGTTCTACGACCTTCATGATTTATTGGTTGGAAGGTATGGTCTGAAACCATCGTTACATATGAACACTCAGGAGATGTTGGCAGTGTTCTTATTTGTATGTGCTGGAAATGAATCTAATAGAAAAACACAAAACCGGTTCAAGCACTCGGGTGAAACTGTTCATAGGAAATTTGATGAGGTACTCAATGCTTTGATGGAAATGTCTAAAGATTTTATTAGATCAAAGAACCCCAAATTCCCAACTGTTCATAGAAGGATAAGAGATGACCATAGAGCATACCCACATTTCAAAGATTGCATCGGTGCTCTAGATGGTACTCATATTCGAGTTTCCTTGCCACCTGATGATCAAGTAAGATATATTGGAAAGTCTGGTATACCTACTCAAAATGTTCTAGCAATTTGTGACTTTGATATGAGGTTTACTTATGTGTCGACGGGACAACCGGGATCTATGCATGATACTAGTGTCCTGTATAACGCAATAAGAGTGGATGAAAGCTTTTTTCCACACCCTCCAAAAGGTATTACAAATGTGAACTGATATTTTTTCGTAAATTATTGTTTGATCAAATATTACAAATGTGAGCTGATTTTTTTCCCTAAATTATAGGCAAGTATTATGTTGTCGATGCGGGATATCCTAATCGTCCAGGATACCTCTGTCCTTATAAAGGTGAGAGGTATCATATGCCGGAGTGGCATAGAGGAATGGAACCAAAGACTCCAAAAGAAAGGTTCAATCGTGTTCACTCATCCATCCGCAATGTTATTGAGCGATCATTTGGAGTGCTAAAAATGAAATGGCAAATTCTCTATAAAATGCCGCCCTACCCGATGTTCAAGCAAAAAATGATATTTGTCACTACTATGGTCCTTCACAACTTCATTCGTGAGCATGGCGGTGAAGACTTGGACTTCGCTCTGTTCGACCGTGATCCAAATTTTGTTCCAACGATTCCTGAAAGGTATCACAAATATGTAGCTAGATCAAATGGGTCTACTACAGAACCGAATGCTCCTACTATGGATGTATTCCGTGATGAGTTGGCCACCGCTCTTTCTCTAGCTTGGAACTAGAATTATGTATTGGCCACTACTATCTAGTTATCTATGGACAATTATTTCTATTCGAATGATGGACTTTGTTAATTATCTATCATTAGTTATCTATGGACAATTATTTGTATTCGAATTATGGACAATTATTTGCAAAAATGAGTTCTAATGATTTACTTATAATATTTCAAAGTTTAATCTAATTAGCAGTGCACAAAAAATAAAGGATTTGCACACAATTAAAGCAATTCCGACAAACATTCCGCGCGCAAATCAATTGCCGACACGCGCGGGCGCAAGACACGGACACTGACGCGTGGGTCCCAGCCGTCAGCGAAAATCGCCTAAATCGCCACATACATCAAATTAACAAAATATTTGTTTTTTGGTTTTCTCCAATAAATTAAATGCGATTATAATATTTTACATCATATTTGAATAGGTAAAAAAATTATTCGGTTACAGATGCTCCACATACATCAAAACATACACCAAACATCATTCAGGGGCATATTAGACCTTTCTCAGAGAAACCTCATGTTCCTGGAGTTAGAGCTAGGCTGCGTGCCAAACAGGACCACTCGCTCCAGAAACTCCACAGTGGAGCTGCTCCATGGTGGAGTTAGTGGAGCAGA
This sequence comes from Ampelocalamus luodianensis, assembly GCA_036346255.1. Classification (NCBI taxonomy): domain Eukaryota; kingdom Viridiplantae; phylum Streptophyta; class Magnoliopsida; order Poales; family Poaceae; genus Ampelocalamus; species Ampelocalamus luodianensis. Next base: position 74,917,290 of record CM070617.1, on the reverse strand, counting down.
GCTAGAAAAACTAGAGCAGAGCGGTCCCAAACAGGCCCTTAGCGATTTGTTTTATCACTGTTGTTAAAACATTACTACTCTACAGCAGTAAAGCTCCTAAGAATGATATTCCATCGAAACTTTCCCTGTGGGCTGCAGCCTTGTTTAGATTCTTACCATATTTGTTTTATGGTAAATTTAAGTACATCATGCACATGCTATTCTAGAGTATAACATCAAAATAGCTATACTACACATTGTATCCTGCTTTCGATTGGTGCTTCAATGCTGCGTGTCTTTGAATAATACAGGGGACAATGCATTCACGCCGAAACATTTCCAGCACTAACGAGTTGTTCGAGTTGCTGTCTGCCAGCCTCCATGGTCTTTCTGCCTGTATTGTCCGGTCTAGGATCTGTGTGCCCTCCTGGTTAGTTCAAGTTACTGTGTATTGTCCACCTCTTTTCCATGTATAGATACCCAAACTCGCTATATAGGCTATGGTGATTAATATAAGGACTAGATAGGTCCAGATATGGACAGTCCATCCTTGTCTTGTTTTCACATAGTATAAATAGCACTTAGTGAATCATGTATCTGATCTGCACGTTTCGGTACAAATTTTATTGTCTCGCTGTTTAGTACATACTCTGTTAGAAGAAACAGTACAGAACCAACAAGTATTCACATAATATAGCTACCATTTAATCAGTACATCCGAGCGGATGCCCGCAGGCATTAGCCCAAAACGAGACGCACATTACACATGCTAGGTCCAAAGAAGTACTCATTGTTCGTAATCCTCATATGACTCGTGCTCGACACGGGCGAAGCGAAGCGCGCCTTCCATCCTAGTATCTTAGAAGTAGCATTCCTCCAGAAGGCGGCAGCAGCAGAGAGCGGACAAGCTGCAAATAGGACAGAAAAGATCTTCTAATTATGCATGAGACCAAACATTATACCGCAGATGAAGAGGGGTTCATAAAAAAAATGTGACTGAAATACTGAATGACATGTTTGATTTATCAATGTCTTATTTCTTACTGCTATTTTGAAGCTAACTCTGCCTACCATGCTGTAAGCCGGATTTTTTTGCCGATTTAGCGCTGTTGCAATCGGTAATTACAGAAGTAGCATCCGCGCGCGAAAAATTTACAGTTTTGACACCATGTCTGCATGGTGACCAGCCGAATTTGACCTGGACATGACACGTGGCGAAAAATAGCCCAAGACCGGCCAAACTTGGCTCATCTGGCCCGTGGCTGGCCATTTTTTGCCACGTCGTGTCGAGACCCGGATTTACACATCCGAAACTCTCTGTGTATTCTGAACTAGTCCCAGATCAGTAGCTAGCTCACACATGAAACAGTGATAAAATACCATCTATTTATCGATTTAACTAAAAAGATCCCAAAATAACAAATAGTAATAATAGTTGGATCTTATGGTCAACGTTTACTTAACTTGCCATGCAGGGTTAAAAAACAAATAAACTCTTCCAGCGGAACGGAAAAACTTGAGAAGATCAATCAACATGCTCACTGACAATCGAGTGGAGAACGCCTTCTAATTCGCAAAGTCTTCATAGTACTCCTTTTCGAAGAACTCTTGAATAGCTTGATATTCTTCAACTAAGCAGCAGTAATCTATGTCGTGAGCACATAAAGTACTCAGCAAGTCGTAGAGAAACGGTATGTAATTAATATTCATGCAAGACTTGAACAAAGGTTAGCTGTATAGTTCTTTTACAGAAAGCAGTATTGATGATAAATACAATAAATAGATTAAAATGTGTATTTAAAAAGAATAGTAAATAAATAAATAATTGTTTTGAAACAACTAGTGAACTTCTAAATAAATAAATAATTGTTTTGAAACAACTAGTGAACTTCCCATTTAGTTCTCAACCAAACCAATTAGTGAATTCCCTATTCACCAACTAACACAAACAACCAAGTGAATTACCCATTCACCAAACAAACATTATATTCATCAAGTGAACTTCTCATTCATATTCCGATATATTTTATAAAGATACTCTACCCCTCGTGTGAAATCTCCGGACACGTCCATGACCGTGGACACGGTTGTTTAAACAGTTTTAACTCTGTAGAAATTGTACAACTTTACCCACAAGAGATAAATCAACTCAAAGTGTCTGACCACACTTCCTTAGGTGTGCGACTAAGTGATCATTACAAGGCCTTTACAAAGCTCCTTCTTAACCCAATTCGACCTGCTAAGGTTTCAACACTGAATGTCTTTTCGACCAGACAGACCCTCTCTCTTGCGCCATTATGAGTATACGTCTTTCCCGCATCTCACGCTTCCAAGACAGAATCGAAACTAAGACATTGCTAATTAATTAGCCAGGTCCATTCCATACCAGACATGTGGTTGTACGATTAAGGCCCCGTTCAATGACGCACAAGATTAAGTCCGTGACAAGTTACTCAGGCGAGTCTACCACAAACCCACAACGTGTTATATTCACACCATCGCTGCACAACCGCTCGTCCGAGCGAAAATCATTTTGTTTAACCAAGACCAATGACATATCCTGTCACGGTACACAATTTTAACAACAGTGGCTAACCACCACGATTCCATATCTCATTAAGTCAAATTCAACATTTATTGCACATGTGATCATGAACCCATCGTAACTAAGCATCTCTATGATACCCATAGTAGTGATACAAATATGTCCAACTAAAATTAACCATTCTATGGTGACAATTGATATATGGTATTCAAATATTCAATGGAGGCATAATGACAATAGGTGATAGCTAATTCCAAAACAGTTGATATAAAGATAGCATGCAATTGATATAAAACAATATACTTTTGAAATCATAGGTTCAATACGATCAAACAACTATGACTTGCTTTGACTTTGGCTCTGCTCAGTTACCACACTTGGATCTTCAAAGTTTGCTTCTGTTTTTGTTCTGTGAAACAGATCGTCTAACAAGAGAGAAAACAACACGTGAAACACAAATGAATTCAAAAGAAATTGAAATAAAATCAAAAAACAGTAAAACCAGCTCTAAAAGAAAGATCTTGATTTTAGGTGAATTTAGGAATTTGAATGGACTGAATCGGAGTTAGGACGAAGGAGAACGGTCTCTCGGAAGATTTGCCAGAAAAGATATTGAGAGAGAAATCGAGAGGAAGAGAGACAGAGAAGGTCTGGCCGGCGACAAGGTGGTGGAGGCGAGGGAAAACGGTGGCGAGGCAACTCCGGGGAAGTGGCAAAACAAGTTCCTAAGGGCGATGCGGTCCTTTGGGTAGCAGTGGTTCGGCCAGGGCGGCGGTGGGTTATCGGCGGTAGTGACTTAGGCGATGGAGAGAGCTTCGGGTACGACGGCTCCGGTGGTTGGGTGGCACCCGAAGAGAATGAGGGGAAGCACTAAGTTAGCGACGATACCAGGAATGCAGGGAGAGGCTCAGGAAGACCAAAGAGTGAAGGAACCGACGGCGAGAAGGAGTTGACCAGAGGCGAAGAGGAAGCATGGCGACGACATCTCGGCGCTGGAGGGATCAAAATAAAGGTGGGCATGGATGAGAGGGACATGGAACGTAACGTGACGCACACGGAAGGCAAAGGGGCTCACCAAGATTGTAGATCAGAATAGGGTGGCGGCGGCCGATTTTCAAGGAGATGAGGTCGACGGTAGCTTGGGGGTCTCCGAAAAAAGATGATGCGAGCACCTCGAAGAACGCAGTGAGGCGAGTCTAATGGTGGTGACGGCACGGGCGAAGGACTCTTGACGGTGAAGAACTCTGACAGAGAAAGCTTGCGGTGGTGGCTCGGTTCTTCGGTGATTTCAGCTCAACGAAAATGAAAATGGGGAAAAAGATTTAGGGTTTCGAGAGAGGTGAATGAAGCAAAGAATTTAACACGGTTGGCACCCTTTAAAGAGGCTTCGGGATGGGAGTGTTTGTGAGGGACACGACGCGACACAAGTTCGGCTCGGACATGAACAAGGAACACGTGAGGAAGAAGGACTTAACGTGGCGCGCTGACACAGAGGACCCGCTCGGCAGAGAAAGCAAAAGAAAGAAAAGGCAAGGGAGGCGCTGGGCTGTGCTTCGGCGCAAGGAAAAAGGAAACGACGGCCCATGAAGAAAAAGAAAAGGTCCTAGAAAGAAAAGGTTTCGACCCGTAAGAAAGGAATTTCGGCTTGATGGAAAATCCGGAATTTAAATGATTTTTTGAATTTCAGAAATTGAAATAAATAAAATCGAGTTCGAATAAATAACAAATAAATTTCAAAAATTCCTATAAAATTCCAGAAAAATCTCTGGAACACCAGGAACTCAAATAAAACAATTTTTTTTAATTTAATTGAAGTTTAGATTATTCACATTAAATCTTTTGATTTCTAAAAATTCAATTTAAACTTTGACTTAAACAGAAAAATTCAAATGGTTATTTTTATTTTTAAAACTTCGAAAATAAACCAAATTTTTTTGAGATGTTACACATCGTCAGATCCGACCCGTGGGAGGCCGGACACCGTCTACCTCAGCCACGTCAGCCCATGGCAGGCCGGACTAAGCCTCGGTACTATTGCAACGACACAACTAACTGCACAATCCGTAGGTGATAATCTGTCGCTGAGAAACTCGTGTGCTGATTTGTGCACGGCGTACATCTCGCTTGCCCCTTTCTATTCCTACTACATGTAACATTGTAACTAGTGCTACATTGTTAACATGCAGGTCACATGCTAGCTATGCATGTGTGTCACAAGAACATGCGGCAATGCATAAGTGTCACACTGTATTGTTATATGACTTGCATGGAGCGTATTTCTTTCGGTTGGTTCATGGATAAGCTTATCTAGCATATGATATAATATAATATTAAAAAATATCATCCACATTAAACCGATAAATTAATAAAGAATATCTTATTTAACAAAAAAAAGGATGAAAATTAGTCTTAGGGGTGCATCGGTCTCTTCCCCTTGTCTCCTGACCGTCGGCAGTGGTCAGTTTCAAAGGAAGCTCTGTTCTGCGAGACAGGCTAGAAGATTAAATGATGTTTGTAGAACATAAAGCGAAATCAATAATTAGTACTACCAAATTTTGCTTGTTCGAAATTACCTAAAGCCATGATAACAAGATGATATAACAAACATGTTATGTAGTTACCATAAATTAATTAGTAACCACTTGAATAAACTGATTAATTACAACTATTTAATTTGTGTTAGATTAATTATGTCATACTAATTACGTGGCTGAAGTATCGACCACCAGTACGGAGCCCGATTAATTCTATCGAGTGTCTGATCAGCTAGGGAAGGAAGGAGGAGGATAGCGATCCAACCTTTCCTCGCCACGGCGCTGCATGCATTCTGCACCATCGGTCCATCACAGCCTCACAAGGAAGATGCTTTTTATTTTATTTTATTTGAAGAACCCAAAAAAAATAAAGAAAAAAAGTGGATGATTGGCTTCGCCCGGGTTCGAACCGGAGACCTTCAGTGTGTTAGACTGACGTGATAACCAACTACACCACGAAACCATCTTGCATGGTCTGGCACTATAGGAAATACATAACAGTAAACATCATTAATGGTGCATGTCGACTCTTCTATCCATTCACTTCCACTCGACACACAAGAGGCCTGAAGCATGAAGCGAGACCTTTATTTTCTGAGTCAACAACATACGCATACAGAGACAGAAACGTACGGTTGTTATCCGGTAGCAACAATATGGACGAAATAGTATTTACAGATATGGGGGTGCTTATTTTTTATATATATTTTATTTATTTTTGTAAAAATGGTGTTCCATCCACCCGGCTGCAGAGAGGCCCCATGCGCGCCACGTCGACGCTACCGCACGGCCACCGTGTGGTGGCCCCGCCGCCCGCCACGTGTCCCCTCCTGATTAGGGTTAGGGTTTCAGCCGATAATCTGCAGATTTTGTAGAATTTTTAAAATATAGCAAATTAGTTCAAAAAATTATGAAATTTTACGTGAATGCTCGTAACACGGTGTACTTTCTTGTGTAATTTTTTTTTTCAAAATTTTCCTCGTTCTGATTTTACCTTGCAATTTAATTTAAGTGTACTCATTTTATCCCGCCACGTGTCACCCCTTCCCACTCCCACACGCATGGCCCCCTTCTGGTGGCCACATTTTGAATCGTCCATCCTCCCTCCTCTGCACATTTGTCGGCTCTTCGTGGCTATCCCCCCTTGCCCGCAGTGCTGCGCATAGACAATGCATCCGAAATTCCTGGCACAAACGTTTCGATCCGCCTTCGCTTAGCTACAAATACCGAAATTTCGCAATCGCTCTTCGCTCATCCCAATTGCATTTCGCTTCTTGTTCTGGTGCTCATCGCTGAGAACTCAGAGAACTTAACATAATTAATTTTTTTGGAGATCAAATATTTGCTTGCTATTCATCGCTCGTCACTCAGCTTTTTTTGATAGCTTACCCCGAGGGGCAGGTATTTTTGTCAGATGTTTTTGTCGTTATTACCATAATTAGTTAGTGTATTGGTTATTAATTAGTTATGAATTAGTTAGTTCACTAGTAATTAATTAGTTTAGAGGTAATTAGTTAGTTCACTGGTAATTAATTAATTAGTCATAATTAGTTTAGTGGCTATTAGTCCCGCATATTAAATTAGTGCGAATTAACTACTCGTAATTTATTTAGTGGTAATTAATCAGTTGCAGTTAGTTAGTTTAGTCGTAATTAAATAGTCGTAATTAGTTAGTTTAGTCTCTGTTAATTAGTTTAGTGGTAAATAATTAGCCGTATCTAATTACACATATGTAATCCATCACTTGCATGCAATTTGTCATATCTAATTATACATATGTACCGCGGATGGGGTTGTTGTGGTTTTAGGTAATGTCGAACATGCAAGACTTGTATGTGTTTTATAGCGATGGTCTCGTACGGGCCGAACCCGGCGGGTTGGACCTGTCGAGATGCTAGTGCAAGGTGGTCCGAGCGGAGGGGCTCGACATGATGAATATTCACGAGCTTCGGAATTGCATCCGGAGGGAGTTCGTCACGGAGGCAACGAGGAAGAAAGTTTTGATCGAGAGGATCACCTGCACGAATGATGTGTGGGAGCTCGTCAAGGTGGATGAAAGCGTAGCATGGAGCCAGTACATGCAGATTGCCTCCTAGCCCGAGGTGACCATTTACAAGAAACCGATGGTGTACGTAAATTTCGTACCCAGGGCGCCGGGCCACCTTGATGATGCCGGGGCCTCTACAAGCGGGTAAGAGCATCCTAAGTGTAAAGACGACATCACAAAATGTGCTCCTTTGGAGGATTGTCCCGCGCATAATTTTATGCGAAATGAGGGGGCAGAATTATGGTGGTCGGCCCATATTGACTGCCATGAGTATCTACCGGACCAGACTCTCGAGTTGGAGTCCGACGAGGATGTCGACCAAAGCTCGGATGGTAGCGACGATGACGCACACCAAACTGGTGGTCCAACCGGGGCAATTGTGTCATCGGAGGTGCCTTACGTGGTATCGAGATTTGATAATATCACAATGTGTTCGCTCGTACTACCGCAAGAAGAAGGCTCCCATTGGTGTTTGATGCCGAGACCCTCTTAGTAGGGCAGCGCTTCCCTAGCAAGAAGGCAGTGCAACAAGCTATAGCACGGTACACCTTGTCCATTAGCCTTGTGTACTGAGTGCACCGGTCCAACCCCGGACATTACGCAGTGAGGTGCGTAGTGGAAGGCTGCCCTGGTAAGGTCAGCGCTCACCAAGCAAAGATCTTCGACTCGGTATTCGCGGTCAAAGCGGTGACCGACCACACTTGTGAGCTTAGCGAGCCCCTGCGGCAGCATCGGAACATGACTTCCGCATATGTGGTGAACCTCATCAAGCACCTAATTGTGGCGGACGTGTCCCTTTCCCCCAAGCTACTAATGTTAGAAGTCGCCAGTCAGGTTGGCTATCCAGTCAGCTACAGCAACATCCGACGAGCCAAGCAGAAGGTCATCAAGTCCATGTACGGGACATACGAAGAGGCGTACAACCTTGTGCCGAGATTGCTTCATCAGATTACCGAATCAAACCCTAGCACGTACATAAACAAGCTTGAGCGTGAAGATACTGAGAAAGGGCCCAACCGCTTCCCTATCTCGGCGATCGTCAAGGAGAAATGGACTTGAAGTGTTGATTATTTCGTTAATAGAGTCACTGTAGCCAAGCGACAGATGGAGGAAGGCAAGCAGTGGTCTGAGAACATGCAGAGGCACATGAACAAGAAGATGGAGAAGGACCAGATGCACGATATCCGAGTGATCGATGACCTCAAAAAGAAGTACGAGATCAGGCTTCGGCATAAACATGTCAACAGTCATGTCAGGGGGAAAGGAAATAGGCATGCACCCTAGGTGATGTGGTGACATGCACCCACAACAAGTCGAAGCTCCTGCATAAGCCATGCTCGCACGTGTACAAGGTGTGTGCGCAAATGAGGTAGATGTGTATACCATACATCTCCGAGTACTACGACATGTAGCACCTTTTCGGTACATGAAGTGCGAAGTTTCACTTGTACGGGTTGAAAATGAACTACAAGTATCTTTGGCCAGACATGGTGCAATGGGGCACGAACAAGGACTTGAAGACAACAGCGAAGGGGCGGCGGCAGACGTGGTGCTTCCGGAATAACATGGATGCCAGCCAACGTACCAGTATTAGCCGCACAAGCAAGTGCAAGATATGCAAGACCCCTAGGCACTTAGTGAAGGATTGTCCCAACAGACCGAGCTCGTCTGGTCGTTATTCAGTGTCATAATGTAATGTTTTCTCCGTCTTGTTTTCTCATGTACAGCGAAACATGTACGAGTTATGCATAATTTGCATCCTTGCTACATTCTTCACTGTACGGTGCACTGACATCCTTGCTACATTTTTGTTATGTCGCAGGAAGACAATGAAGGTGCTACTGGCTTGAAGAGACTGCAAACAAACACCAATCAACTTATTTGAAGATGAATGTGCTTTCAGCCATTCATTTAGAATCAGTCAGGTAATACAATCGAATCATTTGCATCTATCAAGTCAGAGGTGATCTGTTGAAGTCTTCTTAGTTCTTATTGTTATGAACTTAGAGTCAGAAATCAATCGTGCTTCAAAATTACCTATTTCTCATCACTACTGTAATGTTCTAACATGCCTATTTTTTATGCTATAGGATAATGGTCATATTTTGTGCCCTGAACATGCATCGAAGGTGCTACTATGTTATGAGGTGAGCTCAGTAAGAAAAGAGGTTGTCGCGGAGACTAGTTGCACACACCTATTTATTTAATGCGGATGATATTTTTTAATATTGTATTGTACCACAGGCTAGATAACATTACGCATGAACCAACTAAGGGAAATGTGTGGCGTGCAGATCATATAACGATGTACCGTAGCCTTTGAAACGCACAAGAGTCCGAGGTTACGGTACATCTTTATATGATCTGCATGCCACGTATTTTCCTCAGTTAGTTCATGCACAAACTTATCTAGCCTGTCGTACAATACATTATTAAAGAACATCATCCACATTAAACTGATAAATAAACAAACAAATTGTGTCCTATTTGATCAGGTTACATGTGATAATACCCCTCATCCTTCATCCCGATTGTAATAAACCCGCGCATGTTTCATGTAACACTTATAATGTTTGAAATATCAACAATTATCTGTATGAAAATGTACATTGCAACCTCATTGCAAACCCTAATTCACATGGATCTCATTCATACATTGCAGTACCCGCCGTCAAAATCACTATTGGCTATCTCATCGGCCAAAGATCGTTTTTCAGATGTAGGAAAAAGTATAGCACATTTGGAATATCCCACAACCTCCTCTAGAACGCTAATATGCCATGCTGTCAAGACATGTATATCACCAAAATGCAACCCAGGATGTTTACGTACAAGCACGTCTCTAGAAAGCAACATATTGTATATCAATGTCTCCAACGTAGTTGCAATGCAGATTTTTTTCATGCAGTCCAAGTCACATGAAATCATGAAACCCTAATTTCTGAAACATAAATTCCTAATCTTCGCGACCTAAATCCTTCATTTTTTAGACATATAAAATTGTTAAAACAGTATGTAATCAAGTCCACTGCGCGAGGAGCCTAAAAAAATCATAATTTTTGGACACCATTTTCTACCTTTACAAATTCGTGCAAACATTACACTTATATGAAATTGAGAGAAAAAAATCAGAAAGAATAAAATTATGAAAATTTACACAAGTAAGTACACTGTGTCGAGAGACTCCACATAAAATTTTATAATTTTTTTTGAATTGAATTGCTATATTTTAAAAAAATCCCACCAAAATAGCCGAAACCGAAACCCTAATTGGTGTTAGGAGCATTTACATAAAATCAGAACGAGGAAAATTATAGAAAAATACACAAGAAAGTACATCACGTTACAAGTATTCACATAAAATTTCATAATTTTTTGAACTAATTTGCTATATTTTAAAAATTCTATGAAATTCATGAATTATCGGTCGAAACCCTAGCGGGCGGTGGGGCCACCGCATGGCGGTCGTGCGGCAGCGCCACCGCATGGTGACTGTGCAGCAATGACATCGCACGGTGACCGTGCGGCAGCGGTGATGTGGCTGGCGTGGGGCCTCTCCGCATGGCGGCGGTACGGACGGGATGCCATTTTTGCAAAAAAAAAAAGCACCCCCATATCTGTAAATACGATGCAAAAAAATGTTAATCTTGCCAAAATATCCAACAATATGCTGCAAGTTCATGAATAATGTCCCCTCAATATCATATCGATTTACATGCTCAAACAATATTTGGATCTTCCAGAATGCTAGAAACAATAGCGTGGGAGACTGGGAGTAGATACTACTAGTGTGGACTATGGACTACGGAGTAATAATATCTTAGAAGCAGCATTCCTCTAGAAGGCAGCAACAGTAGAGAGCAGCCAAGCTGCAAATAGGACAGAAAAGAACATCTGATTATGCATGAGACCAAAGATTATACCGGCAAATGAAGAGGGGTTCATAAAAAAAATGTGACTGAAATACGAAATGACATGTTTGATTTATCAATGTCTTATTTCTTACTGCTATTTTGATATTTTGAACCTAACTCTGCCTACCATGCTATAAGCTGGTTTTTTTTTTTTGCCGATTTAGCATTGTTGCGGTCAATAATTACAGAAGTAACGTCCGGCGCAAAGAATTTGTAGTTTTGACACCATGTCCGCATGGTGACCGGCCGGATTTGACCTGGACACAACACGTGGCGAAAAATGTCTTGTCGGGACTTCGATTTGCACATCCTAAACCCTATGTGTATTCTGAACTAGTCCTAGATCAGTAGTTAGCTTACACATGAAACAATTATGAAATACCATCTATTTGTCGATTTAACTAAAAAGATCTCAAAATAACAAATAGTAATAATATCTAGACCTTATAGTCAATGTTTACTTAACTTGCCACGCATGGGCTAAAGAAACAAATAAACTCTTGTAGTGGAATGGGAAAAGCTGGAAAGACCAATCAACATGCCCACAAGCAATCGAGTGGAGAACACCTCTTAATTCGCAAAGTTTTCATAGTACTCCTTCTCGAAGAACTCTTGAGTAGCTTGGTATTCTTTCCATTCACATTTGAAAAAAATAATATATAAATAAACAATTATTTTGAATATAACTAAATTCCTCATGGCTATAAATTCCAGACCCTCACACTCGCTCATCCCAAACTCTTGCAATTGCATTCTCGTTCTCGCGCTTGTCGCTCAGGACATATATAACATAATTAAATTTTTGTGGGGAGTATAATTCAGAGCATTGTTACGGTCGTATCACTTTTGAACGGTTCCCCCGCAGAGCAGGTAATTTTTTGTCTACTGCAGTTATCGTTGTTACCATTGTTATAGTTAATTAGTCTTACTTAGCTAGTCGCAATTAATGTAGCTTGTATTCTTACTTAGCTAGTCAAAATTAGTTAGGCATAATTAATCTAGCGCAAATTAAATAGTCATAATTAATTTAGTTGTAATTAACCAGTTGTATTCAATTGGTTGCTAATTAATTTGTGGTAACTACATACCATGTTTGTTATATCATCTGGTTGTCGTGGCTTTAAGTAATTTCGAACATGCAAAAATTGGTAGTGCTAATTATTTATTTCGTCTTACGTTCTACAAACATCATCCAATCTTTTAGCATGTCTCGCAAAATAGGGCTTCCTTTAAGATGACTGCTGTCACGGGCAGTCAGGGGACAAGGGGAAGGGACCGATGCGCCGTATGCCGAGGGCTGAAAACATGATCACGGAATAACAATCATGAACCCATCTTACGACCACCGTGCATGGACGATTATATCGACCATTGCCAAAAACGATCTATCACATAGAACGACCAACAGAAATAGAAAAAGATCACATCTATGACCCCCGCATATCACAATATGCATCTAATCTAAATATAAAACTAGACGGAATGGCTCTGATACCACTGTTGGATCGCGGAAAGGCTACGATAGCACAAACAAAAAATTTTATCGCGTAACCAAGGAACCTCCGCTAGTAATAGATCACGAGATTACCACTAGACGCGCCGACTCGTAGCGGAAGTAGAGTCGATGTAGCGAGTTGAAGCAGTTGTAGTCGTACTTGTCGCGTGCCTTCTCCTCCTACTCCGATGAACGTCGCGAGTCGTAGATCGTCCCAGTGCTGATGCTTCGCAACAACACCTCCAAGGTATCCACACGTATGGGACAGGGACACCACGCGCAGGAGTGCTAGCGTCGACGATGTGGTTGAGGATGGCGTGGCTATTAGGGTTTTGGGAATTCCTTCTCCAAGGATTGTTCATCTTTACCCCATGCTATTGTCCCTCTATATATAGGCATTCATAATGGGTCCTGGACTTGAGGCCCATTAGGAACTCGCGGTCTATAAGAATTCGGATCACCATCCAAATCAAATCCTAGCCCTTTAAGTGTGTGACCCTATAGGTTCGTATGTAATCGGTTGTGACTCGGAAACTCTTTCCCGATCACGAGTCGTCAGCGGTACCTAGCAGCACATAACGATTTCCGAACACACACAGAATATATCGGACGAACCTTAATGCAATATGATCTACGACCAGGTCCTTATCACTTATGACCAACTCGTACTTAGTCACGACCAGTCCATAATTAGTTACAACCAGTTCATAACTCCTTACGACCAGTTAGTACCTAACTACGATCAGTTCACAACTCCTTACGATCAGTTGGTGATTATGTTCGAGTAGTCTACGGCTAGTTCGTATCTCCATATGACTTCGACCAGTCTATGACTTCAGCCAGTCTACGACTTCGGGAATTGAACGACCTGCTTGTGTATTCTCTCTTTGCCTCATGATATCTGGTTGAACTCTAGGTGAGATAATATGTCATCTATGGACTGTTCAATACTTTCTCGATCAAGTGTCGAACAACTTCATGCGGTCGATACTTCGACCACTAGTGGTATGGCCATGCACTTTCTTTATTCGACCACAACGAGGGGCCCAGAGACATCTCTCCTGTTATGTTAGGAGGGACAAATCCCATATCCGACCAGTCACATTCCTCCGCATGTTTCATAGCATACCCGAAAGCTACCTTTATAACTACCCAGCTACGGAGTAGCGTTTGACAACCCCTAAGAGTGCCATTACACATGTAGGAAACCATACTGATCTCATGTCTAAGGACTATACATCATCATTGCTTGAGACCAACTAACAATACATAGAATCATAACAATCTCAATAGTGTCTCAAGGTGGGGTCTTACCCAACACCATGTTCTCTAACATGTGTCCATATTATTGGTTTGATATCTCCATATCTATGACCTGTGAAACATGGTCATCAACCAATACATATGCTAGTCTATTCATATGTGTTCTCATATGTTTCCGACTAGGGAACGTTTTAAGAATAATTATCGCAGAAATACAGAGTTTTACAATCAAGTCACATACTCGGTGATAAATATTAACGATATAATTCTAGGAACAAGATAACACATTATCTAGTGTTATGAACATAATGTAAAATAATCATCTCTATGATTACTTCTAGGTTATATTTCCAACAGATCCATGGGAGTCGCGTGGAGCCTGGAGGAGTGTGGGGAGCACGAGGCGGCGACGCGGAGGCACGGGGAAGCACGAGGGGGCGGTGCGGTGGACGGGGCGGCAACGCGGAGCACAGGGGGAGGGATGGAGCACAGGGCCAAGGAGGAGGGCGGGGGGAGGAGGGGGCGTGGCGGTGCGGTGGAGGGGGCGAGCGGCACGGTGGACGGGGTAGGAGAGGAAGGGGAGTTGGGATCGGGACGGCCGGACGGGAGGAGAGGAAGGGGAATTCGTCAATTTGGGATGGGGAATTGGCCGCGTGGGCATGGTTTGGTGCGCACTGTACGGTCGCACAAGCCAACTTCGGCTCGCGAGCGGCTTGAGCTCGGCTCGATTTTTCCTGAGCTGGATGTTAGACTCTGCTTAGCTCAAAAATTCATAAGCCTAAGCGGAGCTAGCTCAAGCTCATTCTGAGCCGAGCCGACTCACGAGCTGCAAGTTTTTTTTTTCAGCCCTAATTACTCTCTATTTTGCTTTCTAATTTTACACCAACCCGCGCGCGAACTAATTACTCTCTATTTTGCTTTCTAATTTTACACCAACCCGCGCGCGAACGAAGACTTCAGATACACCGGCCTCCGTCTGGCGCTTACACCAACACGGCGCAATCCTTCGTGCAGTTCCGCTCGTGCTCGCCGGCGGGGACGGTTCGAGTTCCTACCCAATCACCCAGAAAGATAGGAAAAGGAAACAATGGGGCGTGTTCAACAGAGTCATTAATTAACACATAATCTATAGCTATGACAGACAGGTGGCAAATTCTAATTGGCCCTGCACAGTTTAAGCTGAGCCGGTTCCTTGTGCGGTGTGGCTCCTCCTTCCTAGCCACTAAACACTATCATGTGTCCGTTACATGTGGGCCAACGTGGTCAGAAAACTATTGCCTAGTTAGAACGGGAATGGTTAATAGTGTAGTTTAGCGATAGTTTTGGCAGAGAATATGTAGTTATGTGAAGACGTTTTAGCTATTACTCTTCCCGTTTCGCTATATTTATCTATGACATCGAAAGTATCAATTTCAATATATTTGTACATCGTGGGAATCTATAGTATAATTATTGTAATTTTTTTCTCTCTCTATTTCTATTTAAATGTTTTGAAAGAGTTTAAATGATTGTGGTATGCTATTTTATAGGAGTATGTATAGTTATTTTTTATTAACTATTTGTTAGATTTAGTGCTTGATTGGTCTATCCGCATGGTAAATTAAGGACAAATATAACGAAAAACGGAGGGGCTACTGAGTTGAGTTATACACGAACAAAACTTTTACAAATCACCCCGTGCTTACAACCTCTCTATAACAAACACCCCCGGCTGGGTCTCCTCTCGCGTCTCCAGTCTCCGCCCCAAGTAAAGCGTCCAGCTCCCATCGGCGGCGGCGTGCGAGTTCTAGAGACAAGGTGCGCGCGTCCAGTTCCTCTCGATCTCTCCTGGGTCAGCCAACCAAACCCTAATTCTTGCGGGACTCACCGATCCTTGCCGCGTCTCCAGGGCTCGTTCCGTCGGTGGTGGTTCCTTGTACGGATCGGATCGCGTCGCGGGTGTAGGGGTCCCGATGGCGGATACGACGAAGCCCGAGGCGGCGGCGGAGGCGGCCAAGATGGACCTGCTCGAGGACGACGATGAGTTCGAGGAGTTTGAGATCGACCAAGGTGCAGTTTCCTCCTTACCGATTCCTCGCCTTTACTCTTCTCGTTGTTGTTGTTGTTGATACCTCCTGTGATGCGTGGCTGTATGTACTGGCAGATCCACGCGCCCTACCCTACTAGATTTTCCCTTTTGATAGATATCTCTACGCATCCTGGTAGGTTAGCTCGAATGGTAGATGAGTTGGAGAAGTAGGGCTCATCCTGTGTACAGATCTATTTTTGTGGTTCCTGCTCATCCTGTGTACTGATCTGTTTTTGTGGTTCCTGTCAAACACCTCGCCTAGTTGTACTGCGTTGGTAAAATGTCATTCATAAAAACTACTTTACCGTAAAATCTGTGGGTATCTGCCGCTCCAAAATTCGGGCTGGTGGTTTTAATCTTGTGTCCATCGAAGCACATAGATACTGTTAGGGAACTCCATTGTGCAATGTGGACTCTGAGATGATAATTCAGTATCTGTAGGTGATAACTCACATCATATTGGCTCATTTAGATCATGAACTTGTGCCATTTGCCAAGGTTTTTGTGGGTTCATGTAGGTAGATCGAGTTCATATAACAATTACTTGTGTGTGCTTCAATTTTTTCTACTAGCATCTAAAGAAATGACTGTGGAAGAAGGATAGTGGCAAATTTTTCTGGCTTTTATATATTAGATGATCCACTCGTGCCACCTGATCAGGATGAGAAAATATTGCACAGATCCGATTACGTTTGGTACTTTTCACGGCCCAAATGATGTGAAATTTCAGATGATGTTTGCAGTTTAGTCTCCTGATTTAACAATTTCACGACTCATTTGGATATGTGTGCATTTTGTTTAGTTTATTCTTATTACTATTTCAGGATTGACTTAGTTAATAGTTAATACTTATATATTGTTTTTTGTGTTCCATGGCCCTGTTACTTGCAAGATTCTGACCAGAATGCTAATAAAAAATTGTGCAAATGAAACCTATATCGTTAAACTTGTAGATACAAACAAGAGTAAAATGCACGGCGGGTCTTTGAACTTGTTGTGTTGTGTCAACTGGGTCATGGTACACTCAAAATGCACGTTTGGGTCACTAATGTGCATTAAGTGGTTCATTTGTGGGTCACAAACCCACACGCTGGACACTTTTTGCACACGTGGCAATGCCACATCAGCCCTACCGACATGTAAGCGGTAATTTAAAAACAAAACCTATCCTATCTCCTCTTCCTTCCCTCCACCATCTCTTTTCCTCCCCCTGTGCTGCTCTCCCCACCTACCACGTCATCGCCTCTGGTCGTCCTCGAGGCCATTGCTACCCCGTTGTTGCCCACCCCGTCGTTGTCTTCTGCAACCCCATCGAGGTCTACAAGCGCAACGCCGTCGCCTAGCTCATCAACATGGCCTTGGCATGAAGCTTATGGGAGGCAGCGACCTTTGCGGCGTGGAGTTCGGTGACTAGGCGGTGACTGCGTGCAGGTCACTGGCAAGGGCGGTAGCAGCGATGTGGAGCTCAAAGGCCACCTCCCCGCCAAATCTCTACCTTGTCCCTGCCAATCCTTGCACTGTCGTGATTTGGCAAGTCTCCGAGGCCACCTCCATCCATAAAAGGGGTCAAAACTCACGCATTGGATTCCCATGTTGATCCTCTTCACCACCCTCTCTTCACTTTGGCCGAAACACACCGAAGCACCACCGACAATGTCTTCTTCTCCAACTCCAGCGAGGAGAGAACTCGCCCGATCTATTTTATTCTATGAGTTTTGCCGCAAAACATTCCACCTGTACACTCCCCACCACCTCTTCCATGATTCCTCTCAGGTATTTTGGTCGATCCACCGTCGGTTCGCCCCCACAATGAACACCATCGTCGCCACCACTTCGAACACCGCCAACAGCCTCCACCGTTGCAAACACCACCCTTGGGTTACCCATTGTCCTCTTCATCCCTGCCGCCAGTTTCCATCCACCCGTCACTGCCGGAGAGCAGCCGGAGCCGCCACCCGACGCCCATAGCCATGGCTTAGATGTAGAGCAAAGGAATAAACAGAAGAAAGGAGAGAAGCATAGATGAAAAAAGAAGAAACTAAGACAAAGGAGCGGTGGAAAGAAGACAAAAAAAGAAAAGAGGACATTTTTTTAAATTTGGCACGTGTCGGTAGATCTGATGTGGCACTGCCACGTGTACCGGAAGTGTCCAACGTGTGCATTTGTGACCTGCAAATGAACTACTTAATGCAAAATAGTGGCTTAAACGTGCATTTTGAGAGTATCATGACCCAGTTAACACAGTGCAACAAGTTCAATGACCCACTATGCGTTTTACTCGACAAACAATATATGCTTGTGCTATCTCTATTTCAAAAAGATCCATTCGGCTGACGCTATTTTCTTGTACAAACATCTGAATTACAGAGTGGGACGACAAGGAAGAAGGCAATGAAGCAGTTCAGCAATGGGAGGATGACTGGGATGACGATGATGTCAATGATGACTTCTCCCTGCAGCTGAGGAAAGAGCTGGAGAGCAACTCGTCCAAGAATTAGGATTTGTGATCTTACATACAGTACCTACCCTGTCAGATAGGAAGTGGTGCCTGTTACCACTTGCCTGGAAACTGCAACTGTTCTTTGCCCTGGTCGGATTGGCATGTTTACTAGATGTAATCTTTACTAACTCTGAGCCTTTTGCTTATGCCGTGTTATTTGATCTTTTCGCACACTGTCTCAAGTATCATTCTGCCTATTTGTCTACAACGGGATGCATCATACATCCAGAATTCATCAACTCGACTTAGCTGAGTTTAATGGGTTCCGTGGATGAAGAAAGATGATTGCTTAATTGCAGGGCATTTCATCCAGAATATGAGTTGATCATTTGACATGATCTGAGTGAAGAACTTTTTTATTCGTGTTGGAGTGCTTAGGTATGTCTGGAACATGACACTTGGTTAGTTTGGTCCAGTTGGGCTCGGTAAAATGTTCCGTTCGGTCTTCAGTGGATCTCGGAGAGATGGATTAAGTTGGGAAATGAACTGAATTACTGTATTCTTGTGCGCTTTATTTGACCGAAAAACCTTGGATTTATACAACAAGGCTTGGGAACGCTCGAATGTTCTCCGATTCATAAAGAAAATGTACTATTTCTTGCAAAATTTCTACGTTACAAACAGCCTAAGCCAATTTTGTTTTCTAAACCAGTATGCCCAAAGTCTTGCCCATTGTAGCTACATCAAATAGGCCCACTGAGTTTGAGGTGGGATCCACTGTCACATTTTTTTGTTTTTTGTTTTACAAACTAATTTTAGATAGAGATGCATTTACATGTTTCTAAAGAAAAAAAGATAGGGATGTGTTTATTGCCTGATCGTGTAATGAAAGGGAATTGTTCGATTGTGTGCTTTATTGTTATTGATTGGATGAGTTGGCATGAATATGATGTATGTTCTCACTTACACTCAACTCTAGAGAAGATATTGGAAAAAGAATTTTCAGTTGCTCGGTTAGGATAAGAAGGGTTTGTGATGTGGCTGTGAAAAAAGAAGATCCTGAAGGGTTGTGATGTGGCTGTGAAAAAAGATCCTTAGGGTACCTCAGTACTATGTGACGACTGATCCACTGTCAAGGTAGCTGGGGCACAAGCATCGCCTAGGACCACCCGACTCTAGTGAAGAACGGTGCCGTTAACGCTAGCTAGCAATTCGAATACGGCTTGTCAATGGTCTATTTTGTTTGCTACGTCCTGATTTCTGTGGCCATGTACAAAGTTAACCCATCACTGCATCTAGGAGCGGAGCTACCTATGGCCCAAGCCTAGGGCCTGACCACATGTTCTTAAGCCGAACTCATATTTTTAGCGAGTTTTCAAGAGACTTTCTATAGGATTTTGATCGTAGACCTTGGGTCATTGCCCCAGCTGTCCGGGGCCTAGCTACGCCCCTGGGCTTGCATCTTATGTGATCCAAAGGTCTTAGGCAAGTGGTTTAGACCAACTCATAGCAGGCGCGGACCCTCCTAAGTTCATGGGTGTTTAGTTGAACACCCAAAAATTTTAAGCAAAATTTTTGTATATTTAGAGTATAATACATATATATTAGAAGTGAAGTTGAATCAGCAAATATCGTCCTCGTTCTCGCGCTCACAGCGACACAGCCTCGCACGACACCACACCACGCTCCTACGCCCGCCTTGCGCCTTGCTTCACAGCCCAACCCAACCCACATCACACTCGCGAGCCCAACTCCCACAATCCTACGGACGCGCAAATGCCCAAATCCCCCATCAATCCTAGTATCCCACGGACGCCCAAATACCCAACTCCCAACCCTAAATGGCTCCATCCTTGTGCAGCTCAGGCGCTCAGTGGCTCCACACTAAGCGCCGCGGCGGCGGCGGGTGAGCGTGGCGGTGGGCCGGCGACGGGTGCGGCCGTGCGGCGTTCGGTTCGACGGGCTTATGTGTCGTCACGGCGTCGCGGACTCCTGGGGCTGGGGAGAACCAGAGAAGGGGAAAACGAGGACCAGAGGGCGGAGGCGGGGCCGCGGAGGCCGTGGCGGCGAAGCTAGCGGTGGGTGCGGCCGTCGCGGCGTTCGTCGGCGGGTCGCGCCAAGGCGGCGTCGGCGCATCGCGGACTCCGGGGCAGTCCGGGAGAACCGGAAGGCGAGGACTGGCCGGCCGGCGGAAGTGAGGCGGAGGGCACTGCGACTCGCGCAGATCTTGCATGCGGGCGGGCGCGGCTTGCTCGGCAGTCGACGGTGGCTTGCAAGTACTCTTCACTGAACACTGAGTCACTGATGTAGTGCTGTGATTTGTGAAGTGAACTTGTGAGTTGTGATTTGTGAAATGCAAGAAAGTTGCTGTTGACTTAGCTATGTATATACTCTTAGACAGTTAGGCTCTTAGCTGATCTGATCTAGATATCCATCTATAAGGCCCCTACTACATATCAGTAGTCCTGAATGGCTGAATCTAGATATCCATTCATTAAAGTGGATTGTGTTATTGTCATATTTTGGTCCTGAATCTTCAATCTTGTATGTATGCGAATTGTAGGTATTAGAGCTTTGAAAAATAGAGAAGTCTGTCAATTTAAAATATTTGTGGGAAAGAGCCGGAAAGAGACAGAAGAAACCATCCACCTCGACACCAGAACTGAAACCTATTGAAAGCCATGTTCAGGACCAGATAGAATCTCCTTTCAATGAGCTGCAGTTGGTAGTGCAAGTACCGGAAATAGGCGCAAGCACAGAACCAGAGATAGGCTCAGGCTCTCCATTATTCCCAATAACAGAAGACAGAGAATATGACATAGAAGATGAACAAGCTATTTATAATATTGATTTGCTTGTGCATGATCCCGGAAAGAGAATTCCTATCACAGGCTATGATGTCAATGAACAAGATGCAGTCAGAAGAGGATACATTGCTTTGGGGCCATGTCACCCACGAGCACATGATTTTCCAAAAAGAAATATTGGAGGTATGCGTCGCTTCTTAGCTAGTTGGTTTGACCAATATAATCGGCTTGAGTACAGTGTGGAATGAGATGCTGCCTTTTGCTTCGTATGTTATTTGTTCAAGGATAAAACTAATTATAATAGTGGAGATAGTTTTGTGAATAGAGGATTTAGAAATTGAACCATAAAGGTAGATTTGACAAACATGTTGGTAGTATTAATAGTGCCCAAAGTTCATGAGAAATATGAGTTCTTCATTAAACCTAAAGCATCAATTGAAGAGTCTTTTGCTTCAAACTCTAAATAATTGAGGGCTTTGTACAAATCTCGCTTGACATATTCACTTAAGTGCTTGAGGTTTATTTTGCATCAAGGGTTGGCTTGCTGTGGACATGACGAAGGTGAAGACTCATAAAATAAAGGAAATTTTCTTGAGCTTTTAAATTGGTTGGCAGAAAATTTTGAAAAAGTTAACAAGATCGTTCTAAAAAATGCTCCAAAGACTAGTCAAATGATTTCTCATAAGATACAGAAAGATCTCATCAACTCTTGTGCCAAAGAAACTACTAGGCTAGTCATAGATGACCTTGGTGATGATTATTTCTCAATACTTGCTGATGAATCTAGTGATGTGTACCAACAGGAACAATTGGCTCTTTGCTTACGTTATGTTGATAAATAAGGAAGAGTTGTTGAGAGGTTTCTCGGCATTGTTCATGTTGAAAACACTACCGCTTTGACGCTTAAAACAACAATTGAGTCTTTGCTTATGGATCATTCATTGTTATGCATGTCATCTCTTTGTATCCTTCAATCCGACAAGCTCTTATAAAGATTGAAGAAGATCACACTTCAAGCACGGAGGCTATACAAGCTCAAACTATGTTGACATCATTTGAGTCATTTAAGTTTGTTTTTATGGCACACTTGATGCTAACCATATTTGGGTACACAGATGACTTAAGCAATGCTTTGAAAAAGAGGGATCAAGATATTGTTAATGCAATTGATCTCATTTATTTGACAAAGACTCAATTGCAGTTATTGCGAGAGGATGATGGATGGGGAACTTTTCTTAATGATGTCACTTCCTTTTGTGCGAAGCATGGTGTCAAAGTTGCTAAGATGGATGATTTCTATAAGCCGGTTGTAAGATCCAAAAGGTTCTTTAAAAAAGTCAAGAATCTCCATCGCTTTCATATTTAAATATTTTAAGTGTCATTGATAAACAACTTCGAGAGCTTAATGACAGGTTTGATGAGATAAACACGAATTTTCTTCTTTGCATGTCTTCATTCAATCCTGCTGATTCATTCGCTGCTTATGACAAGAAAACTTGGTTAGGCTTGCTTAGTTTTATCCTAAAGATTTCTCAAGTACAGAATTGATGCATCTTCCTTTTCAACTTACACACTCCATTACTGATATGCGTAGAGATGCGAGGTTTAGAAAAGTAAAAAAATCTTGCTTAGCTATCAATCGTTCTTGTTCAATCAAAGAAGAACCTTTATTATAGAATTATTTACAAGCTTCTTAAATTGGTGCTAATTCTTCCCGTAGCAACTGCTAGTGTTGAGAGAGTTTTTTCTTCAATGAAGTATGTGAAGAATAAGCTAAGAAATAGAATGGATGAACAATACTTGAATGACTACTTGGTCACATTTCTCGAGCGAAATTTTTTCATGCAAGTTAAGGATGATGATGTCATATCTTGCTTCCAAGGTATGAAGCACTGTCGAGTTAAATTATAATTTTATTAATTATTTTGTAATTTCTTTTAATTGTTTGAGAATTGGGATGTTATCTCCAGTACAAATAATTAGTGCTTCTATTATTACTATTGTGGTTCTTTATGTTCTGTACTGTACTGATCAATATTTTTGTAACTTCAAACACCCATCTTGAAAATCCTAGGTCTGCCACTGACTCATAGTGGCTTGCTTGTTCTATACTCACTCGAACCCTAGCATGGACTTTTGGAGATGAGGCTTCAGAGCCTTAGAGGTGGTGGCAATGGCATGCATCATGCTAGTGTGTGGTCATGGGATCAAGTAGAGGAGTCCTTGCATGGCCTCGCGCATGGTTGGAGAAGGATTGGAAAAAACTTTTCGCGCGCATGGTTGGAGAAGGATTGATAAAAAGGCACGTAAATAGGAAAACAAGGGACTTGTCGGTGCATGGGAAACTATAACCAGAAACCCTTACACTAGAATGGACGCCTCTAACATGTCTACTAACCACGCTGTAGTTGTTACAACACCGTGTTAAAGAAATACATAATGGTTCACTCTTTCGTGCGCTAAGGGAGCTCCGCCATTACCATCCAAGCTACCTACAAGGGAGGATTCTCGAGGTAGACGATCATGAATGCATCCATCTCTTTCTCTCTCTCTCTCTCTCCTTAGATGCCATCACAAGTGGCTCAAGACAGTCTGAGCCGTCCATCTTCACCTTATCTACCCTTCTTCTCTACCCGTAAAAGAAGCAAGTGTTGATCGCACAGGAGGGAGAAGACGCGTGTGAGCCATCCATCCAGCGGGAGACTCCATGGAGGAGGAAGACAACTCGCTCGACACAATGGTGTAAATTGTGTGACGACTGCTCTTTGAAACTAGTAACTGGCGCCCCTCTCCTCTCTCCATTGTTGTCTCCTCCGCAAGAAATAAAAGCCCCCTTGTGAGCACAGAGTCTGGGCAATTGATCCTACAAGAATCCCCAATTCCTCCTCCTCGCGACACTCTACCGGGCTGGCGTGGAGCGGAGATCTATCCAGACTTAGATTGTTGTTCTTTCTAGGAGCGAGTTTTATTTTGGGGATTTTTTCTTTGATGTGAGGAAGCAACCTTACCCAAACCCTTCTTTTCTTTCTCTCCAATCCAATCCATGCAGTTTGTTGCGGATTTGTTGGCTGCGTGGTGGAGGAGTACTACTGATAGCACTTTTATTTCCCAAAAATTTTGAGGAATCCCCATGTCCGAAGTTAGGTCCGCCCATGCCAGGGGGTATTCCGCTCATGTGATCCAGCCATGGCGCCTTGTGAGGATGGTATGGGCTCCACCTTTGATGGCTCGACTTTGGACTTATGTTGAGGACTGAGGGGTGGCGATTAGTGACGGACCCAGAAATTTATTAATTGGGTTCGAAACAAAATATTATAATATCTTTTGAATATAGGTTAACACTCTTTTTGTTTTTTAAGTGACATTTTAGAATCTGTATAATCAAAATTTCTAAAATTTAACGATTAGTATATTTACAATGATCTAGATTGATACTTTCATTAAAAGTTTTTCATAAATTTGTTATTTTATTTATAATAGTATCAAATTATAATGTTTTACCTTGAAAATTCCATAGGGTCATTTGAAATAGAATTTAGAGGGAGTAGCACACTAAGTATTTAGATGACCCAACTAACATACCTACTTAAAAAACAATACATTTTATTTGAGCACAACTCTATTACAAGTCACTCTTTTTTAAAACAGATATCTAACTCTCACTCTCTTCTCTTTTCTTATGCTCTATCTTAGCATAAACGTATATAAGAAACGAGTTATTTTACTCGTATATATAGACTATTATAACCATTAATTCATGA
Source organism: Ampelocalamus luodianensis (assembly GCA_036346255.1). NCBI lineage: Eukaryota > Viridiplantae > Streptophyta > Magnoliopsida > Poales > Poaceae > Ampelocalamus > Ampelocalamus luodianensis. The sequence goes on along the minus strand of CM070617.1, from coordinate 74,892,437 downwards.
CAATAGACATAATCTAATTCGTTGAAAGAAAATATCTAAAGCACTTAGATATTTCTAAGAATTTCTAAATTTTTAAATAGGATAATCTAGAAACTTCTCGTGAAATTATCTCCGTTTCGATCCTTGAGAAACTTGATGGGTGCATACACATTGTAGGGAATATCGTTAACATGGTATGGTACATGCTATCATTCTCCATAACAAAAAAAGTTAAAAATAAGACTACAATAGTTCCTAGAAATTGTGAAATGGAACTAACTAAACACAAATAGAGCTAAGAAGAGAAATTAGCGCACATTATGTACAAAACAATTTGAGAAATATTGTTTACCTTAATCAATTGCCAAAACTTCATATATGCAATTTTGGAAAGAAAGCATATAAAAGATATATAATATGTGTATTCCTTTCTCAGGCTCTTAATGCAGTGGTACAAGGATTTCGATATTGCTATATCCAAATGTGTGCTTATGCTGCTTTCATAAACTTATGTGCTAGACCCTAATATATAGTTAAACAAGACAGAAGATAATTATCTAACTAAATTAACTATATGATGTTTGTTTATCTTTGTAGAGTAGTGAGGATAAATATTTTTTCGTATAGTTTTATGAGTTTTGCGCAAAGAAGTATATAGATGAAATTGTGGGAGTGAGATGCTACTCTATTTGATAAAAAAAAATTGTTACTCATAATTTAAGCGAAATTGCTACATAAATACTCAACTAAACATTTAAGGAAATCAGTCGATTTTCTCATCATTCGATTTGCACCCACAATCCGTACTCTGGCCAAGAGGTCTTTGACTTCTCCGACGACCATGATAAATGTTAAAGTTCGGATTCACCAATTTAGGTTTCGGCTTCACCGAAATCCCCAACTATATAGGGAGGAAAGCAGCGATGGATCAACGTTGGGCGACAAAGCGGCGGTGACACCACCGGCCGCTGGTACATAGGAGGACGGCGGACGATGTCAGAAGGAGGGGGATGATTGTGAGTAGTAAGTTAGGTCTTGAGAAGGCGGCGGGTGGTGGGTGCGACAGATGCAGTGGTAGGGAGGTGGCGGAGAGGCGGAGAAAGAGGTTGTTGTGACTTACGCTAGGACAGATATGGTTATAATAAGAGCAAATGTATAGAAAATCCAACTATTTTTTAACGATCAATGATCGGTCATTATGTCGTTTAAGAAGGGAAATATTTTTTTTGCAACTGCAATGGCAGAGAGGAATAGTACTATAACATTAGCCTATTTCCATCCGTTGGATCAATGTACGCGATTGAACCGCCCAGCGATTGCTACAGTAAGGTGAATCAGTATTTACTGTTGTAGAGTGTTTTCAAGCGTGCTAAGATGAACCCAGTGCGTTTCTTTTTTTACCCAACTGTCAGCATTGCTGATGGCTGTCGGAGGTGCGATTCCTTTTCTACCCCTATCACGTCCTTCTTCATTCTTTCAGCATCGTTCCTCGCCTTCTACGGTTCTACCACATCACGCAGCGGCGCCCCTCCCCTCCCCCCAAATTACGGCGACTACTGTTCGCCAGATCGAGCGCGACCGATACGTTCTCCGCCTCTTCTCTTCGTTTCCACCGTCCTCCAGATCCTGTACACCTTCTCCGGCGGCCTGCGCCCGGCGCGGTGAGTTCTTTTCGCCGTCTTCTCCTCCCCTTCCTTCGTTTTCACCGTTTGCCAGATCTGGCCCCTTCCCCCTTCTCCGGCGGCCGACCCGGTGAGCTCCAGCCGGAGATCCCCCGTCAACATCCTCGTGGGGTTTCTTTTTATTTTCTGTGATCATCTCATCCAAATGTTTCTTTCTGGGATGGATACTCCAATCCATGCAGTTTTTTGCAGTTTGTTGCGTGGTGGAGTACTAATAGCGGTATATTTTCCAAAAAATTTGGGGGTTCAGCTGAACCCCCATGCCCGACGTTAGGTCCGCCCCTGGTGGCGATGCCAAGAACCTGAGCAACGTGGTGGTGAAATCTGAGCCTGTGCACTGCGAGGGCACCGAGCCTGCCGGTGCTGGTCCTGTGGCGGGTGCTTCCTCCTCTTATGATCTGGCTGTGGCGAGTTCTGAGCCCGTGAATGATGAGCAAGGGGGGGATAGCACCGAATGCTCGAGCTCGTTTGGGGACTCTTTCTGTGAGGCCGATGATGAGGAAGACCATGGCGATCCAGAAGTCAATTCTCCCTTTTCAGCTCACGTTGATAGTGATCAAGCCTCGCTGACGCCTAGGTGAGTCTGTTTATCACTTCCTTGTATGCACTGAATGATAGTGATGTCATGATTATGCAGTCCTGATTGTATTGTTTGTGGAATAAAGAACAAGTAGAATGGTATGTTAGGCACTGATTTTCTACACTCCTGGGTTTCCCGCGCACGCGGGGGTAAAAAAGGAGGTTGTATTAAAATTTCGACCGGTAAACTGTATTGTAACTAGTAATTGTACACGTGGAACCCACGTCGCTAGAGCATATAAAGTTTGATAATATTAAATAGCATTATATATCGTGTCCAATATATACCAAGCTTCACATATTATTTTATTAATAATCATTTTCAGTAAATCACACACAATTTCTCCTTATTTTTTGTATTCAATATATATTACTATATTAGACTCCAGCTATTACTAGAAACGTACCCACTTAGTTTTTTTAACCCATTTGATAAACTTGAATGGTTGAGAAACCAAAAGAAAAATGCTTGTGAGCAATCATATAAGAAACATGAGACGTTTTGTAGCCACTAGCCATTACTTGGTTACTACCTGTTTCCTCCGTTCTTTTTTATTTGATGTTATTGATGAAATTTGACTACGTGGATTCTAAAACATCAAGTAAAAAGAACAGAGGAAGTAACAGAGAACATATTCATATAAGAATGTAAAATTCGAACAGATGCATGTTACCTGAAAATGCCTTCCAAGAGATATTCCCCTACACAAACTGGTATCATAAATTACAGAAGTATTTCATGAAATTGGTGAATCATGGATGCAAAGTGGTGAGCCCAAATAACAGGCTAACCGATATATGGAAATGGTCATAAAGCCACACAAGCATAAAACAATAATGTAGGACTTAGAATATAATTAGGATCGAGCCTGCACGTTGCTACATAAATTTCATATTGTCAAGAAAGAATACCTGATTATGAAAAAATAAATTAGGAGTAAATGTTATATATGCATCGTGCATTATTTGGTTGGCAAATGAAATCTACATTTTAAATATGGTAGGTTCTGGAATCTAGAATATTTTTTTTGTACATTGTTGCCCTTTTCTAGATTTTTCTATTTGTGTCCATTAGATGGAAATCGAACAGTAGAGAGAAATTGGGATGATGTGGCACCTTTGTTTGTACTTGGCTAGTTGGCTTTAACATATATTTAGATGAACAGAGGGGACATGGATATTTTTAAAAGTAATGGCAGACTTATGTCATAGCATGATTTTAAGAGTTTAGATAACGGTGAATAATTATAAATACTGAGAACGAGAATAGTGTGTGATTATATATTTATAACCAATTAACTGATTAAGGGCAGACAACTCTAAGCCAGGGCCATTAGATTGGGTGGATTTATGGCCTAGATTTGACTATGGCAGGACCAACTTTAGGATAGATTATTGGCCCTGCCGGCAACGGAAGCGACAAGAAAGGTAGGAATACTGTCATAATGTCATTAAACCGAACAGCAAGAAAAAACAGTAACGTTTGTGGTATGTCATATGCATAGTAACTCCAGGTTGATGCATATCGGCCATCATTTTTTTACAGAATTGAAACGTAGAAGTTGATTACAACACTTGATAGATTAAGACTAAAAATTGCTAAAATTCCACCGCTCCCCCACCATGATTCGTAACACCCCCAAAGGGTGGATAGAAATTCCTCCCAGTACCACTGCCCACTTTATCTAAGGCATTGCACGTCGTGTTGCATATCCTTCTTGCTTTGTTGCACATTAATACATTATGCTTCCGCTTTGTTTATGTAACATAAGTTAGCCCCATAACCTGAAGACATTGTATGTCGTGTTGCATCCCTTCTTGCTTTGTCATACATTCATACACTATGAAGAGTTGCACACACTGTATGTCGTGTTACATGCACAAATTGGAAACTTTGTGCATGTAACAAAGTTACCCCCACAACCTGAAGACACTGTATGTCGTGTTGCATGCCCTTCTTGCTTTATGATACATTCACACATTATGCATCCAATATGTGCATGTAACATAAGTTACTCTCAGTCTCTCACAACCTGAAGACAGTGTATGTCGTGTTGTATGCACTTCTTGCTTTGTCATATGTTCATACATTATGCTTCCAATTTGTGCATGTAACATAAGTATAAATGAGGAAGTCCAGAATTGAGCTACTCTTGTGAGTGCTTCAAAGTGCTAGTGGACCTGTCATTTTTTTTTTATGGGTATTACATTCTCATTGTAATTTTGATTGTAATTTTGTTATATGTATTTTTTTTGTTAATTCTGATATGCTTTCATTTTGTAACATGTAAATTATCTTTCAGAAAGAAAAAGGTGACTGCCGAGTGGAGGAAAGCTGTCCGCCCAATGCTGTGGAGATGTCAGTGGTTGGAGTTGCGCATGAAGGATCTTTTATCTCAAGTATCAAACTATGACAAGCAGCTTGCTCTAATCAAGCAGGGAAAAGAATTGCAGCAGGCAGTAACCAAGACAAATGGTTCTAGGACGGAATCAGGGCAGCATTGCAAAGGTCATGAAAATAGTAGCATGGAGAGGAGAAAGAGGAAAAGACATGAAAACACTGTGGACACCTCATTGTACATCAAGAAGCACCAAATATTGTCATACTTTTATGGTTCGACATCTATTCATTGTTTTTCTGTTGGGATAGGATCATAGGACATCACTTTATCACATGGTCTTCTATTTTTTTTTTCACCAGGTTTCTATTGTTACTAATAAAGTTCTTCTGGTCTTTTGCAGACAAACAAAATAAGGGAGCTGAAACAGATGGCCTCTTAATTGATGATGACAGTAACGGACCAGGTATGGATATGGTCCCATCTGGTAAAATTATTTAGTTGAGTTAACACAAAAGGCATGGTATTTAGCAAAGTTCTACATTAAACCGAGTTGCCATTTTATGTAGTTGTGAGCAAATGCTTGCTTTTATTAGGGCATTTTTATTTGTGTTTGCCACCTGCCAGCGATTAATTAATTAGAGTATTTCGGAAGCTAAAAAGTTGCAAGTCTATTATGAGTTATGACTGCATGAGAAAACTCAGAACAGTAACTTTTGCTTTGGTCATTCCTTCTATTAGCTCCCTTATAAAAAGAATTGCTTAGTTTCTAGCTATTCTGACATCTTTTGGTCGTCATTTTATTGTCTTATTCAGACACATTGCATATAGCGCTTTACTAAAAACAGCAAATATCTGTGAAACTAATTTAACTAGGTGCCCAGTCATTGGATAAAAGCTGACATACCTAATGGCATTTTGTTGATATACTTTGTAAAAATGGTCTGGGCGTCATGTTAATGAGTGCTTGCATTTTATCGAAATACCTGTCCTGATTGTTTAGGAAGTAGCCAGGTACTCGGAAGCACGGACACACCAGCCAGTCGCCGTGTCCGTGTCGGACACCGTGTCGGACACGGACAAGGCTCCGACACGGCTCGGATACGTATCCCCGGCGTGTCGGAAATTGCAATCGTGAAAAAAAAGAAAAAGAAAATCTGATACGTATCGGACACGTCTGGGATACGTATCGAACACTTGGGCCCATTTAATTCAGCCCAAAATGAACAATCGGCCCAACAACACAGGTTAACCTACCCTACTTTGCTTGCTGCCTGCCTGCCTGACCCGAGGTCCCGAGCTCATGAAGCCTTCCGCTCGCCACCGCCGCAGCGCCCGCCTTGTTGCCGTCGCCAGATCCGGCCACCACGAGTAGGTCTTGACGCTTCCTCCAGTGCTTCCGCCGCCGGCTCCTCCCTAGTTTGCTTCCCCAATTCCCCTTTTAGCTTCTTGCGCGGCGGTTCTCCACGGCGCCCCTCCTCGCGCCTTCCTCGACCGGTTCGCCGCCTGCGCTCGCGCCACGCGCCCTCACTCGCCTCTGCTCGCTCGCGCCCTTGCTTGCCCCTGCTCGCTCAGCCCTCTGCTTGCCCGCATCTCCTCTGGCCGGCTCGGCCTTTGGCCGCCGACCACCTTGGGGACTTGTAGTCTGTAGAGTTGTAGATTTGTTAGTTGTTAGTCTGTTAGACAATTAGACTTTGTTGATTGAAAAGATTAGAAGCCGAGGATCATCTTTGAGGTATATATTCCTAACATTTTACACTTTCTGTTTGATAAACGCGTAGAAAAAGCATTCAATAATACATATGCATATATTATTATTATTATTATTATTATTATTAATATATATATATATATACATATATATATACAGCCGTGTCCCCGTATCGCCATTTTTTAGAAAATGGCGTATCCCGTGTCCGATACGTGTCGTGTCCGACACGCGTGTCCGTGTCCGTGTCCGTGCATCCTAGGCCAGGTAAATAATTAATACAGCCATGTGTTGGTGTGTGCCCCACATCTACCTTATTCTCAGTGTAGACCTTGTGGCACCCGAAATTATTGTATCATAGTATGTGTGTCAACATTCCTATTTTTGGATGAATCAATGAAGCGCAGCACAGTCTAGCCATTCAGGGATTAGTTAGGTTGTCAATGCAGAAAAATGCAATCTTTTAATCATGATTGTCTACCCAAGTAACTTTCTCATTACGAGTGCTAACTCTTTATTTGATTGATTCATGATGCAGTTGGTGATGATATTAAAGGTGGGCTTGATACTGCTGGGTTGTTTGAGAAGTCCAAGGAATATGATATGGTTTCAGAGCAATTCACTTTGCAGAAAATTCTCTTGACAATTGATGGTATCCAGTCTCAAGTTCATCGGCTACAAGAGCGTCTCAGCAAGGCTCGTTCTAAACAAGAAAAGATGGCATCTTTCGTGGACCATGCACAGGTCAAGGTGGCTGAGAAGAGGCAAAGGACTAAAAAACGTTCCTTCTCTTATAAGAATGAATATGATCGATATACTAAACCACAGAAAAAGAAGAATCTAAACATTTTGCTGAAGGAGGATAGACCAGCTCGTGCAGTAATATCTACTTTGTCCGAGAGGGCAACTGATTGTCTAATAGAAGATGCAAAGAGGAATAGTGAAGAAAAAAGTGGAGAGGGGAGTCAGTCACATAAGAAAGCCATCAATGTGGACCACCTCCTAGATATTGACAGTTCACTACCAAATGGTCATATGGGAGATTTGTGCAGAGAAGTAAGTCCTTACTCCTTTATCCTTGGCTTATGTTTCTTCTTTGTTTCGTTGCTTAGATCTTGTTTAGATGTGGTGGATTTGGCTCAGTTATCTTTATATTATTGCAGTATTGCTTATGAATTAAAATCCAAATCCACCTATGGCTTGTATGTACAGAGTAGGCTGGGATTTAGAAAACCCCAATTTACGAAGTAGAGAAAATAAAGCAAATGTTATATTGCATCTGTCAAAATATTGTAGGGATTGCTTTAGTTTTTCTATTTTTGAATTCCAATAAGAAATACACACACAATCTTCACGTAAACGAATAATATTTTTTCTGCCTAAAGAAATATTGTTTTCCCTAACAAGAATTGTAATTAAGTCTTGGACATGGGATTTGAGACCCATGTCAGATGTGCAGCATGTTATACATGAGTGCCCAGGACATTTCTTAGGTGTTAGGATGCTTGTACATCAGATCCATCCAGAATTTCATATCTAGTGTACCAGGACAGGTAGAAGACATCCTTACTGTAAATAGTAGGTTGTAAAATTGAAGACATCAGGGGGAAATGTGCTGAAGCCACTTGTAACTTTGGTTACAAAACACACAGTACTAATATGTTGTGTGTCTTTGACAGATATGAAATCCTCCAATGCTCAGATAATTTGGTTATGTCATATTCATTATTTCTCTATCTAATGACTATCTCACTGATTAAGAGCCATTTATTTGGGTTGTCCTGAAATTTTTGAATAGGTTAGCTTCTTGGTTAATATTTTTGCATTGACATTTAGTTGATACTGTTGCTGTTTCTGTTCACAGAATGCTGATGATATCCTCATAGACAATCAAGCAGCCAAGGAAGGGTACCAGCCATTTGAGAACGTCAAGCATCCGCTGGAGAAATCACCAGAGCTGACTGAGAAGGTTGAAAAAACCGTTCCCTCCAAAGTTGAGAATACCTCTGCTCCAGTCAAAGTTGAGAATACTTCTCCAGCGGTCAAGCAAGAGCCAGTTCTCGAAAAACCACCAGCTTTGAAAGCTGTCTACTCTGGAAAGAAACGGGGGCGGAAACCCAAGAAGAAAGATGGGGGCTCTGCATCTCCATCGAAGAGCCAGAGTAGAGGGGCCTCCAAAACATCTACTGCAAAGAAGAAAACTGAGTCCACCCCCCTTGCTGCGAAAAAGCAGAAAACTGAGACCACACCCCCTGCTGCAGGACAGAGTGAGAGTGCTCGCTCAAAGAAGCAGAAAGCCACGAAGACTCCCTTTCCTGCAAAGAAGGGGAAAACCGGAATCTCAGCTGGAAAGAAGCAGAACGCTGAGAGCTCATCCTCAGCTGCAAGCAAGGAGACAAGTGAAAACACCCCCAAGTTGAGGATTGAAAAGGCTGTCTTGGTGGCGGTGAATAGCAGGAGGAGCCAAAGGGTCCGCAAGCCGAAGATTTACTGAAGCAAACCGGCCTCTTCAAGTTCAGGGTGGTGTATGTATCAGAAATAGTTTTTTAGAATATTTTATGTATCCTTTTTTTTTTTTTTTGCTTAAGTGTGTAGATATATTGATAAGGGCTGCTGGCTGCTCTCATTGTTAGTAGTGTACATATCTCTTACCTTTCCTCTTGGGTTACCAAACTAAAAATGTTACGTTGTGCTGTCTCGAAGAAAATGCTATATTGTGTTCATAGTAGTTCTTGTTATGCTGGTACCGTAAAGATGATTGCAACATGACTAGCAGCATCTCTCAGAATCTTTACTGCGTTATTGGTCCAGTCTTGATGTTTTCAGGAGTATGTACTTAGCATTTGTTCCCTTGGCTGCTGCTATTTGAATCAAGCCTGGCAGTCCAGCTAAACTACCTGTGTCATTTCAGCCTTCAAAGCAAGGTTGGTTGGTTGGTTTGATGATGGAAGGAACAGAGGAATGGCACTTTGTACCCTGCCAGCCTGCCCTACAGTTTCTTTCTACAATGGCTGATGATTTTTCAGAAACAATGGGCGATACTCCATTAACACATGCAAGGACTGTAATGCAGCTACATAAGCTCTTCACCATGTGAAATTCTGGGTTGCAAAGCATTGCTCTGGGCCAGAGATTAGCCGCTTTGGAACAGTGCCTGCATCTATATCAAACATGTGGTGGTGCTGCAGTTGCAAGACGCCATGAAATGGTCCAGACACTCGGGCAGTACTACCAGTACTACTAGCTTTAGATGAAACGGCAACGAGACATAGTCGAAGCTCTATGCACGGGTCATGATTCATGAATGCAGCAAGCAATGTGTTGCTGCACTAACAGTCATGGTAAGAGCATTGCGTAGTATTAATCCGCATGCCTTTCATGATTCATATGCACACACAGCTATTGAGCCAAAGAGGCTTCTGAAACCACACATCGAAGCCATCTGTTGGCTAGTCCAAACGGCGTGGCTCTCTGGCTTTCTGACTAAATTCGTATCTGATCCTGTGCTACCTTAAGTTTTTGGCTGAAATGACATGTTTTTTATTTGCAATAGTAAAACTAATTTCCACTCGTACGAAATTGTAAAAATAGCACCCCTGCTGCGCTCCAAGTCCACAGAAAGCATGTGTCCTGCTCTCAGACAGCCGCGCCGCTTACCGCGGTCTGAGAGTGCGATACATGGCTTCTGCGGAATGAGAGCGCGGTAGATGTGCTATTTTTTTTAATCATTTTAGACATGAGGAGATTAGGTTTGCTATTACATTGCAAAAAAAGCTAAACGAGAGGGAAAAAAAACTAAGGTACCTACGCCTACCAACGGTGCATGCTCTCCTACGGAAGAAAGAAGATGACCTAATGAAAGAAACAGCGGTACTCAAGCATCAAGCATCACGTGCCTGGTCTTTCAGTGTTATCTTCAGGCTTCAGCCTTCACTCCTTCGCTGGAATCTTCATGTCGAAGTTAAGCCCTGATCAGTGAGCCTGAAGCTAGAGAGAGGTGAATTCCTGGTGTAAAAGAGAGGACTAAAGTTGATCCATTGTAGGCCGATATATATGGTGCTTGTGCACAAATATTGAGCCAACATATGTAGGAAGTTTTGGCAGATAGAGCACGTTTGGAAATCCAAACGTATTAGTAGAAATGACCACAGCGCGCGTGTATTTACAAAAATAGCAACGTTGGCGCACACTCACCGTACGCCAACACAGGAGGAGATGGCATGTGGCCTTGGCGTATTCCCACCGTGCGCCAGCCCAACTAGGTCCGCCGCGTGTCCCCACCAGCCCGCTTGCCCGCGCCCTTGCCGCCACGTCACCCCACTGGCGCTGTTGGCACATGCACACCATGCGCCAGCTAATTAGTGCCTAGCTAATTAGGTTAGCTAATTAGGTTAGGTTAGTTAGTTAGGTTAGGTTAGTTTTAGGCGGAAATTTGAAAGAATTTTAAAATATAGCAAATTAGTATAAAAAATTATGAAATTTTTTATGAAGCCTCTTGACACCGTGTATTTGCTTGTGTAAATTTTTCATAATTTTATTCTTTCTAAATTTTTATTGCTATTTCGTATAAGTGTCATATTCGTACGAATCAATAAACTGTGTGAGGAGTCTTCAAAATAAAATTTATAGTTTTTTGAGCTTATTTTCTATATTTATTGATTCGTACGAACATGACACTTATATAAAATAGTGATAAAAATCTAGAATGAATAAAATTATAAAAAATTTACACAAGCAAGTACACGGTGTCAGAAAGCTCCACGAAAAATTTCATAATCTTTTGGACTCATTTGCTATATTTTAAAATTCTTTCAAATTTCAGCCTAAAACTAACCTAACCTAACCTAACTAACTAACTAAACTAATTAGCTAACCTAATGAGCTAGGCACTAATTGGCTAGCGCATGGTGTGCATGCGCAACGTGGCGGTGCAGGCGCGGGCGAGCGGGCTGGCGGGGACACGCGGCGGACCGAGGCGGGTTGGCACACGGTGGGATGCGCCAAGGCCACGTCCCATCTCCTCCCGCGTTGGCGCACGGTAGTGTGCGCCAACGTTGCTATTTTTGCAAATACGCACGCGCTGTGGTCATTTCTGCTAATACGGTTTCTAAACGTGTTGTATCTGTAAAAAATTCCATATGTAGCACTAGTAGCCGTAGTATATTGCCTGATGAAAAATACTATAGCACTCTTTATTATGGTCCATCGTGGTTGATTTTACATCCAACGGCTTACACGGCTTGCAACCATTACACAGCGACAGGTGATTCTATTCTAGTACTTCAGGTTTTTTAGCACTAGACCTTGTTTCGAGATACACCCACAGTAGCCAGTAGAACATTGAAGGGGAAGGCAAAAAAATGCTCCTTGTCTCGTTAATTACTCCATTTTTAAATAGATATCGTTTTAGAAATACGTGCTATCAACATTTTAAAACTTTGGTTTTTAATACATAGAAAAGTATTTAGATTTGTCACATAAAAATGACATTGACAGATTTGTTACCCAAAGTACTTGGATGTGATTATATTTTTAACACGTAACTAGGAAAAGAAATGGCCAAAAGTGTGTATTAGAGTCTGTGTCAATGTCTAAAACGACAAGTAAAAAAGAACGGAGGGGTAGTGTTTGTGTTTGGTTCATTGTCAAATTTTGGCACATTCAATCTAGGCAATTTTGATTTTCTATGTCTAGCATTTGTTTTGCAGTCATAGTTGTGGTTTGCCATATTTTTTAGCCCCATGCCCCACTTGTTATATACTTATTTTTCAGCCAATTTTTGCCGTAAGTGTAGCGACCAATTTGATCACCATAAAAATTGCCACTTGCGCCACTTGCGACACTTTTGGCACAAAAAATGTGGAAAAGTGTGACGAGCAACCAAACATGTGTTTAATTTGAGGGTTATTATTTCTCGCAACTCGAAAAAAAAAACCTATGGATCAATGCTTGACCTATACACTATAGTATGAGCATGGTTTTGAATTTAAACTTGTAGCTGCAGTGGACCAAAAGATCACATGCGAACGATTGCCATTAAAAATGTAGATATTTTGAGATTTCTAAATAACTCCATTGACACTCTTACACATTCGAGACAGACAGTGGTTGAGATGTAGCAATCTTAAACAAATTTTGGTGCAGATAATGCAATCAATTGCTTCCACAATTTCCTCCTGGACCAAGGAGGGATGAAGGGGACTAGGGGTTGTCTCCACCGTGTATGTATGTGCTCCAGTACTGCATCGAATATGACCATGAAGGGGACTAGAGGTTTGGACGATTTCTTGCATCAAATTAGAACAGAAAACCTAGACAACGATCTGTCCAAGAACTAATCTAGAACCAAGTGTTACCCCATAGCAACGTGGATTAGTTTTACTAGTATTAACGTACTTGATATGCGTACTAGAATTTCTCGCAGTCTCACAATCCTCGGATGAAAAAAAAAATGGTACATACCAACATTTGACTTGTGAGTTATGAGTTTTTGACTTATTTAGCGTGTTTTTTAAACTGAAATAGCAAAAATAGCTCTAAAATATGAAATGGTAAAAATAGTATCCCTGCCGCGCCCCTACTAAGTGCCAGGTGGCCTGTTGCGCCCTCATAGAGCGGCAGGTTGTCTGTCCACGCCACCTGCCATTCCGTGGGGGCACGGCAGGTCGGCCGTTGCTAAATGAAAGTTCACCACGTGGTCTGTAGCGCACCCGGGGCGCGGTAGTTCCCCTGTCATGACTTTTGAGTGCGTTACGGGTGTTATTTTTGTCAATTCGTTCATAGGGATGGCTATTTTTGCTATTTTATCAGGAAACAGTACCATTTTAGCCAGACTCGTGAGTGGTAACCCAGTGACTTCTCTGTTGAAGCTAATTACCGTGTTTATGCGTATGAAAATCAGTAAATCAGAAATTGAATGGCCTAGATAAAACGAGCTAGAAAATTAAATACACATTTCTTTCCTGTACAAGGGTATGGATTTCGTTGCCTATCTCCATCAGAATTAATTTCTGCTTTATTTGCTAGAGAGTCGGGGCATTCGATCGGGTCACTCTGGGGTCTCTTCGCGCTAAGTTGTTGGGAGATTGGAGCAGAAAAACCAAAACTTTGACGCTGATTAAATGCGGTCTATCCTATTCCTATATAGGGTCAGACTAACGTGACAAAATGAAAAAGAAACATGGATAAGAATAAGATAACACATGCATGCATAAAAATAACTAAACCAAAGGAACGGTTTATAAGAGGTGTTTGGACACTTGGTACGAAAAATCAAAGAGGGGGATAGACACTGCTCGTTCCATAGGAACTTCATACAGATCCTATGATCTCATTCTTTTTTGGACTAGGTCTCATTTGAAACCTAAGATTATCATAAGAAGAATTTTGTAGGAAACCTCAAATCTAGCGAGAGTATGTGCACCTCTGGACGCTGCCATTCGAGATTAGTTCCATGCCAACAATGTGTCTTATCTCCCTCTCTATTAGTAGTTGACAGGAGCCTCTTTCGCCCAAAAATCTCCTCCGCGTTGCGTGAGAGGGGACGCCTCTGTCACCAAGGTCAAGGTCAAGAGGGGCGCTCGCTGATTTTCCTACTGTTGTTTTTTTTTAAAGAAACAAATATATAAAAAAAAAACTCACCGCACGGTGGTCGTGTAGCACCGCCACCGCACGGCCATCGTGCGGCAGCGGCTGACGTGGTGGTCAGGAAGGCCCTGCCGTATAATCACTGTGTGGTAGAGAGCTATTTTTGCTAAAAAAATAAATAAATAAATTGGACTACCACTTGTGCAAATATGAGGCGAAAACTTGCTATTTTGGCCAAAAAGTCAGAGATACTCCTAGCAGTTTCGGTGTACGTATTTTGCGGGCAGGACAGCGTTTGGATTTTTGTGTGGAATGATTAAACTCTACTACAGTAAATGCTCTTTCTGTGTGGAAGTTTAAAAACTTCACCACGCACGTACGCACGCCTTGATTGTAAGGGTATATATAATGGAATCGACAACTATTATCTATAATATCTTTTCATGTCATCTATAGATAATACTAAAAATAGTTTCTATAATGAATTATGTTTTTATATGTTTTTATAGCATCTTCTCTATATACAATGCCTTTTGTTTTTTACATTACAGTAGCCAACTGCTTGTACTTTTCATTTATTCTCCACGTTATCTTGAGTCCTAGGTGATAAGACTCATCGTATAGCTCACGTCCCACCAGCCGGTAGACTGAAGAGAGCGGCAGAGCGAGCCTCACGACAATTCCGACGGCTCCAAGGCACGTCTGCATATCTGCGTCCCATTCACTCCCAAAAGTCGCTCGTGTGGGGATTATTTAGGCCTGGAAGGTAGAAAGGCTACGTTGCGGTATCATTCTTGCAACGAAAGGTTCTCAGTTGACCACTACTAAATTGAGAAGGGGGATTGGATCATATACTCTCTTTGAAATTCAGGATTTCAGGATTTACCCTCCCACCTTAATGACATGTGGGGTCACCATAGGTCAATGACATGTGGGTCAGGAGGGTAAATCCTGAATTTCCATCTAAGGGGAGGATATATGATCAAATTTTCCAATTGAGAATACCAGACCAGCTACCTTCTTGGAATGGCACCATGTGTCTCCGTTCTAGTTCTAAACGCAAGGAACTTACATATATTAAGGCCTGAAGATGCACGTACCCTATGCACTGACTTATCAGTGTATACTTGCTTATTTTTTTTGAGAATATCTAAGAGAAATTAGATTTTTTTTTCATTAAAAAGAGTTTTTTTAATCCGGGATTTTGGCTGTGAGTTATGAGTTTTTGACTTATTTAGTGTGTTTTTTTGAACTGAAATAGCTCTCTAAAATACGAGAGTGTAAAAATAGTACCCCTGTCGCGCCCCTACTGACCACTAGGTGGCCTGTCATGCCCTGAGAGAGTGGCAGGTTGTCTGTCCACCACCTGCTGCTTCGTGGGGGCGCGACAGGTTGGCTGTTGCTAAATGGAAGCTCGCCACGTGGCCTGCAGCGCACCCAGGGCGCGGTAGGTCCCCTGCCATGACTTTTGAGTACACCATAGGCGTTATTTTTTGTCAATTCGTTTGTAGGGGTGATTATTTTTGCTATTTTATGGGAAACAGTACCATTTTAGCCAGACTCGAGTGGTAACCCAGTGACTTCTCCGTTGAAGCTAATTACCGTGTTTATGCGTATGAAAATCAGTAAACCAGAAATTGAACGGCCTAGATAAAACGAGCTAGAAAATTAAATACATATTTCTTTCCTGTAGAAGGGTATGGATTTCGTTGCCTATCTCCATCAGAATTAATTTCTGCTTGATTTGCTAGAGAGAGTCGGGGCATTCGATCGGGTCACTCTGGGGTCTCTTCGCCGCTAAGTTGTTGGGAGATTGGATCAGAAAAACCAGAACTTTGACGCTGATTAAATGCGGTCTATCCTATTCCTATATAGGGTCAGACTAACGTGACAAAATGAAAAAGAAACATGGATAAGAATAAGATAACACATGCATACATAAAAATAACTAAACCAAAGGAACGGTTTATAAGAGGTGTTTGGACACTTGGTACGAAAAATCAAAGAGGGGGATAGACACTGCTCGTTCCATAGGAACTTCATACAGATCCTATGATCTCATTCTTTTTTGGACTAGGTCTCATTTGAAACCTAAGATTATCATAAGAAGAATTTTGTAGGAAACCTCAAATCTAGCGAGAGTATGTGAATGCTGCAATTCAAGCATGGATCACTAGGACCTGATTTTGTTGTTAGGGTAAGTCAAATTTCAATTGATCGGATCAACACCCAGCAACTCAAGCATGCGTATTTCCAAAAACACATCTAGCAGCCAAAAAAAAAAAAAAAATTCCAACTTTCAGACACGTGATAGTTAGCAAACCAATCTGTGAATATAACAAGTCCTAATGCTAAATGCAACGTCAATTGATATCGAAACACGTACCAAAACGATATTGATTTGCTACTGTAATCAATCATAAATTCAGAATGGCGAGACAGTTTGGTAGCCTTGGTAGTATCGATGGGCACCATCAGACGAAAACGAAATCGATGGATGTACATCCGCCTTCACTATGTCTATACATACGCCGGCTACTCCAATGCTACCAAAAAACCAAGAAAACTAGAGAGGAAACCAAGAACCCAAGGCGAGGAGGGATAAGAGAGGCGAGGAGGGATGGTGCATCCGGTGGCGGAGGCCGACGAGCGGAGCCCCTTCGGCCGGCTCACCGCCGAGGAGTTCTACGCGCGGCACGGCGTCACGCACTCGTCCTCCACCTTCGTCAATCCGCGAGGGCTCCGCATCTTCACCCAGCGCTGGGTCCCCAGCGGCGGCGCGCCCGTCCTCGGCGCCGTCGCCGTCGTGCACGGCTTCACCGGCGAATCCAGCTGGACGGTCCAGCTCACTGCCGTGCACTTCGCCGAGGCCGGGTTCGCCGTCGCCGCCGTCGACCACCAGGGCCACGGCTTCTCCGAGGGCCTCCAGGGCCACATCCCGGACATCGGCCCGGTGCTCGACGACTGCGAGGCCGCCTTTGCCCCCTTCCGCGCCGACTACCCGCCGCCGCTGCCGTGCTTCCTGTACGGGGAGTCTCTCGGCGGCGCCATCGCGCTGCTGCTGCACCTCCGGGACAAGGAGCGGTGGCGCGACGGCGCGGTGCTGAACGGCGCCATGTGCGGGGTGAGCCCCCGGTTCAGGCCGCCGTGGCCGCTGGAGCACCTGCTGTGGGCGGCGGCGGCGGTGGTGCCGACGTGGCGCGTGGCCTACACCCGGGGCTCCATACCGGAGCGGTCGTTCAAGGTGGAGTGGAAGCGCGCGCTGGCGCTGGCGAGCCCGCGCCGCACGACGGCCCCGCCCCGCGCCGCCACGGCGCTGGAGCTGCTCCGCGTGTGCCGGGAGCTGCAGGCGCGGTTCGAGGAGGTGGAGCTGCCGCTGCTGGTGGTGCACGGCGGCGAGGACACGGTGTGCGACCCGGCGTGCGCGGAGGAGCTGCACCGCCGCGCGGGGAGCAAGGACAAGACGCTGCGCGTGTACCCCGGGATGTGGCACCAGATGGTCGGCGAGCCGGAAGAGAACGTGGAGAAGGTGTTCGGCGACGTCGTCGACTGGCTCAAGGCCCGCGCCACGGCCGCCGCCCGCGACGAGTGGCAGTAGTTCGGCCATGCGTGTCGTGCGTGAGATGGTGGTGTGTGTGCGTGGTCCATGGCGGATTCAAGTACGAGTGCAATAAACGTTGTTTGATTTGTTGGAAGAAACGCGATCTGGTCCTGCAGGTGGCCATGGCTTTCGAGATGAACCATGGAACACGAACGAATGAGCAGATTCTTGCTGTGTCTGTGCCTGGGTGTTCACTCCTGCAGAAATCTGGAAATCTCCGGTGTTCACTCCTGCAGAAATCTGGAAATCTCCGGTGTTCTAAACAAGGACTTGGAACATGGGAATTGGGACCGTTTCTCGTGAAATTCCTGCATTTCAAACGGATCCGTAGCATCTATGGATGGAAAATAAAGATGTAATTCCGAGAATTTGGTAGGAATTCTGAAGGAAGTAGGCTATCAAGCTGTGACTAATGGCAATCAGCTCACAACTTTCTTTTAACAGCCTTGTAGTGGTCAGAACCGAGCTTTGATTCCCGGCCGGGTTAAACTGATCGACCACCAACCTAGAGAATTCAATAATTCTTGCGTCAATTAACTAATACTAAAAGAACTCTCATGCTCCAAGCGGGCCTGGTAGGCAAGGTCGTCGAGCCGTAGCACCGACGCACTCCAACAGCCACCGGTTAAACTGAAACAACACAGCAACGTGCATGCTGGTGACAGTAAAATGTGCATGAACAAAATTAGACGCAAACCGTACTGCTTCGACAAAAGTCTGACTTTCTGCTACTTCAACCTGCGGCAACACAAGAACTAGATAAGCATTTAAAAAGACGGTATGACGCAAGAGTGAAGAGAAGAGGCAAACCTGTACTCAATTCTTTCCCAGAAGATAGGAAATCACTTGTACACCGTACCATAAGTCCATGCTACGAATTGAATCGTCACCAGGCCATCAAGTTACTGATCTTGATGTCACAAGTGAGCTACACACAAAAAAGTAAATACTACTCTCGACTCAGCTTAATCGGCCTCGGTGTCCCTCACTTTGGAACGAGGGTGTGCACGCCCATATCAAAGGGCTTCAGAACTGTTGTGTTGAACCGGCGACGCTCTTTGTGCGAAAAGAGCAATCACAGGAAACACACAAGAGACACGGGAATTTATTTACGAGGTTCGGCAAAGCCTATGTTCGTATGAAGAGTTCTTTTTCTTCTTCTGATTAAGGTTGTAAGAGGTCGGCGGTATATATTTTTACTCCGATACTCCTGTTTTCCGGACACAACCCCTTCCTATCACCTTGTTATATATAAGTCATACACAACATATTGCATAATTTGCATTCCATTGTTAGCTTTGACTACATTTTGCTTCGTTTTAATACATCTGATACACATCTCTCTTGCATATCCTCGAGAGAGAAAATTAGCATACAGAAGTTCATAGGTTGTTCATATTGGTCGAGTTGGGTCATCTGATTTCTAGTCGCTGTGTCTGTGTGGGCCATGGAGACTACTTGGCAAAGAGGCAGCAGCGGGCTGACCCACCTTGGGCCCTGGTCTCGGCCTGCTCTGCTGTGCTGCGAGAAGGTCCACCACTGGTAAAGCTCGGCCTGCTCTGCTGTGGTGCGTGTGGTATTTTTTGTGTTCTTCCACCGCCGGTGAACTGAACTCTCATCTGATGACGAACGTATCGTGTCGACCGAATTGATGACTACTTGGGTCACATTTAGATCTTCAGTCATGTAGCATCCATACGCGAGATCACAAACCTCAACAACGTGGATTGATTAGCACACACAAATCCACGCAATTAACTTCAGAAGGTGCATTCATGCGTAAAAACCATATATATAACATTGTGTTTTAGAAGGAAAAAAAACACATACATCTCGTGACCGTTTCTATTATGCTTACAGACAACACGGATATCTATTGGTAATAAAAATACTATGGTACACCGATACATACATAAATGAATTTCCGCAAGTCTTTAACAACCGCCACCGCATCCGCCTCCGCCACCACCACCGCCACCGCATCCGCCACCGCCTCCGCATCCGCCACCACCTCCGACGAAGGTGCCCGCAGCCGCTGCGCCACCTCTACCGCTGGGCTTGTTGTCCATCCCGTCGGCGCAGTTGAACACGGTTATGCCTACAAGTGCTACCACCGCGGCGAAGGCCAAGATTAGGCCCACAGCGCCGGGCGCATTGGGCATGGAGCCGGCTGCGGCGAAGCCATTGCCATTGGCCCCGGCAAGATCCAATAATACCCTGACCATTACAGCTGAATGAGTTCTCCTAAGTTCTGACTGAATTCTCTCTCTTTGTGTGGGGAAGTGCTGTTGCAGGAACTAATTTGTTGAGGCTATGTGCATTCAGGGAGAGGATGCACATATGGCCATCTTATGTACACGTATGTGTCGTGGACCTTCTCGGATGGGTGGTGTGCAGCTGTTCAGACTTGAATACTTAGTGAAGAAACGTAAGAAAAGGACAATTTTTGCCCCAATGGAACATCGCGCGTGTAAGCAAGGAACAGGAGCCCGTCCGCCTCTTTTCCGCCCAAAAATATCCACCGCATTGCGTGAGAGGGAACACCTCTGTCACCAAGGACAAGAGAAGCGCCCGCTGATTTTCCTAGCAGTTTCGGCGCACGTATTTTGCATGACCGGTCAGGACAGCGTTTGGATTTTTGTGTGGAACGAGTAAAATCTACTCCAGTAAATGCTCTTTCCGTGTGGAAGTTTAAAAACTTCACCACGCACGCACGCACGCACGCCTCGACTGTAAAGACAGATATAATGGTATTGTTTATACTATCTCACTATTTTATATATAGATAATACTAAAAATAGAAATAGCTTCTAGTTGTCTTTTTACATATTATTGGAACCCAAAAATACAATTCAGAAACCCTGTGTATTTTGAACTATTTCTAGATCAGTAGCTAGCTTATACAGGAAACAGTGATGAAATACCATCCATTTATTCGATTTAACTAAAAAGATCCCAAAATAACAAATAATAATAATAACGGGACCCTATGGTCAACGTTTACTTAACTTACCACGTAGGGCTAAAGAAACAAATAAATTCTTGCAACAGAACGAGAAACTTAAAAAAAACCAATCAACATGCCCGCAGATAATCGAGTAGATAATGTATCATAATACGCAAAAACCTTTATGGTACTCCTGAGAATAACTCTTGAGCAGCTTGATATTCCTCAACTGGTCAACAATGGCGTAAAGTCGTGAGTACATAAAGTACTCAGTAAGTCGTAGGGAAATATATGCAAATAGTATTTATGCAAGGCTTGAACAAAGATTAGCTGCATGGTTCTTTTGTATAAAGCAACATTGACGATAAATACAATTAATAAATTAAAATACGTAATTGAAAAGAATATTAAATAAATAAACAAATGTTTTGAAACAACCAGTGAACTTTCCATTCACTTCCCAACCAACCAATGATAAGTGAATCTCCTATTCACCAATTGACACAAACCATCAATTGAATTATCCATTCACACTTCGACATATTCTATAAAAAACTCTACAGCTCATGTGAAATCCCTGGACACGTCCATAACCGTGCACACGGCTATTCGAATAGTTTTGCACTCTGCAGAGGTTGAACAGTTTGACCCACATAGCACGACTTCTTTAGTTTGTTTGGCATCCATCGATACCACTGCTCACTACCTTAGCTAAGCAGTTTAGAGCACGCATCAAGGCCTTTACAATACCAGGCTCTAACACTATCCCACCCGATAAGCTTAACCCCAAGTCATGGACATAATTTACCATCGACCCAGAGCTCACTGTTGTGGGGAAACAACTTCTCCGGACATGAATGGATTCTTGATTCCGCCTATACCTTTCATATGTGTCCTAATAAGGATTGGTTTGCCACCTATGAATCTGTTGAAAGTGGTACTATGTTGGTGGGTGATAACTCATCTTGTAAGGTTGCAGGAATTGGTTCAGTTCAGATCAAGATGTTTGATGGCATTATCAGAATTTTGACAGATGTGAGGCACATTCCATATTTAAAAAGGAACCTCATCTCTTTGAGTACTCTTGATACTAAAGAGTACAAGTACTCCGGTGAAGGTAGAGTTTTGAAGGTATCAAAATGCTCTCTTATTGTGATAAAAGTTGATATTAAATCTACCAATTTGTACCATCTACGAGGTACTACAATATCAGATAATGTTACTGTAATTTCAAGTTCATTATTTGATTCCGATGCTACTAATCTTTGGCATATACGTCTTGCGCCTATGAATGAAATTGGTTTGGCAGAATTGAGCAAGAGAGGACTTCTTGATGGACATAGCATCAGCAAGCTGAAATTTTGTGAACATTGTGTGTTTCGCAAACACAAGAGGGTGAGGTTCAATACCTTAGTTCATACTGCAGAAGGTATTTTAGATTATGTGCATTCTAATTTATGAGGACCATCTCGTAATACATCGTTAGGAGGTGCTCGTTATATGTTAACAATTATTGATGATTACTCTAGACGAGTGTGGCCTTATTTCTTGAAGCATAAATCAGAAGCATGTTTAGCATTTAAAGAGTGGAAGACTATGATTGAGAGACAAACTAAAAAGAAGGTAAAGAAACTTTGCACTGATAATGGGATGTAATTATGTTCTGATGAATTTGAATCATATTGCAAGACTGAAGGCATTGTTAGGTATTACACTGTTCCTACTACTCCCCAATAAAATGGTGTAGCGTATGAACAGAACTATGAGGACCTATCTCGAGAGCTCCTAGAGAGATCTCCCAGTAGGTTCTAGGAGGTCCGATAGGACCAAATAGAGGTCTGGGAGGTCCTCTAAGACCACTCGAGGAGGTCTCCAAGACCACCCTAGGAGGACTCGAAGGTCCACCCGAAGGTCCTCCAAGACCACCCGAGGGTCCCAGTCTCTGCGCACCATGAGCTATTCCCAGGATCAAAAAGGCTAGCTCGCACAGACTCAACATCAGTGTCATCAAATCCATACAACAAGCTCAAAGAGAAGAAGCAAACAAAAACACATATATTAACAGGAGACCTTATAGTCAAGGTTTTTACACGGTTGCCTCATAGGGCTTACAACCCAAAAGAGAACCTGCAGCAGAAAACAAAAACACATGAAGGTCATTCGGCAAGCCCACACGCTACCGAGTGGAGGACGCCTCCTAATGCGCAAGGTCTTCAAAGAGGTCCCCAACAGGACTTCCTAGATCTCCCTCCTCTGCTGATTAAAACAGAGGGCACAAGCCATGAGTACTTTGAATGTACTCAGCAAGCCGTGGAAAAAAAGTATGCAATTAACATTCATACAAGGCTTGCCAATTGAGAGCTGTAGGGTTAGTTTGCATAAAGCAGTGATTGACAACAAATAGTATAAATAGATTGCAGAGCTCAAGTTAAAAGAGTAATACATAAGTATATTTGTTTGAAAAGGAGGTCGTGAGCACCAGCTCACTCCCAAGACCGCTCGTGGAATGCCTGGTCGCACCCACAACCAGGACCACTACCACAACCACTCTGGAGCACCAACTCCAGAGTTCCCACGACCACCCTAGAGCTCCATGACCACCCCAGAGCACCAACCTTGGAGCAGCTGGACCACTCTAGGGTTGCCAAGACTTCTCTTTTTTTTTTTTGAAAATTCTACCCCTCGTTAGAAATCTCCAGGCGTGTCCATAACCGAGGGCGCGGCTATTCGAATAGATTTACTCTGCAGAGGTGTACATCTTTACCCACACGAGGCAGTCGCTTGATATTTCACACGTTACCTTAGACATGTGAAGTAGAGACTACCACCGGGCTTTTACAAAGGTCAGTTCCGACTCGGTTCTGCTCGCTAAGGTTTCGCTTCTAACGGGGCCATCTCCCGCCAAATTCGTGCCCCCTCTTGGGCCATTCCCAACCTCCACAGAACCGAAGCAGGACATCCCTAATTATTACACCCAGTCCACCCCATAATGGACGTGTTCTTGTACGACATGGCCCAGATCAATGGCTCATAAGGTTAAGTCCTTAGTTGGCTGCTCAAGCAAGACCATCCACATCCCAAAGTGCACCTTGCACCCACTACTCACTTCCTGCATACTCGCCCGAGCATAAAAGGGTTTTGCGTTCAAACCAGCCCAAGGACCACCTAGTCCAAGCACACCTCTTTTAGCAGCAGTGGCATTGCCACGATTCTATAGTTCATTTAGTCAAGTTATCACGTTGGGTGAAACCCGGCCAGAGGACCACCCTAGTCCTGACACACAAATTTTAGTTGAAGCGACAACAAATGTCGTGGCCTCACACAGGGCCACACATCATTTTAATCAGCTACACCGGCTGCTACTACACAAGCCACAGACCAGTGCACTGGGGGTAAACTTAACATTGATGATTCAAGGTAAGAACAAGTCTAATAAAGCATGGCTAAGAAAACACGATACCCAGGTTGGTAAACAAAAAAGGCCCAACTAAGAATACCCATGCTACGGCTTTCAAAGGGAAACATGTCAATATGTCGATTGCAAATAACAAGGAGGCATAAAGACAAATAGGTAGTTAACTAAGCCCAAAACCAGCTTTAGACAACTAGCAATGCAAGTTTAAATCAAAATCAAATTACTTTTGTAAAGATGGGTTCAAAATGATCAAGGGTTCCATGACTTGCCTCCGGTGATGAATTGCTGAGCTTCTGAGAAGGCGACTGGATCCTCGAGCTCTTTAGCAAAACCGGAATCTACACGATCGCAAAGAAACCGAATGAACAAAGTAACTCCAAGAAGAAAACTAAAAAGAACTTAACTAAAACCAAAAAGAGAAGAAGTCCACTGCGAGGGAGGTCCGAACGGGAAGAGCTTCAGAATAGAGAGGGGTCGAAGGATAGCTCTGAATGAAGAACAAAAAGGAGATGGGTGCTCTGGGTGATGTAATTAAAGGGGAAGGAGGAAGGAACATCACCAAAGGGGTGACCAGATTCAAGATAGCGGTATACTGCTAGCAGGTACAAAAAAGGACTAGAGAAGGTAAAGAAGGGGACAAGAGAAGGGAAAGTCAAGGTGGAGGTGACTGCATTTAATGCACACAGACTTTTGCAATAACAATGAGGTGACAAGAGATAGAAAAATGGTGGGCAAGGTACTGTTAGGACTGACAAATGGGACAGGTCAAGAATAGTAGGGGGTGTCCTGAAGAGGTCAAGAGAGGAGGTCGTGACCAGAGAGAGGTCGAAGGGGAGGTCGTGACCCACAGGGGAGGTCTTGACCGCAAAGGTAGTCTTTGCAAAACGACCCAGAGGGTGGTCTTTCCAAAACGACCAGTCGTGACCACAGGAGGTCTTGAGGAGACCAAGGGGGTGGTCCTAAGTGGTCCAGATCGAGCCACGCAGGTGCTCCAAAGGAGGGTGGGGGTACAAAGGGGGACGTCAAGGGAGGTCCTGACGGTCAAGATCTAACAAAGGGAGGTCATGACGGTCAAAATCTAATAAGGGGAGGTCCTGACAGTCAATATCTAACAAGAGGAGGTCCTGACGGTCAAAATCTAACAAGGGAAAGTCCTGGCGGTCAAGATCTAACAAGGGGATGTCCTGAGAGTTAAGATCTAACAAGGAGAGGTCTTGACGGTCAAGATCTAACAAGAGGAGGTCCAAACACAAGGGAGGTCTGAGCCTGCAAGGAGGTCCAAATACAAGGGAGGTCTGAACATACAAGGAGGTCCAAACACAAGAAAAGTCCAAACAGCGAAGGAGGTCTAGACCAACTGTAACATCCCAATTTTTTGAACTTTAAAAATCTTTTGAATAGTTAGTAGGGAGAAAATTCACCATTTGGATTTTTTTGAATTTAATTCAAAAGCTTAAACATAGACTTTCAGCAGCAAAATCATTTAATATGATCAAAGTCAACTTGAACTATGGTCAAAACTATTTTATTTGGATTCTATGTGCTCAGATATATTTTTTAGATTTTTCTAGAATTTTTCTGAGTTCATTTGCTATTTTCTATTGCTTATTTGAATTCTCAGTATTTTCTAAATTAGAAAACTATTTAAAATCTCAGTTTACTCCTTGGGCCAAATCCCCTAGACTCCGGCCCAATCCTACCCAACCCTCAGCCCAAGCCTTAGGACCTCCCCCAGTCCTCCCGCATGACCTCTCTCAATGGATCTCCACCGCTCACGACCTCCCTCAATAAATCCGTGACGTCCAGGACCTCCCCGATGAGATCCAAGCCGTCCAGGATCACCCCCATGAGATCCAAGCCATCCAGGACCACCCCCATAAGATCTATGCCGCCCACGACCACCCTCAATAGATCTCAGCCATCCACGACCACCCCCAGGGGATCTACGCCGTTCAGGACCACCGCACCGCTTCGTCGCCTCCGTGGCGCCTTCGTCTCCGCGCACGTGTCTACCGCGTCCGCCATTGCCAAGCTTCAAGCCCCGTACGACAACATGTCCTTTCCAAGTAAACCCCTTTTGGAAAACGTTCCAAATCTTATCTCTAACCGTTTCGCATCTATTCGGATCAAAATGAAATCCTGAATATCTTTCAAACTCGGAGATTTCCTCGTGTTGGTTTCGGACTCTTTTTAGGGTTTCGCCGCCGCACGCCGCCCTAACCCCTCCCGATCCATATAAAAGGCACCCCCGGGATCGCATGTACGCCCGCACCTCAAACCCTCAAGCCACAGCACCCTGAGAGCTTCAGCGCCGCCGCGATTTGGAGTTTAGGGTTTCCAGTCAAGCTTTTGTTTCGTTGAATTGCACCGCTGTCTTCGCCGCCACGTCACCGTGGTCTACACCGCCGTGTTCAGCATCACCAGGGCTACCTCCAGCACCCTCCCTCGTCGTCAAAGTCCCTCCGGACTTTGTTCGACAAAAACCTAAAGGTCTTCGCCGCTTGAACCTCGCCGTCGGCCGCCACCGACGTCCCCGACCACCAGTGAGTACACCCACGTGTGCGCATTAGCCTCAGCTATCTCTTGGTACCACCCACTGCCGAAGTAGCACCGCCGTTTGCCGTTGTCGCCCACGTCCAGAGCGCCACCTTCCACTGTCGTCCACGTCAGCGAGCCCCTTCAGCGCCAGCTCCGCCTTCGTGCTCGCGTGTCATCCTGTGTGGCGCCGCGTCAGTGCCACGCGTGCGCATGTGTGCCAGCCCACCCGAGTCAGATCCAGATCGGTTCGGTGAACCAAGTTCACCATGAGCCAAGCCGTTGATGTGTGGGCCCCACACGTCAGAATTTCCTTTTCATTTATCTTATTCCGAAAATCCTTTGCTGATGTTATGCTTGCGCAATAATCCGATTTTTCTGTTAAAAAATAATTCGAAAATTTCAATAATTCAGTTTTATGGTATTTTCTTTAGATTCAAACTTCCCAAGCTCATATCTTTTGCATCCGAACTCTATTTGAGCCCATTCAAATTCCTAAATTCATCTAAATTCGAGATCTATTTATTTGAGTTTTTTATTTAATTTTTGGAGTTTATTTTGTCTATATTATTTATTTTTTTTGTTTATTTGCTTCGTTTGCGAGTAGATGTCGATACTTCGGGGAACTTTGTTGAAGAAGGAGTGTCTCAAGATCAAGACCAGTACTTAGACCTTTTCCAAGACAAGTTATACCTTTTGATCATATTGAACCCAATTTTTAAAGTACTTTGATTCAAATTATTGCATTTACTTTAAGAATGTATTTGAATGCTTTTGGGTATAGCTACTGTCCAATTTGTTACATCCACCTTGGCTAATTGATATGTCATAATCTTTTGTCACCCTAGATTAGTTCATATTTAGTTGGTGCTATGGTATTACCAACATGGGTTGGTTAGTACGAGTAGATTGCTTAGCCATGCTACGAGTTATCATCTCACATGAGTTGCAATTATAAACTTGACTAAGTGATTATGAAACTATGTGATAAAACTTTGTGTGTACTGTGTGCTATTACTCGTTGATGGCATATGTTGCTCGTAACCAATAGGGTAGGAAAAGATTTAGACTGGGGCAAGTGGTGCTGTGTTGGATCTGTGTTGGATGGTGGATCTGTGTTGGATGGGAATGATAATCTGTGTGGCATAGTTAGGAATTAGAAGTCTTGTCTTGTTCAATTAAGGACTTAACTTTGTGCGCCATTGAATTGAGCCTTACTGTACGACCACACGACCACATGCCTGATGGGATATGCCTAACTTAGTAAGTTATGGATTCTTGACATTGATTACTCAGGAAGTAGGTTAGGCTGTGTTGGAATGGGTGGAGGTGTATACTACCATGTAGTCACATCGCGGGATGGTTCGCCGCGTCCCTGTCCAACAATGTGTGTTATGCCAAAGAACTGTGTTGGATTTTGGTATAGCGGTTAAGCACATTAGGAGTGTCAATGCTTAAGATGAAGTTTCTGAAACGTTTTGTTACGATTAGTGCTAGCTACACTAGTTGTATCGTGTGGGTAAAATGTATAACCTCTGCAGAGTGTAAATCAATCTATTTGAATAGCCGCGTCCGCGGTCATGGACAATGCTCGGGGATTTCACACGAGGGGTAGATTTTCATAAAATATTTGGGATCTGAGCTGGGTGAATTAAGTTATATGGCTATGTGAATTAATCTGATTAGCTTTGTGTCCTTTGCGAAAACAAACCATTAAAATATTATTGTCTATTTATTTTGAACCGTCATTTCAATATATTATTGTATTCAATTGCAAATGTTGTATTTCTGCAAAAGAGCCACACAAGCCATTTGTAACAGCCCAAATTTCAAATTCCAGTTGAAAATAAAGTTTAATTATTTTTGTGGATTTTCTGAAATTTTTAAAAGCTTTTACTTTACCAATTTGAAGCTAAACAAATTTATTTGCAAAATATATTACCAAACAATAGTTGGGAATATTTTATTCAAGTCCTAAATGCTACAGAGAATTTCTATGAATTTTTTCAAAAATTTTGGACTTAATTTGCTATTTTCTAAAGCCTATTTGTATTATCAGAATTAACATAATTAGAAAAACAAAAGAAAACCTCAAAACAGTGCTTGGGTCGAAACCCTAGCTCGGCCCGTTTTCCTCTCACGCGCGCGCAGCCCGTTTCGGCCAGCTCTCCCGCGCGTAAAACCCCAGCCCATTTCCACCGTTGGATCTAAATCCTACAATCCACACGCACCACTGCTTTCCTATTCACCCGCGCCATTGTTGGTCGTTGGATCAAGATCGGACGCGCGCCCATCCTCATCTTCATTTCCTTTCTTCCTCCTCTACCTTCTTTTTTCTCGCCGCACAGTCCGCCATGGACGCGGATCCGAAACCTTCCGTATGCGGTGCAATCTTGGTCTAATCCCCGCGATTGCGTGTGCACTTAAACCCCCGGATCTTCTCCGCCCCCGACTCGACCATCACTTTCCATCCTGGTGCCATAAATCCCTTAATTCTCGCCGCCGTGTCGCGCAGACCTTCTTGCGCCCTACGCCGCCCTAGCCGCGCTCGCGCCCTATAAATAGGGGCTACGGGAGCGCCTCCCTCACCGCAACACGTTGCCAGCACCCGCAGCCCTCCTCCTCGCTCCTAGCGCCCAAAAATCGAAGTTTCTCGCCAGCAGTGAAACTTTGCTTCTCCTCCAGTTCCGACGCCACCGTAGACGCTCCGGCCACTCCGACCTCGCCATCGGCATCGCCGCATCGCTACGAAGCTTGCGCACTCATCCACTTGTCCCGAAGACCCCCAGAGCTTCTCCTGCGTCGACGACCCCGCACCGCCACCGCCAAACCTCACCACCGACGACTATTCCGCCACGCCCTCCCGCTATCTCGGTAAGCACTAGCTTCAGTGAAGCACGCTCGTCACAACGGGACCATCCACACCCCTCGCCTCGGCGTAAATCGCCGGCGAGCTCGTCGCCAGCCTTGCGCCACCGTCGGGCCTACGTGGCTCTACCACGTCATGGCCAGGTTAGCGCCACCTAGGCGCTAACCCGATGTGGCCGCCTACGTGGCGCCACATCATCTTGCACAGCCAGCACCCGCACCCACCGGT
Organism: Ampelocalamus luodianensis; assembly: GCA_036346255.1. Lineage (NCBI taxonomy): Eukaryota > Viridiplantae > Streptophyta > Magnoliopsida > Poales > Poaceae > Ampelocalamus > Ampelocalamus luodianensis. The sequence continues at coordinate 74,862,968 of CM070617.1, read as the reverse complement.
TACTGTTCCGTACACCGCGTCTATCGTGGGTGTTGACCGTCTCGTGGACCCAATCCATTGACTGCGGGTCCACATGTCAGTCACTATATTTTTTCGTAGGAAAATAAATCGGTCGAAATTCAATTTTCCCAGCCGATGACGTCAGCATTGCGCAGTAAATAGATTTCCTTTAGAAAAAATAATTCGGGAAATTCATTTAAATTGCAGATTTAGGTTTAAACTTCAAAAATTCATATCTTTTGCATATGAACTCCAAATTGGGTGGTTCAAGTTGCAAAATCTTTATAAAAATATAATCTAGCTATCTAAACCAAAATATTTCAATTGGGAGTTATTTTGAGTTGTCTTTTTGGAATTTATTTGAATTTAAAGTTAATTTGTCGTATTTTCGCATATAGACCTCGACGACTCCGGAGAGTTAGATCCTTCTGACGAATTAGAGTTTCAAGACTTCAACGAAAGCAAGTTACACCATTGATCATATTGTTCCCAGTATTTTAAAGTATTTAATTTCTGTTTTCAAATTACTATTGCATGCATATGTTTATATAATTGTTTGAATGCCATGTTTTTGTATATAGTTATTCCAATCTCCATTGTATGGCCAAAATTGATTATTGAATACGAATGCCTTGTCACCCTAAGGTAAAATACTACTAAAACTAATCATATGCTTAGATCACATTCATGAATTTGGGAAGGTTTAGCCAAATCTTTTATGACTTGATTTAAATTTGGGTTTTGTGGTATTATCTTACCACAAAAGGTTTATAAAGAGGATTTCACTCTAAATAAAATCAAAAATGGGTTTGAACTTGGGCGAAATGGATGGATGGTGGGTGCAGGTTTATGCACGGGCTTAATCTGGTTAGGATTACGTCCCAAGGTTTAATTGGAAGTCACCCAAGTCAGTTAAGAACCGGTCTTTGAGCGTATTTTGCTACGCCTTACCGTACCACCACATATCTGGAATAGGACAGATTTGGCTAAGTAATTTGTGGCGTCTTGGTATTATTTATGCCATGTTGTATGTGTGGGCGTCGGTTAGACATTAGTTCCACCTGGCGCAAGAGGGGGCTCCCGGAGGATGGTTAGTCCAATGATAGCGAAACCTTAGCAGGCATAAATACATTAAGATATATTATTGTAAAGGCCTCATGATAATTGCTTAGTCACACGCCTTCGGAAGCATGCTTTGGCCGACATTAAAAGCATATTATCTCGTGTGGGTAAAGCTGTACAAACTCTACAGAGTAGAAACTATTCGAATAGCCGTGTTCGCGGTCATGGACATGCTAGCAAAGCCACTCTAAGTTAGACTTTATTTTTGGTTTATAAAATGATTTCCACAAATGATTTTAGGATGGATAATCCTATGAAAAAAATTAGGCGGTTAGCCAAGTGATAGGAGGGTATCCTTCACCATTCAATCAATGGAGGTTATCTACTATTAATTGTCATTTTAAACACTGATTTTAGTTATAATATAAAAACTGGCCTTAGAAATCATTATTGGTATTTAACCTGAAAATGCTGTTTATGCAAAATAACCCTGCCATTATCCTTTGTTTACCTTATGCATGCATTAACTTTCAATATTGGGTGTAACTGGCAAGCACGGAAGTTGTGCTTACTCTTGCTGAATAATCTTTATTCAGGAGAAGACCTCTATCAGGACGGTGAGGATCTTGACGACTAGGCTACGCCCCCAGACGATTGCCTGTGGCAAGTCGTGTGGTCTACTATTATTTTGCTTTCCGCTGTGTTATTTATTTATTTGGCCCCAGACCCCTTTTGTAATAAACTCGGAGTTATTATTAATAAAATACGAGATATGTTTGTGCTATCGCTTTTGTTTAACTGTGTACACTAGAAATCCTGGACTAGTGTATGAACACAGAGAATCCGGGATCCTTCGCTCCCGGGTTCGACACCATTTCTTTGGAATAAGTCTGCATTTATAAATCGCATTCTGTGATATGACTTGCGAGTATGGTTGTGTACTCACGCTTGTTGTAAAACTTGTGCCCAAACCTACTGAAGTGGAGGAGTCTTTACCTGCTTTCGAGGAGGAGTTCGTTGAAGGTTGCTGATCGTTAGGGTCTGGATCCCAGTTGGTTGCCTGTGGTGAATTGATGGGATCTCCGCTGGAGTTTACTCTGTTTCGCTGCTATTTTATTTTTTGTTAGCCCTGCGTGGCTTAATAAGTTGTAAACTCGACCATAAGGTCAAAACCCTTATTTGCTATTCATATTAATCGTTTACTTTATTAATTGCTTGTGTGGCGATATTTGCCTATATTGACACTGTGTGCACTAGCGTGATTCTGAACTAGTGCATTATATACAGATGATCCAGAATTGCATTTTTAGGTCCCGACAGAGGTGGTATCAGAGCCATATTGACTGTAGGTCTTGACCTTAGTTAGATCAGTCGTCTTTAGAGAGTCCAAATTATTTTATAAAGCAAAATTAACTTGCAAGATTAATCAATTGCTTAACTCCTCTTATATCTCTCTTGACTCAACTATTATTGGAATTCTTCCTCTCCTCGCTGTTTTTAAGTTGTTCTTACCCTTTCCTCTATCTTGATAGATGTCTCGTCTCCAGAGCTATGGCGAGCACAAGGGAGGATACGCCGCTGAGCTTTGGAAGCTGCTGCAAGTACTTGGGGGCTTCGACCGTCCGTTGTACGTCGACAACAACTGGGTTGTGAATGGACGAGACCGTGGAGTGATATGTCGTCTGATGATCTATGCCAGGAGGAACGACAAGGCAAGCCAGCCTTCGAACATCTCCGTGAGGAAGATCACCTGGCTGGAGGGCATCCAGAAGTCGTCACGCTTGGCTATGCTGCGGATCTGCAACATCTATGCACAGGAGCTTCAAGACGCTTGTGGAGATAATTCTTGCACTACTATATTTTGTGATTGTTAGAGTGTTATATGCTTTACAAAGAATCCGATGTTCCATGAGAGAATAAAACACATTGATATGAGATATCATTGTATTCAAGGTGTTATTGCTCAAGGTGGTGTCAAAGTGTGCAATATAAGTACTCATGACAATCCAGCTGATATGCTGATAAAGCCAATTTCTGTTGCTAAGTTTGAGTTTTACTCAAACTTAGTTGGTGTTACAGTTTAGTCCTAGAGACTAGTTGGCGCATGATGATTTTATCTTATTGTGAAGTTATTTTGGTGATTGATGATTCTTTATTTTTACAACAAGAGGAAATTCGTCTCAAGGTGGAGATTGTTGATTTTGTGATCCGAATTTCTAATATGGAATGATTCAGATTAGTTACCATATTAGCGGATTAGTTTCTTACTTGGACTCTAAGTCCTTGTACCCCTTTATATACCTCTTGTAAGCCGCACGAGGAGAGTAGACGGCTCATTGTAATTCTCCGGTGTTTTGTAAATACTTCTCATATAGTGATCATCGCCGATTGACACCTGTGGTTTTTTTTTTTCTGAATCATTTTCCACGTAAAAATTAGTGTTTTTCAGCTTGATTGTTCTGTGCATTATTTGTAACAACCTAGAGAATTCAATAATTCTTGCGTCAATTAACTAATGCTAAAAGAACTCTCCTGCATTTCAAACGGATCCGTAGCATCTATGGATGGAAAATAAAGATGTAATTCCGAGAATTTGGTAGGAATTCTGAAGGAAATAGGCTATCAAGCTGTGACTAATGGCAATCAGCTCACAACTTTCTTTTAACAGTCTTGTAGTGGTCAGAACCGAGCTTTGATTCCCGTAGGGTTAAACTGGTCGACCACCAACCTAGAGAATTCAATAATTCTTGCGTCAATTAACTAATACTAAAAGAACTCTCATGCTCCAAGCAGGCCTGGTAGGCAAGGTTGTCGAGCCGTAGCACCGACGCACTCCAACCGCCGCCGGTTAAACTGAAACAACACCAACGTACATGCTGGTGACAGTAAAATGTGCATGAACAAAATTAAACGCAAACCGTACTGCTTCGACAAAGTCTGACTTTCTGCTACTTCAACCTGCGGCAACACAAGAACTAGTTCTATTCTATATCCACAGACTCTCGCACGGGAACAGTACGAATCCAAAGAGAGTAAATCACAATTAGTCACCGCTAGATAAGCATTTAAAAAGACAGTATGACGCAAGAGTGAAGAGAAGAGGCAGACCTGTTCGGCCAGTGTACTCATTCTTTTCCAGAAGATAGGGAATGACTTATACACCGTACCTAAGTCCATGCTACGAATTGAATCATCACCATGGCATCAAGTTACTGATCTTGACGTGACAAGTGAGCATACACGAAAAAAAATGTAGGGCCGGAAAGGCGACTAGAGGGGGTGAATAAGAGCTCAATCAATTTTTTGCTTTAAGAACAGATTCAAACATGATATTGACTCCCATAGCTATAAGAACTACAAAGATCAATATATATAAGCATAGCGAAAGACTTGTACTTAATCTCCTTCAAACCCCCAAAATAAACGATCAAAAACACAAAAAAAAAAAACAGCCTAATAAATAAGGTACCAACAGTCGGACGGTGAACAAGAACACGCGGTCGGACCGGTGAACGATCTACGATCGGTCGTGAGCAGAAAATTAGCACAAAAACAGTAATTCAACACGATTTCGAAATCGAAAATTGATCCAACTTTTGATCTACAACTCCAAACTTCATGAAATTTGAAACATACCTTCATAAGGATATTAGGAACCTATTCCAAGCAACGATTTAGAATATCCACATCAAAGTTTTGATTTTTTCAGTTTTACCAAAGGAGGGTTCAAAACCGAGCAAAAACGAAAACTCGACCCAAACACTTGCTCGTGGGAGATTGATGGTCTAGATTATTCTAGATGTATTCCCACACATCACAGCAAGGTAGAAGAGGGCAAGAGATCAACCAAAAACCAAAGGATCAAAGATGGACTCAAAATCACAAAACAAGAAGGAAGAACACAAAGAGATACATCTTTGGGAAATCATCCATGGATTAATTCATGATTGTTGCTGGTTACAGCCACTCCCTCAAGGGGGACAAGAGCTCAATCCATGAGCACACAATCAACTAATCTCTCTAGAATCCTAAGTCTCTCTCTTTCTCTCTAAGTTCCTAAAACCAAATTAGGGTTTACAAATGAAGTGCTTGGGGGTTGTACGGCAACACCCCTCCTATTTATACTAGAGGCCTAGCTTCTAGAAGAGTTTCTCTAATGGGCTCCCGTTAAGGCCCAACACAAACGGGACACTTACGCACGCATTTTAAAGCGCCGTATCCATCATCTCTTGACCTAAACCTCTTAACCTTACGCCGTCCCGCACCGCGGTTTAGCCAAAAGTCACAAAGGCGGTATTTGATGAAATTACCAAAATACCCCTTCTCGATCCTTCTCCACGGACTGAGTCCAATCCTGTCGAAACAATCGCCTGCTCCGCCACGTGTAGGTTGATCAACGGTTCTCATCATGTCGGCAAGTCTCTCCCGTCCGGATCCCACCGGAACCACCAAGGCACTTGCACCGACCCCTGCGCCGCTTGATCAACCCGTCGCACCGAACTGCCCGTTTGGTCATCCTTGTCCATTTTGTGCCACGTTTGAGCCACTTGACCTCACCCGGCATCCATGATCGTTCTAGACCTCAGCTCTCCAAGCTTAGTCCCGATCCTCTCGCCGTTGACCGTCATTGACCTTCAAGACACCTGCACAGCAATAGACAGGGAAATCGTCTCCGGGAATAAGTTCTTCACAACTTGACCCATGTCAGTGAAAACATGCAATATGCAACACATATGCAAAGATAAACATAGATATGACCTATCCCAAAATCACTTAGCCAATAAAATCAACATTCAACACAAAATCGGTCAGACCGCCATTCAATGGCCGGTCTGACCGCCCTGTCTGGTCTGACCGCTCCCAACGCCGGTCAGACCGCCTTGGCCGGTTTGACCGCTCCTTGAGCACCGGTCAGACCGCCTGAACCTGACAGTCAAATAGATCTTTGCCGAAAACACGAGAAACAACAAACCAAAAGAACCATTGCCAATTGTAACATCACCTTAAGATAGTAAGCATATCCGCATGATATCCACAAAATACTACTCTCGACTCAGCTTAATCGGCCTCGGTGTCTCTCACTTTGGAACGAGGGTGTGCACGCCCATATCAAAGGGCTTCAGAACTAATTGTATAATTTGCATTCCATTGTTAGCTTTGACTACATTTTGCTTCGTTTTAATACATCTGATACGCATCTCTCTTGCATATCCTCGAGAGAGAAAATTACCCTACAGAAGTTCATATGTTGCTCATATTGGTCGAGTTGGGTCATCTGATTTCTAGTCGTTGTGTCTGTGTCGGCCATGGAGACTACTTGGCAAAGGGGCAGCAGCGGGCTGGCCCACCTTGGGCCCTGGTCTCGGCCTGCTCTGCTGTGGTGCGTGTGGTACTTACGGATTAGCACCATTTGTGTTCTTCCATCACCGGTAAACTGAACTCTCATCTGATGATGAACGTATCGTGCCCAACTGATGGCTACTTGGGTCACATTTAGATCTTCAGTCATGTAGCATCCATACGCGAGATCACAAACCTCAACAACGTGGATTGATTAGCACACACAAATCCACACAATTAACTTCAGAAGGTGCATTCATGCGTAAAAACCATATATATAACATTGTGTTTTAGAAGAAAAAAAACACATACATCTCGTGACCGTTTCTATTATGCTTACAGACAACACGGATATCTATTGGTAATAAAAATACTATGGTACACTGATACATACATAAATGAATTTTCGCAAGTCTTTAACAACCGCCACCGCCACCGCCACCGCATCCGCCTCCTCCTCCGCCTCCGCATCCACCACCGCCACCGCCTCCGCATCCGCCACCACCTCCGACGAAGGTGCCCGCAGCCGCTGCGCCACCTCTACCGCTGGGCTTGTTGTCCATCCCGTCGGCGCAGTTGAACACGGTTATGCCTACAAGTGCTACCACCGCGGCGAAGGCCAAGATTAGGCCCACAGCGCCGGGCGCATTGGGCATGGAGCCGGCAAGATTCAATAATACCCTGACCATTACAGCTGAAGGAGTTCTCCTAAGTTGTAACTGAATTCTTTCTCTGTGTGGGGAAGTGCTGTTGCAGGAACTAATTTTTTGAGGCTATGTGCATTCGGGGAGAGGATGCACGTACCGCCATCTTATATACAAGTATGGGTCGTGGAACTTCCCGGATGGGCGGTGTGCGGCTGTTCAGACTTGAGTACTTAGTGAAGAAGCGGCAATGATTGATCCGAGCCGTCTATCAAGAAAAGTACAATTTTTGCCCCCATTGGAACATCGCGTGTGTAAGCAGGGAACAGGAGCGCATCCGCCTCTTTTCCGCCCAAAAATCTCCTCCGCGTTGCGTGAGAGGGGACGCCTCTGTCACCGACTCACCAAGGTCAAGAGAGGCGCCCGCTGTTTTTCCTAGCAGTTTCGGCGTACTTATTTTGCATGAGCGGGCAGGACATCGTTTGGATTTTCGTGTGGAACGATTAAAATCTACTCCAGTAAATGCTCTTCCCGTGTGGAAGCTTAAAAACTTCACCACACACGCACCCCTCGACTATAGGTGTGACAGCCCCGGATGTGGGACTGCTAGAATCCTTACAACTGTCCAGGATGTTCAGTTGTAAAGACGTGGTTTAACAAGTAAGCAAACGATAATAGCAAAATGGCAAACTTTTATTACAGCAGTTAAGGCTTAACAGCCACTTTGAAAGCGGAAGCGGGCATCCAAGCCCAAACGTATATATTACAAGGCAAAAGTGAGCCGAAACCACAGGCAAGCTTGGGCGTAAAAGAGACCCTAATACCAGTAGTCGTCACCGTCCCACGCTTCTTCCTGAAAGCTGGGGTCACCTGAATCTTCCCAATACTCCTCTGTTGATGTTTAGCAAGAATGAGTACAACTACCGTACTCAGCAAATTGCATGGTAGTTCTATTTAACTACATGCTAGGATTATCAATGGAGGGTGTAGTTTTACCAATACAGGTATATGTGGAATGCAATAGTTGAATTTAAAGGCTATATAGTAATTTAAAACAGTAAAACGATAATAAGTATAATCACAGGGGTTTTTAACATCTGAGATTACCAATTAACATCTGTAAAAGCCTACTTATGCCTTGTATATTGGAATCACCCATGAACACAGCTTCATTAACCGGAAGCACGGCGTATTCGAATACCATTGATTATTCACTCTGTAGAGTTGCCCAACTTTACCCACAAGATATCTCATGCTCGTACTGTCATGCAATATACACGCAACACGTTAGCGTGCGACTGAGCTGAGATAACAAAGCCTTTTCACTGCTCAACCTCTCTAGTCTCTACACGGTAGGTCTACATCCATACAGCTCGGGAGACCACCGGCCAATAGTGGAATCCGCACTCCGAGTCTGACGGGCCCATACCGTTGTGCAATTCAGAGGGTGCCCTAAACGGTCCACCCCTGATCCACCCCATTCCGCGTCTGTCCTATCACACAAGCAACAGTTGACATCCTGTAGATATTCAATCGGATGAGCAGTGTACTAAGCCAGGGAGGAATGACCACACATGTGGTTGAGCGGTTTTCACGTATGCATTACTCGGCACAAGGTTCTTGTCCTACTGTCATCCGGTGAGGCGATGGCCCAACACCAACTCGTGGTCATCCACCTCGGATCTCACCGATGACTCACTTTTAAACGAGTATATTGAATTGTCCAACTTCTGGACAATTCTCAACTCTCCACCAAAACCTATTGGCCTAAAGCCAACCTTCCTATGATATTTAGAAATGAGATTTGTATGACATTGTGGAATAATTTCTATTATTTTATGTGGACTAGGTTTGTCAATGTGAATATGGCTTACAATAATGGGTGGTTTGATATGTGGAGTGAAGGGTTTTTAACTATTCAACATGGCATTCAAAAGTACTATTTCTTAATTGAAATAATTGGCTAAAATATGCTAATGAAAGTAATAATATAAAATATACGGAATGTAGGTTCAATATGTTCAAGGCATGCAACTTGCCTTCCTGCCCGAAGTCCTCGATCTGTCCTGCTGCTTCTGTGTCCTATCCGGTGATGTCCTGAGCTGGCTCGTCGGTGTCGAGATCTAGCGTAAGACACAAAAAGAAATTAAATACTTGGCTCGACAAGGAATGAGCCTGACACGGATCCAAGTACAACAAAAATATAAAAGAAGAAAGAAAGCAACTTAAATAGGCAAAAAGGTTTGACAGGACCTGGATATGACTGAATGGATCTAAGAATCGGCTTTATGGTTTCGAGACGGTCAGAATGGATATAAAATGTCAATTTAGGGTTTTGGTGAATAGTGACCATTTTACTGTTCATATTTATGAATTAAATAATAAACAGTAATTAGTCACTAATCTAGGGTTAGAAACAGTAATTATTTTACTGTTTGAACAGTGCATGGGTTAAAAATAAATAAATGAACAGTAACTGGATTTTTCGGGTGAATAGTAATCAAAATCATGCGAAGGAGCGAGAAATGGGCTGAAATTAGAAAGGAATAGTCTTTGGGCTCTGACAAGGCGGGTCAGAGCCCATTCGGCCGAAACGGCCCGAGGCCCATGTGCGGGCGGCCTTAAGGCCCGTGGCCTTTAGGGCAAAGGGGAGGGGGCGGCGAAGGCCGGCGCGATGCCCTCGGTTGCTCCGCGCCGGAGTGAAGGCGGCGGCACGGCTCGGGGCTGGCGGCGCCTCGCGACGGCGACCAGCGGCGGAAGGGAGAAGGCGGCGCGGGGAAGGGCTTCGCCCAGGTAGGTGGTTTCTTCCCCTCGGGTTTTTGCGCGGGGTGCGTTTTGGGGGAAAAGGGTTCTAGGGTTTGGGGGTGGCGGCGACGAATGAGGGCGGCGCCGGTGAAGATCCGGCGGATCTGGGTCGGAGGGGTGGGGAAAAAGGTCCGGATGCTTGATTGGGGTTTTGAATCGGAGAGGGGGAAGACGAAATCGGCTTACGGTTTGGGGAAACCCGAAGTGGCGGCGGGCTCTAGCCGGCTTTGGGGACGAAGGGGGTGGAGGTTTGGTGCGGGTTGAGAAGGCTGAGTGCGGTGGCTTTTATAGCCCGGTGGAGGCGATAGGGATTGCGGCGCCGGGCGGTGACGTGGCGGTCGAGGCCGTTCGGGAGGCTCGGCGCACATGGGGGGGGGCGAGGGGATTGCGGCGCCGGCGTGGCTACGGCTTGGGGCACACGTGCGCACGCATTGAATGCAAGGTCGGGAGGTGGCGCGGTGGGGGTGGTGGCGCACTGGTGTTGCTTGTACGGGGCGGCGGCCAGAGGCGGTTGCGGCGGCGCTCACGCGGCGCGTGTAGGCGAGCGGGGAGGAGGCGGGCTCGGGCGGAGACGCTCCGGGGTGGGGCGGCAGGTGGAAGGGAGGCGGGATTGAGATTTTTGCTGAAATTTGCTGGGATTTGGAGATTCAAAATCAAACTCAAACTGAACTCAAGTTTTGAAATTTTGCAGATGTTTCAATAGGGATATATATAATGATATAGATAATTATTATCTATAATACCTTTTTATATCATGTATAAACAGTACTAAAAATATCTTATACAATAAATTATTTTTTTACATGTATGAGACTCACTCACGACAATTCGACCTCTCCAGGCACGTCTGCTTATCTGCGTCCCATTCACTCCCACAAGTCGATCGTGTGGAAGGTAGAAAGGCTACATTGCGGTATCATACTTGCAAGGGAAGGTTCTCAATTGACCACTACTAAATTGAGAATACAGAAAAAGAAAACAGCACTCTGTCTCTGAACACTATGCCAAACAGCCAAAGTTCCAACCAACTATGAACAGATGTTTTCATTAAACTTGGCGGCAATAATTTGATCTCAGGTCGCACCATTGCTTTGTCACGCCCGGACCAGCTACCTTCTCGGAATGGCACCATGAGTCTCCGTTCTAGTTCTAGTTCAAAACGCAAGGAACTTACATATATTAGTATAAGACTAGGAAAGGTATGAAGATGGATGTATGCTATGCACTGACTTATCAGTGTATACTTGCTTTTATTTGACATTGACTTGCTTTTATTTGACATTGAGGCCACGGGTGTCTCTATCAAATTGCAGGACTAAAGTTGGTTAGATATCCGTCACTCCCACGGAACCGATGAATTCGTCGAGTGTTGTTTTCTAACAGTAATTACAAGATTGGGGTGGTGCAAAAGTCTAGGAATAGTTCAGTAGGCAGATACATTCCATATGGCACACGTATATCGATTGAGACGGGTTTTACTGTTCAATGGATGGTTCGAATTGTGCCGCTGAGCATGGTACAGTACTTGTGTGAGTTGTCACCGATTTTTTTGGAAATAATATTTTTTTTTTAAATTACAAAAATAAATAGTCATTTTTTTTACAAAACTAGGCTACTGTCGCTAATTTAACTAGTGACAGGAACCTCTGAACTGTTTTTTATTGACTATTTTCGAGCACATATTTTGTGGACAAATCACAATGATATTAAAAACATTCAGCACAACGTCAAAACATTTTTTGTCGATAAATCACAATGATATTACAAAACATTCAGTACAAGTCATAACATCTTTTGTCGACAAAATCACACTGACATTACATAACATTCAGCACAACGTCATAACATATATTGTCGACAAATCACACTGACATTACATAACATTCAGCACAACGTCATAACATCATTGTCGACAAATCACAATGACATTACATAATATTCAGCACAACGTCGTCACATATTTTGTAGACAAATTACACTGACATTACAAATCATTCACCATAACGTTATCACCTAGTTTTTAGACAAACCAAAGTGATATTACAAAGCATTGAACACCACATATTTGAACAGGACAAACCTTTCCTATGGATGCGACCTTAACGTCTGCCAAGTTAAAGTCAGAAATTGTAGCCGAAGGATTTGTGGCTAGTTTGGAAGTAAGGTCTACCATGGAAAAACAGATTCATGCAGCCCAACCAAATGATTCTGTAATTGAGGATATTAAGCTCAAGATGGAAGAAGGAAAATTTAAGGATTTCACTAAATATGGTCAGGATATGCTTTGGATCAATGGACGTATATGTGTGCTTGACATGGATAGATTGAGACAGCTAATTTAAAAGGAGCCTTATGATTCGAAGTTGATGAGGACATCCCTACTACTGCCACATCTTCCAACTCTCCACATGTGCATGAGAATGTTCATGATGCACCTAAACGTCGAATAACTAGAGCACAGGCTAAGCTTCTAAAACAACAGGTACATTTGTTTCTTAATGATTTTCTTGTGTTGTTGATGAGAATGGGATACTACCTAAAAGCAATACTTTGTGCATTCTCAGGTTTAACAAGTGTAAAATCTTTGGAACCGAGAGGGAGGCTAGGGCCGAAGCAATGGAGAAGCACAAAGAAGATAGCAGCCACACTGGCTGCCAAGGCCATGGGAAAGCAAAGAAGGGGAAGGCCCATGCGGTAAAAGAGCAAAAGGGGAGAAGCCCAATAATTCAAAGCCCAAGTTTTGGATACGATTTCCAAGCCCAATTCGGGCCTCCCACAAGTTCAAACGAAGTCAAACTCGGAATCAACTCAGAACTCAATTCGGATTCGGTTCAGGATAGCCCACATGACCCGTAATAAAAATGTCATAACTTTCACAAACGGAGTCCGATTGGCGTGCTCTTGTGCTTGTTGGAAATCTTATTCCAAGGCCCACGCAATGGATATGGTGCTAGCCTCAGAAAACTTATGGTCGTACCGCTATGACCGAAACAATGTGACAATTGTAAATTTAGGTTTTCTTTTTGTGTGAATTTGAGTCCAATACATGTAGGGATGAGTTGGAGTGAGTTTAGATGACTTGTGGTCAGCCCTAGGGGTCATATATGCCCATGTATTCGTGCCCTTTTGGGGGAGACCACTTTAGATTGAATATAGAACAACATATTGCTTGTTTATTATGCCCAGTATCCATGCGAGGTTTACTTGAGAGGAATTGAGCGATTGTTCTCGAATCAAGGTCGTGCTTGCTGTTCCATTGGGAATTGAGGGCACAATAATTGCTCCACTTCGTGGTTTGGTGGAGATTATATTGGTGTATCTTGGTGAATTTCCATAGAGTTGTAAGTCCTTGCATTAGCACAGGTGAACAACTGGTGAGATTAGTTAAGAGAAACTAATTCTCTTGGTTCCTACGTCGAGAAGATCAGGGCTACCCGTATCATCTTGATATCAGAGCGCGGTTGACTCAGTAATCTTATCCCTAGTTTAGATTAATTTTTCTTTGCTGTTCTTTATTCCTAGAGTCCATAAACCGAAAATTGCAACACAAAAATTCTAAACCCTAGTTTCAATCTGTTATTTCTTGTGAGTTTTGTTAGGTTTTAGGTGATTAGACTTTTTATTTAGTGCTAATATAAGTGTTTCCTTTGCGTTGCTTAGTCTTTGTGTCCAATAAAAAACCCTAAAATTTGTTGGTTTTGAATTCCTCAAAAACCAGCACAAAAATAGAGCTTAAAACCATCAATCATCAATCTGTAAAGCATGCTACAGTACCATGCACTATAGGAGCCGCATGCTACAGTGCCATGAGCTGCAGTACGCGCGAGGAACAGTGCAAAGCAATCAACAGAAGCACTTGTATCTTTCATCTTTTGAGACTAGCTATTGATAATTGCGTCTAGGGTTGTTCTTACAGTCAATTACACCTTGCTGAATCTAGTTGGGACTTATAAAAATGAGAGGGGAAACAAAACCCTAGCTTCGGCCGAAAGAAAGAAAGAGAGAAAAAAACAACGCATAAGAGAGAACAAAGCTGCAACATATTAAACTTGCCTTTTGGTTGCCCTAATAACCGAAGGAGGGAGTTCATGCGGTTGTAAGAGAAAGAAAAGAAACCAACCGAATAGGGTGAGTTCCCTCAAGTCACTAATTTCAGATTGTGTAACTAATCTTTTAGAGCAATCTTGTGCCCTTACGTTTATATTTTGCAATTGGTCAGCGTCTCTTCTAGTACTTGGTGCAAAACGAGCTAGCTTAAATTCAATTTCAGTTTGCTTCTCACTAGCTCATTCTTTTGTTTGCATTAAGTCATATTTATCCTTGCGTGTGCGTTTATACACTTCACTTATACCTCATGGATCAGCACATAGGCAAAGTTTTCTAGGTTGGATTATTACTCAGCTTTACAATAACTTGAATTTCAGATTGCATAGGTTATATACTAAACCCTCCAACCTCCTCTTAAACACCTTATGTAGTGCATTGTTTTCACTCTCGAAATTCGCTAAGAGTATATCACCTTTGCTAATCCCTACGGCCACAAGGTAAGAGTTTGTTGTTTTCAATTCCTTTTGCAACGGTAAACCTTCATTGTTTTGAGATAGTGAGTTGAGTGATTTCATTCACAAATCTTCACATACTTGTTGTTTGTGAACTAACCATGGCTGCAGATGGCGAAGATGTTCAAGTGGATTTTGAAGGAAATTTTGATGCACCCGCTACTCGCTTACAACAACAACTGTCGTGTGGCCCAGCTCTGTCAGCGCTGCGCCGCCACATAATCTCATCTTCGTCCCGAACTTCATCTCTGAGTCCCACACACGCATGCCTCACCGCTAACATCTACACGGACATGCTCATCCCAGCTCTATTTAAGTGCGCTGCTCGCATCACTTTTTCCGCACCTTTCCCTATTTTGTTTGCCCTAGCCGCCGGACACGTGGTCACCTTTGTCTCGTCGGAATCCGTCGAAGAAGCCGCAGGCCAACGCAAGCCTCCATCGCCTGTTCCGCCACCGTTGGAGTTCCTCCGTCCTCATCATCTTCACTGTTGGATTCACGTGGCCGTGTTCTACATTGTGCTCCCGTCGCCATCCCTGGATCACCGACAATTCGCCACCGCCCCATTTTCCCCCAAAACCGGCTGTGCCATCCTCCATTTGATCTCCTCGCCGATGAGTACACTTGCCTATCCGAGCGTATCATCTTGTGTTCCCTAGTGTCCTCTTCGGTGAAGATCTATCACCGACGTGCCTTGCCACCGCCACATCTTCCCCGCCACCGGTTGTTTCGCGCTGCCATCACTGTCGCCCTTCGTCCATCCCGAGCAGCCCATTAGGTTCCTTGCGCCACCACCGAGCCTATGCTCCTCTTTGTTTCCCCAGGGCGTCGCCAAACAGCTGTTTTCGTTGTTGGCCGAAGCTCCTTCTCCGCCGCCGCCGAGTCGTCTCCGTTTTCACCACGCCACCGCCGCTCAAAGAATCGCCTCGCTCTCAGGGTTCCATTTTGCCCCTTTGCCGCCCCTGCCTCGCCGCTGTTTGCCATCGACACTACTAGTCATCGCCGCCGGCCAACTCCTCTGTTTTGGTTCACTGTCCTCCCTCCCTCTCTCTTACATGTGGGGCCCGCATGTAAGCCTCTCTCCTTCTCTCTTTTTCTCTTTCTCTCTCTTACCTCCCGGTCCTACCTGTCAGTGCTATTTCCTATTTTCCTAATTTTCTTTTAATTCTGAAATTGTGCTGACGTCGTGCTGATGCAATATTTTGGGATTTCCTTGAGAAAGAAAATTTCTGAAAATTCAAAATAGTATTTTTTTTCTCTTAAATTATGGCAGTGTTGCCTATCGGCCTGCTCTGCTGTGGTGCGTGTGGTATTTATGGATTAGGACCATATGTGTTCTTCCACCACCTGTAAAAAATTATCTACCTTTTATGTAATACAAGGATTGCAAAAAAGAAAAAGAAATGAAAAAGAGGAACAGAACGAGGAAACTGAGACAGTAAGAGAAAGAGCTAACTAACTAGCTAGGAACTATGCATACAAAGGATTTAGAGTAATAAAATAAAATAAATTTACAACAAGAGGTTGCACCACTGTTCAAGTGAAGCCTTGTGCTCATTTTTAGTCCTGTAAGACCATAGTCCAATGTAATTTTGAATCTGACGTAGCACCTCTATCGATCTGGTCACAATATTTTGAAATATCCGTTTATTCCTCATGAGCCATAGTGTATGGGCGTAACCTGCAAAGCATATTGGCCAGACTTGACGGTAGGTCATTGATTATGTTGATACTCTTTCCACAAATTAAAAAATGTCCTTGGAAGAGGTAGCTTCATCTGTTAATCCGAGTTTTTTTTTTAAAGATGATCCACCGCTTTACATTGGAGAATGATATGGTCAATAGTTTCTAATGCCGGGTAAATGTCACAGTGAGGATTCGTTATCCAATACTTTGTTATCATATTGTCTTTGGTGTTTAGTTTCCCTTTGAAAGCTAACTATAAGAAAATTCTATATATGTGTGGGATTGATCTGTGCCAAGCATAATCAGACGCTTTCCATTTGAGCCCATGAAAACATAGGATTCTATAAACTTCTGAAGTAGTTATATCCTCCATAGTTGATGTGATGACTCTGCGGTCTAGAGTTCCCTGTGTGATGTGTTGCTCCGACAGAATAATTGATAAAGCCTGATTTTCCAAGAGTGCTTGCTGAGATAGGACCGGATGTAGCGAAACCGCCCAGCCGTTATGCACTAACTGAGAAATAACTGTACAATTCGGATTAGTTGCGTATGTGAACAAAGTGGGAAAACATTGATGTAATCTTCCTGCTGAAGTCCAAAGGTCTTTCCAGAATGAAGTAGACTTTCCATCTCCGATTATGACCTTTGTCATGTGCATGGTTGTCTCAATAGTAGCTGCTAACATTTTCTAGACTGGTGTGTCTCCTTGACGAGGCTGTCCAGGTATGTGTCTTCGAATATATCTATGTCTTAGCCAATTGAAGCAAGGTGCAGCCGAGCTCAATAGCAACTTTCCTGTCAATCTCATGATCAAAGCTTTATTATGGATTTGTAAGTCTCGGATTCCTAATCCTCCTTGCTTTTTGGGCAAGATTACTGTGGTCCAAGCGACCAGGCAATGTCCACCTTGAATTTTCTTGTCCCCCTTCCACAGAAAGGCTCTTCTAATTTTGTCAATAGCTTCAATGCTGCGTTCTGGCCATTTTATACAGCTCATGTGATACGTTGGTATAGCTGATAATATCGAATTTATCATTATCACTCTCCCTCCCCAAGATAGCAATTCGGGCATCCATCCTGCCAGTCTTCTATCTATTTTGTCAATAATTGGTTGCAACAAACTGTGGGAAATCTTGCTAGTAGATAAGGGAAGACCTAAATAGTTGCATGGCAGTGAGCTAAGCGGATATTGCAAGGTGGATGCAGCTAAGGTGGCCACTTCCTGTGACATGTGAATAGGCACTAATGTAATTTTATAGTAGTTGTTTCTCAATCCTGAAAAAAGCAAGAACGAGTCAAGGAGATCCTTGAGAATCATGGCTTGCTGCACTGTTCCTTTGAGCAGGATTAATGTATCATCCGTGTATTGTATGATGGGAGGGGTCTCATGTATATCCAAGGGATGTAGCATCCTTCCCTCCGTATGGGCCCATTGCATTGTTCTTTGTAGGATATCTGCTACCAGGGTGAATAAATGCGGGGATAGCGGGTCTCCTTATCTAACCCCTCGCTTATAGGTAATTTGATCACCCACTGCCCCGTTCACAAGAATCTGCATTTTGCCAGAAAAGAGAATAGTACGAATCCAATGTATCCATTTACTGTCAAACCCTCTGTAATGCAGTGTTTGAATAATACATTCCCAGTTTATTGTGTCAAACGCTTTTTGGAAGTCTAATTTGAGCACTAGCATTAGTTTTTTTTTTCTGTTTCAACACACATTTGACAAGTTCCGAAGCCAATAAGAACTCTGTGATTGATATTTTTGTAATGAAGCCAGACTGCATAGGACTAATGAGATAAGTCATTTTTGGGTGCAGTCTATTTGCCAAAACTTTGCTGATGACCTTGGGTATACTATGCAAAAGCGATATGGGTTAGAAGTCCTTAATGTGTATCGGCAATTCCTTTCTCGGTACTAAGGTCACATAAGAATTATTAATCCCTAACATGTCCAGATTATTGGAATGTTAGTCCATAAAAATGCGTAAGAGGTCAGGTTTAATGATGTTCAAGAATTTTTTTTTTTGTAAAACTCAATGGTAAATCCGTCTGGTCCTGGACTTTTATTGTTCAGGGATCGTATACTTACATTAGCTATCTCCTCCCAAGTGAAGCTGACAGAAAGATCTTGTAGATTTTCATTTTGCTGATATAGCTTTGTAAGGTTAATAGTTGGGAGCCAAGGATCTTGTACACTGAAGAGGTCTCTAAAGTAATCCGTCGCAATTTTCAATTTGAAGGCATTTTCATAGTGTTCAACACCATCTTCCACAATAACCTTTACGTTGTTCCTTCGGTGTCTTATGGAAGAGGCTACATGGAAGAAGTGTGAATTCTCATCTCCCAATTTGCACCATTTAATCTTCGCGCGTCGCTTCCATTTTAGGGTGCAGAACCATACTAATTCTTGAGGTGAATTCGAGGGTCGTGAGAGGTCTCCATTCCTTCGTACTGTCGAAGTATTCCAATGTGATTTTGGTGTTGTCAAGTTGAGTTATTAGGCCGCGACTCCTTTTTACCCATGATTTGATTTTTGCCCTAGGCATCGCAGTTTAAAATTAGCTCTGGATATGTTGGACAAATTCCTGGTTCCTTGTGTCCAGTTTTCCAGTACTAAGTTTTGAAAGTCTGGCATCTGAAGCTAATAGTTTTCCAGTTTGAATTAGCTTTGATGATGGTAAATTAGTTTTGATGTCAACCATAATTGGAGTGTGGTCTGAAGTGATCGCTACCTCTAATTTTGTGGAGATGTTTAGAAAAGTTTGGCTCCCATCTGTATTAATGAGAATTCTATCTAGCTTGGCTATTGTTGGATTCCTCCTCTTGTTCATCCATGTATACTTTCTGTTCGAAATTTCCACATCTAGCAACACTTGATGTTGTATCCATTCGTTGAATATAGCCATACCAGTCCAATTTATGTTGTTGCTTTTCTCATATGCATATCTATATATATTAAAGTCTCCAATTATCATCCATGGTCTAGATAATCGAAGTTGTAGATCAGATAGTCGATCAAAGAAGGGCTAACGGGCATTGTCTTCAAATGGTGCATACACGTTTGTGATGTAGGAGTGTATGCTGTCAGTTCTTGATTTAAAGACCAGGGTTAAAGACCAATGATCGGCTTGAATCAATGTCGCCTCAAAATTTGTATTGCACCAAGCTGTGAGGGTGCCTCCTGAAGTATGAAGAGATGGATGATAGTGATAGTTTCTTAATTTCGGAGGTAAGAAAGTGTTTGCTTTAAAACTATCAACGTTACTGAGTTTAGTTTCTTGAAGATATATTATATTTGGTTGTGATTCCACAATGGCTCTATAAACTAATGTCGTTTTCCGATCTTCTCCAAGTCCTCTAACATTCCATGCCAGAACTTTCATTTGCATCTCTGACCTACTTCCACAAAGAGCATGCTCCGGTATATATACCCCCCACCCCCCAGACTCCAATGTGCAATTAGGCCAGCAGTTTGTTCAGGTTGCCTGATAAAAAACGACCAAGCAATCCAGAGAAAAAAAAAAAAAAAACCAAAAAGCAAACGAGAAACCCAAACCCAAGTCATCTAGAAGTAAACTGAACCTCAATTAGAAAGTTAAAAGACTGCGCCTTTTCCTAACACGGAGAACCAGCAAAGGCGGTGACAGAGGACAGTACAACCTGAAACAGAGAGGTGACCAGGAAAACGAAAAACAAACAAGATTACAAGGTGCAGGACCGGAAAGCTACGCTTATCGACGAGGTGAAGCACAACTTTCAAACCAAAATGGGATACAAGAGCCGATTGCTCTGGAAGACTGAAAGGTCTAACAGGCTTAGACATTGCTATGTGTGCTGCTCCCTGATGCGGCCCTCTCCACTTGCGCTGCTTCCTTGAAAGTTTCTTTTGCATTTAACCCACAGAGGTATGCTAGTTCCTTGATCATTGCTTTGGAGGTTTGCTTCGGCTTTGCTTTAAGTGGCATCTGGATTACATCCTCGATTTTCCTCACCCTTGGTCGATTTTGGCGACCTTTCCCTCGAGATGAGGTCGAAGCCGAACTAGCTGGAGAGAGAGGTGTTGCCGCTGCCACCCGACGGCTTGCTCTTTCTACTGGATTGATATCATCTCCGTCATACACCTTTTGAAGTTTTGGGCTTCTTCGTACATAGACCTGTACTTCGCTCTTCCTATTGTGATCATCCTGTGGTAGCGGGTCATTTAAGTCCGGTATCATAGACTGCACTTGATTTGGCAGCAGCTGCAGCAGTTCTAGAGCTTCATGATTCCCATCTTCTGCCGACTGTGTGATTGTTGTGGAACCACTGTCCTTCTGAAAGTTCCCTTCTTGCTCCAAGGATTGTAGCCGTGGAGGCCTAGTTCAAGCACAATGCTGCACAACAAGGGGCACCACCGCCACTGGGCTTCCTTCTGGAGGAATAGGCAATCTTTTGGCCAGCGGTGGCATCATGGTTGGAGGCATGGTGCAAATGGGCGGTGAAGGCATGATGATTGGGGTTTGCTGATTAACTACTGCCTGGAGAGAGCTTTGAGGAAGTAAAGCCAGGCACTGTGACAGCGGCAAAAGCGATAATGGAGCTACCTCCGCAACGAGAGGTCTCACATGCAGCATTGATTTTATCTTGTATCGGCAATCGACTGTCGGCAGAAGGGCAAGCACGGGTCCATCCTCAGAATCCGGTAATAAGTTAAACAACAGAGAACGATAGGTTTCTCTTGTGATAGAGCCCGAAAGGATATCTGTTGGACCGAAAAGGCGACTAGAGGGGGTGAATAGGAGCTCAATCAATTTTTTGCTTTAAGATTAGATTCAAACATGATATTGACTTCCATAGCTATAAGAACTACGAAGATTAATATATATATATATAAGCATAGTGGAAGACTTGTACTGAATCTCCTTCAAATCCCAAAAAGAAACGATCAAAAACACAAAATTCAGTCTAATAAACAGTAGCGGTTGAACCGGATAAACAGTGCCGGTCGCACTGTACTCTGGTACAACCGGATGAACAGTGCCGGTCGCAGTGAACAGTAAATTAGGCGAATGAATAGTAAACAGCCTGAAAACGAAAAAAAATTTGACGTAACTTTCGATCCGTAACTCCAAACTTCACGAAACTTGAAACACACATTTCTAAGGATGTCAGGAACCTTGCAACGATCGCAAAAATCCATACCAAAGTTCTTGTCTTTTTCAGATTGAACGAAGGGTGCTCCAAAACCAAGCCAAAAACGAAATATGATCTAGAGATCTGCTCGTGGGTGATTGATGATCAAGAAGACCCTAGATGGGTTCCCACATGTGGCAGCAAGTTAGATCACAGCAAAAAACCAACCAAAAACTCGCGGATCAAGAAAGACTAAAAATTATCAAATAGAGAGAAAGAAAGCAAATGAACTCATCTTTGAGAGAACTTTCTTTGGATTGATTTGATATGGTATTGGTTTACAGCCACTCTATCTATGGAGGACAAAGACTCAATACATGAGCACGAAATCAAATCCAACTCTCTAGAACCATAACCTCCAACTATCAACTCCCTAAGCACAAAAGCAAAACTAGGGTTTACAAGTAATGAAAGGGTTGAGGGGGGTGCAGCCACCTCCCTCCTCTATTTATAGTGGAGACTTAGACTTTCTAGAAGAGTTTCCCTAATGGGCTCCCGTTAAGGCCCAACACAAACGGGTCACACGCACGCATTTTAAAGCGTCGTCTTCATCTCCTCTTAACCTAATCCCCTTCTCCACGCACCGTCTTGCGTCGCGGGTTGGCAAAAGGTAACCAAGGCGGTATTTGGTAAAATTACCAAAATACCCCTTCTCGATCTTTTTCGAAGACCGAGTCCAATCTTCACGAAGCAGTCGCATGCTCCGCCACGTGTAGGTTGATCCAACAGCTCTCATCATGTCGGCAAGTCTCTCTCATCCGACTCCCACCGAAACCACCATGGCACTTGCACCGACCCCCGCACCGTTTGATCCAACCAGTCGCACCGAACTGCCCATTCGATCACCTTTGTCCCTTTTGCGTCATGCTTGACTTCATTGACTTCACTTGGCATCCCCGATCGTTATGGACCTCAGTTCTCCAAGCTTAGCCCCGATCATTCTCGCCGTTGATCGTCGTTGACCACCAAGCAACCTGCACAACAATAGACAAGCAAATCGAAACCGGAAACAAGTTCTTTACAACTTGACCCACGTTAGTTAAAACATGCATCATGCAACACATATGCAATGAAACCCATGAACTTGACCTAACAACATTCCAAACTATGACGAAAACGCGTATTCGACAAACCGTTAACGACATTACCAATTGTAATATCATCTAAAGATTATGAGTATATCCCCGTGATATCCACAATATCAAAACAAGGAAAGGAGGGTTCATCAATGTGATCAACTTGTGCTACCAGAATCCAAGCTTCTATGACTCTACAAGGGCTCAACTCAAGACGAATATGATAAGCTCCCCGCTCAAAAGCTACTGAAGCATGAGGTGTATGTCCCGGGAAACCCTCTAAGTGTAACCTACTTGTCTGTGCTAGAAAGGCTAGAAGGTCATAAAGGTTTGGGTTGGCATTTTTGCTGTAAAGTGCGTCTAGCTCGGTCACCCATGAGGAAGAGAGCTGCCTCAGAATTAGATAAAGTTCTAGCACTTGAAGAGCCTACAACTGATGTGGAAGTGTTTGTAGCTGAGGAGGGTAGATTGCGGGTATGATTTTGAGGCGAAGCAGGTGCACAGTTATTGCCACGGCGAAAGGGATTAAGCTGCCGGTTAAAGCGGGGTGGCGGAGGAGGCGGAGTGAAAGAAGGGTTGTCTATGTCCCAAATTTCGTTTATGTAAACATCAGCATAGGTTTTGGTTTCATCTAACTTGTGAAAGGCTAAATGGTGGGGAATGTGGTCTAGAGATTCTACCTTAACCATCCTCAAAGGCATGCATGGTCAATATTGACCAGATTGGCAAAGCCCGAGATGCTGCTTGCCACAACACGTCTATCCCAAAGTTCTAAGGGGAGCTTTTCAAGCGTGAGACAAACAATGAACCTATAGAAGAAGGTGAAAGCATTCTCTCCCTGATTGTGAGGGAAGATGGACACTACCCGACCCTCCACTCTGAGCGGACTGCTTGAGAGGGCTCGCTCTTGATCCTCAGGCCTGAGGAAAACATCGAAAATATGACCGACCCCTCTAGCAGCGAAGCGAACCTGGGGGCTGTCCAAACAGGCATGGAAGACCCAGCAGAGCCAAGGCACGATAGCTGGAGCAGCCGGTTCCACCGAGACTGCAGTGACAAGCGAGATTAGGTCCCGGGCTGGAGGGCAGTGGACATCAGGAGATGTAGGGCGACCTAGAATCGCAGGTTCCATGGAAGAGACCGGAGCTGGCATTTTTTGGGATTTGATTTGAAGATTGAACTGAGAAACGAAAGGGCAGTTTCTCTTGAAGTGGCCACTTGTTCTACAGAACCAGCAAACTACAGGATCTCTACAAGAAGCTATGAAATGGGAATAAGAGAGGCAGCGAAAACATCTCCTATGAAGGTCTTTAGGTTTACTCGGGTAAACATGGTGAGAGAACTTTGTCTGTGATGAAGAACGAGGCTTGGAGAGAATAGCGGATTTATAGGACTTTTGTTCCAAAGGGCTTGCATGTTCGCACCGCAAGTTTGAGGGTATGTTTGGATTGAGACCTGGACTCTATGCCTGAAAAAAATTAGTGGCTGGAGGTAGCTTAAAATATAGATAATTTTTGCCTGATCAGACAAACCCAAACCTGGGGATGTGGTGTTTGGTTGAAGACTTAGATCTGGAGAAAATATAAAGTTAAAAAATGATGTCTTGAGAATGAAAAGACGTAAAACGGTTCATTAACTAACTTCTAATCTCAATTAACTAGCATTTATTGCTCCAAGCAGCAGCAATAAGGTTCCAGCCGTTCGTTATGGTGGCCTGGGAAGGCTGGAGTTGCCTGGGAAGACATCCAGGCCAGGAAGAAGATGAAGCTCCAAGCTTCCAACTAAACGCGTTGCAGGCAGCATCCAGGGAGGTGGCTTGCCCGGCAAAATGGTTTCCACGTATCAATCCAAACATGCCCTGAGTCACAAGGGAGCTCCTCAGTCTGATCGGCCTTGGGCGAGGAGCCAGCCTGCTGCATGATTTTAGGCGCCACCACCCACTCTCTCTGTGCAAAAAAATCTGCACTCCTTCGCCGATTGGCTGCGTATCCTAGTGAAATCCCTTTTGTTCCAGTAGAACAACTAATCATTTCAAGCTGCTGGGCCGATTCACAATTAAGATCAAGTTCTGATTCAGTTTTGGCTGCATTAGCTTGTCCCCTCTGAATGGCTCTATCCTGCGGATTTGACAACTGAAGCTAGAAAGTTGAAAGCTAGAAAGAGCAATCTGAATACATCCCGAGCTCACCCGGCCTCGTAGCGTAATTTCAGACGCTATGTCGGCAGATGCAACTTTGAATTCGAAACTTGCCGCTCCAAGCTGTTTGATTGCGTAAGCTGACGGGGATCCTCCGAAACGGGAAGTGAGTGAGCTAGCCAGTCTCTCGGGGGAGATGAGAATTCCAGGGGATACAACCGAAGCAAGAAGGTAGCCCGGAGAGTGACAAAATGGGTTGATCGGGTCGCAAGTTGAGGAGAAATACTTGGTAAGCATCAAGGATTCGAAGGCAATGCCTTGATCAGATAGCCCCTCGTTGATGAAGGCTACAGCAGCCCCAACGGGGGAAGAGAGGCCAAGGGATAGAAGGAGCAGACATGGTGAAGGGTAAAGCAACAAGTTTGAGTAAATCCTGCCTCTAAGGTACAACCTAAACGGACAAGAAACACAACGGGAAAACAAGACCCAAGGCGACAAGATGACACAAAGAGAAAACAAACAAATCAAGACAACCTGAGCAAACTACGAACTAAGACACGAAGGAAAACGAGGATTGATACTTAGCTGGGGATCCAAATCGGATTGTCGCCTTCCCAGACGGTATGATGAGTAAGTCTTTGTACTGTGATCTTTGTGGGGTGGACACATGGTTCTTGTACAGCATCTAGAACATCTAGCTTTTAACTAGCATCTTAGCATCTTAGAGGACAGCATCTAGGACAGGTTGTTAGCATATTAGAGGACAGCATCTAGGACAGGTTGTTAGCATCTTAGACTAGCATCTTGGCATATGCTTGGCTGATTAGCAGCCTATAAATATGTATCCCCAACCCCTCAGGTTGGTATGGCATTGTGAGAGAAATAAACCAAGAAGAAAAATTTGCCTCATCTCCAAGTGTCATCCTCTCCATGAGAGTAAGGATCTTGCTATCACCAATAGTAAGAGTCCAGCGAGTAACAAGTGGTATCGAGCTATACTATCCTCAGAGCTGAGCATCTCCTGCTCATCTCCTTCTCCGCCTCGCAGCGGCCCCCCACCGTGCGCAAAGCGGCGGCCCCGCTGTCCTGCTCCTCCTCTCGGAGACGGCGGCGGCTCGTCGAAGCGACCCTCTCTCCACGCAATGCCCCCGATGGCGCTATGTCCGCGGCGATCTCGGCCTTCGGTCGCCTCGAGCACGCGGCGTCGTGACGGCCGAGCTTCGCCAGCCGGCAGCGGCAGCCAGGCGGCGGCGGCAGCTGCGCTGCGCGAAAAAGGCGTCGAGGCCGGCAAGGCGAGCGGGCAGCGGCGAGAGCGAGTGGAAGCGGCGGCGGCGGCGGATCGCGCGCGTGCGGCGCAGCGAGGTAAAGGCTCTGGCGGCGGCAGAAAGCAGCTCCATCTCTGCGATGAGCGGCGCCGCGGACCTTGAGTTCTTTGAGAAGGATGAAGCGCAAGCGGCGGTGCGATGGGCGGCGCGCCGCGCCCACGGCGGCGCAGCCCGACGGCGCGCGGCGCCGGCGTCGCTCTGGAGGAGGCACGCCGCGGCGGCGGCGGCGTGCGGTCAACGAGAGCGCGGCCTTCACGAACGCGCTCTCTCTTCGGTTCGATGCCGTGGTCACCACGAGTACCGGTATCGTCGAGGGCGTCGGCCCGGCCGGCGGTGGCCCACCTCACCAAGACCAACTTCGTCGAGTGGGCTGCGGTGATGAGGTAAAGCTCAAGTCGCGCATATGTGGGATGCGATCCGATGCGGCGGCGTCGACTACAACCGGGATCGGCGGCGCTGGATGCTCTCATCGCCGCAGATCCGCCCGAGATGCGATTCTCGCTACCAACAAGTGGGCGCCAAGGAGGCTTGGGGCGCCATCGCTGCGACGCGCGCCGGCGGCGATCGCGCGCGCAAGTCCACACCGCGGCGCCGCGCGGAGTGGGAGAACCGGCCTTCAAGCGGTGAGGCGTCGATGACTTTGCTCTCGTCTCAACACTGCATTGCGTAAGATGGTGCAGTTCGGCGACGAAACCTACAACGAGGAGAGAGCTGTCGAGAAGCTCTTTCGCTGCGTCCCCGAGAAGTACAAGCAGATGGCTCGCTCGATCGAGTCTCTGCGGACCTCTCCACGATGACGATCGAGGCGTTGGGTCGCCTCAAGGTCGTTGGCGATGAGCCACCACGGCGTCTCGGGACCCGTCACCATTGGCGGGAAGCTCCTCCTCACTCGGGAGCAGTGGGCTGCCGGCCAAGGTGACATGAAGAAGGGGGAGCCTTCTTCCACGACAGACGGCCGCATGCGTGGCAAGCGCGCAAGCAGCGCAAAGACGCCGAGCATGGCGCGAGGGCGTCTTGGTGATGGCCGTGGGCGCCCGAGGCGGCGCGGCAAGCAAAAGCGACGCGAGGCGACTCTTGCCACAAGCTGCGGCAAGCTTGGTCATTGGGCCAAGTTGTCGGCGACCACGACGCGGCCAGCCCACGTCGCGCGAGCGGAGGAGGAGCGGCCGGCTGTTCATTGCTCATGCGAGCATCGAACTACCTCGGCGACACCGCCGCAGCGGCTCTCCTCCACCTTGACGATTCAAAGCACCGCCCTCCTCGGCGGCGGCTTCGAACAGCGACAAAACCGGCGGGTGGTGCCTCGACACGGCGCCACCCACCACATGACCGGCGGTGGAGTTCTTCTCGAGCTCGACTCGGCGTTCGAGCTCTGTCAAGTTTGGGGCGCCTCGGCGTGGAAATCAAGGCGTCGGCTCCGTCATCTTCACCGCCGTGTCACGGTGAGCACAGTACGCTCACCGGTGTCTACTATATCCCCGATCTGCGGAACTCCATCATCAGCTTGGGACAGCTGGATGAGAACGGCTCGCGTGTCGAGATCGAGCGCGGGGTGCTGCGGATTTGGGATCTTCGTTGCCGCCTTCTTGCCAAGGTAACCAGAGGTGCAAATCGACTCCACATCCTTCACGTGCAGGTGGCACAACCCCTCTGTCTCGCCTCGTCGGGACGGCGGCGTGGCGATGCACGCAGCGCGCTGGGCACCTTCGCCCGAGGCCCCAGGCGGCTCAGTGCCACGGAGATGATGCGAGGCCTGCCGTGCCTTGACCATGTGGAGCAGTTCTGCGACGTCTGCGTGTTGACGAAGCAGAGGCGACTCCCCTTTCCCCAGCAGGCGAGTTTCCGAGCCAAGGAGAGGCTCGAGCTCGTGCACGGGGACTTGCGTGGCCCGGTGACACCGGCCACACCGGGAGGACGACGCTACTTCCTGCTGCTCGTCGACTACCTCTCCCGCTACATGTGGGTGATGGTCCTCGGCAGCAAGGGAGAGGCTGCGGACGCCATCAGGAGCACGCAGGCTGCTGCGGAGGCAGAGTGCGGCCGTAAGCTGCGCGTGCTGCGCACAGACAACGGCGGCGAATTCATGGCGGTGGTCGCGTCGTCTTCGCTGCGATGAGGGCATTGGCGCCACTACACCGCGCCGCATGCCCGCGTGAGCGGCGTCGTCGGCAGCGCAACCGGGCGGTTGTGGGGATGGCTCGGGCCCTCCTCGTCGAGGGGATGCCGGTGTCTTACGGGAGAGGCGGTGGTGACGGCCGTCTACACCCTCAACCGCTCGCCTACCAAGGCACTCGACGGCAGGACGCCGTACGAGGTTTGGCATGGCGCAAGCGGCGGTTTCCACTTGCGGGTCTTGGCTCCCTCGCGTTCACCAAGGAGCTTGGCCACATCGGCAAGCTCGGCGGCGAGAGCACTCGGGAGTGTTCGCCGGCTCGCGGAGGGCTCGAAGGCCTACGCATCCTCGACCTGTCACACAGTAGCGTCGCATCTCGCGTGATGTTGTGTTCGGCGAAGGAGGCGGGCGTGAGACAAGGCGGTGGGCGGCGATTCAACCGATTCTCGGGGACCGTTGTCGACTCGTCCACCGAAAGAGCCGGGAGCTAGCGGCTCATCTTCACCGAGCTCGTCCACCTCGACATCTCGCTCGCCACGGCTCGCGAGTGCTCCACCACTTTCGCACCGGCCACGCCCCTCTTCACCACCGCCCACTCCGCACCGGCTCACCACTCTCCGCACCGGCCACACCACCGGATCGGCCCCAACGCCGGTCCACGGCGGCGCGCGCGGTGGAGTTCGCTACTCGCTGTCCCACGACGAGGACGCGTCGGCGCCTACCACGACGGTGAGCCTCGCGCTACCGTACCATGGACAACATCCTCGCGAGCCGCCGTCCACGGGCGGCGCAAAGACGACCGAGGCGAGCGCACTTGGCGTCGCGGCGGCGGCGAGCCCCGCTCGCCGAGGTGGAGGAGACGCGGCGTGGCGTGTCGCGATGAAGCGAGAGATGGGCGCCGTCGGCGAACCGGGCGTGGGGCGGCGGATCTTCCTGCCGGTCACCGCGCGATCACCCTTAAGTGGGTGTTCAAGCTGAAGCGGGATGAAGCCGGCGCCATCGTCAAGCACAAGGCTCGCTTGGTGGCACGAGGCTTCATGCAGCGAGAGGGGTCGACTTCGGCGGCGCCGCACGCGCGCGTCGCGCGCATGGAGTCCGTTCGTCTTCTCCTCGCACTTGCAGCCCAGGAAGGTTGGCGCGTCCATCACATGGACGTCAAGTCCGCCTTCCTCAACGGCGACTTGAAGGAGGAGGTCTACGTCCGTCAGCCGCCGGGATTTGTCATCCCCGGCAAGGAGGGCAGGTCCTCGCTGCGCAAGGCCCTCTACGGCTTGCGGCGAGCACCACGAGCACAGGCGCTAAGCCGGACTCCACCCTTATGCAAATGGGGTTCCAGCGAGCGCACACGCAGTGCGCGTCTACCGGCGGGGCAAGGGCGGCAACGCCTGGCGGTGGCGTCGTCGGCGACTTAGTGATCACCGGCTCCAAGGAGGCCGAGGTCGGCGTTCAAGCGGAGATGAAGATCGCCTTCTAGATGAGCGACTTGGGGCTCCTCTCCTTCTACACGGGATCGAGGTCCACGGGACAGCTCGTATCTCCCGCCGCGACGGCCTCGCCAAGCGCATCGTCGGTGGCGGGCTCACCGATCGCAACCCAGCCCACACTCCTATGGAGGAAAGGTGGCCGAGCCGCGACGACCGCGGCGGAGGAGGTGGGCGCGACGCGATCTGAAGACGCATCGTGGCGACCTTCGCTACCTCGTCCACACACGTCCGGTTGGCGTTCGCCGTCGGCTCGTCAGTCGGTTCATGCAGCGACCGACGACGGAGCATCAGCAGGCCGTGAAGAGGATCCTCCGCTACGTTGTGGGCACCTCCCACTATGGCTTGCACTACCCTAGGTGTCCCGGCGTGACGCACTTCATCAGGTACAGCGACAGCGACCACGCAGGCGACATCGACACCAGCAAGAGCACAAGCGGGATTCTCTTCTTCCTCGGCAAGTGCCTCGTTAGTGGCGATCGGTCAAGCGGCGGTGGTGGCCTGTCGGTGTGAGGCCGAGTACATAGCGGCTTCCACCGCTTCGACTCAGGCGCTCTGGCTCATTCGACTGCTTGGTGATCTCCTCGGCAGAGACACTGAAGCGGTGGCGCTCAGGGTGGACAGCAAGTTCGCTCTGGCTCTGGCAAAGAACCCCGTTTTCCATGAACGGAGCAAGCACATCCGGGTGAAGTACCACTTCATCCGAGGCTGTTTGGATGAAGGCGGATCAGGAGAGCTACATCAACACCATGGATCGACTTGCGGACATGCTCACCAAGCCTCTTGGGAGGGTCAAGTTCCTCGAGCTCTGCTCCAGGATCGGGATGGTTCAACTCTCCCACAAGACGACGCACAAGACTTAGGGGGAGAATGATGAATAAGTCTCTGTACTGTGGTCTTTGTGGGGTGGGCACATGGTTCTTGTACAACATCTAGGACATCTAGCTTTTGACTAGCATCTTAGCATCTTAGAGGACAGCATCTAGGACAGGTTGTTAGCATCTTAGAGGACAGCATCTAGGACAGGTTGTTAGCATCTTAGACTAGCATTTCGGCATATGCTTGGCTGATTAGCAGCCTATAAATATGTATCCCCAACCCCTCAGGTTGGTATGGCATTGTGAGAGAAATAAACCAAGAAGAAAAATTTGCCTCATCTCCAAGTGTCATCCTCTCCATGAGAGTAAGGATCTTGCTATCACCAATAGTAAGAGTCCAGCGAGTAACACGGTAGTCCTCCATCTCCGTCATCAGCAACCATCGCCTTCGCCGGCTAGCCGGTATCCAATTGCTGCATCTTTTGGAGGTCGTCAGCACGACGAGCACCGGTGTACTCTTCTTGTAAATTCTCGATCGGCCGGGTAGTCTATCGAACATCGGTGCACGCGCGCAAGCCCGGCACCGCCGAGGCGACGCCACCAGCCTCCGGCATAGCAGTATCCACCACCTGATACCTAGCTGGACGCCGCCACCGCCAATCGATGTCGCCGCCGGATCAAGCTCCGCGCGCGCGAGAGGAGGCGAGGCGTCTCCTACCGCGCCGCCTAGTGATGACTGGCTATGGCTAGGATAAGGGCCTGTTTGGTACAGCTTCTACTCCTAGCTTCTCAATCGATTCTCGTGGAGCCATACCAAACACCCCGATTCTCAAAACCACCAGATTCTACTTCTCGTGAGGAGCTGTCTCGAAAATGAACTAACAACGAGAAGCGACCTTCCTGTAGATTCTCGTGGGAAGTCAATCCCATAAAACATGTTTACCCTTGGAAGTTGCACTTATTTACCCACATTTTGCCACTCATATACACTCAACGCTCCATCCGTCGGCGGCCTCGCGTACCCGCCGTTCGTCTCGCGTATTGCGCTCGATTCCCCTCGGCGATGGCGCGTCTTTGGGGCGACAGTGCGTCGAGGCGGCGAAGGTGGTGGGGGGTCGGCAATGGCGACCGGTGACAAGAAGAGCGAGCCATACGTCCGCTCGCGCCGTCGGTGCTCAGTTTAAGGTACGACGTTGCTCCCGTCTCCCGTAAACCCTAATTCTGCCGCCACCCCTATCTTCTTCCGTTTTGCCGGTCCTTCTCTTCGCCTCTTGCTTTGCTTGCTCTCCTTCTTCTTTGCTTCCGGTTCCAAGCCATTTCTTCCTAAGTTTCATTGCGTGGTGCCCCGATACATCTTTCTCTGAGTCGCAGGCACGATGCAGCACAGTGGCATTGTCCCTGTTGTGCGGTGTGGTAGATTCGACCCAGATGTGGTCTCCATCTTGTTAATGTGTAAATACTACACAGGTGAAGCATCTAAATACGCTAATTAGGTTTTTCCTGATCTGAATCCGATGTTATTCACATTGGAATGTTGTACTTCCCCAATTGGTCCTGTGCTGCCCTTGTATGTGCTGCTGCTGCTACCTTAGCCTATGTCCACAACATCATATTTTTCATATAAAATCAGCTTTTAGACGTTTGTGAGTTCGCACAAAGACATTGCCTTGAATCACCTACGTTTTTTTAAAAGCTTGCAGAAAATTGATGTTGTTCTCAATGACCTCTAAAATAATGAACCATCTTGAGAAAAAAAAACAGGGTCCACTTGTTTAGTAATTTCTCTGAAGTAGTTTGACAGTCAAATACATGGGAAGCCTTACCACCTTCAGTAATCAGTGGGTGGAACCAGAAAATGGTTAGCTTGTCTTCCAAAGGCCACTGGGTATATGCTGTAGCTGGCATAGTCCTAGGTACCTCATTATCATTCCCTACGAAGTTCTATTGATCCTAAATTAGTTATTGTTGAGTCAAAAACAAAACAGAATCGTTCTTTTAATGGCTAACAACAGAACCGACCTTTGGTGTGCTTCTTTTCCTGGAACCGACCTTCAGAGACTAATATCAGAACAATTGAAAGAGATGGGATGGCAAGGGAAAAACCCATCTACAGCTTTTAGTTAAAGAATTTCCTCCTTCATTCCAAATGCTACCCATTTGTATAAGTATTCTGTAGCTAAACTAGAGAAATTGAGATATATGATCTCTTGCTGTGTTGTCATTTAAAGAATTTCCTCCTCCATTGTAACATCCCAATTTTCTGAGTTTAAAAATCTTTTAAATAGTTAGTAGGGGAAATTCACCATTTGGATTTTATTTGAATTTAATTTCAAAAGCTTAATATTGGACTTTGCAATCAAAAACATTTAATGTGAATAATCCCAAGTGGAACAATAGCCAAAACTATTTTATTTGGGTTCTATGTGCTCAGATATATTTTCTAGATTTTTCTAGAATTTTTCTGAGTTCATTTGCTATTTTCTATTGCTTATTTGAATTTCTGGTATTTTCTAAAATAGAAAAGCTATTTATAATCTCAAAATCCTCTCAGGCCTAATCTTTCCGGCCCAACCCTATTCCCTTGACCAGCAGGCCCGACTCATGTGTGACCAGCTCACCACATGCGCCTCACTTTGACATGCGGGCCCCGCATGTCGCCTCTCTCTCTCTCTCCGGCGCCTCGCTCGTTCTCCACCGTCCGATCAGGATGAGCGGCTAGATGCGCGTGAGGTAACGGGACGGTCCGAATGTTCCTTTGATTGTGGGCGTTCGATCGGATCTGAGCGGTCGGATCGTGAGTCCGTTCGCACCGCACCGTTCGCACGCCGCGCCCTAACCTTAGCCAGCGGCGTGTGGGTCCCACTCGCCACGTCATCATCGTCTCCGAAGTCGGGGCGGCCGGACTCGCCGCCGCCCGCTTTTCGCCGTTCGTGCCTGGACTCTCCCGAGCCTCCGGGTATAAAGGGAGGTAGCCCTCGATCTCGCGCTCCAACCCGCGCGCCGCCGAACCCTAACCCTAGCGCGCAAAGCTCGGATAAGCGATCTGCGCCGCGCAACTCCGACGAGCTTGTTCTCGCCGTTGGTGCGCCGCGCCTCTTCGTCTCACCCTCGGCATCGCACGGAGCTCCTCTACCTCCTGGTGGCCTTGGTTTCGCCGGAAGATCGCCGTAGCTCTGATCCCGTCGAGCCCGAATCCTCTCCGCCGCTCTTCGCTCGCCGCCGGCCGCCATAGACGTTCCCGTGCACCAGTGAGCACACCCGCGTGATCCTCGTGTCATCCTCTACCTCTCGGTACCACCCACCGCCGGTGAAACGCCGCCGTTCGCCGGAACCCTCGGTTCCCGAGCGCCGCCGCCCTCGCTGTAGCCACGTCAGCGCCACCTCGCCGTCATGTCAGCATCACCGCCTACGAGTCGCGTGCGTGGCGCCCAGTCAGCATCCACGTGCACGCGTGCGTGGCAGTCCACCGGGTCCTGATCCCCGAGGCTCGGTAGACTTGGTCTACCGTGAGCCATCTCACTGACATGTGGGTCCCACATGTCAGTTTTTTCTTTATTTATCTTTTTCTGAAATTCTGAGGGCTGACGTCGTGATTGCGCAATAATCCGATTTTTCTTTAGAGAAATAATTCGGAAATTCCAGAAAATCCAAATTAGGGTTTCTTTTAGATTTCCAATCTTCCAAAGCCCATAACTTTTGCATCCTAACTCCGATTGAGCCCATTCAAATTTCTAAATTTGTCTAAATTCAAGCTCTATTTATCTGAGATTTTTATTTAATTTTTGGAGTTAGTTTTGCCTCTGTTATTTATTTGTTTTGTTTGTTTTTGTTTCGTTTTGCAGTGAGACGTCGATTAAATCGGAAATTTTGTGGAAGAAGGAGCACCCCAAGATCAAGACCAGTACATAGACCTTTTCCAAGGCAAGTCATACCTTTGATCATCTTGGACCCAGTTTTCAAATTACTTTATGTTAAGTTATTGCATTCTACTTTAATTATTTATTTAAATGCTTTGGGCATAGTTATTATCCAAATTGTTATCACACCTTGGCCTTGTATGTCATACTTCCTTGTCACCCTAGATTGGTTATGAGTTGGTAATATTATAGCACCAACGTGGGTTGGTTAGATGCGAGTACAATTGCTTAGCCATGCCACGAGTCATCATCATATGTAAGTTGCAAATATTAATTATGACTAAGTGACTATGGAACTTCGTGTAAAACTGTGTGCTATGTGTTGTTACTTCGTGATGGCATGTGTTGCACTACAACCAACTGGGTGGTAAAGGATTTAGATTGAGGCAAGTGGTGGAGACTGTGTGACATGGTGGTCTGTGATGGGAATGTTGGTCTTTGTGACTTAGTTAGAACATGGAAGTCTTGCCTTGGTCAGTTAAGGACTTAACTTTGTGCGCCATTGAACTGAGTCTTACTGTACGACCACATGCCTGGTATGGGACGGGCCTAACTTAGTAAGTTATGGATTCTCGGCATTGATGTTCAGGTGGATAGGTTAGGCTGTGTGACAGGGTGGAGGTGTGACTACTTGGTGGTTGCATCGCGGGGCGATTCGTCTTCCCCGTCCAATGGTGTGTGTTATACCAGTTCTATGTGAGTGGTATAGCGGTTTAATAAGCACACCGGGAATGTCAATGTTTGAGATGAAGTTTCGAACTGTTTTATTACGATTGGTGCTTGCTACACTAGTTGTATCTTGTGGGTAAAGTGTACAACCTCTGCAGAGTGTTAAATTAATCTATTCGAATAGCGCGTCATGATCATGGACATGCTCGGGATTTCACATGAGGGTAGTTTTCATAAAATGTGGGAATGGGAGCTGTGTGACCTCAATCATATGGCTATGTGAAATAATCAGTTTAGCTGTGTGTCTTTGTGGAAACAAATGTTAAAATTATTATTTGTCTATTTGTTTTGAATTATGCTTTCAATCTATTATGGTATTCCATTGCAAATGTTGCTTTTATGCAAAAGAACCACAGAAGCCTTTTATTTGGAATAAGCCTGCATCTATACATTGCATTCTGTGGTATGATTTGCGAGTACGGTTGTGTACTCACGCTTGTTGTAAAACTTGCGCCCAAACCTCTGAAGAGGAGGAGTCTCTTTGCTTTGAGGAGGAGTTCGCCAAGGCCGATCGTTCGTTAAGGTCCGGATCGATCGGTTGCTGTGGTGAATTGGTGGGATCTACGCTGGAGTTTTTCCGTTCCGCTGCTGTTTATTTCTCTGTTAGCCCTGCGTGGCTTAATAAGTGTAAACTCGACCATAAGGTCAAAACCCTTATTTGTTATTCAAACTAATCGTTTACTTTATTTATTGCTTGTGTGGATCGATAATTACCTATGTTAACCCTGTGTGCACTAGAGTGATCCTGGACTAGTGCAGTATACACAGAGGGTTCCAGAATCGTAATTCTGGGTCCCGACATCCATTTCAAATGCTACCCTCTTGTATTAGGATTTTGTAGCTAAACTAGAGAAATTGAGATATATGATCTCTTGCTCTGTTGTCATTACAGAGGTAGAGGCTTCATCTTATTGGAGAACTTATTGCAATTCGCCAGGAACTATCCGGTCAGTGTGAATCCTTGATTCCAAAAATGTTTTATATGTCCAGAGCTGTAGCACCAATAATGTGTCATCCTTCACTCTTTCTGGCTATAGAGCATGTAATATTTCTCTGATAATTACCCTTCACTCTTTCTGGCATAATCTGATAATATTTCTCTGATAATTAGCTCATTATAGAAAAAAAATGGAGGGGCAACGTTACAACGAACACATTTTTCACTTTATCTGTGTAAGATATCTCTACACTTCAGCCTGTATAATAGTGCCAGCCAGAGTATTACCTTTTGTAAACTATATCCAACCAGTAGTGTTATCTACCAGTATAACAACCACCTTGTACTAAGTGCATTGTATTTAGACCTTTCTCTTTACAAGGTACATCTGATGCCCCCTACGTGATGACCCCTATTGTCGTTTATGATACATGCATTCTGCACTACGATAGATAGATCATAGCTCCAATACGCAACTACAACCGACACAATCTTATTTAGATCTTTCATCATAGTCTATTCTCGCGTGCCCAAGGGCACGCAAAGGCTACTAGTCTAGATAATGCTTGACATGTACCATTAGCTGTCATTGAGTTTCTAGCTTTTATGTTCCTTCCATCAGCTAGGAGGAATTTTGTAGTGGGGATGTGTTATCAAATATTTATATACTTTTGTCTTTGTGAAGCCACTCCTTACATACTGTGAAGTTTCTTTGGTTTGGAAGGTGGAGATTTTGAAGGATGATTGGATGGAGGTTCTGAACACAAAACTAAAGAGAAGAATCAAGATGGCTGTGGTTCTTAAGGCTGCAGTGGTTCTAGCTTTCATGCCAGCTTGATGTAGCAGTAGTGATGTATACATTGGTAGTAACTTCAATTTTGTTTGGTTTATTTTAACATTAGTGATGTATATATTGGTAATTATTCTAGTTGAATCGGTCAGAAGTGATGTTAATTATCGAGAGATGGTTGTAACATTGATCCCATGTTCTTGATGCTGACTTGATCTGCTGTTGCATTGTGAATTATTGCGCTTAATGTACTCATGTAATTGAAGCTCATCAGAAAATTCGTTATTCATATACTCATCCTCAGTTTGCATCTAATGTAATGAAACCATTACAAATTGAGCAACTCGTTGCTGAGAATGTGTTCTCTGTACCATGCTTATGTTTACTGTTTATGCGTTTTCATGGTGGATTGGAAATGTTTGGCCGAGTGGATAACCGGGTTCACATTCATGATGAATGACAATACGGACATTTGTCGAGTTTATGTCAAAAATTTTAAATACTTTTGGTCAAAAAAGTTTTTTAAAAAGAAATAATGTCCAAAATAACAACATACAAAGGGACCACATAAATAAGCTAGTAATATGTACAAAACAATATACATGTGCCAAAACTATGGGTAGTATAGACATTTTGCATACAATCCTCTCATTCTTGAATCTGAAGCCAACCTATCAGCCAAACACTTTTATCTGACAACTCCGGATTCTCAGAGGAGTGGATTCTTGGAGAATCAGGAGCAGAATCTGAAAAATAAGAATATGGAGCTGTACCAAACAGGGCCAGATGTTGCAAGGCCTTTGAGAGGGAATGTAGGCAGCGTACTGGAGAGAAAATAAAGATGAGCTTTAGTTCAAGGCGAATGGAAGGAATTGGGAGAGCAACCCGCACTGAACACCAACCTTGTCGTTGCCGACTGAACCGATGACTACTTGGGTCACATTTAGATCTTCAGTCATGTAGCATCCATACGCGAGATCACAAACCTCGACAACGTGGATTAACTAGCACACACAAATCCACGCAATTAACTTCAGAAGGTGCATTCATGCGCAACAAAAACCATATATATATAACATTGTGTTTTAGAAGGAAAAACACATACATCATCGTGACTGTTTATTTTATGCTTACAGACAGTGGCGGATCTAGGATTTGATCACGCCTCGGGCTAAATTCTAATGGACTAATATCTTAAAACTAAATCTAATTTCTACCCATACTAGGACATGACAAAAAATAAACCACAAATGCTTCATTGACGTGAAACTTTAGCAAAAATGCTTCAACATAAAATATATTGAGAAAACATGGCAAAACAATTTTGTTTTTGGCACTATATGTATGCAATAACAGTTCAATTAGGATAGTTTAGTTTTCCAACATACCTGAGTAGGGATTTCTAGACATTGTTTGCAGATCCAATGTACACATCCTTTTTGTCCGATATCTAGACTTTTGCATGCACAACACCAGATCCCCGCCAATCACCAAAAAGTAAGGTTACATTCTGAACATTTGGTCTTCCTGCAGCGAGATAAGCGCTCTCTTGGTCAAAATCAGGAGCAAATCCAGTCTTTGCATGATCCCGAAAAGACGCTACATTTGTTAACAAAAGGAAATTAGATTTCTGTATGCACATAATAAACTTACTCCTCATCGATGTTTAACTCAATTTTCTTTTCTATGACATTTATCTAGAATCACACACCGGCATTATTACTGGCAGATAGCTATGTGGCTATTCCACTAATTCTTAGGACAACTCCCTATGATGCAGCAATCACCGTGAAGGTAGAAATTAACACTTCAAGTTTGATATCAGCCCTTGCCAGATTTTGATCTTACGATCTGCAGCTTTCTCCAGTGCAATTCATCGATCTCCTACATTTATTTAGACATCACATAACACCAGTCATCACCATTCACCAGCTCTCGTTACCTCAATTCCTAATTTTAACACGTCGTTGAGGCCTCGAGGGAGCCCAGTAGGCCGGCGGTGACGCAGTAGAGAGGGGCCGAACCGGGGGCGCAAAAGTGGCCCGGAGGCGAGCGCAGGCCGGCGCAGCTGGCAGGGGCGAGTGAAGGATCGCGGGAAGGCTACGATAGCACAAACAAAATTTTTACCGCGCAACCAAGGAACCTCCGCTAGTAATAGATCACGAGATTACCACTAGACGCGCTGACTCGTAGCAGAAGTAGAGTCGATGTAGCGAGTTGAAGCAGTCGTAGTCGTACTTGCCGCGCGCCTTCTCCTCCTACTCCGATGAACGTCGTGAGTCGCAGATCGTCCTAGCGCAGATGCTTCGCAACAACACCTCCAAGGTATCCACACGTACGGGGCAGGGACACCACGCGCAGGAGTGCTAGCGCCGGCGGCGTGGTTGAGGAGAGCGTGGCTATTAGGGTTTCGGGATTTCTTCCAGAAAGATTGATCGATCACCTCACCCCATGCCACCGCCCCTCTATATATAGGCATCCATAATGGGTCCCGAACAGAAAGCCCATTAGGAACTCATGGCCTATAAGAATTCGGATCACCATCCAAATACAATCCTAGCCCTTTAAGTGTGTGACCCTATAGGTTCGTGTGTAATCGGTTGTGACTCGGAAACTCTTTCCCGATCATGAGTCGTCAGCGGTACCTAGCAGCACATAACGATTCCTGAACACACACAGAATATATCGGACGAACCTTAATGCAATATGATCTACGACCAGGTCCTTATCACTTACGACCAGCTCGTACTTAGTCACTACCAGTTCATAATCAGTTACAACCAGTTCGTAACCCCTTACAACCAGTTAGTATCTAACTACGACCAGTTTGCAACTCCTTACGACTAGTTGATGATTATGTTCGAGTAGTCTTCGACTAGGTCGCATCTCCATACGACTTCGACTAGTCTACGACCTCGGCAACTGAACGACCAGCTTGTGTATTCTCCCTTTGCCTCACGACATCTGGTTGAACTCCAGGTGAGATAATATGTCAACCATGGACTGTTCAATACTTTCTCGATCAAGTGTCGAATAACTTCATGTGGTCGACACTTCGACCACTAGTGGTATGGTCATGCACTTTCTTTATTCGACCACAACGAGGGGCCCAGAGACATCTCTCCCGTTATGTTAGGAGGGGCAAATCCCATATCCGACCAGTCACATTCCTCCGCATGTTTCATAGCATACCCGAAAGCTACCTTTATAACTACCGATTCATGAGTAGCGTTTGGCAACCCCTAAGAGTGCTATTACACATGTAGGAAACCATGCTGATCTCAGGTCTAAGGATTATACATCATCATTGCTTGAGACCAACTAACGACACATAGAATCATAACAATCTCAATAGTGTCTCAAGGTGGGTCTTATCCAACACTATATTTTCTAACATATGTCCACATTATTGATTCGATATCTCTATATCCATAACCGGTGAAACATGGTCATCAATCAATACATGTACTGGTCGTAGAGTCACTGGTGTTCCGACCAGTGACATTCGACCAGGGATACTTTTAGAATGACATCATATAAGATAAAGAGTTTCACCAACAAGTCACATACTCATTGATCTATATATCTGATGATTCATTCAAGGAACAAGATAACATATTATCAAAAGTTATGAACATAATAAAATATAATCATCTCTATGATTGCCTCTAGGGCATATTTCCAACAGTCTCCCACTTGCACTAGAGTCAATCATTTAAGTATCTAATACCGATAGCTCTTGTGTGCGCCTCATGCTTTGGCTGTGTGAGTGGCTTTGTCAACGGACCAGCAACATTTAAATCCGTATGAATTTTGCATATCTTAACATCTCCTCTATCCACCAATTCGCGAATAAGGTGGTAACGCCTGAGTATATGCTTGGACTTCTGATGGGATCTAGGCTCCTTAGCCTACGCAATGGCTCCATTATTGTCACAATAGAGATCCATTGTGCCGGAGGCACTCGGAACCATACCCAATTCAGCAATGAAATTCCTTATCCAAACACCTTCCTTCGCAGCTTCAGAAGCCGCAATGTACTCGGCCTCCCTCGTAGAATCAGCAACCGTCCCTTGCTTGGAACTTTTCCAGCTCACTGCTCCTCCATTCAAAATTAATACATAACCAGATTGCGAACGATAATCATCTTTGTTGGTTTGGAAGCTTGCATCGGTGTAACCATTTACAACGAGCTCTTCATTACCGCCATAAACTAGGAACGCATCCTTAGTCCTTCTCAAGTACTTAAGAATGTTTTTCACAGCTGTCCAGTGACCTTCACCGGGATCAGCTTGGTATCTACTCGTAACACTTAGAGCATATGATACATCTGGTCGAGTACATATCATGGCATACATGATGAATCCAATAGTTGAAGCATACGGAATACCATTCATACGGTCTCGCTCATCAGTTGTCGAAGGACACTGACTCTTGCTACGACTTATGTCATGTGACATAGGCAAGAATCCTTTCTTGGCATCCTACATGCTGAACCGAATCAACACCTTGTCAATGTAAGTACTTTGGCTTAATCCAATTAGCCTTCTTGATCTATCTCTATAGATATTTATTCCTAAGATATATGCTGCCTCTCCAAGGTCTTTCATAGAAAAACTATTTTTCAATGATACCTTAACAGATTCCAGCATTAGAATGTCATTCCCGATCAATAATATGTCATCTACATATAAGATCAGAATAACAAGTGCGCTCTCACTAACCTTCATGTAAACACAAGGTTCTTCTTTGTTCTTGACGAAACCAAAACTTTTGATCTCTTCATCAAAACGTATATCCCAACTCCGAGATGCTTGCTTCAACCCATAAATGGACTTTTAAAGTTTGCATACTTTCATAGCATTCTTTGGATCGACAAAACCTTCAGGTTGTGTCATGTACACATCCTCACTTAGGTTTTTATTAAGGAAAGCCGTTTTGACATCCATTTGTCATATCTCATAGTCGAAATATGCAGCAATAGCTAGAATGATCCGTATAGATTAAGCATCGCTACCGGTGAGAAAGTCTCATCGTAGTCAACCCCTTGAACTTGTCGAAACCCTTTTGCGACTAGTCGAGCTTTATGAATGTGAACATTTCCATCCATATCAATCTTTTTCTTATAGATCCATTTGCACTCAATGGTTTTAACACCATCAAGAGGATCGACCAGATTCCAAACCTGATTGTCACTCATGGAGTTTATCTCGGATTTCATGGCTTCAAGCCATTTCTCAGAGTCTGGGTCCATCATCGCTTCCTCAAAAGACTTAGGCTTATCATTATTCAACAATAATACGTCATGCCCATACCTTATAGGCAATTGACATGGCCTTTTAGATCTACGTGGGGCTGATGCCTCATCTATAGGTTCAACAACAATTTGTTCATCCTATAGAGGTTCAGTAGGAGTTGAAACACTTTCAGATGTTTCCCGAATTTCTTCGAGTTGCACCTTTCTCCCACTGACTTCTTTTGAAAGAAACTCTTTCTCCAAAAAGACACCATTTCAAGCAACAAAAACTTTGCCCTCTTCCCTGTTATAGAAGTAATATCCTTTGGTTTCCCTAGGATATCCTATAAAGAAGCATTTATCAGACTTGGGTGTGAGTTTATCAGACATCAAACGTTTAACATAAACATCACAACCCCAAATCCTTAGAAAAGACAAACTAGTACTCTTCCCAGTCCACATCTCATATGGTGTTTTATCTACTGATTTTTATGGTAACTTATTTAAAGTGAAAGCGGCAGTTTCAAGAGCGTAACCCCAAAAATACAATGGCAGATCAGATTGGCTCATCATCGATCGAACCATGTCCAACAAGGTCCGATTACGCCTCTCGGACACCCCATTCCATTGTGGAGTGCCCGGTGGTGTAAGCTGTGGAACAATTCCACATTGCTTCAAATGATCACCAAATTCATGGCTCAAAAATTCACCTCCACGATCAGATCGTAAGGATTTGATTGTCTTGCCAAGTTGATTCTGTACCTCACTCTGGAACTCCTTGAACTTTTCAAAGGATTCCGACTTGTGCCTCATTAAATAGACATAACCATATCTACTATAGTCATCGGTGAAGGTAATGAAGTACTGAAAACCACCTCTAGCTGTCGTGCTCATTGGTCCACATACATCAGTATGTACGAGTGCCAACAGGTCGGATGCCCTCTCAGCTCGACCAGTGAAAGGAGTCTTGGTCATCTTTCCGAGTAGGCAAGATTCGCACGTTTCAAATGATTCTAAATCAAATGAGTTTAGAATTCCATCATCATGGAGCTTCTTCATACGTTTCTCACTTACGTGACCCAAACGACAATACCAAATAAAAGTGGAATTCATATTATTAGGCCTAAGCCTCTTCGCATTAACATTATAGACGGGTGCAACATCAAGATTCAAAATAAACAACCCATTCAAAACATGTGCATAGACATAAAACACTTCATTCAAAAATATAGAACAACCATTGTTCTCAATAATGAATTTATAACCTTCTGCCATCAAACATGAGGCAGAGATAATGTTTCTACTCATGACTGGAACGTAATAACAATTATTTAATTCCATAATAAATCCTGAAGGCAAAAGTAATGGCAAGGTCCCGACGGTTAATGCAGCAACCCTTGCTTTATTCCCGACGCGAAGATCCATCTCGCCTCTTGCAACTCTCCTAATCCTTGTTAGACTCTGCATCGAATTGCAAATATGAGCAACCGATCCGGTATCAAATACCCATGAGTTAACAGAAGAATCAGCAAGAAAAACATCTATAACATTAATACCTGAAGTGGAAGGTTTAGTCCCACCATTCTTTTTCAGATCAGCCAGGTGTTTCTTGCAGTTCCTCTTCCAATGGCCTAGCTCCTTGCAATAAAAGCATTCATTCTCTTGAGTCGGGCCAGACTTAGTCTTGGGCTTAGGCTTATTGGTTTGGATCCTATCATTCTCTTTAGCCTTACCCTTTCCATTGACCTTAGTCTTAGCCTTCTTCTTGAAGCTCGTACTCTTTTGCACCATCATCACATGACTGTTGCTTTTCTTAATCTTGTCTTCATGATCTTGAGCATCATATGCAGTTCGGTGAGATTCTTGTCTAAACTATTCATATGAAAGTTCAGAATGAACGACCCATAGCCTGTAGGAAGCGAAGCAAGAATCAAATCTGTAGCCAACTCTTGACTAAGTGGAAAACCAAGTTTTTCCAAGCTCTGTGTGTAACCAACCATCTTGATCACATGTGGGCTCACCGGACTACCCTCAGCTAGCTTTCACCCAAACAATTTCTTTGAGATCTCATATCTCTCAGTTCTTGCCTGTGTCTCAAACATGCCTTTGAGCGCCACGATCATATCGTAGGCCTCAATGTTCTCAAACTGCTTCTGAAGATCTGAGTTCATAGCAGGAAGCATGAGACAGCTAACATCAAGGGACTCATCACATGCCTTTTTATAGGCATTTTTAAGAGCAGCAGTAGCATTTTCAGCAGGCACATCTGGAATTGGTTCCTCTATAACATGTTCCTTTTTATCTTGCTTAAGAACAATTCTTAGGTTGCGGGACCAATTCGCAAAATTTGTTCCATTCATTTTTTCCTTATCAAGTACCGAACGTAAAGCAAAACAGGATGTAGGTACAACAGTTGGTGCCATGATCTACAACATAAAATATGCAAAACTAAGACATATGTTCAAAAAGTAACTTGTATTAAAAAATTTAATAAAGATACTCCCACT
The DNA here is from genome assembly GCA_036346255.1 of Ampelocalamus luodianensis. Classification (NCBI taxonomy): domain Eukaryota; kingdom Viridiplantae; phylum Streptophyta; class Magnoliopsida; order Poales; family Poaceae; genus Ampelocalamus; species Ampelocalamus luodianensis. The sequence continues at coordinate 74,818,631 of CM070617.1, read as the reverse complement.
AAATACCATATCCCTCTTATGACATTCTAGTGATTCAAGATCCATAATTAATTAATCTCCTAGTGAGCTTTGGCATCACTGCTAGAAGATTAGTGAATATGGTAAGCAATGTAACATCCCCATTTTCAACTTGTGTTTTAAATGTAAGAAAATGAGTAGAAATTAAAACTTTTTCTTACATCATGGGTTTCCTGTGTGTATTAAACAATTATTGCACCAGGGTATGGAAATACAAAGTCACAAGTCTGTTGATCATCTCCTGGGAAATATTTTTCCTAAGTTCTTGGGTTGATACGTGACCCCTCTGAAAAATTTCACAATTTTCAGAAATTGTTTGAAGAGTTTTATGGGTCAGTCAAACTTGCTTGACTTGTAGTCAAACCCTAGCTCTAAGCATTGTATAATTTCTGGAGAAAAATGCTCAGCACAAAAACCTCTAAAATTTTATACAAGGTCCAACTCAAGGTTAGCAAGCTACTGTCAAAATTTCATAGAATTTGGAGCTAGTTTGCTAGCTCTAAAAGTCCCTTCAAGATCCCGGTTCAAAATAAACCTAAACCAGTGTCCGACCTCCGTGTCTTGGTCGCACCGAGCCGCTTGAGCCGTGTCGGGCTCGGGCAATTGGGCACAGGTGGTCTGGGCCGTTGGATTTTAAATCCGACGCTCAAAGACCTCCTCGGGGTTTTGTAAAGGACCTCCCACCCCACGACCTCCTCAGGTTCTTTTACGAAGACAACCCTGGGCGACCTCCTCAGACCTCCACGACCACCCCTAGCACTTGGGTGATCATGAGCCGCCCATCTTCAGATCTGTGGCTCAGACCTCCCGAGTGTTAGGACCTCTAATACTCGCCAAAAATCTGAGCCCTTGATTTCAATCCCACACTCACGACCTCCTGGTGGAGCTCGTGATTTAGCCGTTGAGTTCATTTGACCGCTTCTTCCCTATTTCTCTCACCGTCGTCGGGTGGGCACAGGCATTATCAATTTTTGTGCGTGGCAGTAGGGAGCAGTGCCTTGTCAACTCTAGGGCTGACAAACGGCTATGTGCTGCCAACATTAAATGTCTGGCAGCACCTTTTTGCTCAAAAGTCACCCTGACACCTGCTCCCATCATGTCGTTGATGCCCTAGCTCAGTGCACCCGGGTGGGTGTGACCTGTTTCCATTTTGGCTCTTGGCTATATATTGAGCCCGAGCTTCTCCTTAAGCTTCTTTGGATCCATTCTTGCACCCTAGTTTCTTTCTCGCTCTTGTGCTCAAGTCACCCGAAAGCCTCTGCCACCATTGCTAAACCTTGGAGCTCTCCGGCGACCTCCGAGCTCCAGTGGTTCATTATTGCAGTTGTTGGCTGTCATTTGTTCTCTTGGTCACCTCCGAATCTCCCTAAATTGCTTTGTTTAAACCTTCACAGAGGTTGACAAAGAGGAGCTTCTTGTTCGTGGCGGGAGCTTCGTCTTCTTCACCTCCAGCGACCTCCACCACACCGAGCTCCTGCGACCATTCTTGGACCTCCTTCATTCCCAGTTAGTGCCTTAGTGTTGAAAGCCGGTCATTTTGAGCCTCGGTAGCTTTTCGTTTTGGCCGTGTTTGCCTCCGTGCCATCTCGGTGGCAGCGCCGGTGGCGGTGTTTTAGGGGTAGCTTTTGGCTCTGTGAGGTTCCCCTCGCTATTTAGGACCTAGCCGTGCCTTTGGTTCTCGCCGCGAAGACCACATGCGCGGTGGTGAGTTAAAACCGTAGTCATGTTGTTGTCGTGCCTTACTCGTGCGGGTATTGTAATCTAATGATTAGCATTTAAGTTGTCCGCGAGTCCAATCATTAGTAGTTAATGTCGTTCCTGTCGGCAGCCGTAGGTGTCATTATGGCCCAGGACCTCCCCGAGTTCTTCGCAGCCGTGTAGGACCTCCCGGTTGTGGTTTTAGCTGTCCACTACCTCTTCATTGTCGATCTAGACCGTTGTTGATCCTCGTGTGTGAAGTCTTTAAGCTCCAGGACCTCCCCGCCGAAATCCTGGCCGTTAAAGACCTCCGTAGGTTAAATCCCAGCCGCTAGGATCACCCTCCTCCTTGGGGTCCTCTTTGCAAAAGACCTCCTTGAGGTCCTCTGTGCGAAAAGGTCACCCCGGTCGTTTTGTCAAAACCGCCCTCTCGGACCTCCTTGGGGTCCTCTTTGCAAAAAGTCCTTCCTTAGTCGTTTTCTAAAAACCACCCCTGAGCCACCCCACCAAGGTCCTCTTTTGCAAAAGACCACCCCTGGTCTTTTGTAAAGAGAACCTTCAAAACTACCTTTAGGGTCCTCTTTTGCAAAAGACCACCTCTGGCCCTTTGTGAAGAAGTCGTAGGACCTCCCTCCGCTCAGATCTGGACCGTTCATGACCTTCCCACGGAGATCTGAACCGTCCCGACCTCCCTCACTTCATCATAGCCGTTCAGGACCTCCTCCTGGAGATCTTGACCGTATAGGACCTCCCTGCCAGCTCTGGACCGTTAGATTTAGATCTAACGGGCTAGACCTCTTCAGTCTATTTGCAACTCTACCGTTTTGATTCTCTCTTTATCGTTCGTCTTTAGATCTACGGCTCGGATCCGAGAACATTCGGACCCTCGGATGCAATCTTGATCTAGGCCGTCCATCTCAAGATCCAAGGCCCGATTCGTTGAGGCGCTCGGATGGACCGAACATCCCATCTCACGTGGGCCATTGGATCTAAATCCATCGGTGGAGTCATTGGCGATTAAGACCTCCTCGGAGATCTTAGCCGTCAAAGACCTCCTCCTTCCGATCTCGCCGCCCGCACCTTTTCCGTAGATTTAACCTAGGACCTCCTAAGGAGGTCGGGACCGTCGATCTTGATCTAACGATCCCGACCACCTTTAGCGCGAGGACCTCCTCCGTGCGCCGTTGCGTGCACTAGTCGTAGCCGTTGGATTCAATATCAGTGGCTAAGACCTCCCCTAGGCGCGATGAGGTCTTTGTGCCCAGGAGCTCGTGCGGGTTTTAGAATCTGAGATCGTGAGCCGTGCGATCTTTGATCAACGGCCCACGACCTCCCGTTTTTATTGGTTTTCCAGATTTAGTTCCGAGAGCTTTTATTTGCACATATTAATTGTTTTAAACTTCAAAATTGCATATCTTTTTCTCTGTAGCTCCAAATTTAACAAACTAAAGTTCTATAAAAGCATCTGTTAATGTACTTTAGCTTAGTATAGGTTTTGCAGTAGTCTTTAATACTGAAATTAATCATGTCTTAGATTTATAACTTAGAAAAATCATAACTAAATCATTTTAATTCCAAATGACCTGAAATTTTATATGGGTTACCACTATACCAGTGGGTAGCTACCATAAAAATTTCGGCTTCAAAGTCTTTCTAGAAAATATTTTTTCTACAGTGCTAATTATGGCCGAAAATAGGTTTTTAGAGAGTATCTTTTGCACCACAAATCCAAATTAGGTTTTTTTTTCAGTTCCTATGTCTAGGTATATTCGTATTCTACCTTGTGTATAATTTTCGTCGCATTTGGATAATTTTGCTTGCTCTTTTGTTTAAGTGTTGCTCGTCTTATTGGTTGTTTTCGCTCTTTCGCTTAGGATTCGATATTTGCGGTAACCCCGAGAACGACCCTCCGCAACAAATTGAGCAACAGCAAGCAGGCAAGCAGTTTGATCATTTCCCATTCAATCCCATTACTTTTAAAGTCTAATATTTTGTTTAACTTCTATGTATGCATTGCTATTTTGTTGTTAAATTGATTAGTTAGACCTCTAGTTGCATAATCTGTAGGTAAATAATTATCCTCTACTACCTGAGCCTAGGTTATTTGCTGTGATTAGAGTTCGCTGGATGAGCTCTTGTCACTTAGTAGATTTCGGATAAACATTGCTTAGCCATGCCTAGTATCGGTAGTATTGGGCGATCATCGACTTAGTCGGTGATCTTGATCACACAATTGCTATTATTATTCCATTATGTCCAACCCTTGTGTTTTACCATTTTGCAAATCAAAAACTGAAAACAAAAATTATATCTTGGCTTGGGCACAATGGTATGTTGGGCGATCTGTTGGGTGTGATTGGAATGGTGCCTAAGTCCCTAAGGACCGAGTTACTTGTGCCATTGATCCAAGCAATTATTGCGTGCTAACCACACGAGGGGGATATGGAACCTCTCTTGACTAAGTACTTTGGGAGGTGTTAATTATGAGCTGGTTGGTGGGTGTGTTCTTGTGTGTGGTGTTTGGAGGGGAGCATTGGCAGACCGGTTAGGCTGTCTAATGTGTCTTTCTCCCGTGGGTTGCGGCTCTTAATTAGCATCGTCCATTGGAAAGCGTCTTGTTAGACTTAGCCATGCCTGCATACCAAAGGAAGTGTGCTAACCGTGGCTGGTGGAAAGGCGGTCTATCGTGTGGGTACATTGGTACACCCCTGCAGGGTTAAAACTATTCGAATAGCCTCGTCCTAGGTTATGGACACGCTTGGTTATTTCCCACAAGAACTAGACTACAACCTTTTAAAAAAACTTAAACTTGACATGGGTGGTATGAAGGGGTACTTCATGCTATTGTTGTGGTGACTATGGGTTAGTCACTTCTAGGTTGGTTTTGTCATCTATCTATTGTTATAATTGTCTCTCTTTTATTTGAACCATAAAAGTTAATTGCAAACTTGCTTTGAATCTATTAACTTATTGCAAATGGAAACTTGCTTTATGCTGAAAATAAGTCCAGAGCCTCATCCACTTAAATAAAGCTTGCATGTAGTTAATTATAGTTCGTTATCTCACACGTCGGTCTTGCAGTACAAAAACAAGTTTTGTACTCATCCGCTTTGCTTAATATTAATTGTTGCAGAGGAAGAAGGTGAGCCCCAAGGGCCTCACTTTTGTGAGCTGTGTTGCGGCGCTGTTTGGGACGATTAGCTTGGCGGTCCGGTTGGTTGCCTTGTGGGTAAAGGCACACCGATTGGCTTTTGTTTATTGCCATCTTATGGCCCTTTGCTTCATTGTTTAAGTTAGTAGCTTATGTGTTATTTGGCCAGTCGGCCTCTCTTTTGTAATAACTCTCTTTATATTATCTATGTCTCTCAGTTGTGCTTTTGCTTCGGCTCTATGTGTATGAATGGAATTGATGCATGATTTTGTAACGGGGTGTGTATACTGCATTTCTGGGAAGTATACATATCTCGAGGCTTGGTTTATTTGATTTGTACTGTTAGGACCAAGTGGATGGTTAAACAGTACAAGCCGAATAAACCGGGGTCCTCACAAGCAACCCTTTGCTAATCATATCTCTATATGACTCTTGTTGTTGGGCAGCATCTCTATGCTCCGGCACCCAACCCTATGCCTCAAAGTCCATAACCATTATGATGACCTTGTCAAGTTAGACCAATGCTAAGCGTGTAAGTGTCTGACACAAACCCATCTAGTCAAGGAGAGTTAATGACACTCTGCTTTGGCAAGACCTACCATTAAAATACAAGACTTTGGATGGTGCAGCAAATTGGGAGGGCATCAATTTTAACTCAATATTAAGTGAGGGAATTTTACTTCTACCATGTCAAGAGCATTCAAAGCAATTAAATAACATGCATAGAAATAAAAGACAGAAAAGAAAGGCATTCACAGACAATCATATTGTATTGTGATATAGTATGACCCTTCCATAAGGTGATCTCTATCGTCGTGCTTCCTGTACGCCATGTCTCCAAGTGGCCAAAACCTCATAGTACTCTCACTAAACCATTACTGATAATAGCACTAGTGATAAAATACAAAGAGTGAAAAGGCATCACAAGTCGACACGCAGGCCGTTATACAAATAGAGACAGCCTTGGGATGCAATAAGCATGACTCGCAGGTCATGAACATTACACACATACATGCATCTCATACATTATGGGTCATACTATTCACAAAATCCTGCAAAAACAAGTTAGATATAGAATCGTATTCTATCCAACGAATAATGTGAAATAGCAATACTTAAACCAAGTTAAGGTCCTAATCCATAGGAGTGGTAACCCGCACCAAAAGGGCGGAAACCCTATCTATATTCCAAGGTCCTGCTCGGCGGTCCCTAAACCCTGTATGCGAAAATTTTCGGACAATGTAGATCCAATCTACTGCTCCGTCCATGTAAATCGCATTGGATTAATCACATTAACCCTTTCCGATCGCAACTCTGATTCGATCAACCAGATTGATCTTCGCGTGCTCCGTGGATTTACGATCACTGTCTGCCCCGATGGCGGAAACCCAACCGGTAGAGGCAAGTCGTGATACGACCATGAACACACGATCACAGAATAACGATCATCAATCACCTTACGACCACCATGCATGGACGATCATATCGACCATCGCCAAGAACGATCTATCACATAGAACGACCAACAGAAAAAGAAATAGATCACATCTATGACCCCTCGCATATCACCATATGCATCTAATCCGAATCTAAAACTAAACGGGATGGCTCTGATACCACTGAAGGATCGCGGAAAGGCTACGATAGCACAAACAAAAATTTTACCGCGCAACCAAGGAACCTCCGCTAGTAATAGATCACGAGATTACCACTAGACGCGCTGACTCGTAGCGGAAGTAGAGTCGATGTAGCGAGTTGAAGCAGTCGTAGTCGTACTTGCCGCGCGCCTTCTCCTCCTACTCCGATGAACGTCATGAGTCGCGGATCGTCCTAGTGCTGATGCTTCGCAACAAGACCTCCAAGTATCCACACGTACGGGGCAGGGACACCACGCGCAGGAGTGCTAGCGCCGGCGGCGTGGTTGATGAGAGTGTGGCTATTAGGGTTTCGGGATTTCTTCCAGAAAAATTGATCGATCACCTCACCCCATGCCACCACCCCTCTATATATAGGCATCCATAATGGGTCCCGAACAGAAAGCCCATTAGGAACTCATGGCCTATAAGAATTCGGATCACCATCCAAATACAATCCTAGCCCTTTAAGTGTCTGACCCTATAGGTTCGTGTGTAATCGGTTGTGACTCGGAAACTCTTTCCCGATCATGAGTCGTCAGCGGTACCTAGCAGCACATAACGATTCCTGAACACACACAGAATATATCGGACGAACCTTAATGCAATATGATCTACGACTGTGTCCTTATCACTTACGACCAGCTCGTATTTAGTCACTACCATTCATAATCGATTACAACCATTCAGAACCCCTTACGACCGCTAGTATCTAACTACGACCAGTTTGCAACTCCTCACGACTAGTTGATGATTATGTTCGAGTAGTCTTCGACAGGTCGCATCTCCATACGACTTCGACTAGTCTACGACCTCGGCAACCGAACGACACTGCTTGTGTATTCTCCCTTTGCCTCACGACATCCGGTTGAACTCGGTGAGATAATATGTCATCCATGGATCATTAAATAATTTCGATCAAGTGTCGAATAACTTCATGTGGTCGACACTTCGACCACTAGTGGCATGACCATGCACTTTCTTTATTCGACCACAACGAGGGCCCAGACATCTCTCCGTTATGTTAGGAGGGCAAATCCCATATCCGACCAGTCACATTTCTCCGCATGTTTCATAGCATACCCAAAGCTACCTTTATAACTACCCGATTCACGAGTAGCGTTTGGCAACCCCTAAGAGTGCTATTACACATGTAGGAAACCATGTCGATATCGTGTCTAAGGATTATACATCATCATTGCTTGAGACCAACTAACGACACATAGAATCATAACAATCTCAATAGTGTCTCAAGGTGGGTCTTATCCAATACTATGTTCTCTAACATATGTCCACATTATTGATTCGATATCTCTATATCCATAACCGGTGAAACATGGTCATCAATCAATACATGTACTGGTCGTAGAGTCACTGGTGTTCCGACTAGTGACATTCGACCAGGGATACTTTTAGAACGACATCATATAAGATAAAGAGTTTCACCAACAACTCACATACTCATTGATCTATATAACTGATGATTCATTCAAGGAACAAGATAACATATTATCAAAAGTTATGAACATAATGAAATATAATCATCTCTATGATTGCCTCTAGGGCATATTTCCAACAGCGAGTCGGGCGTGGGAGCAGGGCGCGACGCCAGCGGCGAGCGCACTAGGCCGGGTGGCGCAGGGAGGCCGCCAAGTCGGAGAACGGGCGCGGGCGAGCGGCCGCGTGGGGCCAAGAGCGAGGGAGCGGTGGAGCGGGCCTGGAGACTGGAGGCACTGCCGCCGCTACGTCGAGGGAGGCAGCGAGCGAACCTCACCACCACCTCGAACTCGAGGCGCTGCGCGCGCCGTCGGCGGAGAAGAGCGCTGCGTCGACCGTCGAGGATGGCATGGGCGCTGCGCCGGGCGGGGACGGACCGACGGAGGCACGGCCATGGAGGGCGCGTGGCGCGCGCGGGCGTGAGGAGGGCGCGACGCGGCCGCCGGAGGCGGCGCGCGCGCCGGCGTGGAGGCGTGGAGCCGTGGAGGGATGGCGTGGACGCGGAGGGAGCCGGGAAGGGCGGCCGATGGCGGCGGTGGGGACTGGGAGTGGAGGTGGAGCCGTGGAGGATTGGAGATTTTGAGGGGATTAGGTCTGCTACTGATACGGGGGGAATGCCCGATCTTCACGACGTAGATTCGATGATAACTTTGGATCCGTGCAACCTGACGAATCGATGGCGCCAACCACTGTCAAAACAGTAACCTGCGACAAAAGAATTCGCCCAACCACACGCTCGTGATCCTGTCTACCCGACCACATAAAGTAGACGTGTCGCCGTTCTTGCAAAACATAAAGAATCACAAGAACAACGGGGTTGAGAACGCTCAATTCCTCTCTAGGTTGCACTGTGTGTCAAACCCTAGGAAAAATAAGCGTATAGTTCTCTTTCTGAAATAATAAATTCATATTCGTGGTCCCCAAAAGTTACGAGTACAAAAAAAAAATATATAGCCCCTAGGGCCGACGGAACTACGGAACCAAGTAGGGTTCGGTTCCATCCAAACACAAGCGCACACAGTCTATATTGGTTTTGGACTTAAAAAAAATTAAACTCCGAAGACTTGTTCGGCCCAAAAGAAACATGCAGGCACGGCTTGGTTCCCTTTTGTCTTCACGTGGCTTGACAACTAGTGGTCCATGCATGCACAACACACGTGCATGCATCCTTGTGCTTTCTTTATCTTGACCGTAACACACATGCATGCAATCCTTGCTTTCTTTCTCTATCTTGCAATCACGTAACACATGCACATGCATGCATGGTGCATGCACGTAGACCTCACATGGCACAACTACAACCGAGCCTCCATGCTGCAGCTATCAAAGTTTTTGCTCAATACTTCTTGCTCCCTTGTTCTCGATCTCGCATGCTTCTGTATGTATATAACTGCACAAATAAAATATAAAACTATTAGGTAGTGACATATTCTTATTAGTAATATTAAAATCATTTAAAAACGAGTTCACCTGTTGGTTAATTAATTTAGTTCGTGCTCGTTTAATAGGTCCAATTGGCGGGATGTCCTCATCAGCTACTCTCGCCTGCTCTTTGCGCTGGGAGTCTGGGAGGGAGGCGTGGGACAGCATTGGCGTGGGCCTCGGGCTGCACTGCTGTTTTTTTTGTTGGCGGCTTGTATCAAATTTTTTTTGCATTGCTATTTTTGCTGGGCCTCGGGCTACAGCCTACCCTGTCCGAGGCCCAGATCCGCCCCTGCTTATAGACAACACGGATATATCTATTGGTAATAAAAAGTACTGTGGTACACTGATACGTACAGAGATGAACTTCCGCAAGTCTTAAAAGTCCCCACTGGCTCTGCCACCGACGAAGTCTCCCCTACATGCACTCTCTGGCATGCTATCTACTATGGGGTTGTGGTGCCTGCTAGGTAGGGGTGTAAAAAAACTCGTTAGTGGGCTAGTTGGTTTAGCTCAAAATTGCTCTAACTATGTTTGTTAATTGGTTAAACATTAAAATAAGTTAATTTCGAATAAAATTAGATTTCACTCTAGCTTTGTTCGATCGGCTCGTTAGTTCAGTTCTAAAAATACTTCAAACTATAAATAAAATAATATTAAATTAAACCATATCAATTTTTTTAAAAAGATCAGTAAGACGAGTACCTAAGTTGATATCCACTGCTAACGCTTGGCTCGTACCTGTCCATCCCGTCAGCGCAGTTGAACACGGTTACGCCCACAATTGCAAAAGATCCAATAATACCCTGACCATTATAGCCGAAAGGAGTTCTCCTAAGTTGTAACTGAATTCTTTCTCTTTGTGTGGGGAAGTGCTGTTGCAGGAACTGATTTGTTGAGGCTACGTGCATTCAGGGTGAGGATGCACATGCCGCCATCTTATATACATGTATGGGTCGTGCACCTTCTCGGATGGAATTTTGGATATTTTTGGCCCCTTTACGCCACCCAAATTCCTAAACCAGCCTTCTCACCCACGAAATTCCAGATTTAGTCTCTTCGGACTACCTGCTGCCGTCGGGTACAGCAGCAGCAAAACTGCTGCCATCCTCCACCGCAGCACCGAGGTGCTGCCCTACCCCATATTTGACACGGAACCGATGAAGTCGTCGAGTGTTGTTTTCTAACGGAAGTTGTAGGCTGTAGCCTGCAAGATTGGGACGGTGCAAAAGACTAGGAATACTTCAGTAGGCAGATAAATTCCATGTCACACGTATATCGATTGAGATGTTTTTTTACAGTTCAATGAATGTTCGAATTGTGCCGCTGAGGAGCCGGCATGGTACTTACGTGAGTTGTCACCTACTTGGTTGTACGCTATCAAGTTAATACCGATCTCGGCTCGATCGGCTTCAATGTCTATCTGAAATGAGTATATGTGCACGTACGTCCAGATCAAAGAGCTTCCGAACCCTTGCATGTATAATTTACACTAGATAGCGTTGCACGCTAGGCTGCGTCGTGTGAATTTTGATAGAGTACTCGGAAGACAATACATTTAACAATATGAAAGCATTGACATACACAAACAAGGCAAAAGGTAATGTTCCAGAAATACCAAGGTTATATAACTATCTAATATCACATGAGACTGTAATAGCAAGGAAGGAGTGGGAAAAAAATTCATACCTATATGTACGGTAATAAAATTATTTCCGCCATGTCAGCTTCATATGTAGCGATGGAAATAAGAACATGTTACCTTATTTAAATGTAAATTAGCATCTAGACAAACAAGACAAACAGGGAGCAGAACTTACCTCGTTGCAAGCAAAATTCCATAATGCCCAACAATTGTATCATCCGATTAGAGACAGTAATATAACATATTTTGAGACAAAAGAAAGAACTTGCATATTAGAAAGTAGCCGGGATAAAATACGAACATATCACTAACAGCACAAACCATGAAACTAAAGCAGGCAAGATCTTTCATTGTTGTTCTTAAATAGCACATGCAACAATGTCTTTTGTTACTTAACACAAAAAAAAGGAATGAATATGATTTCATATTCATAATGCATGCAATGGCTCCCCGTATGCCAATCGGCAAGACATCTTCACGCAGATAATTTCTAACTGGGGAGAAATTCCAACATCGAAGCATCAGACAACTTTTCGTTAGAATTTGAACAACAAACCATACCGCCTAATGTTTGAAATCACGGTAGTAAATGAAGAGTTACATATTCCGAATACAAAAATATGCTTTCTTTTTTCTGATTTTGAAACATGAACCCACCTCAAACACACAGTTTTTTTGGTAAAGCACACATGTTGTAACATCCCAATTTTCTAAGTTTCAAAACTCTTTTGAGTAGTTCAGCCCTTGGAAAAATTCACCAATTTTTTTTGAACTTAACAAAGCTTAAATGAGACTTTCAAATGACAAAACAATTTAATATGACTAATATGAACACCAACTAATTCTAAAACTATTTTATTTGAGTTCTTTGTGCTTGAAAATATTTTTCATATTTTTTTGGATTTTTTTGAGTTCATTTGCTATTTTTAATTTGCCATATGGATTTTCTAATATTTCTAAAATACAAAACCTATTTAAATCACAGGAAAAATCCTTCGGGCCAATTTCCTCTTTCCCCGGCCCAAAATTCCCGCTTCTGGCCCATTCTCGCCCACAGCCCGCTTTCTCTCTCCCGCCCACTCGCGCGCCTTGGCCCCACCTGTCAGTCGCACACGTGGCATGTGCGACACAAACTCACCCTAGCCACTCTCGCTGGCATGTGGGTCCCACTGGGTTATTGCTCATCATCTCCAACTCGGTTACGACTTGGACTCCACCGCCGCTCGGATTTCTTGGCGTTCATGCCAGGTACTCTCTCGGCCACTGCAAAATAAAGGGGAAGGTAGCCCTCAGCTTCCACATCCCAACTGCACCGTCGCCGCTCAAAAGCCCTAAACCTAGCCGCCGGAATTGCTCAGAGAAGCAAAACCATCACTGAAACCTTCGTCGTTGTGTTCCTCTGCCATCAATACACCTCGAGCCTTATTGTCACCACCGTTGGGATCGCAAGGCCTAGATCTACACCGCTGTCACCTCGAAGTCAACGGAGCATCACTAGAACTCCGCTTCTGTTGACGACCATGTGCCTTCGCCGCTTCAACCTCGCCGCCATCCAACTACGTCGTCCCTTTGCGTCTGTGAGTGCACCGTAGAGTTCCTCATCGCACCAGCTACCTAATTCACGCCACCAATTGCTCCGCTGTGGCCCAGAACGCCGGCGACCATAGGAACCCAAGCCATGCCACCGTTGAGCTGACATGGATGCCATGTATCAGCCGCATGCCCGCCACGTCAACCTCGTGCACACGTGTTTGCCACATCAGTGTCGCATCAGCACACACCCGCAAACGCACCCAAAGTCTATCCACGTGGGCTTGGTCCACGATAGACCCACCCACTAACATGTGAACCCTACATTTCAGGTCCACTTTTCCATACACCCGTGGGCCATAGACCAGTAGACCAGAGCCATGGACCCAGTCCAAAGACCGCGGGTCCCACCTGTTAGACTCTATTCTCTATTTTTTGGATTTTCATTTAATTCCAAACTTCATTGCTGAAGTCATCCTAATGCAATATTTCAGAATTTCCTTTAGAAAGAAAATTCAAAAATTCAAAATAGTATTTTATTTCTCTTTTTCTTATATTTTAATCTTCCAAGAGCCCGTTCTTCCTCATACGAACTCCGATAGAGCCCATTCATGTTTCTAAATTCATCTAAATCCAAGTCCTACATTCCTAAGTTTTTTATTTAATTTTTAGAGTTTATTTGTTACTTTATTGTATTTATTTGGGTTTCCACTTTTGTTTGCAAGTAGATGTTGATACTTCAAGAGCTTTCGAGGAAGGAGGAGTTGATCAAGCTCAAGACCAGTACCAAGATTTGTTTCAAGGCAAGTTGTACCTTTGACCATGTTGAACCTAGTTTTCCAAAATTACTTTGATTTCAAACTATTGCATGTTATTTCAATTATTTAATTCTTTAAATGTTTTGGGAGTAACTATACACCTACTTGATTATATCTACCTTGCTTATTGTATTGCCATGATCTTTTGTTACCCTAGCTTGTATAATTACTATTTGGTATTATTATAGCACCAGCGTGGGTTAGTTAGACATGAATAGTCTGCTTAGCCATGCAAAGGGTTATTGATATCATTTTGAGTTGCAAAACTAAACTTGACTAAGTGAATATGGAATACTTCATAGAAAGCTGTGTGTAGTATGTTGTTACTCGTAGATGACATTTGTTGCACTTAACGAACAGGGTGAGAAAAGATTTAGACCGAGGCAAGTGGATGGAATTAGGGTATGGTGGAGTTGTGTGTACTTGGGAAAATATGAATGTGATAGTTGGTAGTAATTAGCAGACTCGACTTGGTCAATTAAGGACTTAAATTTGTGCGTCATTGAACTAAGCCATAACTATACGACCACATGCCTGGTATGGGACCTGCCTAACTTAGTAAGCTATAGAATCTTGACATTGATTACTCATGCAGATAGGTTAAGCTGTGCGCTAGGGTGAAGGTGTGATTATGTCTGTGTGACGATTCACATTTATGAATGGTTCACCGTGTCCAGGTCAAATGATGTGCGACGGGCCAACAATCTGTGTGTGGGTTTGGTGCTGTCAGTATGCACAACGGAATGATCAATTGTTGAGATGAAGTTTCGGAAAAGTTTGATTATGATTGGTGCTAGCTACACTGGTTATATCTTGTGGGTAAAGTGTACAAATCTCTACCGAGTGTTAATCAATCTATTCGAATAGCCACGTCCGCGGTCATGGACATACTCGGGGATTTCACACGAGGGGTAGATTTTCATAAAACCATTGGGAAGGGACAATTGTGTTATTTAAAACTCACGTGGCTGCGCGAAACAAATTGTTTAGGCTTTGTGTTCTTAGTGAAAATAATTGTTAAACTACTATTGTTTATTTATTTTAAATTAAGTTTTCAATATATTATTTGTATTCAATTGCAAGTGTCGTTTTTTTTGTAAAATAACCATAGAAACCAAATAAGTCATCATCTATAATTGTATTATGTGGTACAACTTGTTGAGTACTCAGAGTACTCATTCTTGCTGCAATCATTCAGCTGAAGTGGAGAAGTCTTCGCCTGCTTTCGAGGAGAGTGATCGCTAGGTCTTGATCCCAGTTGGTTACCTGTGGCAAGTCGATGGGTTTTCACTGAAGTTGTTTTCATTCTGATGTCGTTTTTTTATTTATTGTCAGCCCTGCGTGGCTTAATAAGTACAAACTTGATCATAAGGTCATAACTGTTATTTATTAATCAAATTAGCTATTTATTCTTATATTCGTTTTGTGTGGAATGATATTCATCTATGTTAACACTGTATGCACTAGCGTGATCCTGAACTATTGCATTATACATAGATGGGCCAGATTTGCATATTTGGGTCTCGACACATGTTCCCAAGGCAAATACTCAGGGGCAAAAGCAGAGCAAGAACATGTGGCTGCAAACTAAAAAAAGAGAAAGATAAAAGTACATAAATCCATTCATCTAACTGTGGATGCAAAGTACCTACTATTGTAAACATGTTTTCGTCTTAATGATTTGAAATGATGGAGCCCACTTAAACTAACGCAAAGGCATTTGGAAGTTCATCCTTTTGCTGAAGCAGAGTTGTAGTTTAGACGAATAGCAAATATTCAAGAACCATAGAATTATAGAACGGAGAAACTGAAAAATAGTATAAGCATTTAATAGATTGCAAAAGGAGTAAATGGATCACAAGATATCACGCCAGATGACTTATTTATAAACAAATCGTATACTAATTCACTGACTAAAAGCAAATCCTTCCCTCATCATAGAGATAATATACATCAGCCAATACATGAAAGCAAAGAATGTGATGAAACCCAACCATGATCAGTATACAAAGGACTCACCACGCTGTCGGTGTACTTCTCCTCATAGTGAGTGTCCCGCTATGAGATCTACTATTCTGAAGATCTGCAACCACATTAAACAAAGTTTATTATATCAGGCTAAAATGAGTTCAAGAATCAGAAATCTACAGGAGGCAATATTAACACTATCCAAACTAATATTAGTGTATTATTATCCAACCAGAGATGCATATTATGACTATCAAAATACACCAGTTAACAATTGAGCACACTACAATTTCAAATAACACATCCTCTTGCACCATTATTTTGAGTAACGGGAAATTATTTTGACTAGTAGGAAATCCTATAAGAACCGTAACCACTATGCAGCAACAAGTGTGACCAATAAACACTGCTATTATGTGTCACTCAAAGCACATATTGAAGAATGGATAAAATTAAAACAGAGCAAAAAAGGAAACTCGAAGAAGAGATCATTCCTACTCCAAATACCTGAATCAGAATGCCAACATTTCAGTCTATGGCTCAACCTATGATAGGATAAGCATTGCATGCTCACAAGCCAAATGATATCAAGTGCTGTAGAAACTATTGTTTTAAATACAAACAGTTTACTAAACTTCAAAGGATCCAATGCCCCAAATATTCAATCAGGTGACATTTAGTGCGTAATTTTTTTGAACTGGACCAATTAAAGATAGTGGTTCCACCAAAGCAACGTCTGTCAATCTTTGAAATAGATTATAGAATAAGATGGTATAATATATTTTTATTAAAATAAATGCAACGATGAAAGACTTGTTTCGCAAGTGATTCTTGCAATAAAAGCTTAGAAAGTTTATAATCTACCTATGGAGCAAAATAACAAGAGAAATTAAATATTTCTTGTCAAACAGTAAGTGTTTCACGTCAGCAATATGTCGATCAGGCAATAAAATTTTTCCCTTTCAACTTTTGGATACATCACATCAATATTTTTTATATTATCATGTTGTAGTTGATTGAGTCAGATCCAAAAACTGCATCAAATCATGCAAACTGACAAGCACTCGATTATTTTAACATGCCTAACTCTATTACTGAAGAATATTAGATCACATACATATCAGGAATGTAACTGAAGGTGTGAAACATTAATGCTAAGTTGTTAACTGTCTTCAAATGTCTCACCAAACTAATTGCGGATCATGATGTCCAAGATAATACTATCCCACCAATAAGTTTGGCAAACATATGTTAGAACGTAAGCTGCAAAAGGTCATAATAAGCATACTTCCTTGTCAAAGAGACTGTAAGAAGAAAAACTAACATAGTTCTTCCAACAAGGCAACCATATCTAACCTCCATTAGCTCAAAGGCAATCAACAATACCCAAAGGAGAGGCTGATTTCGTATCATTATAGCCTTACCCCACCAGCCCAATACATGGGCAATAACAAATTAATCAAACAATGTTTCCTGTACATACATGAAATCGTCAAATTTGATGGAATTAACAACAAAAATAATAAGCAGGGCATCTTCATAAAGTACGAAGGTTCACATGGAAAATCATACATAAATATTAATGAACCTGTTTTTAGGGTTTTATGGAACATATAGACGGCAATCAGCTCCATAGGATCTCTTTGGTAATTCTACATTAGGGTAAAGAAAGATTTATTAACACCATTTTTTTGTACAGTTGTGAAACAATTTCATACAAAGATATTACCAACTCCAAGATCAGGGTTATCAAACATGTGTAGTTGTGCCTGATTCACCTGCAATAGGATATTATTAGTATACTATCATACGATCACCTGATGCTAACACCATAGAACTGCCTGAAGCATGATATTGGCCTCTCTCTCTCTCCCCTAATCCAAAAGAGTCGTCATCCCATGCACAGATTAGCAAGCTAGTTGGTAAAGACAACCCATTAATTTCTTTTTTCCTGATAAAGTTACATGTTCTTCTCCAAATTTTATATTGAGAACCATGGATGCCCTTGCTAACAACAGCATAAACGGTCCTTTTGATGAGAGAAATAAAGAGAAGACATGCATGTAATTATAATTGACCGATAGGGAGATAAATAACCTCTGATCCTTGGGTGTTGAGATTGCCCTGTTGTGCCTCCGTCGCAGCAGTTGTTGTTGCACCGCTGCACCGGCTGACATCGTCCTGAGCCCATCAGCTGTACTACACCCTCACAGTGGCCTTGGCCGCTGCACCACCACACTGACCAAAGTCTTCATGGTGACCGTCGTCTAGATCGGTGGCTAGGACAGCGAACTAGCGATGGCGGCACAGCTTACTAGAGATCGAGGTGTGGGTTAGGCAGAGCTTCATTGGTGATAGAGGGGATCAAGGGGAGTATCTAAGAGGGAGGCACGTGTGAGCCCCCCGATTCGAAGACCACCCCTCTCTCTACCGTCTCTGCCTCTACCGATGAGGCCCTATAGGTGCACATGCCGGATCTAGTTGCCCGGGGGTGGAAGAAGTGATGGCACACCGTAGGGAGCTGGGAGGCGGCTTGACCAGGGGCAGCGGCGCCAGGATGTAGAGGAGTGGGAGGGAGGGAGGCGGTGGGCAACAGCCTCGGCGGCAGGCGTAGGGAGACGGGAGGCACCTTGACCAGGGGCGGCGATGACGGCTATGTGGAGCCATGGAGCAGAGGGAGGGCGAGGGGAGGACGCGGTGTCAGCGAGCGCGAGGGGAAGAGGCGAGCGTGGGGGAGGATAGGGAGGAGCGAGCGCGAGGGGAAGAGGCGAGCGTGGGGGAGGAGAGGGAGGAGCGAGCGCGAGGGGAGGAGGTGAGCGTGGGGGAGGAGACGAGGAGCGAGTGCGAGCAAAGCAACGGTGACGCCTAGGTCAGATACGTGGGAGGGGGAACCCTAGGGTTATGGGGTCTGGAGGTGGGGCAGTCGGATCTGGGCCATCCTTGGCAAAGGTACGATCCAATAACTTTGCACCCGCCTGACGTAGATCGTACGATCGCGATCCGACAGGTGACGTCAGCTGAAACGGGGACCTCGATGCAATTTGGAGAAATGCACGGGTTGCACATAACCGTTGACGTGGGAGCTCCCAGGGCTCGACAATTCTTTGAGCTTTAGATAAGGGAGGAATTCTGTTATTGCTTTGCCTACATTTTCTTCGTTCATCCCTTGAAAAAACTAAATTTCATAGAGATACAGGTTTATTAAACAAATTCTAAAAAAAGTACAGGTTTTAGTATCTGTCACTACTACAAAAATGATTTGTAGCAACACCACCTTTTTCACAGTAGGGGCGGCTCACTTACCAAGCGCCCCTACAGTGGCTGAGCTCGGCCCAGCTATACCAACCGCCTCTACAAATGGTTCACAGAGGCGGTGGTATCACCAACCGCCCTACAAATGGTTAGATTTGTAGGCGGCCGAAATACCACCGCCCTCTTGCTTGATTTGTAGAGGCGGCCGGTCCTCAGCCAAGAAACTCTTCGGTTCATTTGTAGGCGGTGGATAACCACCGCCCTACAAATCGACCAAAGATATAGTGCCAGTGCCCTTCTTCCTCCTCGAGCCGCACAAAGGCAACCCGAGAGGAAGGAAGGAGGCCTTGGGCACCTCCCAAAATTCCTATTTTGAGGGGAAGGTTTTGAGTTAAATTCCTTTGGTGGAGAGGTTGTTGGAGGTAAGAAAATGGTTTTTCATACATCTTTTGAAGTTTTAATGGTGGGTTATTGCTTAATTAGAGTTTTGATTTTCTCTCTTCTATGGTGTTTGAGTAATTTATGGAGCAAATGAGGCTAAAATTTTGAATATGCTAGGCTAAATTAGTTATGGGAATAATGTCATACCCTTATTTAGTCATTCTTCCTTGATTTTAGTGGACTATTAATTAGTTTTATGGATGTTTGAGTTACATCTAGATCTAGATACCTAGAACTAGGGTTTGTTTTTTTACTAATTACATTGTTATTAATTTAGTGGAATATATTTACAATTGCTATTTACATTGCACCATACATTTAGAATTATTAATAGAATTTAGAATATCCTTCCATAAAATTCCTATGTATATTTTTTGAAGTAATAATTAATTTGTGAAGTATTAATTAGTCCTATTAATTCTTATCTTTGTTTTCTATATTGAAATAAAGATAGACGACAGAACTCTTGGATGTATGGTAAACAAAGGTGGGAGCCAAGTTTCCGTGATGAAGTGGATAAATTTCTTCAAGCCGCAGAGCCATGCAATGTCGAGCAATAATAGTGGTGAAATTCTTTGTCCGTGTAGCGATTGCAAGAACTATCTCGCATGGAAAGATGTGACTATCATTAGATCACACTTGATTATGCGAGGATTTGTTAAAGACTACAATCGCTTAGAATCATCATGGTGAAGCGGTTATTAACAACGTTGATCCGTAAGAAGACGACGACGATTACCTAGATTGCATGGACCAATATGTAGCTGAATATGATGCGTAAATAGACCGTGAAGAAGAAGGTAGTGGTGGTCATAACGACGGCCGGTGGCAATGATGGCGGAGGACGGTCGGGATGAAGATGACAAGATTATTTGGAGGAAATGCTTCGGGCCATTGGACCGAGATTTTACTAAAGAGCCCGAAAGGTCTAGAAAATTTGGAAAGGGTTAAAAAGCCTCAAGGAAACTTTGTATGGTGTTGAAAAGGGTTGTCCGACACAATCGGCGGTGCTACGTTTTGTGCTTGAGCTACTCATCCCGAAGGCTAAGTATGGTGGTCGATCGTAGTTTCAATGATTTGTTGCGTCTCTGCCTTGGTTGCCGCCACACCAAACTCGCCCCGCCAACACATACGGCGAAGAAGGTTATAAGTCCATTGACAATGGGGTTGAAAATCCATGCATGCCCGAACCATTGTATCCTTTACCGTGGCGATACGCTCAAGTCACTAGATAAATGCCCCGTGTGGCACTAGTCGTTACAAGAACAATGACCTTTACAACGGGAAGAAGCCTTCACAGGAAGAAGAGGAAGAAAGGTGGGAAAAGGTGGTACAAGATTCTCAACCCAAAGAGGACACTCCATTAGGCATCGATGCAAAGCGAGAAGAATCCCCGCCTTGGTAATGTGGTACCTACCGATCGTCGATCGCTTGAGGCGTATGTTCCTAAACCCTAAGGAAGCTTCACTCATGGCATGGTGGGATGATGAACGCAAGGTGGGTGATGGTAAGATTGGACACCCTACCGATGCTACCCGTGGCAACGCTTTGATGCGAAATACCAAAAATTTAGCAAAGACCCAAGGAATGTACGGTTTGGCCTTAGCACGATGGAATGAATCCTTCAATGAGAGAACCAATGAGCATAGTACATGGCCATGATCTTAACCATGTACAACATCCCAACGTGGTTGTGTCGTAAGAGAAAATATCTTCTCCTCACTATTCTCATTCAAGGTCCCAAACAACTGTGCATTGATATAGATGTGTTCCTCGAGCCTTTGATGCAAGAAATGGAGAGGCTATGGCGGTATGGAGAGCCGATGTACGACGCCTTCAGAAAGGAGGACTTCATATGTAGAGCCATTATCTTTGTCACTACCAATGATTACTCATACTGCTTGCTTTGTCCGGACGATCAAAGGGAAGACGGATGCTTAGTATGCTTGGATGGTACTACATGGGTGTTCCTGGATGCATCCAAGAAGACAATTTACCTAAGGTACCGACGATTCTTAAAGACAACTCACAGATACCGCAGCAAGTTGTTCTTCAAATTTTATGACAACAAACCAGAGACCGAATCCCCTCCAGAGAGACGTCAAAACGGGCAACATGTGTTCGAAATGGTGAAACACATACATGTCGATTTTGGAAAGAAGAATGCGGATGGGACAAAGAGAGATAGAAGCACACCTCCTGTCCCCGGTGTACCTTTTAAGAAAAAGTCGATCTTCTTTAAGTATCTGCCTTATTGGCCGGACTTGGAGGTCCCCCATGCCATTGATTCTATGCACTCTTTTTTTTTTAATTCTCCACGTGTTATGTCATTGAGTAGCCGCAAAGGGGATTAGGCGCCGTCGATGTTGCTGTCGTTGTACACGTGAGCTCTGAAGTTTGTGCACCGGGCAAGGCCGATGGTGTGAGATCCTGACAAAAGGAACAGAGTCGCACGCACATGAGGAAACATGTAGTGAAATCTGATGGCATCGAACCTGAACATGTGTTTCTTTCAGCTTTGATGCCTCGGTTTACTTGACTGAAAGAACTTGTTAAAATCTAATTGAGGGTATAGCAGAGAGAATCTTTTCTGCTTCTCAGAGAGGACGAATGATTGGTCACTTCACTTAATTTACAAGTAATTATTGTGAGGCATTTCTTTTCAGAAACGGTTGGTTATTGATCCTCTAAAGTGTAAGAAAGAAAAGGGTATTTGATTCGAGTCACGAAACTAAACAAAAGGAATCGTATGTGTGGTTGTAATTAAGTTAGGTTGGGGGCGCCAACGTAACTATATGGTTGCTTTGAGTATTTCTGCAATATAAGATAACTGATGGCAGCCATCTCTCAATTCTGATCATTTCATTGAAATTAAGGGGTTGCTAATAGCGTCAGTTTATAACATGCAAAAACTTAAAAGCTTTTCACAAATAAAAATTGGTTCTTCCGAAACCCATACCGACAACCTTGCTTCACCAACTTTAGTACACGTTTTGTTTAGTGGAGTGGTCAAGGAAAAGATGGATTATAGGTTGGTGTCTAGTCTTTGAAAGTAAACCGATGAGCTAAGGTCAATTTATCAGGAACAAAAGGGGAAATGGTAATTGATAGTGACTAGTCGATGATCGAACTCAATCACCCGTAAATTACTCGAATAAACAATCCCGCCATAGGTAGCTTGGTACTCGATCCATATGTGAGAAGGTTAAGCTCTGGTTAAAACTTAGCTATCAATTCATTTAATTTATGACATTTACCACTATATCTAACTACTAAAGCTAGCTAGCTAGCTATTGAGAAACCGTGTGAAGTGGTTCTTTCTTTTCTTCCGAGGAGGAACCGGTTCTTGTTCGCTTTGTTCGTTACAACACATGTCCTTTACTTGAAATGTGTACTCAATTGATCATTGTTGGTTAGGAATGCTGTGGAAGGGACTTCATGCATCGTTGAAAATCTGACATATATAGTAGCAATTGTACCAGTACTAGTTTGTTTGGAGAGCATAATAAATAATTAGTCAGTAAATGGAGTAGGAAATACAAGTTAGTAATTGCGCAGGTAGTAGGCTTTACTGCCAAGTCATATATAGTTAGTAATACACAATTTATTCAGGCTTGGAGAGAACTGCCAAGCTGACCAGTGCATAGGGCTATTGGAAGTTCGCATCATGCCATCATAGCCAAACAAAGGGGTTATTTAATTCGGGAGAACATTCAAGTTCGAGTAGGACTTAAAAATAACAATCAGAGAAATTAAGAACAACGGAGAAATCGAATACACACACATCTATAACCCAGATACAAATTAAGAACAACGGAGAAATCGAACATGCTGAATATGTTATGATTGTATACATGGTTTTATGTGTTGTTTAAAGGGGCACATGGCTTGGTATGTTGTATACCGAGGACGACAGACGGGGGTCTTTGCAACCTGGGCTCAATGCCATGCTCAAGTCACTGGTTTTCGCTAATCTTTGCTACAAAAGCTTCCAGTCAAAATAAGAGGCAGAGTCTTCCTACTTGGAGTTCAACCGTTGTGAAGATGACAGAGTTTTTGCGAAGCCTGCTGCCGCTGTCGTTGCAAAAAAATCTTGGCTATTTCTTGTTTGCATGGTTCAGTCTTTAATGTTGGCAGTGCTCATCTTTTACATTGTTAGACGTGGGAACAATTGTCTGTGATGTTGTACCTATAACCATGTACTCATCTATTGGCTATGGCCCTTGTGAGGTATTGGGACCCATTTCATGATGACTAATGAGGTAGTTAGACTGTTGTAACGCCTCTTATGCTCTCAAACCGAGTTTCGTTTTAATGATCATGTCAATTCTCATTGGAGTGCATATGTTCTACTTGTACTACTCTCATCTCTCTTCCTTACTACTATTATCGCTATCTTCTCTTCTTCCTTACTACTTGTACTACTCTCATCTCTCTTCCCTACTACTACTATCACGCTCTATTAGAGGATCAGAATAGTGTTGTTTATCCGTATTTGTTGCATCTATTAGAACAAAGCACAAAATGACGAGGACAACAGACGACACAACCCGAGGCCCCGAACAAGTGCCAATCTTTGAAGATGAACAACCGAGTTGCTTATCGAGGAGCAGTTCAACCAGAGCTAGACGATGATCTACAAATGTTATTAGATGGGGACCATGAGGAGGCTAATGATGAAGACGCTGATGAGGATGAAGAAGAGGGATATGTAAGTCCGGAGGATCCTTTCCCACACAGTAATGCATGAGGCCAACCGAAGAGGAGTTGGACAGGGATTTTGATCCGAACGAGGAGGTAGGGATAAAGCCTTAGTTCATACATTATGCTTGTATATAAGATCGTGTTATCATTACTAACACTTCGACCTAATAGGCCCCTTCTCGAACTCTACGACGTCGGCGACATCTCGCCAGACAAGAAGTAGCAGAGGAAGCTGGAGCAGAGGCAAGAGCCACAGAGCCACAGAGGCAAGAAATAGCAGAGGACACTGATGGCGCCTCGGCTCCACAACCCGAAGCCACAAACTCGAGCAGCCAGGCAAAGAGGGGACGAGGGAAAAGAAGTGCTAGAATATATCCAAAGGACACAGTATATGTGATAAGAGAGGTCGGGAGGCTAGGGGAGCCACTTGAGCCAAAACATCTCAGAGCTAAGTGGCGTAACGCAATTGGGGCGCTGGTAAGAGATGAGTTGAACCCGGCAATCCCAACTTGGAAAGAAGTACCAGCTGATACAAAGAAAGTCTTATGGGATAAGCTGATGACCAGTTTTAGATTCCCGGCGGGAACCGAGGAAATGGTACGCCGTCACGCTATGAAGCATATTGGAGAGTCATGGAGAGGTTGTAAGTCGTCTCTCAACGTCAAATATGTCCAAAAGGGATTAACTCCCTTCAAGGAGTTTGGCAACATAACTCCTGGACAATGGGAGCGGTTTGTGGCTCAGAAGACTTCAGCGGAAGCATTGGCCTCGGTGCGTGAACACCGAGCGCGAAGAAGAACGTGCACCACCATCATCTAGGACCGGTGGGTACTATGGAAAGGAAGAGCAATTTAGGAAGATAGAGGAAGATGCCGATCACCGGGACATACAACTTGCAGGGGGTTTCAAAGCGCACAAGGAACTGGATCCTTTCGAGGAATAAAGAAGCATCCAAGGCGCTTAAGTTTAGTAAGCCGGAGACCGAAGAGACAGTATCAAAGATACTGAACTATGCTGAACAATGCGTAAGGGCTTATTTAAGCCTTCCAGAGAGAGGGATGAGCTTAGCCTTGCCTTGGGAAACCCCGAGCACACAGGCCGTGTCAGGGGGCTAGGGAAAAGAGTGATATGGAAGGAGGGATTTGAAGAGGATAGGCACATGTACAAGAAACATGATAGAGACCGAGAGGCTAACCTTGAGGTCCAAGTAAAGGCTCTAGTTGCGGCGGCGCAGAGCAAGGATCACAACGGAGGCGCGAATCGTAATGCCACCACCGGACAATCGGAAGTTCGCAGCAGCCAAGGTTCAATCGCAGCCACAACCGCCGTCGATCGCATACGGAACCTACTCCTTGCACTTTGGTTGTTCTCATGGGCGTGCAATCAAATATGATTGAGGTGGCAACGGTGAGGCACATCCTCCGGGAGGCACTTATCACACTAATCGGATCCCGCCGACTACACTAGGTCGAGATTCGCACCGTGAAGTCCGACCAGCCAGTGGAGGATAGACTTTCCAACTCCCGAGGGACTCCAAATACTCGGAGAAGTAGTGAACCAGTTCGTCCTATGGCACAAGCGAGACATCATATTGACTACGATTACATCGCCTATGCACGACCGTTACGCTTGGAGGAGTTGAGGAGGGGAGATACTGGACACCACATCATGACCAACAATTGCTCGAGATGCGACACCGCCACCTCGCGATGACGTGCCTCATGATATGCCACCGTCTTCACCGCCTCCGGAGGATGTGTAGAGCCGACACATGAACAACAAGAGGCCGCACAACAGCATGAAGAGCATGCGGAACAAGTTGATGCACCCGAAGGTGCCCACGGCGAGCCAGAAATTCGAAAAAAAGCATCCAATCAAGATAAGGTCAGCTTATGTGCCGATGACGGATGTCGTGGGGTGGAAAGGTGGTATGGCCATGATATGTTCAAGCCGAGAACCAAGCGCCAAGATCCGAGAAGGCCGTCACCAGCAAACGGAAACAAGTGCAAGGGCAGGCACCAACCAAAACCAACCAGGTTGTTTGCAAGTACGTAAATGTTGAATGCATCACATGGTCAAAGAATTGCTAGCAAAAATATGAAAGAGGCAAGTGTTTCCTTCCAAATCGGGTGATCCAGTACCTACCAATTGGAATGAAAAGGTTTCATGATTGGTACTTGCGTGCTATCGCGACGAAGGTAAATCTCATAGAGGCAAGGTTCCCGCCCATGACATTTGGAGGCCCAAAAGGACAAATTGCCTTTGACTTTGATGACATCCATACTATCTTTCGCCTCGGAGAAATGGAAACCAATCTCATTCGCGTGTGTTGCCTGTAAGTCCTACTCCTATTGCATTGATATGATTGTAATCTTTAGATTTTGTTATAACTAACTAACCCGCTATGATTTGTAGAATGCAAGTGCACATTTCAAGTAAACTTCCTAGCAAAGACCAAGCAGGTACTTGGACCCTCAATTAATAGCCCAGACGAGGTTTAATTTCCCAAAGAAGTGGGGATTGGACCACAAGGAGTGGCCCGTGGAGAGACCGTTGAGGAGAAAGATAAAATACGGAATGAAAAATTAGGAAGGAGTGCTATAAGGTTGCGGCGTATATTTGAGAGCTTTCTCCGAATGCAAGACAAATCCTATATATTTCTACCCTACAACTTCAAGTAAGTTTAACTATATCCTTCAATCTTTAATGAGCCATATTATTTTGTTCGATGCAAACGAGCTTATCTATTCCTATGATTAAATTCATGCAATGAGCATTGGATTTGTGTAGTTTATCGACCTCAAGCTAGGCATGGCGTGGGTCATGGATCCACTTGATTATGACGAGTCGCTTACAAAGATTTCATAAGCATTCTTAAGACGTATACTTATCAACCATCCTCATCGACTTTTGACTTTTCAATACTAACTAACTTGCTTTTGTTAAATTCATTCGAGCGAGCATACAGTACTACGTCAACAAACTCAAAGGGTGCATGATCCGAGAGGAAGGGTGACCTATATGTCAAAAC
This sequence comes from Ampelocalamus luodianensis, assembly GCA_036346255.1. Taxonomy (NCBI): domain Eukaryota; kingdom Viridiplantae; phylum Streptophyta; class Magnoliopsida; order Poales; family Poaceae; genus Ampelocalamus; species Ampelocalamus luodianensis. The sequence continues at coordinate 74,791,822 of CM070617.1, read as the reverse complement.
AAGATGGCGGTAAGTGCAACTTACTTTAGTACTTCCATTACGTTGCCGCCACAAGCATTGACGTTTTATATGCGAAACTCACAAAGTGCCACAAGCGTAAGTCCGGAGTTTGCACTGTGGATATTATGTATGCACTTACATGAGTGTCACCGGTGCTTACAGGAGACACCCTTTATGGTATGTTATAACTAATTCACTCGTCGTATAACACACACATATGTTATGAAATACTAAACTTAAAATTGTCTTGTAGTGGAAAGATGAGATAGGAATTTGTAGAAAACCACTCAACGATGATAGCCCCCGGAGCTCGTCGGGGACATTTGCAACTTCATAATGGATGCTATTATACACGCCGAGGTACATACCATGACGACACGCCTATGCTAGGACGTCGCCGAGTACGAAGTTCCTTCGTGAGTGGGAAGGAATGCATTTAGGACATTGAGAACAATGTGTATGTAATGTTATCGCACTTTATGCTACAAGTGTTTGTAATGATAAATTATAAACATGATGTTGCGCGATGTGAATATAATGTCTCGTTGAACTTGTTAATATCATGTCTTCAATTATATATATATATATCATGCATGGTTTGATATATATACCGTGGTTTGAGAATTTGAATTTTTTGGCGGAAAACAGATTGTAGGGCGGTTGTGGTTGCAAGTCGCCTCCACGAGAAAATTACAGAGGCGGTGGTCATCTAAGCCGCCCTTACAAATCTAATTTGTAGAGGCGTTAATCCACCGCCTCTACAAAACAGCTTTGTAGGCGGCTTAGACACCAACCGCCTCTACAAATAATATTTGTAGGGCGGTTGAATCGCCTACAAATCTCGATTTGTGGCGACGGTTGGGTAGGGGCGGTGGCCGAGCCGCCTCTGAGAGGCACACCACCGCCTCTACGGTGCTCTCTTTGTAGTAGTGTGTTTCGCAAAATTATAGATTTTAGAAACCGTTGTATGCCGAAACTACAAATTTATGTATGGATTGTAACTAGCAACAGGTATGACTCCGCGACCCCACATGATAGCCTCACACCTAGAACTGGGTTGCTGCTCTATGTGCATAGGCTTGGGACAAAGCCTAAAGGGTTCCAGCTGCTTCCTCTCAGATGTTGGCTGGTAGAGAACATGTGGCACATGACGTGTAGGCACAACAAACGGTTGAAGAGAAGTGTGTGAGGCTACCATGTGGGGCTGCAGAGTGACCTGTTACAGGTTACGGGACATGCATAAACCAATATCTTTGTGATACAACAGTTTCTAAAATCTATAGTTTTGCGAAATAGATATTAAAACATGTAGTTTTTTTTATAGTTTATGCAAAAAAACATGTAGTTTTGCTAAATTTACTTAAAAAAACTTCGTTCTTAGTACGTCGGACACATGGCTTTCCTGCATGTCCCGAAGAAAAAAAAAGGTTATTGCTTTGCCTATAGAAGTTCGTATGTATGTTCAATAAACTTATAAACAACTGAACATTCTCGAATAGAAGTAGTGTTATGGGCTTTGTGGTAGACCAGGGCCTGCTTGGGGAGTTGTTGCTCTATTGAAAAACTGTTTTTGACTTTCTAAGCTGAAAAGCAGCTGTAGCTGGTGGCTATAGCTTTCCTGAGAGGCTGTTTGACAACTTAGCTTTTTGTTGGGCTAGTTGACCGCTGTAACTGTAGATGAATAATGAAATATCTAAAATGCATTTGAGGGTTCCGAAGGCTTGTTTGTGTGCTGATTTATTATTTTTTTACAAAAGGAAATTTTTGTTTCATGCCACTGCTTCACTTGCACTTTCGATTCATGCCACTGTTTTTTGACTTATTCTTTCCATACCACTACTTTGCAAATTTTCTTTCGAAATTATCACTACTGTCACCCTCCGACACCCTAGAGCCATAATGGTGTCAAGACAAACCGTTTGACTAGGAGAAATGGCCATTAGTACCCTTTTAGCAATTATGAAAATGCCACTGGAATCCAGATGGTTTTGACAATTGCCATTGTGCCATATGTGCTATTGGCGCCTGGAAGGAAAGTTTTTGGAGGGAATTTTTGGCCATGGCTGTAAATCCTAAACCGAATGGATGAGGGAGAGAGGGAGATGCAATGGCTCAAATTGGAGGCATGAGCCAATGTAGCTCAGGTAGCTCGCAACACCCAAAGAAGTCTATGTTCTGCCGCGATTGTGGTAGCAAAACAATGATGTACAAGTACAATACTGATAAGAATATGAACCTTGGGTTTTTGAGGTGTGCTAACTAGAAGGTGAGTTGATTCTTGGACACATAAAACTCTTCTTATCCTTGATATTTGCCCATTCTTTACTTTGATAACTGTCTTTTTGTGTTGTTTTTTGCCAGTCTAAAGGCTGTGGATTTTATTTATGGGAATATTTGCTTGAGGCATATTGTGACGCCCCCTTTTTCTTCTTCTCTCCTGGGTCAACCCACGACCGACCCCTCCTCTTCTCGCCTGCGGCGCACGCCGCCGACCGGACCCCCTCCTCCCTTCCTTCCTCCCGCTGCATGCTCTGCGGTGCCGCTGGTGCACGCCACCGCCGCCTCCCGCACGCCTCCCGCCGCCATCATTTCTCCGTGCGCGCGCTGCGCTCAGAGCCGCGTCGCCGCCGCCCCTTCTCCCCGCTCCTCCACCGACGGCTTTAAAAGCCCTAGCCTCGGCGCCTTTCCCCTCGTTCCCCCTTTCTCCCTTCTTCCCTAATCAAAGTAGAGCAATAAGAGGACCGAGAGGAAGTAGAGAAGAAGAAGAGAGACTCACCTCGCCGCCGCTGCCGTCGGTGAGTGCCGCCTAGCCGCGCCTCCGTCGCCGCCGCCGCTTCTTCTTCGCGCCTCGTCGTTGTCGCCGCCGCCGCCCCTTCTTCCCGCGCGCTGCCGCCTCTTTCCTCTCCCCGCCGCCACCGCCACCCGCCGCCCCCCGCCGCCCTCCCCCTTTTCTTCCGCCGGCAGCGCGCGCGCGCGCCAGTGCGCGCCGCGCCGCGCCAGCGCTGCGTTCGGCCGGGCCGTGGGCATCTTGAATTCAATTGCGGGCGTTTTCGTTTTCTTATTTTCTGTGATTTTCGTTTTTCTATTTTAGTTTAAAAGTAAGACTTCAAATATTAATAACTCCCCATTTCAACTCCAAAATTGTAAAGTAAATTTCTAAAATTTGTTAATTCAAGATCTTGCTAATGGCATAGGTCTTGTTCAATTTGGAGTTTATTTGTTGTTCATTTGTATTTAATTGCTCTTGTTGCTTGTCGCTTATTTTGCTTGTATTTCACCCGCGAGAGTTCGAGGACGCCGAGATCTCGGGGTGATCAAGAACAAGACTACGTAACCCTCTTCCTTCAATCGAGGCGAGTCAATACTTTGATCATATTGAGCCTACATTTCATGTAAATTATATTCTTTTAAAATAGCAAATTGCATGCTTTAATTCTTTAATCAAATGTATGTTAAAGCTTAAGGTAGTTAATACCCATTTGATGATTAATTAATTATTACGCCATCCTTGACAATTCGAATCCTTAATCTTTGTCACCCTAGTAACTATGTGGTAATACTAGTTATAGGTCGTACTTAAGCGACATGCTAGTCTTGCTTAAGTACCGGACATTAAAATGTTCCAATCATCATCCCTTTAAACATAAAATGATTTGGGCAATCATTGGTGGTCCATGACCGAGATAAATGTGGTGATTTGGTTTTACTCTCAAAACCCTAATATTGTCGGGCATCGTCATGCAGGCGATTTGTGTGTTGAAGAGTATGTGATGGGTGCGAATGCAGCCCAAAGAATGTTAATGTGTGAAATGATCCGCCTAGACAACCCTAAGGACTTAATCTTGTCATGACCTCCGTGTAAAACAAGTACAACCACAAGTCCGCAAACTACAACTTGTCTTAGTAGATTTATTGAACCTTGAAAGTCGAGTCTCACGAAGGAACAAGAAAGGGTGCAAGTGTGAGCTTGATCACGCTTGAATGGGACACCGATGGTGAAGTGCCTTCTACAAAGAAGATGTAGAGGGTGACATCCGCACCAACATATGGGCGTAACCCCATATAGGTGAGATGACGGAGGGGTGGGATATTTTGAAAGGTTATTGTGGCGGCCGCTCAACTACATGACTAAGGAATCATGTGGGTAACGAGTATGACTATCTCTTGTGGGTAAAGTGTACAACCTCTGCAGAGTCTAAACTGTTTAAACAGCCGCGCCTACGGTCAAAGGCGGACATGGGAATCTTTACTCGAGTTAGTTCTATTTCAAAAATCTTGTGGTTGGGATGAAAAATGTGGTGGGCTCACCTAGCCCTGAGATTGGATTTTGCCTGAGTGCTTGAACTCAGTGATGTTGGTAATTGGGGACGGACCCAATCAAAAGTAAGCATAAGGTAGAGTTTCCACTGAGGAACCTCTGCTATTATAAATTATTGCACAATTACTCTATTTAGCAAAAATGCAATTTGTTAAAAATGCTAAGTAATAGGACTTTGTATTTATGATAATTGAAAATATTGCTTTAGCAAATAAAAGAACCCGAGCCATCCTTGTTAAGCCTTGCATGTATATTATTGCATTGTGTATTGGCTCATGAGCACGGAAGTTGTGCTCATCCTCGCTCTCTCCCCAAAACCCTCAGAGCAGAACTCCGGAGATTACGACTATTACGAGGATCCGGGTTGGAGGCCCGTGAGATAATGAAGCGTAGTGTAGTCTTTAGATGTTTTAGTCTCGCCACCCCGCTTGACTCGTCGATACTTGCGTGCATCCAATATTACCCAAGCCATGGTTAATATCGGTCGCACACGGTTTCCCAGCCGCTGCCTGTGGAGAGATGATCTCTCACCCTCTTGCTTCCGCTGTCGCCCGCTTTGTAATGTAATCAATTTGGCCTGTTCGCCCGTATTGTAAAACTCGACCCGACGCGTCTATTTAAACTCATTGTGTTAATTAATGAATGGTATGGTTTTACGCTATGTATGAATTGATTCATGATGTATCCGAGAGTGCTAGCTATCGATCCAGTGGAATAGCACAAGTGTTTCACAGGATTCTCGATTAGGAAATCCGGTCCGACAGAGCCGTATCGTAGTATACGATCAGTAGGAGCCTTAGCTAGACCGGTCGAGCCTAAGGACTTGAGTGTTATTTTCAAAAACTAAGAAAAGCTTTGACAAAATATAGCTTATTTATTGCTCTTACTCATCTATCTTAGTTATTTACTTACCGCCTTTTGTGAGCCTACTCCGTCGCTGGCTCTTTCTTTTGTTTTAAAAATTTTAGATTACCGTATCGTCGTCCGATGGCCCGTGGGATTTCTTTTCTCACGGAGAGAACGACGACAAGTTTGTCGGTATCCCCGTCAAACTCAAACAGTACCTTGGTTCGTCACCGGCCCATCTTCAGAGGCTGGAAAGACCTAAGTTCCGGATCGAGAGTCTTGGAGGTTGAGTTCATCGCTCACACCTTTCAGACTGAGCATTCCAGGAGCCGCTGTTCGGTTTTCGTTCAGAACATAGCGCGCCCCGCCTCGACTCCCTTGTGTCGGGTGCACAAGGATCTTTTGTTGAGGTCGCCCTTCTGTTCCTTCTCGTCTCTCCAGAAGCAAGAACGCTACCCGAAGATCTTCAACCTCAGGTGAAGAACACTGTCGTTACAGTAGCCGCCGTGATGCATGCCCCAGCTCCTCCTGTACCAGCCATCATCCTCAGCAATCCGGCGCTAACTAGACATCTTGAACCCCGCACCAGGATCGATGCACGCAAGAGCATACGACATCCGAGTCCACCACTCGCCATCAACGTTGAAGACTCCAGTTGAGGACGCAGTCTTTCTCATTCTCACTCTTGTTCCCAGTTGCTCGACCTCAGTCACAACCGTTCCCGTCCTCGCTCCCCGGGCAACTGCACCGCTTGGGGTGGTCAACACCCGTTAGAGGAGTAGTTAGCTTAGGTTAGCTAGCAGTGCTTGCTGGGCAGCCTTTTGGTCGGCAAGCATCTTTTTCTTTCTTCTACCCCAGTCAGTAGACGTTGTGTTTGTACCTTGTGTCATGGCTTAGCCTAGCCTATATGCTATGCTGCAGGAGTCATGTAACACCTAACCCTCCCCTTAATATAATGCACTGTTCTAGGCTTTGTATTGTGTTTGTTTCTTTTCTTCGTTGGTTTGAAGTTCTTCTGCGTGATCTAGAGGGTCGAAACCTCATATATACCCCTCCTCGCTCGAGCTTCGCAGTCTTCGATGTCGCCAAGAAGAGCCGCCGCCAGCTCGTGGTGCCTTTGCAAGCAGTCGAGGAAGAGGCCGTGGCACCGCCGTGGTCGTGGCCGTGGACAAGATCTACCTCCTCCACCACCAAAGAAGCCCAACAATGACTCAAGTCATGTTCCAAAGAAACTCGATTCTTCAAGCCTTGTTAACCAATCGCCAGATCGACCACCGGCCGCCACTCCAAGCTTGCGACTTCCTCGTGACAAGACCTCACCTTCGCCGCACGATGAACCCTTGAAGTCAAGACCGCTCGTAGATACGGAAAGAAGCTCCGCCTTGCCCGCCGCTCAAACGAAGACAAGGTGGATTTTGCCACCCATCGCCTAAAAGGAGCCGCCACGGTGGGAAAACTACCTCGCCGCCGAGGTGGTGACAAATTCGCACGAAGAAGAGGCGTATAACAGAAGCCGTAGCATCTACGATTGGAGCCCCACAAGAGCCTACTGCCGCCATAGAAGAAGTTGCTGAAGTACAGCCAGAAGAAACTGAATCCGCATGGCAGTCAATTCCTTGGGCGGAATTCAAAGTCGCTTTCAGAACCAACTTCGTACCAGCCGGTACCATGAGATTGAAGAAGAACGAGTTCAGAGCTCTTAAGCAGGGTCAGATGACAGTTAATGAATATCTAACCAAGTTTAACCAACTTGCCCGCCACGCCCCAATGACGAGCCGATGAAGAAGAAAAGATCGACCGCTTTGTGGAAGGAATGCGTGAAGATATGAGAGGACGACTCATCCTCGCACGACATCTCGAAATTTTCAACAATTGGTCAATAAAGCCCTCATCCGTGAAAATGAGAACAAAATTATGGAGGTTAGCCGCAAAAGGAAGATGGTATTTCAAGGGCCGCACGACGCCTTTCCACGTAAGTCGCTTTTCAGTAGCGGCCGCCTTACCGCGCTAGTCGCCCCATCACCAAGGATTCCAGCTCCAACTCCAACCTCCACTCTAGTCACAACCCCGCATTCCAGTGGGAATGTTTCCCGCGCTTCTCACTCCAATGGACAACCTACAACGGTCAACCCGATAGCACATCTTTGTTGTTTCAATTGTGGGGAAAACGGACACTTTGCTAGAAGGTGCCCTCAACCACCACCCCGAGGAGTACAAACTTAAGAACCACACCACCGAGGCCGACGTCACCGCAAGCAAAGTTATCAAGTCTCGCAGCATCCGTAGTCGCTTCCACTCCAAGCCAAAGCCGGGTCGAGGACTTGTCAATCATGTCATCGCCACGTAAGACCAAGCGACCTTCAGGAATAATAAGAGGTACGCTCTCGCCTAATCCGACTAGCTCAAATCTCGGGTCGAGATTCCGCTTAAGGTGGGTAGGATTTGTGACGCCCCTTTTCTTCTTCTTCTCTCGGGTCAACCCCGCCGACCGACCCCCTCCTCTTCTCGCCGCGGCGCGCCGCCGACCGACTCCTCCTCCTTCCTTCCTCGCTCGCATGCTCTGCGGTGCCGCTGCGCACGCCACCGCCGCCTCCCGCACGCCTCCCGCCGCCATCATTTCTCCGCGCACGCACGCGCGCCGCCGCGCGCCGCCGCCGACCCCTTCTCCCGCTCCTCCTCCGCCGGCTTTAAAAGCCCTAGCCTCGCGCTTTTCCCTCGCCCCCTTTCTCCCCTTCTTCCCTAATCAAAGTAGAGCAATAAGAGGACCGAGAGGAAGTAGAGAAGAAGAAGAGAGGACTCACCTCGCCGCCGCTGCCGGGTGAGTGCCGCCTAGCCGCGCCTCCCGCCGCCGCGCGCCGTTTTCTTCGCCGCCTCGTCGTTGTCGCCGGCGCCGCCCCTTCTTCCCCCGCGCCGCGCCTCTTCTCTCCTCGCGCCGCCGCCACCGCTTCGCGCTGCCGCCTCCCCTTTCTTCCGCGGCAGCCGCGCGCTCGCGCTCGTGGTCGCGCCGCGCTCGCTGCTGCCGCCGTGGCGTGGGCTGAATTCACCATGGGCGCTTTTCAGCTTTTCTTATTTTCTGTGATTTTCGTTTTCGTTTTCTATTTTAGTTTAAAAGTAAGACTTCAAATATTAATAACTCCCCATTTCAACTCCAAAATTGTAAAGTAAATTTCTAAAATTTGTTAATTCAAGATCTTGCTAATGGCATAGGTCTTGTTCAATTTGGAGTTTATTTGTTGTTCATTTGTATTTAATTGCTCTTGTTGCTTGTCGCTTATTTTGCTTGTACTTTCACCGCGAGAGTTCGAGGACGCCGGAGATCTCCGTGGTGATCAAGAACAAGACTACTGTAACCCTCTTCCCTTCAATCGAGGCGAGTCAATACTTTGATCATATTGAGCCTACATTTCATGTAAATTATATTCTTTTAAAATAGCAAATTGCATGCTTTAATTCTTTAATCAAATGTATGTTAAAGCTTAAGGTAGTTAATACCCATTTGATGATTAATTAATTATTACGCCATCCTTGACAATTCAATCCCTTAATCTTTGTCACCCTAGTAACTATGTGGTAATACTAGTTATAGGTCGTACTTAAGCGACATGCTAGTCTTGCTTAAGTACCGGACATTAAAATGTTCCAATCATCATCCCTTTAAACATAAAATGATTTGGGCAACATTGGTGGTCCATGACCGAGATAAATGTGGTGATTTGGTTTTACCTCAAAACCCTAATATTGTCAATATCGTCTGGGCGGATCGTGTGTTGAAGAGTATGTGATGGGTGCGAATGCAGCCCAAAGAATGTTAATGTGTGAAATGATCCGCCTAGACAACCCTAAGGACTTAATCTTGTCATGACCTCCCGTAAAACAGTACAACCACAAGTCCGCAAACCGCAACTTGTCTTAGTAGATTTATTGAACCTTGAAAGTCGGTCCTCACGTAAGGAACAAGAAAGGGTGCAAGTGTGAGCTTGATCACGCTTGAATGGGACACCGATGGTGAAGTTCCTTCTACAAACAAGATGTAGAGGGTGACATCCTCGCACCAACATATGGGCGTAACCCCATATAGGTGAGATGACGGAAGGGTGGGATATTTTGAAAGGTTACCGTGATTTGCCGCTCAACTACATGACTAAGGAATCATGTGGGGTAACGAGTATGACTATCTCTTGTGGGTAAAGTGTACAACCTCTGCAGAGTCTAAATCATTAAACAAATGCGCCTACGGTCAAAGGCGGACATGGGAATCTTTACTCGAGTTAGTTCTATTTCAAAAATCTTGTGGTTGGGATGAAAATGTGGTGGGCTCACCTAGCCCCGAGATTGGATTTTGCCTGAGTGCTTGAACTCGTTGATGTTGGTAATTGGGGACTGACCCAATCAAAAGTAAGCATAAGGTAGAGTTTCCGACTGAGGAACCTCTGCTATTATAAATTATTGCACAATTACTCTATTTAGCAAAATGCAATTTGTTAAAAATGCTAAGTAATAGGACTTTGTATTTATGATAATTGAAAATATTGCTTTAGCAAATAAAAGAACCCGAGCCATCCTTGTTAAGCCTTGCATGTATATTATTGCATTGTGTATTGGCTCATGAGCACGGAAGTTGTGCTCATCCTCGCTCTCTCCCCAAAACCCTCGGGAGCAGAACTCCCGGAGATTACGACTATTACGAGGATCCGTGGTTGGAGGCCCAGAGATAATGAAGCGTAGTGTAGTCTTTAGATGTTTTAGTCTCGCCACCCAGCTTGACTCGTCGATACTTGCGTGCATCCAATATTACCCAAGCCATGGTTAATATCGGTCGCACACGGTTTCCCAGCCGCTGTGCGTGGAGAGATGAGCTCTCACCCTCTTGCTTCCGCTGTCGCCCGCTTTTGTAATGTAATCAATTTGGCCTGTTCGCCCGTATTGTAAAACTCGACCGACGCGTCTATTTAAACTCGTTGTGTTAATTAATGAATGGTATGGTTTTACGCTATGTATGAATTGATTCAGTGATGTATCTGTGAGTGCTAGCTACTGATCCAGGGAATAGCACAGTGTTTCACAGAGGATTCTGGATTAGGAAATCCGGGTCCGACACATATATGAAGAAGGAGATTGTAATGCAGCAAGACATGGAGATGGAGAAGTTGACCACTCACCTGGAAGCAATGGGTGCTGCTGAGGGCAATGTGCAAGAATTGAAGCACAATGTGCAAGAAGTAATGAGAAATGTGCAAGAAATGAAGAGCAGTGTAGACAGTGTGAAACTGATATGCAACATTTTGCTTTATTTATTCCTTTTGTTTGTTCTCCTAAATTCAAAGTAACTAGTTTGTAATTCATGTAATGCTTAATGCCTCTAGCATGAGCAAGTGCAATGTAGTAGTACTAGTATCTGCAATTTAATGGAGTGGAATCTATGTTGCCGATCATCTTTGCAAATGATTTTCAAGTAATCTAGAAAAATACTACATATATATCAGTTGACATATAGACAGTAATTAACACATTACATGTAGCAGTTCACAAAAGATAGGTTACCAGATTACCTATCAAGTAATGTGCTCATCAAGTAATCTGGGAAAAGATAGTAATAGTAGTTCACATATAGCAGTTCATCAAGTGGTTCATACCATACCAGATTACCAGATTACATATAGCAGTTCACAAAAGATGATTATTGTATTGCCATATTGCATCTTAGAGATTATGGACCACAAAAGACAGTAGCTCACATACAAAAGATAGTAGCTCACATAATACAGATTACTAAATCCTTACAAATACCAGTTTCACTATAGAACAACTATATAGACTTAGCCTCTTTGCCCTTGGTGTTGTTGGTCATGGTTGTCCTAGCCTTGGATGCAGCAACACTAGGAAAATCAATGCACAAGTTTGCCAAAAGCAGTTCTTATATATATTTTTTAGTAAAATCAATGCATAAGTTTAGTTTATCGTATTGATGTTATTTTTGTTGCAGTACTCGAACGATTTAGAATAAATGTGCAAAAATACTAAGAAAACTTTGTAGGTTTTCATTTTTACACGATAAATATTTTGTTAATATCGAAAATACTCTAAAAATAGCAAGATGCCTATTAAAAATTTGTAAAAATTACATAGTAGCTAAATAGGTTATGTAGAGCATAATTAAAATAATCTCAACTTAATTTTGGTTTCCATTTGTGCATGGTAAATATTCTGTTAATGATAAAAATAATTTTTAAACTAGGAAAATAGTAAGACAACTCTAAAAATTCTCTAAATAAAATCAAATTAAGTACATAGGGTATGTAGAGCTGAATTAAAATATTGTGAACATAATTTTTGTTTCTATTTGTATATGATAAATATTTTATAAATGCCAGAGACACTTTTTAAACAAGAAAAGTAGCAAGATACCTTTTAAAAATATATAAAAATTGCAAAGTAACTAAATAGGGTATGTAGAGCTTAATTTTGGTTTCCATTTGTGCACGGTAAATATTCTGTTAATACCGAAAATACTTTTTAAACTAGAAAAATAGCAAGACACCTCTAAAAATTCTCTAAGAAATACAGAGTAGATACATAGGGTATGTAGAGCTGAATTAAAATATTATGAACTTAATTTTTGTTTCTATTTGTACACGGTAAATATTTCATAAATGCCGGAGACACTTTTTAAATAAGGAAAGTAGTAAGATACATATTAAAAATCTATAAAAATTGCGGAGTAGCTAAATAGGGTATGTATCATAATTTAATTTTCGTTTCCATTTGTGCAAGCTAAATAATTTGCAAACAAGGAAAATAGCAAGGTACCTATAAAAATTCTATGAAAATTCCTAAGTAGCTAAATAGGGAATGTAGATGTTAATTAAAATATTGTGAACTTAATTTTACATTCCATCTGTACACGACAAGATACCTCTAAAAATTTATATGTCGATACAGTTGTGTGCAGACCAATTTCCTTTGTGTCACTAATCGTGCAATAATTTAATTAGTAAGATATGTCGTTTCTTATTACTTTTTGTATATGCTTCGTAGTATTTACAATGTATGCACTGAGTTTTCAGGTATGACGAACCCATGAGACGTTGCGCTATGGCCACACGAGTTGCTTGACCTGGCGAATGATGCACATCACTGTAGTCGCCTCAGTACCATCCTCCCAGGAGGGTGAGATGGTGATTGAGCTTGGCGCATTGCGGTCGCGCACGTCCATAAGGGCATGGAGGGTGGACCCACATTGTACGTGTAGTTGTGACCTTCATGTACTCAATTGCAGTCTGACTACTTTGGTTGGACTCACATTTGTTCTTAATCCTTTCGACGTAAGTTGAGAGCGGCTGACCTCCTTCCACTAGCGAGCTTGGTGGAGACGATGTGGGAGGACGACTAGGACAGTGCGGGCGGTGGTCGTACGTTGAGGTGCTTTCCGTATGATCGGTGCCTCCTAACAACACTGGTTGACCAGTGGGGGCCGGAGACACAAACGTTCCACCTCCCGTGCATGGAGATGGCGTCGACGCTTCTAGACATGATCTTCCTAACCGGGTTGCCCTACGTGGCCTTCCCCTTAGCGGTGCACGACGTCCAGGCCACGTGACGCACGAAGTTCCTCATGAGGTTCCAGGGGGTTTTGCCACCCAACACTGGCTACAGTGAGTTCAGCAGCACCCACGGGCCTTCGCTGAAGTGGATCTACCAGTTCTACATAAGTTTTTGTAACTCTTGTCCTTCCGCTTCAATTGCTTTGTGCAACTTAGTGATGTGCATATGTCTTCTTGCAGCTAGAGCGTATGATAGAGGACACACCCGAGTACATGGTGAGGAGGCACCTGAGTCCCTGGATGACAGCATCGACAAGCACATGATCTGGTACGCATGCGAGCTAGCAGAGTAGGAGGTGGAGGAGATCCAGCCCTATGCTTGGGGCCCACCAGTTCTATGCGCGATGTACCGCGCCCTGTGCGACGCGTCCCATCGCGTTCGGGACAGCTCCATCCTCTCCGGGTACCCGTTGCTTCTTCAACTGGGGTCCTTCGAGCATTTCCAGATCGGACAACCATAGCTGGACCTAGGAGCCTACATCGTCGCCATGTACACCACCACTGATGATGTGGACCGGTTGACCATGGTTACGGTGTGGTGTCGTCGGTAAGTTTTCTGAATATTTATTCTTTTTCATAATGTAATTCAATTTCTTATGCTAAGTTTCTGTTGTTCTATTCCACAGGTCACCTTCACTCTGATCACTACGCACGCGTCCTACCCAGACTACATTGCGATGTTAGATCAGTTCATAGATGACTGCATCATCTTGATACCGTACACTCCTAAAAGGATGTACGCGCGCACACCCCAAGGTATATCGAGCCTGTGCACACAAGACAATGCTTACTGGTACACACGGAGGAGCTTGGTGCACAATGACTTCATAGAGGAGTACCACGTGCACTGAGTGATGCGCTAGTTTAGTCTATGACAGGAGGTCCCAGTCCCCTAGGGGCAGCGGGTGACGCCGAACGTTTGTAGGTAAGTTCACGTTTTACTTCTGTCGTACCATTTGCCTTACGTACCTACGAAATAATCGTTTTGCCTTCCACAAGTACACTAGGAAGGGAATACCTGCTATGACTTCTTGTGATGACGGGATGTTGCCTTGGGTTCAGGGCTGGCTCCGCGCCTAGGAGGACATTATCCAGGAGGATGCTCCCTACGATCTCGGGACGTACGAGGAGTACATCAAGTGGTACTCCTGTTGGACGAGGGTTCGCTGTGTCAGGATCGTGGACGACCCACCACGACATGAGCCCATGATGTCTGACACATACCCCACCTAGTCGGACTCCGCATTCCATCGTGTGGTACGTATTGAACGGTCCATACTTCTTATTTACTTTGCAAGTTTTCGATTTCTAACTTGTTAATTATGTGTACATGTTGATCTACAATGGGAGATGCATGAGTTGGCGACCTCCGTGCATCGTATGACGCTCAGGGAGCGCTTTAGCATGACGGCGCAAGAGATGAGAGTGGTCATGGACCAGCTTGTCGAGAAGGTGAGATGAGGGATCCAGATTGCATCTTGTCGTATGCAGAGGGAGCTGGTGGACCCCCCTGTGCATGGATGGGGGGGGGAGGGGGGTGAGTCACGGTGCGTCATGCCCCACGGCTCCTCACCCGGACGTGGTGGGCGGGTCCTCGTGGCACCGTGCTGGGAGTACCCTAGTATAGTTCGCAAGTCAGCATGAAACACTCACGTCTGGTTGTTTATTCCAAAACCACTAGTTACTAATGCCAATTTTCTTTAACAGGTCTTGAGTTCCACCTGTACACAGGGCAGAAGTATGTGGAGTGGTCCGCTACCTTTGTGTGATGAGGTATGTCTATCTTCTTTGTACGCACAACGTACTATTTTATCATTTTCGCCATGTTTACATGCATAATGTACTGTTTCACAACTCATACACCCCTTCAGGATGAGGAGCTAGTATCACACGAGGAGTCACACTCTGGGGACTTCGATTTCAACCAGCGCGGCAGTGGGCCTTCGCATGGTGAGGGAAGCCAGGTCTCCATGTGGGCTTCATAGCTGCATGGTGTGCCCGTAGCGAGCCAGCCGAGCAGCACTCTCTTGCGACACCTCCTCAGACTACTCGCACCACCTATGCCTTTGACCTACTCGTACTAACACCCGCAGCTGCCTCGGACGAGGCCAGGAGCCATATGTGGGGTACGCCCCAGGAGGACCCGCGAATAGATATTTTTTTTTATAAATATAAGTCATGTCATGTAAATATAATTTTTTGTACAACTTACATTATGCTAGTCTCGTGCTTCGGTACTATTTGTTCTTGTCTTTATAAGTAACCATGTGAGGGAATCAGCATTGCAACACCCCACCTTTCCAAACCTTAAAGACTGCACTGGGTCACGCCACACACTCCCACTTTTGTAAACTGAGATGACAACACACTTCGATGCTACCTTTCCACAACGAAAAGACCACACTCCGCCACACCCTCTTTTTAGACCGAAAAGACCGCACCCAGTCACGCCACACACTGCCACTTTTGTAGACCGAGATGACAACACACATCGACACTACCTTTCTACACCGAAAAGACCACACTCCGCCACACTCCCTTTTCAGACTGAAAAGACCGCACCTATCACGCCATATGATGTCACTTTTGCAGACTGAGTTAACAACACACTGTGACGCTACCATTTCAGACTGAAAAAGCCACACTCTGCCACGCCACCTTTTCAGTCCAAAAAGAACGCATCACGGCAGGCCACAAACTGTCACTTTTGCACACCGAGATGACAACACACTACAACGTTACCTTTGTAGACCAAAAGTACCACACTCCGTCACGCCACCTTTTCAGACCGAAAAGACCCATTATAAAAGGAGGGAGAAGAGAACTGGAGGAGAACACTATACCACCACACCCAATACTTCACCAAAACTTGGTTCACACAACTGAGAGGAAGGAGATGACAGACTTGTGGCGAACTTCTATGCGAAGATGTCACCGAAGAGCAAGTGGCTTGCCGAGAGGGCTAAACTCTACTCGGATTGTTTTATAAAGGATGCACCGGTACCACCGGAGTTCCCATGTCCACAATGTATGTGCAAAGAGCCGGCTAAGATCATCTAGTCCATACACTCGGCGATGATCGCCTGGGCGTAATACACGTGCAGGAACGTCCTCGTAAGTGAATCTTGCACACACAAATCCCTAACTACATCCGTGTATAATGGCAGCCGGAGATGCGATGCAACTTCTTCCAATAGATCGACGGTCCGAACATGTACAATAGAATGTTCATCGAGTAGAAGTACATGTTGAACTATGCGATACGAGCCGAGACCTTCGAACGCTAGAAACCTTACGTACCCGACTCTACTGAAAAGGCACCAGAGGAGCTTAGAAAAGCAAGGTGGTGGTGGAGGACCCCCTGAATAGGAAGCTGAGTACGACCAGGCCAAGTGCGTGGTGCACAAGGGGAAAGCTCCTGCTAGTGAGATCGATGACCGTCCTAGCGCTCCTCGTCACCTGGGCGCAATCTGGATCGAAGAGGTAAGTTATGTTTAGTTTGCATCCAAATTATTAACTTGGCCCAGTGTTGTGCTATCCTAACATCATCCAGTCGTCCAGCCTATCTCGTAGAACATGGATGATTTCGAAACTGGCCACCACCGCGGAAAGTCCAAAGACAAGGGGAAGGGACCAATGGGCCACTAGGACTACTCGATTTAGTTCCAATCAACCTTTTTTCGGATTTCAAAAAGGTGCACATGTATCGTAGGTGTATTTCGGTTTGTTGATTTGTGCATATTGGCGTTTATAATGTACGTAACCAAACCCAGCGCACCATGTATTTCGTAATTAAATTATGAACTCTTTCAAACTTACATCTCTTTTCCAAAATATTTTGACTATTAAATATTACGTAATCTTTTCTCGAATGAATCGGTTCCACAAACAATACAATCGGGACAACTACGCGCATGGCAATCTTAAACCCATTTTTTTTCATTTCGCTTCAAAGGGGGCTATTTGTGTTATTGCGCCGCCGAACTTGCATTCCAAATTGCACCGCCGATCTCGCATTCTCTACTTCATATTTCATTATCTTCTCCAATTTTGAATTTCGAACTACGCGACACTTCAAGGTATTACCAAAAAACATCTTGAAATACACTAAATCTTTAGGCTAAATTCTCTACACATAAATAAATAAATAAATATAAGGCCTTGTCGCCATTTCAATTGACAATAGTATCCCTATCACCAATTGAACTAGTGAAAAAGTCGTGTCGTTAATTGAACTGGCGAAATTGTTCGGTCGCGAGTTCAATTGGCGACAGGAACCTCTCCGCATTGTTCCAAATGACGATTGGGATTTCGCCGTTCCAAATGGCGATAGTGGCATACTTTTATATAAAAAAATCAACTATTTTTTTTGTAATTATCTTTTAAATTAATATTATTTTTTAAAAATCCATTTGGTCCCTGAGCTTCTACTATTTGATTTAGGTTTGGCAGCTCAGCTAAACTGCCTGTATCATTTCAGGAGAATGCTGACGATTGATTTTGGTTACGGAAATAACAGGACCAGGTAGAAACGCATGACAGCTCGTAGCCTCCTACCCGACCATCCTGGGCTGCAGTTTTTTCCCTAACAAAAATGAGTATGCCTAGCTAAGCATTCTAACATTTGATCAATAAATGGTAATGGGTAGGGTGAACAGGGACGGTGGGGCTAGAAACGTTCTTTCTACTACCCTATCGTATTTTTTTTTCTATATCTTCAAAACTGCATTATTGTTTTTCCTATAAATAAAAAATTGGCTTTCCTGTTTTCTTTTTGCCAACGAGACATTCTATTTTTTTCCTTGCCTCCCATGCTGAAGCAAATCAGGAATTGCTCACTTCCTTCGACCGTAAGATCTCTCGACTCAACGACCCTATATTCTCCCCTCACTGTCTCCTCTCTACGCTTAATAGTCTTAACAACTAGTTGCACACGGTAGACCTGCATCCTCGAGAAGAAATGAGACGATCTCTTTGGGCTTGTTTGGTTTAGTGCCTTTGGGAACCAAAGTATGTCAAGCCAAATTTTAGTAACGTTGATCAGATTTGGTCTCCGTTTGGTTTAATGCCAAATTTTTGGTAAAATTCTATCCACAATTGTTCTCTGGTTCATTTCTAGTGACAAACTTTGCCAAAATCCGGTCATCCCGATTTTAGTAACGCCAAATTTTAACTTGGCTTTGCTGCACAATTTTGATCCTCAAACCAAACAAGCCCAAAGAGATCGTCTCCCACCATGATGCGCGCAGTGCTCGTTACCCTCCTCGCCCCGCGTCTACGGAGAGCAGCCGGGGGAGTCGGAGGTGGAGGACTCAGGTGATCAAGTCTCGTTGGCCTCCTGAATCGTAGACTAATGCAATTCCGAGGTGCTCTCATATGTTTGTTGTAGGTACCCATTTGCTGCAGGGTGCTCGCCGCTATCGTATGACGGCGCGGCACCGTGTTTGACCCAAAGCAGGAGGAGCTCAAGCATGGAGACTACACCCTCGAGCTCATCATCGACACGTACAATACATGTGCTAGACCTCGCCTCGACATCGCCACTGCCTTCTGCTGCTATGTGTGTGCGTGTTGATGTTGATTCGAAATATTAGATGATTTCAGATTAGTCGCTATTCAGGATGAGTTTTTTGTGAATGTTCGCGTGTGTTTGCGTGCATGGGTGTTTCGATGCGGTTTGTCACAGTTTGTATTTGTTTCGTTTGATTTCTTTTGTCGATTTTATTTTTGTTCATCTCGTAGTACAGTTAAGCTTGGCCCAGAATCATGTAGTTCAATAGACTATATTTGTGTTTTTACCCGTTGATTTGTCCATGTACATGTTTTGTCTCATTTATATGGTGTTTGAAGAAGAATTTGATTTGTTTTGTTTGGCTAGCTAGGAGGAGCATTCGATTCTGGTTTAGTGCAAAGTGTTTTTGATGCGGATAGGTTATCTTTGTCGGGACCCAAAAATTCAATTCTGGACCCTCTGTGTATACTGCACTAGTCCAGGATCACGCTAGTGCACACAGTGGCAACATCGATGAAATATCATTTCCATATACAAAGATGACTAATAAATAGGCAAATAACAATAAATATCAGAGTAAAGACTTTAAGGTCAAAGCTACAATTAATGCCTCGAAGGCTAATAGCTCAAGAAGTCGCAATGAACGAAACGGAATAACTCGGTGAAGCCCATCCATATGCCCACAGCAATCGGTCAGTGCGCGCGACCTAGTTCTTCTCGATCCTTGAAGTAGACCTTGTTGACCGATGATTCCTCCATTTCTGTAGGTTTGGGCGCAAGTTTTACAACAAGCGTGAGTACACAACCGTACTCGCAAGTCATACCACAGAATGCAATGTATAGATGCAGGCTTATTCCAAAGGAAAATGCTTCTGTGGTTATTTTGCAGAAATGCAATATATGCAATTGAATATTAATAATAGATTGAAAGCATAATTCAAAACAAATAGACAATATTAATTTAACAGTTATTTTCACAAAGACACGTAGCCTAATCAAATTCTTTCACACAGCCATATGACTTAAATCACACAGCTGTCCCTTCCCAATTGTTTTATGAAAACTACCCCTCGTGTGAAATCCCCGAGCATTGTCCATGACCGCGACGCGCTATTCGAATAAATTGTTTAACACTCGCAGAGGTTGTACACTTTACCCACACGATATAACCAAGTGTGGCCGCACCGATCATAACAAAACAGTTGTAAACTTCATCTCAAACATTGACACTCCGATGTGCTTACAAACCGTTATACATATCACAAAGCCCATGCATAACACACACCGCTGGACGGGGACGACGAATCCTCCCGCGATGCAACCACCAAGTAGTCACACCTCCACCCTATCACAAAGCCTAACCTACCACCGAACATCAATGCCGAGAATCCATAACTTACTAAGTTAGGCCCGCCCCATACCAGAATGTGGTCGCAGAAGGCTCGCCAATGGCGCACAAAGTTAAGTCCTTAATTGACCAAGGCAAGACTTTCATTTTCTAACTAAGTCACAAAGATTATCATTCCCATCACATAGTCCACCATGTCACACGCTCCACCACTTGCCTCACCCAAATCCTTTACCACCCAGCTTGGTTTTAGTGCAACACATGCCATCACGAAGTAATAACACATAGCACACAGTTTTACACAAAGTTCCATAATCACATAGTCAAATTTATAATTGCAACTTACATGAGATGTGAGACTCGTAGCATGGCTAAGCAATCTACTCGTACTAATCAACCCACATTGGTAATACCATAGCACCAACTAAATATGAACCAATCTAGGGTGACAAAAGATTATGACATACAATAGACAAAGTGGATATAACAAATGGGATTAATAGCTAAACCCAAAAGTATTTAAATAATTACTTAAAGTAAATGCAATAATTTGAATCAAAGTAATTTTGAAAACTGGGATTCAATATGATCAAAGGTATAACTTGCCTTGCTATAGCAATGGTGATCTTATTTTATCTTCAATCTTCTACTTGCTTGATCTTCCGCTCCTTCGGACGATTCCGGACTTCTGCCTAACGAGAAAGAAAGCAAAACAAACTAAATTCAAAAGACAAATCAAATAAACTCCAAATTGAAATTGAATGGTACTGGAAGGTAGATATTGAATTTAGATGAATTTAGAAACTTGAATGGGTTCAATCGAATTGGATGAAGAAGATATGGCTCTCGGAAGATTGGAATTCACATGAAATGATGAAAAAGTTTACGGAATATTCTCAGAATATTCTATTCCGAAAATATTAGAAAAGAATGAGTATATGATAGGTGGGACCGATCAGATTTATGAATTTCTAGAATTAAAATAATTCTAGAAATAAGGTAGAGAGTGACAAGCGGGACCAATAAGATAAAAGGATTTTCAAGAATTAAATTAATTCCTAAAATAGAATTAGGTTGACATGTGGGCCACTGGTCTATGGACCGGGTCCACTGAGATATGCTAGTCCACGGTGGACCAAGCTCATGAATAGCGTTTGACCAAGATTGACCGACATACGGAACCCGCATGTAAGTGAGGGAAAATATTAGAGTTTTAATGTGGGTGGGTGACATGTGGGTCTACATGGAAGATATATATATATATATATATATATATATATATATATATATATATATATATATATATATATATATATATATATATATATATATATGGATGGCAAAGGGTCCACATGGAAGTGAGAGAGATACTTATTTATTATCTTGTGTGACAAATGGGGTCCATTGTCATAGAGAGCAATGCCCATAGGGAGGAAGCAACAGAAGGAAACGAACAGAGCAATGAACCAACAGCATGAACAGTAAACATATATTTGGATGATTCTTGCTCACGGTGGTGCCGATGAACGGAGGCGAACCAGCGTTGGCGAAGGGGCAAAACGGAAAGGAAACGACGAGCCGGAGATGATGACGCGGTCCGGACGTCGAGATTCGGCTCCATGCGACGGCAGCGACGCGAAGAACGCCGACGACGGCGGCCTCACAGGCGCGTAACACTTCCGGTGACAATCTGCGAAAAGGGAGGTGAGCACGGCGTAGAACGCGGCGACGTGAACTCAACGGTGGTGGAGTTGAAGGCAGGGGATCAACGGTTGCGGAGTAATTGACCGGAGAAGGACGACGAACAAGAGGCGAGAGAACGTCAAATTCTCGGCGCACGGTGGATGAAACTTGAAGCTACAAGAGGGGAAAGATAGGTATTGACGAGGGGCACAAGATGACGAGGTCGGATTTTGGAGAAACTCACCGAGGAAGCGAGGAACGCGATGAACACGTTTCGGCTTTAGGGCTTGACATGGCCGACGGTGCTCGGTGATCTTCGCGAAGAGGAAGGAACCATGACGTAGAACGCGACGATGCGAAGCCAACGCCGCAGACGGTTCGGCCGGGGGACGTCGGATGAAGCCGTAGTTCGCCGGAGAAAACCTTTGGTTGGAGCTCGGTTTTTTGGAGATTGCGACGAAATTAGATCGGTTTGGAGGAAACCAATTCAGGGGATTGGAAGAGGATCAACACGGACACGTGGCGCAAACGGCTCGCTTTATATGCACAGTGGAGGAAGATATGGAAATTAGAAATTTTCAGTTGGAAACGAACACGATACGAGCTCTCTGCGTTCTGGAAGATGAACAGTGATTCGTGAAATACTGTAGCACATGGGCAGGAGAGAGAAAAACTGATTTTCGGAATTAAAAGAAATCCCGAAAATCAAGGAGGTCAAATAAAATAGCAAACAAATCCGGAAAAATCTCAGAAAATACCCAAAAATTCCTTGAAAGACAAGGAAGCCAAATAACACAAATTTTTATTTAATTAATGTTTATATTAGTCAAATTAAATATTTTTAATTTAGAAAATTCCCAATTAAGCTTTATTAAAGCAAATAAAATTGGTGAAATTTTCCAGGGACCTAAACTACTCAAAATATTTTTGAAAAGCCAAATTTTGGGACGTTACAAACCTCCCCCCTTAAAGGAATCTCGTCCCCGAGATTCAGGCTGGCTATAGAATAGGATAAGGAACTCAGCCTTCGGGTTCACTTCTTGTTTTCAAAATACTTTGACTTTGACAGAATCGCTCTTCTGAACACTTACAGAGCAACCGCCTTGCTTCTTGCTAAACTTTTCGCTTCACTGAAAACTTGACAAACTGGCTCTTGGCTGAAAGGTATCTTGAAACTTAATTGCTTCTACCGGGGCTGCTCGATCAGGGCTTGAAGGCACTTCTGGAGTGGAGGAAATATTGATGCTGACCGACAACTCAGGTTGGCAAACTATCTCTTCTTCCGCGCTTCGGAATCTGAACTAACTAACACATTTTGTCAACTCTGTCATATAATTCTTTAGCACGTAACTCCAACAGTATTCAAGATAGACATGGTCGCAAAGGTAAAAATCTGTATAGTCTGTGTAGCTTTCCTTTTTGAACACTACTGCTTAAATTCCATTTAGGATTAAGGACCCTTGGTCTTCTGCTTCATGATTAATGCAACATCCACATACTTTGTAATTTGATCTGCTCCTAGCTGAGCGATGACTTACACGATCAATCACTCTGAACTTCAGAGGGTGACAACTACGATCGTGACATCCGGGTTGTAGGAAACTCGCACACAACACTTACTTGCTCGACTTGGTACTATGAGTTAAGGCATAACTCATTAATCTTTTCAATCTGCCTATTGATTCGTGGCGCCACAATATCGAATCAAATGATCACCCAAGCATCATGCGCACTCGCCGCTAACACAAGATAAGCCGATCCTTGGTCCGACACTAACTTCTCTCGACACGCCGTGCAATTTGACCATCTCTGAGATCTAACACTCGCACCCATGCCGATTTAATACCATATCCGCCGATACAACCTCCGTCAGATACCACTGCTAGGCGCTCTCCACTCGCTAGGCGCTCTCCAAACTAGGTGATATTGACAGATTGAAGCGACGAATTTACACAAATGATCAACAATTATCCTTCAAGAAATTATATCCCGATTGGGTCCGGGAGATCCTATATCCGAGTTTTTAGGATATAAGTACTGATCGCCTCCAACATTTTGGCTGACTTTCTGACATACCAAACACAAGTTAACCCATTCTGCGATATTTCGCTTTATTTTGGATCATCATAATTCAACTTTGAGATCTTTGTACGCCTTGGTACTTTCAGGGAAACTGGAATGCTTGCACTCAAATGTTGGTATGAGCGTCAACTACTTGAGTTTCTTCTCATTAGATATGCAGATATGCTCATTGATCCATGGATCATCCAGTCTGCCTTCACGGGTTCTCACGCTTTCCTTGGCTTTACGTGAGGACGGATTTCCTTGGCAAAACTGTCATTCCACTGTCTGGTCAACACTGATATCTAGCATCAATTCAAATTCTGGGTTTCAACAGATATCCTTGCAACTGACTCAAGATCCAACTTCTGAATTTCACAAGTAACCTTGGTTGACTAATCAACAGATGTTGCGGTAGCTCTTCTGTTTCAAAGTATCTGCCGCTGTACTGGTCTGGCTAGAGGGAATGGATTTCAACTTCACGGTTCTCAATCCAATAACCGTCTTTGCTGCCCCATGGTAGCAACTTCGAATTATGACTAGGATAAATTACTGCTTGACACTTCAGTTGTTAGGAAGTGCACGCGAAACTTCTTAACACACAAATTCTTGGAAGTTCCGTGATAAAAGCTATCAAGGTTCTTTCTGGTATCTGGCAATACAAACACTGGAGTTGCGATTAATCTCTTCTGAAATTCGTACAAACCGGTGAGGGGTCTTGGCTAACTTGAATCGACTGTCTCATTGATCTTCACTAACACTGTCTCGAAACGACTGCTTCACTGGTATTCAACTGACACTTCTAAGCTGACGGGTTTGATTTGCCACTGCCTTTATCTGATAAAGTCATCTGATCTACTCTATCATTTTTGGCAAACTCGTTGGCAACTTTTGTCATAATTCATCCGTGACGTAATTCCTTCCGAATTGATCGATCCTAGGTACCAAGTCGAGACGAACTTGACTTTGAATATGGTTGCTTGTCGATAGACCACTTGCAATGAAGACTGCATATTCTCTTGCGGATACAGACATTATCCATTGATTAGATTCTTCAATCCTTTACTGTTGTCACACTGCTATGCAAAATGATGAGTTGGAATTCAACATTACATTCCATAGTTACAGCTCTACAGCCTTCAATCATCATGACTTAACGCCTGATTACTCAACTTGCAAAGGCAGACTCTTGGAAATGTATCCAATGATTTAATATCCGCAATTTCTTTTTCTCCGTAACTTGCATGCAAAGATGTCCACATTTTTGCTTTCTAACAAAGGAAAGGTTACAATGATTCCTCGATTTTATCGCTTTGCTAACGAGGCATGACATCGCATGATCTGGTATCACCAATCTAGACTTTCTTGGTAACATCATCATTCAAACGTCTCTTCTTTGACTACTTCATTGGCAAACGGATCTTGCTGCGTTACCACCTACTCTGGGAGTTATGATCTGGACTGATATATCTTCCGCATTCTTGCATCTAGAGTGAGTCATCGGTCCCACCGAGGACACCGGCCGATGTAGTGACCTTTTCCATGATAGTTGTAGCATAGACCGCCGAATCTTGCGATTTTTCCGACAAGACTATGGCGTAACGACTATTCGGGGTTCTTCATCCTTCAAGAAGGATAGTCGCTTGTAGGACATCTCTTGGCATAGTGGCCTTGCTTACCACACTTGAAACACACTAGTGACGAGGATCGGCTTGTTTCTCTTTTGAGGTGGGTCGAGGTCAACTTTCTCGCTTTTGTAATTCTTAGCCGACATATCTTGTATCGACAATGGTTTGCCTTCTCTTGCTAATGTTCGATAGTAGCTCGAAGTTTTCACGACGCTGCATTGCAAAAGTCAACACGAATACATAGGGCAATCGCTCGAACAATGATCATCGCCACACAAGAAACATGTGATCTTACTCATAGGACATTTTCCAACGGAATGGTTTCTTCGCAATCGAACAATTGATATTGTGCTCATCAGCACTATGGCCTATTTCTCCACAGTGGGTACATGCACAATCTTCTGACTTATCTGGTTGGCAGCACTTCAACTAACAACGGCTAGATTTGGTGTAGGATATCGAAATAGCAGGTTTTTCTTGATCACTTATGCTTGATATCGCATGCTGTTGGCACAGAACGATGGTGAACTTTGCCCAAGTGATGGTGTGCTCGTCCTGATGGGCAGCGCGAAATTTTTCCCACCAATCTAATGCAACTCCTTCTAAATGATGAGTAGCATAGAAAACTTTTTCATTATCATTGCATTGCACGACAGCTAGCTTTTCCTCTATTGTGCGAATCCAAGATTCTGCATCCTTGAGTACGATTGATCCTTCAAAGACGGGCATCTTGGTCCTTAAGAACTTTGCAAACTTGATTTGAAGGTGTGTCTTTGGGATGGCAACGAGTTGTGCACCATTGCAAACATTACTAATGTCCGACGATCGCATTGTTGCTGGCATGAGTTGATTCTGGGTGGCAGGAAACTGGCTCGGGTCCTGATGTGTCACTACTGGCACTGGAGATTGTTGTTGGTCATCGTCGCTCGCATCGACATCGCGACAGACGATGACTTGCTTGATTATTCTGATTCATCAAATCGATTAAAGTAGCGGTGGTCTGATCCTGCTGGGTCATCCTGTGGTTCATGTTTTGCATCATCGCATTCATGAGTTGAGTCTGAGCTACCAAGAATTGTTCCATGACTGGATCTGCTACTCTGGTATCGACAATCGCCCACCGGGATTGACAGTGTCCAGCCGCATGCATCGCCTCGAGATTACCGACAAAGCTGGCTTCACTGGGGTTCTCCATCTGTTGGCTGACCAGGGCTCATAGATGAGAGGGAAAAGCACAAGGTAAGGGAAGACAATCTACTAAAGGGAGCAGGTTTAACCCAAAGAACACCAAGGAACACACAAATAGCCGGAAAGCTATTAAGAAGCATAAAACTCACAGCCAAACTACACCGAAGAAGGGAAACAAAGATCTAATCGTCTAGTCGATTAAACTCTAACTTAACAGGGCGACTTGGCTCAACACACGGGAGGAACCTACACTGATTTATCCTATATGGTTGGTCTGAAGAAAACTCGATCTGAGCACGGTCTTCATCAAACGTTGATTGCTTGCGATCCTTGGAGGCGAAGCTTGGAGAAAGATGGGGGCGACGTACAACTTCTTCTTAGTCTTGAATTCTTGTGACGCACTTGTCTTGAACACTTGGGGAGATGTTGATATGTTGTTGTTTGTTGCGTGGTCTTCAAACAGTTGCTCAAAACTGCTCTTGGGCATCCACCAAGACATTTAGCACGAATAACGATGACTATAGAAGTTATGAGGGGAGATAGTCCAATTTAATACTCAAAATGGTGAGGACGAATATAGATGAGAAAGGAATAGAATGGAAGAGTATAGAAGCTAGACAAGATGAGAATAGCACATCGTTAAGATTTTTCTATTTGTAAAATAATTTTGAACTTTTCCTTACAACGACAATTCTAACTAAGGTCACGACCTACAGTCGATATGGCTCTGATACCACCTCTGTCGGGACCCAAAATGCACTTACGACCCTCTGTATATCTTGCACTAGTCCAGATCACGCTAGTGCACACAAGGGCAACATCGATGAAATATCATTTCCATATACAAAGATGACTAATAAATAGGCAAATAACAATAAATATCGAGTAAAGACCTTAAGGTCAAAGCTTACAATTAATGCCTCGTAGGCGAATAGCTCAAGAAGTCGCAATGAACGAAACGGAATAACTCGGTGAAGCCCATCCATATGCCCACGTGCAATCGGTGGGTGCGCGACCTAGTTCTTCTCGATCCTTGAAGTAGACCTTGTTGACCGATGATTCCTCCATTTACGAGGTTTGGGCGCAAGTTTTACAACAAGCGTGAGTACACAACCGCATTGCAAGTCATACCACGTAATGCAATGTATAGATGCGCACTTATTCCAAAGGAAAATGCTTCTGTGGTTATTTTGCAGAAATGCAATATTTGCAATTGAATATGAATAATAGATTGAAAGCATAATTCAAAACAAATAGACAATATTAATTTAACAGTTATTTTCACAAAGACACGTAGCCTAATCAAATTCTTTCACACAGCCATATGACTTAAATCACACAGCTGTCCCTTCCCAATTGTTTTATGAAAACTACCCCTCGTGTGAAATCCCCGAGCATTGTCCATGACCATGACGCGCTATTCGAATAGATTGTTTAACACTCTGCAGAGGTTGTACACTTTACCCACACGATATAACCATTGTGACCGCACCGATCATAACAAAACATGTTGAAACTTCATCTCAAACATTGACACTCCCGATGTGCTTACAAACCGTTATACATATCACAAAGCCCATGCATAACACACACCGTTGGACAGGGACGACGAATCCTCCCGCGATGCAACCACCAAGTAGTCACACCTCCACCCTATCACAAAGCCTAACCTACCACCTGAACATCAATGCCGAGAATCCATAACTTACTAAGTCGCAAAGATTATCATTCCCATCACATAGTCCACCATGTCACACAGTCTCCACCACTTGCCTCAGTCCAAATCCTTTACCACCCAGTTGGTTTTAGTGCAACACATGCCATCACGAAGTAATAACACATAGCACACAGTTTTACACAAAGTTCTATAATCACATAGTCAAATTTATAATTGCAACTTACATGAGATGTGAGACTCGTAGCATGGCTAAGCAATCTACTCGTACTAACCAACCCACGTTGGTAATACCATAGCACCAACTAAATATGAACCAATCTAGGGTGACAAAAGATTATGACATACAATAGACAAAGTGGATATAACAAATGGGATTAATAGCTAAACCCAAAAGCATTTAAATAATTACTTAAAGTAAATGCAATAATTTGAATCAAAGTAATTTTGAAAACCGGATTCAATATGATCAAATGTATAACTTGCCTTGCTATAGCAATGGTGATCTTATTTTATCTTCAATCTTCTACTTGCTTGATCTTCCGCTCCTTCTGACGATTCCGGACTTCTGCCTAACGAGAAGAAAGCGCAAAACAAACTAAATTCAAAAAGACAAATCAAATAAACTCCAAATTGAAATTGAATGGTACTGGAAGGTAGATATTGAATTTAGATGAATTTAGAAACTTGAATGGGTTCAATCGGAATTCGGATGAAGAAGATATGGCTCTCGGAAGATTGGAATTCACATGAAATGATGAAAAAGCTCTACGGAATATTCTCAGAATATTCTATTCCGAAAATATTAGAAAAAGAATGAGTATATGATAGGTGGGACCGACTGGTATTTATGAATTTCTAGAATTAAAATAATTCTAGAAATAAGGTAGAGAGAGTGACAAGCGGGACCAATAAGATAAAAGGATTTTCAAGAATTAAATTAATTCCCGAAAATAGAATTAGGGGTTGACATGTGGGCCACTGGTCTATGGACCGGGTCCACGGAGATATGCTAGTCCACGGTGGACCAAGCTCATGAATAGGGTTTGACCAAGATTGACTGACATACGGAACCCGCATGTAAGTGGGGGAAAATATTAGAGTTTTAATGTGGGTGGGTGACATGTGGGGTCTACATGGAAGATATATATATATACGTATATATATATATATATACGTATATATATATATATATACGTATATATATATATATATACGTATATATATATATATATACATATATATATATATATATATATATATATATATATATATATATATATATATATACGTATATATATATATATATACATATATATATATATATATATATATATATATATATATGGATGGCAAAGGGTCCACATGGAAGTGAGAGAGATACTTATTTATTATCTTGTGTGACAAATGGGGTCCATTGTCATAGAGAGCAATGCCCATAGGGAGGAAGCAACAGAAGGAAACGAACAGAGCAATGAACCAACAGCATGAATAGTAAACATATATTTGGATGATTCTTGCTCACGGTGGTGCCGATGAACGGAGGCGAACCAGCGTTGGCGAAGGGGCAAAACGGAAAGGAAACGACGAGCCGGAGATGATGACGCGGTCCGGACGTCGAGATTCGGCTCCATGCGACGGCAGCGACGCGAAGAACGCCGACGACGGCGGCCTCACAGGCGCGTAACACTTCCGGTGACAATCTGCGAAAAGGGAGGTGAGCACGGCGTAGAACGCGGCGACGCGAACTCAACGGTGGTGGAGTTGAAGGCAGGGGATCAACGGTTGCGGAGTAATTGACCGGAGAAGGACGACGAGCAAGAGGCGAGAGAACGTCAAATTCTCGGCGCACGGTGGATGAAACTTGAAGCTACAAGAGGGGAAAGATAGGTATTGACGAGGGGCACAAGATGACGCGGTCGGATTTTGGAGAAACTCACCGAGGAAGCGAGGAACGCGATGAACACGTTTCGGCTTTAGGGCTTGACATGGCCGACGGTGCTCCGGTGATCTTCGGGCGAAGAGGAAGGAACCATGACGTAGAACGCGACGATGCGAAGCCAACGCCGCAGACGGTTCGGCCGGGGGACGTCGGATGAAGCCGTAGTTCGCCGGAGAAAACCTTTGGTTGGAGCTCGGTTTTTTGGAGATTGCGACGAAATTAGATCGGTTTGGAGGAAACCAATTCAGGGGATTGGAAGAGGGGATCAACACGGACACGTGGGCGCAAACGGCTCGCTTTTATATGCACCGTGGAGGAAGATATGGAAATTAGAAATTTTCAGTTGGAAACGAACACGATACGAGCTCTCTGCGTTCTGGAAGATGAACAGTGATTCGTGAAATACTGTAGCACATGGGCAGGAGAGAGAAAAACTGATTTTCGGAATTAAAAGAAATCCCGAAAATCAAGGAGGTCAAATAAAATAGCAAACAAATCCGGAAAAATCTCAGAAAATACCCAAAAATTCCTTGAAAGACAAGGAAGCCAAATAACATAAATTTTTATTTAATTAATGTTTATATTAGTCAAATTAAATATTTTTAATTTAGAAAATTCCCAATTAAGCTTTATTAAATCAAATAAAATTGGTGAAATTTTCCAGGGACCTAAACTACTCAAAATATTTTTGAAAAGCCAAATTTTGGGACGTTACAATCTTTAACTAGTGTTTCTGTTATTTCAGGTTTAATACTTAATAAAAACAGTGAGCATGATATTAGCAAGGCTGCTGCCGAGAAGGAGGAAAGAAAAGAGGTTTCTGTCCAGCGATTGCTAATGGGGTTGAATCCCTAACCGTGAATAGAGCGCATGGGAGTGTGGCACATGGGCTGGTGTATGCAAATGCTGCGGTACAAAACAAAGCAAGAAACCGAATCAAAAGGGAGCCCTTCTCCAACACGTTTTCAAGAGATAAAATAAAATCACCTCAGATTAAAAGACAAGGAATTAGGGATAATATGTTCAGATTGGAATCGATACATGGGAACACTTCTCTACGTGAGTTCCTTTCCTTGTGTGACTTAGGTTGGGGGCCACCTACCATTGAAAAGAAGATGGCGTATCAGAAGATATGAAGGAGCCTGGAATACATATTGGTTCAGTTTGGATTACAATATCCGAATATAGTTCTTGTTAGGCTGTCCAAAAATTGCATGTAATTTCCTATTTTGAAAAGAGTCCGAATAGGATACCAGATTGATTGAGTTGGTTTTGAATACTATTCATGTACTGTTCACACATGAAAGATTCCGAAAATAGGAGAGTTTGAGTTATGCGTGTTTAGGAGGTTGTGTTTGTTTTGGATACTGTTCATGTGGTTACTGTTCATCCAGAAGCAATTATGCTTGCGTGGAGGCTATTTAAGCCCTATGGCCGCATCATGTAAAGTAGACAAGTTATAATTTAGATAATGAAATTCAGAAAAACTGTTTTGGCACATATTGTGTGTTCTTGAGATGAGTTGAAAGAGATTGAGAGAGAAGGATTGAGATAGAGAGATCAAGATATCAAGAGTTTGGGTACTGCTCATGTATGGTACTGTTCATGTGTGGGCACTGTTCACCAAGGCTACTACAATACTTGCAATTCAATCTATTAGATTGGTTTGTGAGTGAGCTGATTTTCTTGCAATTCAATTAAACTGAATTGATTTGTGAATTTTTTGTTCCACCGCAGTTTTGCCCGTTATCTACCTATCTAACAATAGTGCATGTGCCTTTTTTTTTACATTAAGTTTAAATGTGTGCGATCAGTGAACTCCAAGTAATGTATACTCCCTTTGTTTCGCTATATTTGTCCATGCCTCCGGAAGTATCTGTTTCAATATATTTATCTATTGAGGGGATCTAGACTATATTTATTGTAAATTTTTTACTCTTTACCCTTACTTAAATGCTTTGAAAGAGGTTAAGTAGTTATGGTATACCATTTAATAGGGGTATGTATGGTTATTTCTCATTAAGTGTTTTTTAGAGTTGGTGGTCTGTGCGCATGGTAGGCTGTGGAGAAATATAGAAAAACAGAGGGATTAGTTATTATTGTCAAACATACTTTTTATTGCGGAAATTGTATTAGTTTTAGAGTGGCGATAATTAGCACAATGTTGTATGATTATAAACATATGTAATAAGTTAATGGTGTTCGTGTTGATGTATAATTGAAAAATAGTTAGAGAGGGAAAACTTGTCCAGTAAAAAAATATTGGAGTAAATATCATATGTAGCACATCTACCTGTGCTAACTTAAATTCTATTTTTTTGTGATTACAAAGAAGACACATACGCATACATATACACGAGTGTGCCCCCTTAGCACACGCCTAGACAGACGAAGGCCGGGAATAAATCCGCAACCTCACGAAATTCCTACTGAAGCGCACTCGGGTGTGCCTAAAGGTGGGTATCAGGATTTAAACTCTGGTGGGTGGAGTCGTACACTCACAACTCCCCACCACACCATGAGGTGGTTCCCAAATTCTAAAATATTTGTTTGTACAAGGTTTTTTTTTAAACAAAGGCAGGTGGAAAACTTAATCATATAGTGCTAGAAAATCAAAGTGAGGAAGACAGTGAGGTTATAATAGACATTTTACTTTTCCATAATTTTGCCCTTCATATAACCACGTTGTCAAGGTTGGAATCACATACAAACATCGGCCTCGGAATACAACAAGTAACAGCGACCAAATTCAACCAGAGGAACGCAGCGGCAGCAGCGTCCGAATACAACCAGATGACAACACATCCAAATAAGTGTTTCTGTCCATAACGAGTCAGAATCGTATTTAAGTATTTCCTTACAAGTTTTGGGAGTCCTAGTCTATCTCTAGTTTGTAATCAAACCTCTATTTAAAGGGGTCTGGATGTTTGAGTAAAGTATTAGAAATTACAAGTCTGCCTTCTCTTTTGCCTTGACTGTATCTAGTCCGGCACAACTCTCTGCTTCTTCTATCTTGCTTCAACTCTTCTGCTTTATTCAACCACGACGACACCTGGTCGTAATCCAACGTCCTGGCTGGCAGTATCGCATACGTACGACCTACGCTCAGGCTCCGGTCGTGTCAACTTGGTATCAGAGCCCATGGCCGACGATCAATCTGCAATGGAAGCTTTGGCGTAACAGATTGCTAACCTGACAGCATCGGTGACTACACGACTCGATCGGGTGGAGTAAAAGTTCGCCAACACCATAGAACGCATCTCTAGTTTGGAGAAGAAACCATCAGACAGTATATTACCAGCGCCTACTAGAGCGGCGTTTTCGACGATGCAGCATCAACAGATGCGAAAATAGGATGGTAGCAATCCACCACGCTATCACCGGTTGGATTTTCCAACATACGACGGCAAGGAGGATCCGCTAGGTTGGCTACAATGTTGTGAGCAGTTTTTTCGGGGCCAAAAAACTGCCGAAGCTGACAAAGTGTGGTTGACGTCATACCACCTCATTGGTGCGGCGCAACAATGGTATTATCAACTTGAGCGTGACGAAGGTGAGCCCAACTGGCATTACTTCAAAGAATTTGTCAATCTGCATTTCGGGCCTTCTATGCGTCATAATCCGCTTGGGGAACTTAAGCAGTTGGTGCAAACTGGGACAGTGGAAGATTATCAGGAGAAATTTCTTGCTATACTTTGCCGTTCAGACCATCTTCGACCTAAACAACAAGTTTAATTGTTTACTCCGGGTTTAGCAGAACCAATCCGCACGGATGTTGAGCTCCAAAATCTGGCAAGTCTTCAGATGGCGATGGCGCTAGCTCGTGCTTGTGAATGGTGGGCACAAGTTTCATTAGAAGGGGTCGTACGTCCCACCCAACCCGTTCCCAACGGTCGTTATGCCTCAGCACCTAAGCCGATTGGATCAGATAATTCTGTTGCCACAAAGGCCGCCTCATCAGCGATTGTTCCTATGTCCAAAACTCTATCCAATACACCTGGCTCAGCTCCATCAACAACTCCTGTCAACCGCCGATTGCAACGGCGTTACCTCACTCTGGAGGAGATGGTGGCGTGTCGTGAGGCAGGATTATGCTACAATTGCGAGGAAAAGTTTGCCCCCAGCCATCAATGCAAGCGACTGGTCCTTCTGCTCTCACCCAGTGATGATCAGGGCAGCGACAGTGAGCATGACAATGCTCCTCAATCCCCGAGTATTTCCCTATATGCTTTGACATGTATCAAACCTCGTGCCGCTCAGATTATGCAAATGTCTGTGCATGTGGCCAATAGTATTCTGTTGGCATTGCTTGACTCAGGCTCAACGCACAACTTTATTACACCATCAGCGGCTCGTCGGGCGGGCGTCGCAATGCAAGATTGCGAAAGCTTGACTGTGTTAGTGGCTAATGGTGACCGGGTTTCTAGCACCGAAGTATGTCCTGTGCTTCCATTACTCATTGACAAGGAATAGTTCGTTGTCAACTGCTATGCAATTCCTTTGGATGGATTTGATATTGTTCTGGGAGTTCAGTGGTTGAGGACACTTGGACCAATATTGTGGGATTTTGACACCCTATCCATGTCCTTTTGGCACAATGATCATAAAGTTACGTGGTACAGTGAGGGGGCTCCAAAGATTATCACAAATTAGGTTTTTCATCTTGCGGGGCATAATCTCATGGATACTCTGTTGGAGGACTTCAATAGTATTTTTGCTGAGCCAACTCAACTACCTCCAACACGTCTTCATAATCATCATATCCGATTGCAACCAGGCACAGCTCCAGTGGCGGTTCAACCATATCGTTACCCACAACTTCTTAAAGACGAACTTGAACGTCAGTATGAGGCAATGTTACGTCAAGGCATCATTCGACTGAGCACTTCGGCATTTTCTTCACCCGTTCTCTTGGTGAAAAAGAAGGATGGTACTTGGTGTTTTTGTGTTGACTATTGCGCCCTCAATACTAATACCATCAAGGATAAGTTTCCTATTCCCATTGTTGATGAATTACTCGATGAATTGAAGGGCGCCAAATATTTCACCAAATTGGATTTGCGTTCGGGATATCATCAGGTACTCATGCATCCTCCGGATATTGAAAATACAGCATTTAGTACACATGAAGGGCTATTCAAATTTCTTGTTATGCCATTCGGGTTGACGAACGCGTTGGCTACTTTTCAAGCTCTCATGAACAGTATCCTGCGGCCTTATTTACGGAGGTTCATTCTTGTTTTTTTTTTATGACATACTCATTTACAGTGTGTCTTGGTCAGACCATCTTCGCCATGTTCGATCTGTTTTGTGTCTTCTTGACCAACATCAACTTTTCTTGAAACGTTCCAAGTGTCTTTTCGGGGAGACATCCGTTGCATATCTTGGACATGTAATTTCGGCCAATGGCGTCGCCATGGATGAGTCCAAAGTAGAGGCAGTGCGTAAGTGGCCGGAGCCGCGTTCCGTACAAGTATTGCATGGTTTTCTCGGTCTTGTGGGTTATTACCGCAAATTTATTCAGAATTTTGGTTCTATTGCGGCACCACTTACAAAACTTCTTAAGAAGGTTGCTTTTTCTTGGTCTGATGAAGCTACTCAAGCTTTTTGTGCTCTTCAACAAGCTCTGTCTAGTGCTCCTGTTTTACAATTGCCAGATTTCACTCAACCATTCATTGTCGAATGTGATGCATCGGGTTCCGGCATTGGTGCGGTTCTTCATCAAACTCAAGGAGCCATCGCTTTTTTCAGCCGTGCCATGGCTGCACGTCATGTTCACCTTGCCGCCTATGAGCGTTAGTTGATCATACTGGTTCAAGCCATTCGACATTGGAGATCTTATTTATGGAGACGACAATTTATAGTGTGGACAGATCATTATAGTCTGAAGTTCTTGCTCGATCAGCATTTGGCCACTATTCCTCAGCATCGATGGGCTAGCAAGCTTTTTGGTTATGATTTCAGTATTGAGTTTAAACTTGGCTATACTAATATGGGGCAAACTGCACAGTAACACCAGAACAGTGCCGAAAGTTGGAAAATAACATCGGTGTGAGGATGACATGTGGGTCCATGGCCCAATTCTCATTGTAACATCCCTATTTTCAGACTTGTGTTTCAAATGTAAGAAAATGAGTAGAAATTAAAACTTTTTCTTACATCATGTATTTCCTGTTTGTACTGAACAGTTCCTGTACAAGACTTATGGAAATTACAAAATCACAAGTCTGTTTATTCAAATCTTGATCCTTCAAAAACATTCTTGTCAAATATTTCGATCATCTCCTCGAAATATTTTTCCTAAGTTCTTGGGATGGTATGTGACCCCTCTGAAAAATTTCACAATTTTTAGAAATTGTTTGAATATTTTTAGAGGGCAGTCAAACCTGTTTGACTTTTAGTCAAACATTAAACCAGGACCTTGCAGAATTTTTGGAGCACAATGCATAGCATAAAAACCTCTAAAATTTTTACACAAGGTCAATACCTAAGTCAGCAAGCTCCTGTAAAAATTTCAGAATTTTTAGACTTATTTTGCTACCTCTAATAAATCCTCAAAAGTCTCTGTCCAATTTAAACCTAAAACTTGGTTCACTGTTCCTTGGGTTTGAGTCGGACTCGGGCTCGAGCCACTTGACTTGACTCACCAACTAATCGCACCGTCCCTTTTTAACGCGCGTCGATATCGCCGTTGATTTAAATCGCTCGCTCGCGTTGATTGTGCCGCTCGCCGCCGAAGATCCCATCCTCTTTGAGCCGCTGGATTAAGATCGGGCCATCCAGATTGGTTGTGCCGATCGTCACCCGAATGTCCCGATAGATCTCACCGTTCGTTTAATCGGACGCCCGCATTGAGTGTGACGTTAAAACCCCGATCGCCACCGCAATCGTGGGCCGCCTATTTTAAATCCAACGGCCACCGCATTCTTTCTCTATTCGCCTTCTTCCTCTCGCTCCCGTGACGCGCGCGCGGCGGGACATGGCGTGGGAGAGCCCTTTTCAACGCCTTGCGCCACCGCTTGAACGGCTCGGTCCTCTCGCATTTAATGCTCTCTGTGAGCTGCACTCAAGGTCCTCTTCTCGCCTACTCCGTCAATTTCATGGTCCATGGTCGCACCATGAACCGAGCTCACCGTGAGCTCTTGTTCTTGCTCAAAACCCTAATTCTTCCTCTATAAATAGCCCTTGGTTCCTCCCGGTATTCCTTTACACCACCCCTAGCTCTTCTCTCGTGTTTTGAGCTCAAAACCACTTCAAATCTCCAAAACACCATTGTTGACCCGAGGAGCTCCAATGGCGGTCTTGGTGTCCAGTGGTTCATCTTCGATATTTCTTGTACCCTTTGAGCTCCTCAACTTCCTTTACATTTCCCTAACTTAATTTTGGGTTGCATTCACAGAATCACTCAATTTTAAGTTTGAAGATTTTCGCCGATTTCACCCCTTTCTTCTCCAACTCCTAAGTGGTTCTTTTTGCAATTACTTACTTGTGGAGCTTATGGAACCTTAATGAAGCCATTTTGATCACCCATTGGTGTTCATTTTGCTCAGTTGTCATTTTCTTCTTCATCTTCCTCGGCTCCGTGAACTCCATCGTGTTCAAGCTTCCGCCATCTTTTGAAG
Organism: Ampelocalamus luodianensis; assembly: GCA_036346255.1. Taxonomy (NCBI): domain Eukaryota; kingdom Viridiplantae; phylum Streptophyta; class Magnoliopsida; order Poales; family Poaceae; genus Ampelocalamus; species Ampelocalamus luodianensis. The sequence goes on along the minus strand of CM070617.1, from coordinate 74,754,398 downwards.
CTCATCTTGGCTCAGTTAGTTTCTATTTAGTCCCTAGAAGTGTTGGCACTCGCTTTCGTGGACCGCAGCGGAGCATTTTGCTGTTTTCATGTTTTGCCGAAAAAACCTCCTTATGTGTTTTCCGGCTCGCCGACGTTCTAGACCTCCACCGCCGACGAGGTCATCACCATTGGGTCCGCATCGCTATTGCGAGTCCATTTTGGTATTTGGTGGGCGCCGCCGTGACCGGAGTCGCCGGCGACAAGCCGTGAAAGGCACTCGGTTTTTGTTAGCTGGGAAACGCCCGTTTTTGTCAGATATTTAGGACACAGTTAATGCCAATCATAATCAATCATTAGAAGTATTAATTGTGTCTTAATTTGGCCTAAATGTCTCTCTACCAGTGGGCCCCGTTCTTTAAATCACCATTGCGCGCTTCGTCTCGTTCCGACATCATTAGTCGCCGGATAACCCCGTACATCGCCGGTGGGCCTCGATCCTTAAATCACCTCTGCCCAAAATCTTTAGGACACATTAATTACTAATCATCACTAATCATTGGTCGTTAGTATTTAATTAGCTGTCCTAAAATCTCCATGTGTCTCGCTGCCATGTGGGCCCCGAGCCCTGTGCACGTGTGTTAAAGCTCGCGTGTGTGACTCACAGTCACTGGCATGCGGTCCCACATGTCAGCGCTCCATTTTGCACTTCGATCAAAGGCCACCGTCCATTTTGCGATCTGTGGTCCAAATCAATTGGGCCGATCGGGTCACCCGATCCTCCCATCCGTGTGTGCCGTTCATCTCATGATCGACGACTGTGATTCGTGTGCTGTTCGGGTCGCCCGAACCGCACTCATTATGGATCCTCCGATTCTTGATCGACGGTCGTGATGGATTGGGCCGTTCGGGTCGCTCTCGCGCACCCCTCGCGCGCGCCGTTAGATTCCAAATCAAGCGCCCATAGTTGTCCACATCGATTCCTTTCCGATAAGTGTGTTTTATTTCGGTAAATAATTATTTGTCAACTGAAAAATTGTATAAAAACTTTAGAAATTTATATCTAATTCAAAATAGATCATTTTTAAATGAATCCAACTGTAATGAATTTGTATTTCACTAAAGTTTAATATAAAAAATGCTTTTAGCTATGCTTCTGTGGTAGAAAATTCTGTAATCTTTAATAGCTTGTTTTCAGCCATTTTTGTATATTCCAGAATTGAATTAAAACTTGGAAAATGTATATCTTTTCAGTATATCTCAGTAAATTGAATGGTTTTAACTTTATTAATTTTGTTATTTACTAAACTTTAATCTAAAAATGGTTGTAGGCCCAAATCAGCACTAAAAATATGTTAATAGATTTAACCTTATTGGTAGCATTTAAAAATTCATTTAATGTTGTAAAGACACAAGTAATTCCTCAGAATCCTAAATATATAAAATTGATGCTAGAAAATCCCTCTGTTAGCATACTTTAATATGAAATAGGTTTTGCACATGTTTATAATTCTGGAAAGTGCATTATGCTAGTTTTGCAACTTAGAAAAATCATAAGTAAATCATTACAACTCCAAATTTAGTAAACTCAACTTTGCTGTGATTAGAATGACATAAACTACCTACCATAAAAATTTTGGGTTCCAGATCATTATAGAAATGTTCGCCATGAACAGTACCAGTAATTAATTTAGAGAATTTATGGGCTGAGAGAACTAGTTTTAGCCATTACTTTTTCATATTTAGTCCAAATGACTTAATTCTTGTTCCTAAATTTGTCTAAAATCTTAATCTTGCCGCTGTATAAATTTCATTGTTTTTGGATACCTTTTGCTGTTGGGTTTTATTTGGAGTTCTTGTTCTTATTTGGTTATCGCCTTTTCGCGTTAGATTCCGAAGGAATTATTGATTACGTGAGTGAATCCTCTGCAGCAAGAAAGTGATCTACAGTAAGGCAAGCAGTTTGATCATATCCACTCAATCCCAGTACTTTTAAAATCTAATATTTTGTTTTACTTGTATGTATGCATGCTTTTGTGTCAATGATTAATTTTGCCGAATAGAGGTAGCTAATCCTATCGCATTGTTTCCCTTAAATTGCTCACACTGCCACAACCATAAGTTATTATTATCACTGGTGAATTAGAGCCCGGTGAATGATTTATGGTCTTTTATTTGTCTTTTTGATATGACGCTTAGCAATGCTTAGATACCGGTAGAATTGGGCGGTTATCGACTTATGCTCAGAACCTTGATCACATAAAACTTGCTATTACTTATGTTTCATACCGAGCTTTGTTTATTTGTGCAAACCAAAACAAAAAAACAAAATGGTTTGGACGGGGTGAAACTTGGTTGTTTTCTTGGTGGGTGCACGTTCGCGTGCTGGGGCGTGGTTCATCAAAGCTCCCCGAGTGTTGAAGGATGTCACCCATGTCATGTAAGGACCGAGTTACTTGTGTCACTAAGCCAGCGATATTTGCGTGCTAACCACACTAGAGGAAATGAGACCTCTCTTGAATTAGTACTTTGGGAGGCATTAATTAATGAGTCACCGGTCAGAGTTTATAGAGAAAAAGGATCACAAGGGCGTGACCGGGTGGTTCCTTTCTAGGTCCTCCACCCCAACCGGGTCTTGTAATGTCCGGCTAGCGTTACCCTAAATGGCTAATGACTCCCGGCTTTGCTTGACTCCACCACAACGTGTGGTCCTAGTGGCCCATTTCGCCGGCTGGTCACTAAGGGTTAACCCGATACGTGCGACTCTTAATTAACGCATTCCATTGGAAACGTCTCGTAGGACTTAGCCGTGCCGGCATACCAAAGGTAATGTGCTTCATCCGGTGGGAAAAAGGCGGTCTGAAGTGTGGGTACAGTGGTACACCCCTGCAGGGTTAAAACTATTCGAATAGTCTCGTCCTAGGTTATGGACATGCTTGGTATGGTCGTGCAAGAACTAGACTACAACCTTTTAAAATTAAAACTTGATGGGTTGGTATGAATGGATATTCATACTATTATTGTGGTGACTATTGGGTTAGTCACTTTCAGGTTGTCTTTATTGTTGTTATTATTATTGTATCGCTGTTATTTCAACAATTGCAAACAGTTTGTCAAATTGCTTTGAATCTATTACAGTATTGCAAATGAAAACTTGCTTTATGCTAAAAGTAAGTCCAGAGCCTCCTCCACTTAAATAAAGCTTGCATGTAGTTATTTATAGTTCTGTTATCTTACACGTCAGTCTTGCGAGTACAAAAATATTTTTTGTACTCATCTGCTTTGCTTAATATTTTTGTTGCAGAGGAAGAAGGTGAGCCCCAAGGGCTTCCCTTTTGTGAGATGTGCTACGGGTTTGACGACTAACTTGGCGGCCCGGTTGGTTGCCTTGTGGGTAAAGGCACACTGATTAGCTTTTGTTTATCGCCATCTTATGGCACCTTTGCTTCTGCTGTTTACTTGGTTATCTGTTTGGTATTTGGCCTGTCGGCCCCTCTTTTGTAATAACTCATTATTATGTATGTCTTTTGAACTTGTGTTGTGTTTCGGTTCTATGTGAATGGATGGAATTGATGCACAATTTTGTAGCGGGGTGTGTATACTGCATTTCTGGGAAGTATACATATCTCGAGGCTTGGTTTATTTGATTTGTAATGTTAGGACCAAGTGGATGGTTAAGCATTACAAGCCAAATAAATCGGGGTCCTCACAAAGTTGGTATCAGAGCCATTCCGACTGTAGTAACCCAAGCTTGATCGTCTTTAGGATATTTTGGAAAACTTAATTTCGAAATATCAAATGATTTATGAAAGCTTAAGTAAATTCTCAGATTTCTCGGAATTGTTTTGGCTCTTAGGAACTCAATTGCATATGAGCTCCGCTTTTCATCCTCAGTTCGATGGCCAATCAGAGGTTACTAACAAGATTATTGCCATGTATTTGTGTTGCTTGATTGGGGACAGACCAACTCAATGGATTCGTTGGTTGCCATGGTCGGAGTATTGTTATAATACTTAGTTTCAATCATCTTTACGGGATACACCTTTTAAGGTTGTGTATGGACGGGATCCTCCCTCTATACTTCGTTATTCTGATTTCGCAACTCGATTGCCAGCCGTTGATCAGATTTTGCAAGACCGTGATAAATTTTTGGCAGATGTTCGGGAGAGACTTCTTCAAGCTCAACAATATCACAAACGACGCTACGATGCCAAGCATCGTGAACTTCATTTTGATGTTGGTCAATGGGTTTGGCTCCGTTTACATCATCGTCAGGCCAGCTCTTTAGTTGATCGTGCTAATCGCAAACTAGCACCCCGTTATTATGGTCCATATCAGGTGCTGGAATGCATTGGTTCTGTGGCTTATAAATTGCAACCGCCAACAAAGGCAAAGATTCATAATGTTTTTCATGTTAGTTTGCTCAAACCATATCACGGGGAGCCACCTGTACAACCTCCGGCGTTACCAGCATTAGAAGATGACCGAGTCATTCCTACACCGCGCCAGGTTACTCGCTCTCGCCTGAGTCAGGGTGTCCGTGAGCTTCTAGTGCACTGGACAGGTTTGCATGATTCCGACGCCTCCTGGGAGCCATTGGAAGATTTCCATCGTCAGTTTCCGTCGTTCCAACTCGAGGACAAGCTGCTCCTCGAGGGAGGGAGAGATGTCAAGGTTGGAATCACATACAAACGTCGGCCTTGGGATACAACAAGCAACGGCGACCGAATTCAACTAGAGGAACGCAGCGGCAGCAGCGGTCGAATACAACCAGATGACAACACATCCGAATAAGTGTTTCTGTCCATAACGAGTCAGAATCGTATTTAAGTATTTCCTTACAAGTTTTGGGAGTCCTAGTCTATCTCTAGTTTGTAATCAAACCTCTATTTAAAGGGGTCTGGATGTTTGAGTAGAGTATCGAAAATTACAAGTCTGTCTTCTCTTTCGCCTTGACTGTATCTAGTCCGGCACAACTCTCTACTTCTTCTATCTCACTTCAACTCTTCTGCTTTCTTCAACCACGATGGCACCTGGTCGTAATCCAACATCCAGGCTGGCAGTATCGCATACGTACGACCTACACTCAGGCTCCGGTCGTGTTGTCAAGGATAAAATTACTTTCCTCTATAGATTAATTTGTACCCTTAGATATATCTATAGTTGGTTCTATATATATGTGCTAGTTGTTATTTTAGTACCCTCAGCTATCTCAATACAGGATTCTAGAGTATATAAATATCTAACTTGGGTGCGACGCGAAGTTGTAGTGTGTATGAGTATGTAGCTTACCTGCAATTCTGTGTATCGGATCTGAAGTTGAATGACGGAGAAAAAAAGTGATGATGTGGACTGTGTTTCATGTTGTACTTAACTTTTCCTATTTCGGTGATCCTTAAATATCTCAATAGAGGCCTCTAGAGTCTAGAGTCCACGAGTATCTAGCTTTATTGTTACTCAATATAAGATTCTAAAGTGTATGAGTGTTTAGCTTAGGTGCAATTGTGCCCATTAGAACTAAAATCGAATCGAACGACGGAGAAAAAAAGCGATGATGTGATACTCTCTTATAATTCATCTTGCATTTAACTTTTGCTCAGTACAAGAAGTTTTCTCAAACACGTCAATTGCTGAGCAGTTCCTCGTTCCAATTTCCACTCAAGCTTTTCAAGAATACAATAGTCTGTCTCATATGCAAGTGGACTCTTGGGATACATTTGGGGGAATGGCCAATATTCCTCACGAAAATTATGCAGCTTCCTTTTCCAAGGGGCCATTGCTGAAGCTGCTTTAAGAGGAATATGGAAGAGCAAATGCATCATGAAACTGAAGGTTTTTGCATGGTTGCCTTTGATTGACCGACTAAATACAAAAAAACATGTTACAATGGAAGGCACATATACTCAGGAACTAATGTGCATGGTGTGCTTTGCCAAGATAGAATTGAAGAAACAAATAAGCATCTAGTCTTTTCTTGTTCATTCAGCCATGCTTGCTGGAAAATTCTCGGAATAAGTTGGAATCATTCACAGCAGGTTAATGTGATGATTCAAGAAGCAAAGCAAGGATTTGGACACCCGTTCTTCGTGAAAGTGTTCATTACAGGAGCTGGGCATATCTGGAAACAAAGAAAGGAGCTTGGCATATCTGGAAACAAAGAAATGGAAGGATTTTTTAAAATCAACAGCCTTCAATTTCAAACTAGAAGAGACTCTTCAAGCAAGAAGTACCTCTCCGTATGTGTAGAGTGAAAAACACGGTTAAACCTGCTCTGCTTTCCTGGCTAGAGTCGTTGGCGTATTTTTTTCCCTTGGTGAGGGATTGTAAATTCTTCTCTTTGCTTTTACATATTTCCTTTTATTAATATAATTCAATTACATAGTAGGGGCCTTCCCTACTGTTTCTGGTAAAAAAAAACTTTACTAGAGTATTTACATTTTTGATCTTGGCTTAGCCTTGAAAACTTAACTGAAAGGGAACTGCTAGAGAACGGTATATTGTTCCAATGGTACGGGGAGTCCTAAAGATGAAACTTGAAGTTTCAAATTTCTAAAACTTGAACTTTGAAAAGGTGTTCAAGTTTTAAAATATGAAACTTGAAGTTTCAACAGTTGCAAATATGAAACTGAGGGTTCAAACAAGGTTGAAATTAGAAACTTCATGTTTCAGACTAGGGCTAGAAAAAAAGCTCGAAGCTCGTCACGGCTCGGCTAGGGCTCGTGAATTTTTGAGCCAAGCCGAGCCGCCTGTTCAGCTCGCCAAGTGTCGGACCCGGATTTTCTAATCCCGAATCATCTGTGAAAATACTGTGTTATTCCCTGGATTAGTAGATAGCACTCACAGATACATTACTGAATCATTCATACATGACGTGAACTAAAGTATCATATTTATTACAACCATCAGAGTGACATAGACCACGTCGGGTCGAGTTTTACAAAAGGGGCCGATCAGGCCTAATTGATTACATCACATAAAAGCAACGTAGACTACAACGGAAGCAAAAGGAGTAGAACTCATCTCTTCACAGGCAAGCGACTGGGGTAACCTGTGTACGACTGAAATTAACCAAGGACCTGGATAATATCAGTTGTACGTAAGTACCAACGAGTCCGCTAGACTGGGACGAGATCTAGACTACAGAACTAGACTACTCTTCATTAATTCCTTCCTCATTGACATCTGGATCCTCATAGTACGCGTAGTCTCCTTCATCCACATTATCTGAAGGGTTTGGGGGAGAGCGAGAATGAGCACAACTTCCGTGCTCGCGAGCCAACACACAATACAAGAATATACATGCAAGGCTTGCAAGGATGACTCGGTTCTTTTATTTGCGAAAGCAATATTTTTAATTATGATAATTACAATTTCCTATCACTTAGCAGTTTCAACCAATTGTATTTTATTAAAGAGAGTAATTGTGAATAGCTGCATCAGCAGAGGTTCCCTCCATCGGAAACTCTACCTGATGCTTGTTTTGATTGGAGCTAACCCCACATATTAACATCACTGAGTCTGAAACTCAGGCCAAGACCAAACTCAGGGCTAGGTGAGCCAGCCACAATTTTCATACCACCCCACAAGGTTTTTGAAATAGAACTATCTCAAGTTAAGTTCCCATGTCCGTCTTTGACCGTAGGCGAGACTGTTTAAACAGTTTATTAGTCTGCAGAGATTGTACACTTTACCCACAAGAGACAATTAACTCGTTACCCTACACGATTCCGTAGTCGTGTAGTCGAGAGGTTGTCTCAATAACCTTTCTAAATATCTTGCCCCTTCCATCGTCTCACCCATATGGGGTTACGCCCATACGTTGCACGGAATGTCCACCTCAGCGACTAGCGTAGCGTGGCTACACCTCAGCGACTGGCGAACTTCACCCTTGACTCGGTGTCCCATCAAGCCCGACATACCCAGAGCTTGTGCCCCTTTATCCCTCCAGCGAGATGACTTTCAGGATTTGATAAATGTACTAAGCCAACTCGTAATTTTTGCAGACTTGTGGTTGTACTTGTTATACACGGGAGGTCGTGACAAGATTAAGTCTTTAGGGTTAACTGGGCGGTTCATTCCACATACCATCCACAAAACAAAGATTAAGTCTTTAGGGTTAACTGGGCGGTTCATTCCACATACCATCCACAAAACAATAATCCCTGGGCTACATTAGCACCCACTGTCGTACCATCCACCTCTCCATCCACCCAGATAGGGTAATAGCAGTTTTAGGGTTTTTGAGAAGTAAAATACAACAACTCAACCATCTCAGTCATTTACCCACAATGATTGCCCAAATCATTTTATGTTTGAAGATATGATGATTAGGACATTTTAATGTCCTGGTACTTAAGCAAGTCTAGCATGTCGCTTAAGTACAACCTATAGCTAGTATTACCACGTAGTTACTAGGGTGACAATGGAATTAAGGGATTCAATTTGTCAAGGATGGTATATTAATTAATTAATCATCAAGTGGGTATTTAAACAACAAGCAACAAGAGCAAATAAATACAAATAAAATAGCAAATTAACTTCAAATTGAACAAGACCTATGCCATTAGCAAGATCTTAAATTTATAAATTTTTAGAAATTTATTTTATAATTTTTGGAGTTAAAATGGGGAGATACGAATTTTTTAAGTCTAACTTTTGAATTAAAAAAAAAGAAAAGGAAAAAGAAAATCAATAAAAAAAACCGGCAGCCCATAGACGAAAAACGGCTCGGTCCAAGGCCTCGGGCCAAAACTAGCGCCACGGCATGAGCGCGCCCACAGTGAGCGCGACGCGGCCTCAAAGGGGGAGGGGCGGGCGCGGCGCCGCGGGAGGGGAGGAGATGGGGGTCTAGCGGGGAAAAAGCGGCGGCGACGTCGGCGACGGCGACGGAGGGGAGCGGTATACTCGGAGCGTGGCGGCGAGGCTCACCGACGGCAGCGACGATGAAGGAGGTAAGGGCTTTGGCCTCTCCTTCTTCTCCTTCCTTCTCCTTCCTTCTCCTTGCTCTTCTTCCCCTCTTCTTCTTTGCTCTGGGGATGAAAAGGGTGGGAGGAGGAGAGGAAGGGGAAGCTCGGGCTTTAAAGCCGACGGGAGGAGCGGTGTGGCTCGGGGAGAAGGGGGGTCCGGGAGAAGCGTGCGGGTGGCGCAGGGGAGCGACGGGCACGGGGGGGATGCGATGGGAGTGCGGCGCGGGCAGCGACATGACACGGGTGCGGAGGCCGGGGAACCAGTGGACGGGAGCGGCGACACGGTGGCGGCGAGCACGCGAGGGGCTCACCAGTGCGGCTAGTCCCACCACGGCGCTGCCCCGCCTACCTCAAATCCCTAACCCCCGGCCCCGATCCCCTTTCTCCCCCCGATTCCCCATCCTCCCTCAGTCTCTCGATCCCCTTTATCCCCCGATCCATTACCCTCCCTATCCTCCTCTGCCACCGGTGGCGCCCTCCACCAGCGACAGACCAGCCATTTCGAGCTCCCACCTCTCCACCGCCCGGTCCTCCTTCGTCCTTGCCAGCACCTCCACCTACCGCCGCTCCTCCACAACCACCAACCCCGCGGCGGCGGTGGCCTCGTGGTGCGGTGCTCCTTTCGCGAGCTCTGCAACCACATCGAATCGGTCGGTGGCTGGTGGCTGCAGCAATTCCGATCGAGGAGGAGCCGCACGGGGACGACGGCGATGCGACCGCGGGGTTCAGAGTCATGGATCTAAGGTCCGTGGTGGAGACTGGAGAAGGTGTGCGAGAGCTTGGATGCGGAGAGGTCCGCGGCGAGCTGCGTGATGTACGTTGGTGTGGAGCTGAGGCAGAGGAGCGTGGCCGGGAACGGGAGGGTGGCGACGGCGTCTGTGGAGGATGCGACCAGTAGTTGCGGCAGCAGCACACGAGAGATCTGATTGGCGCAGACGCAGAGATGGGGCCATACCACCATGGGGGTGCTCGTCTGGGTGCGCCACCGCAACGGATCCTATTGTGGTGGCCCGGTCGGATCCTCGGCCAAGAATCATTGACAAATTTGTTATAATTTGTGTTCTTGTTCATTCCTATGTTGGTTTTCACCTCTTGTGTAGCTCCATGCTGCTCCAATTCGATTGGTACCGGTAGAGTAGCAGGGAAGACGCCTGCAATGTGTTCGTGTTTATGCCAGACTAGCGTAGCAAGTAGCAACTAGTAAGTCTTGGCCAAAAACGAAGCTCAGCTCGCGAGCCGCCACGAGCCGGCTCGAGCCAACATTTAAGCTGAGCCAAGCCATGCTTTTAGCTCATTTTTAAAATGAGCTGAGCCGAGCCGCAGTTCGGACCGAGCCTGAGCGAGTTTGGCTCGAGCCGGCTCGCCTCGGGTCATTTCCAGCCCTATTTCAGACATCAGTTTTCAAGTTTCGGATGAGTCTCAAGCAAGTTTTAGACATTTCAAAATTTCAAAAGTTTCAAAAGGTGTTTAAATTTCAAATATGAAAATTGAAGTTTCAATAGGTTTGAAGAAACTTAAGTTTCAACCTGTCTCAAATTAGTTTACAGTTAATATAAATCGTGAACCTTTCCGTTGTTTCAAAAAAGAAAAAGAAATGGGTCTCAAAAAAGGAATGGATATGCTTCCACAAGCACAAAGAAAATGAAATGGCAATGCACACGGGCAACCAACAACTCATCTGTATAAGGAAACTCACATTGTTTGCCTTTTAGGTTCAAAGCTTGTGGTGTTGTTTATTTGTGATCCGTTGTGCAATGCATAGGCACTAGGCTACTATAACAAATGTGGTGATATCCTGATGTTTTGCACTTAGTTTATTAAAAAAAAAAGAAGATTAAAATTGATCCATGTGGTGCTTATGCTTAGGGGCGGAACTACTAACGAGGCATGCGGGCGGTGCCTGGTCTCCTGTGCACTTCTCCCCGCAACCACCGACGCCCGGTCAAGGCACCAAGCCACCATGATACCATGAGTGCGCAGGCGCTACGTCGTAGTCCCCGTACCACGTTGGCCGTGGGTCGAGACGCCGAGTGGAAGCCGGTCCAATTGCAGCCCAAGTCAATGAAATGCACATATACACAACACTATGTAACCCTAAGTCCCTAAATCCCCTACAATTCCATTCCACATTCCTCCAAGGCTCCAACACCCAGCCCCTCCATGCTCCACCGTGTAGCCGGCACAACGCGATGTGGGCTGAGGCATGGCGCGACAACTGCAACGTGGACGTTGGCGGGAGTGGTATGGGCAGGCACAAGGGGGTTGCAGTGCTTTGCGAGGGTTGTAGTGCGGGTGTAGGCGAGTGTTGAGGCACGACGCAGGGACGACGCAGCACCAAGCCACCGACTACCGGGGCAGCACCAAGGTAGTGGGCACCGAGGTCAGTCTTGACTCATTTCGAAGTCTTGAATTTTGTTTTCCTAGACTATTGAATCACATTGTACCTCGGTATATTTTACACTACAAGTTTGTCTCGGATCTCCTAAATTCCTAGTTCCGCCACTGCTTATGCTCAACCATTGAGCCAACATAGTAGTATTAGGGGCTATTTGGATACATAGTATTTTTCGGAGAATTCCATGGTTTATGAGAAATACCATGTTATTAAAAAACTTTGAGGTGTTTCGATACAACAAATATTATAGTTTTACAAATCATAGTATGATAAATACCATGATATTTTTGGAGTTTTAAAAAGTCCACTCATAACCTTTTTTTTAAAAAAAGAAAAATCGAGATCACGCAACGCTTTGCCTCGTAGCCGCGTCGATCTCCAGCGTCCTTCATGAATGCATCTATTCACGTATATAGTTTCTTCTCAGCAATACGCAGCGATATGTGTACACACTACTACAAAGCAGTCACGATGAGCGCCTCATCACGACGGTTCGCTTGGATCCGCTCGTGTTGTCTTATCACGAGCGGTTCGCTTTGAAACCGCTTGTGATAGGTCATTATCACAGACGGTTTGTATTAAGAACCGTCTGTGAAGTATCACAGATGGTTCGTGATACCAACTGTAACATCCCAATTTCCTGAGCTTAAAAATCTTTGAATAGTTAGTAGGGAAAAATTCACCAATCGGTTTCATTTGAATTTAATTTCAAAAGCTTAATATTGGACTTTACAATCAAAAACATTTAATGTGAATAATCCCAACATGAACAATAGCCAAAACTATTTTATTTGGGTTCTATGTGCTCGATATATTTTCTAGATTTTTCTAAAATTTTTTTTGAGTTCATTTGCTATTTTTGATTGCCTATTTGAATTTCTGGTATTTTCTAAAATAGAAAACCTATTAATAATCTCAGAAAAGGCATCGGTCAAATCCAAACCTCCGCCCATTCTTCCCGCCGCCACCAGCTCCGCATGCCCGCCGCCGCGCCGCCTCCACCTGACATGCGGGCCCCGCATGTCAGTCTCTCTCTCTCCCTTTCCTTCGAAGCGCCCGAGCATCTTCCACCGTCCGATCAAGGATGAACGGCTAGATGCGCATAAGGCAACCGGAGTTGTCCGAATGTTTCTTTGATTGCGGGCCGCTCGATCAAGATCCAACGGCCGATCGCGAGTGCATTTTGCGGCGCGGTTCCTCGCGACGCGACTCACGCGAGCCGTGTGTCTCGACGTCGCGGGTCCCGGCTTGCCACGCCGTCATCGCCTCCGAAGTCGCTTAGGGTTTCGCCGCCGCGCGCAAACCCGCTTTTGGCGCTTGTACTGGACTCTTCCAGCCTCCGGCTATAAAGGGAGGTAGCCTCGGCCCGCATAACCCAACCCTAGCCGCCGCCGCCTCGCGGCTGAACCCTAGTCGCCGCAGAGCCCGAAGATCAATCTGCGCGCCACCAACTCCGACGAGCTCTTCCGCCAGATCCGAGCCGCTCGAGCCGTGGTCTGCACCGCTGGCATCGCGACGGAGCTTCTCTACCTCTGGTGGCCTTCGTCTCGCCGGAGTGTCACCGAGCGCCGTTGCCGCCAAGCCCGGCCTCTCGCCGACCACCTCGCGCCCCCGACCACCCGAGTTGCACCTGAGGTTCGCAATAGCGAGAGCTACACGCCGGTACCACTCACCGCCGGTGGATCACCGCCGTTCGCCGTTGCCGCCGGTTTCGAGCGCCGCGCGTCGTTGTCATCCACGCCATCGCCACCTTGCCTCCATGTCGCGATCGCCGCCACGTGTCGCGCGCGTGGTGTCCGGGCCATTGCCCACGCAGTGCGCCGCGTGGGTAGTCCACCGTCTCGGAACGAGGCTCGTGAGACTCTGCCCACCGTGGAGTCGTGTCCCGACATGGGTCCCACATGTCGATTTTCGTTTAATTCTTTTAATTCCGAAATTCCTTCACGACGCCAAAGATTGCGCAATATTCCGATTTTTCTTCGAGAAATAATTCGGAAATCCAAAAATCGTAATTAGGTTTCTTTTAGATTTCCAATCTTCCAAAGCTCATAACTTTTGCATCCTAACTCCGATTGAGCCCATTCAAATTTCTAAATTTGTCTAAATTCAAGCTCTATTTATCTGAGATTTTTATTTAATTTTTGGAGTTAGTTTTACCTCTGTTATTTATTTGTTTTGTTTGTTTTTGTTTCGTTTGCGAGTAGACGTCGATTCGTCGGGAAATTTTGTGGAAGAAGGAGCACCCCAAGATCAAGACCAGTACATAGACCTTTTCCAAGGCAAGTCATACCTTTGATCATCTTGAACCCAAATTTTATAATTACTTGTTTCAAAGTACTGCATTCTATTTTAATTATTTATTTAAATACTTTGGGTATAGTTATTATCCCAATTGTTATCACACCTTGGCTTTGTATGTCATAATTCCTTGTCACCCTAGATTGGTTGAGTTGGTAATATTATAACACCAACGTGGTTTGGTTAGATGCGAGTACAATTGCTTAGCCATGTTACGAATCATCATCTCATGTGAGTCGCAAACATTAAATATGACTAAGTGACTATGGAACTTTGTGTAAAATTGTGTGCTATGTGTTATTACTTCGTGATGGCATGTGTTGCACTAAAACCAACCGGGTGGTAAAGGATTTGGGTGAGGCAAGTGGTGGAGACGTGTGACATGGTGGACTATGTGATGGGTATGATAATCTGTGTGGCTTAGTTAGAATATGGAAGTCTTGCCTTGGTCAATTAAGGACTTAACTTTGTGCGCCATTGAATCGAGCCTTCATGCATTCGACCACATGCCCGTATGGGACGGCCTAACTTAGTAAGTTATGGATTCTCGGCATTGATGTTCGTGGTAGGTTAGGCTTTGTGATAGGGTGGAGGTGTGACTACTTGGTGGTTGCATCACGGAGGATTCGCCGCCCCGCCCAACGGTGTGTGTTATGCATGGGCTATGTGATATGTATAATGGTTTGTAAGCACACCGGGAATGTCAATGTTGGAGATGAAGTTTCAACTGCTTTGTTATGATCAAAGCTAGCTACACCGTTATATCGTGTGGGTAAAGTGTACAACCTCTGCAGAGTGTTAAACAAACTATTCGAATAGCGCGTCATGGTCATGGACATGCTCGGTGCTTTCACACGAGGGTAGTTTTCATAAAATGTGGGAATGGAAGCTGTGTGATCACAATCATATGGCTATGTGAAATAAACTGCTTAGTGTGTGTCTTTGTGGAAATAATCATTAAATTAATATTGTCTATTTGTTTTGAATTATGCTTTCAATCTATTATTCGTATTCAATTGCAAATGTTGCTTTTATGCAAAAGAACCACGTGCCTTTTCTTTGGAATAAGCCCGCATCTATACATTGCATTCTGTGGTATGATTTGCGAGTACGGTTGTGTACTCACGCTTGTTGTAAAACTTGCGCCCAAACCTCTGTATGGAGGAGTCTACGCCGCTTTCGAGGAGGAGTTCGTTGAAGGCCGATCGCTCGTTAAGGTCCGGATCCCGCTTGGTTGCCTGTGGTGAATTGGGTGGGATCTACGCTGGAGTTTTCCGTTCCGCTGCTGCTTTATTTCTTTGTTAGCCCTGCGTGGCTTAATAGGTGTAAACTCGACCATAAGGTCAAAACCGTTATTTGTTATTCAAACTAATCGTGTACTTTATCTATCGCTTGTGTGGATCGATATTTACCTGTGTTAACCCTGTCTGCACTAGCGTGATCCTGGACTAGTGCAGTATACACAGAGGGTTCCAGAATCGAAATTCTGGGTCCCGACAGAGGTGGTATCAGAGCCATACTGACTGTAGGTCTTGACCTTAGTTAGATTGGCCGTCTTTAGAATGTCCAAATTATTTTCTAAAGGAAAAATTAACTTGCAAGGTTAATTAATTGCTTAACTCTCCTCATATCTCTCTTGCCTCAACTTTTGCTATAATCTCTTCTCTCCCCGCCGTTTTAAAGTTGCTCTTACCTTGTTCATCTGTCTTGACAGATGCCTTGTCTTCAGAGCTATGGTGAGCGCACTGGAGGATACGCCGCTGAGCTTTGGAAGTCGCTGCGTTCTGAGGTTTTGATCGTCCGCTGTACGTCGGCAACAACTGGACGGTGAATGGACAGAACCGTGGAGTGATTTGTCGCCTGACGATCTACGCCAGGAGGAACGACAAGGCAAGCCAACCTTCACACGTCTCGGTGAGGAAGATCACTTGGCCGAGGGTATCCGTGAGTCGCCGCGTTTGGCCATGCTGCGATTCGCAACATCTACGCACGGAGCTTCAGACACCGCCTTCCGTTACCACCCCTGAGCGGCACTGTGGACTTGCCAAAGACGCTACCCGCCCACGTATGAGAGAGCAACGCTATAGTCGTGCACCTCGCCCGGTTCCAGGCCGCCAGAGGAAGCCTGGAGAGAACCATCACGGAGTTGGATCATGTCTATGAAGCCTTGCAGAGTCAAGAGAAGGTCGCCACTTTGCGTGAGATTCTCTACGACCAAGTCCTCAAGAAGAGGAAGACCCCGAGGAGGATCTCAAGAAGATCCGGAGGAAGGTCCAGCTTGATCCCAAGAAAATGCAGAGCCGAGGAGCCAGAGAGCCGCTTGCACCGGAACGCTGCCTCGCCGCACCAGCCTGTGGCATCGGGATCGGTTTGCCAAGATGCCGCTCACTTCCGAGCCCACACCGCCGAGCGCCGCCGCGGTTGTGGAAGCTTTCGAGTAGTTGGTCTTAGTCCCGCCAAGCTTAGCCGCTTGATTTAGTGAGTCGCCTTTAGGCGTAGTTTTGTGTGCTTAGGTCGTTGTTTCTTTTTGTGTGCAGTATGAGCTGCAAAGGCCCTTAGGCATTTGTTGCGCCCATGCTAAGACCCTAATTAATAAAGGTATTTCATTTGAGTTTCTTGAGTCGTGTTTTGTTGGGTTTAACCTAGCCCTCGCTAGCTCTCAACTTATCTTGTGCTTGCTACCTTATCTAACCTATGGAGCTCGCGGATGGTTCAAACTCGTCGATCGCCGCAAGTGGTTCCGCACCCAAAGACCAGAGGCAATGAGCAACCACCGCAGTGCGGTTCGCCGCAAGCACCCCCAATTGACTTGCAAAACTTTGGAGCTTTCATGGCAAAGACTCACCGATGAATACGATGATGACTCGATGCAAGCCATGCACAACCGAACAACAACAACCACAATCACCAAAGATGGAGCCCGGTACCGCTCATGGTCACCATGGACCATCCAAACTTGCGAAATTCATGAGGACTCGCCCACCCACATTTTCTCGACACGCCTCCAAAGGGAAGCGCATGATTGGCTCGGGGTTATCGAAGGAAGCTGCGATCACCCAAAGGCAATGATCGTGAAAAGGTTCGTATGCCACGCACTGATGGAAGGCACCGCTGCTGAATGGTGGGAGAACTTCTGTGCCGCTCATGAGACGCCACAGGATATCACCTGGGAGGAATTTTCTGCCGCATTTCGCCAGTATCATGTGCCAGAAGGCATTATCGATCCAAGAAGGATGAGTTCGCGCTCTCAAGCAAGGAGCTATGTCGTTGTCCGACTACCTCAACAAGTTTTCTCAACTAGCTCGCTACGCAGCAGAAGATGTAGCCACGGACAAGGCTCGCCAGAGTCGCTTTTTGAAGGGACTAAACACTGGACTGCAAGTCAGTTTGATCGCCCATACTTTCCCGATTTCCGTGAATTGGTCAACAAAGCCTTTGTTCTAGAGGACAAACGCAAGGAGCCGAAGATAGCCGTAAGCGCGGATGGCTCAAAGAAGGGAATCATCAATCACAAGAGAGCAAGAACGAGTGCAAAGACAAGCTTCAATGTGTTTCACCCCAAACATTGTTCGAGCACTCGCACCAACTTCAACACCCCGCCCACCGCCTGAACTTCCGCAACCCCGCACTCAACCCCAATCCAGAAGCAACCAAAGAGAACGCACCAAAGGTCCGCATTACGCTGCCGTCACCGACATTTTGCCAACCGGTCCGCAAAGGGGAACAATCACTCAAAGACGCTTCAACCTTGGAGCTACGCCATCCAAGACACCAGCGCCGCATCAATCAAGGAGCGTCATGTCGCCGGTCAAGCGAGGAGCACCACGATCGGATCGAGGCCGTGTCAACCACGCCACCTCGAAGGAGCCCAGAATCACCGGACGTCAGATCGGGTAAGTTCTGGTTAACTCAAGACTGCATCGCTTTGTTTGATTACGAGCTTGCATTCATTTGTTTCGGGAATGTTTGCAACCAAAAATAAATTGGAAGTTATTCAACTTAAGCATACTCTGTTAGTCCAGTCGCCTGGAGCAGAGCTAAGTACTAGAGTGGGATGTTTAGGAGCTAAGTTACTCATAGCTGGAGTTGAGTTTCTAGCCAACCTAATAGTCCTAGATACCCAAACCCTAGATGTCATTCTTGGCATGGATTGGTTATCCAAGCATAAAGTTGTGCTAGATTGTGGCCGAAGAGCCGTAACAGTAGAGGACGCCAAAGGAAACAAGGTAGAGTTTCTAGCCACCTCAGTTCGTGATGGACATTTGCTAGTAAACACCAAGACCCTTGCCTTAGAAGAAGTACCATGGTCGGTGAATATCCGATGTGTTTCGGAAGAATTACGGGAATGCCACCGGATCGTGACATTGAGTTTGTCATCGACCTAGTGCCAGGGACAGCGCCAATTTCAAAGAGACCGTATCGGATGCCAGCCGATGAATTGGTAGAGATGAAGAAGCAAATAGAAGAACTTCTTGAGAAAGGTTTCGTGAGACCTAGTTCGCCGCCGCGGGAGCGCCAGTGTTGTTTGTCAAGAAGAAGGATGGAAGTATGAGGATGTGTATTGATTATCGCTCTCTCAACGGTTACCATCAAGAACAAGTACCCACTACCTCGGATAGATGATCCGCTTTGATCGGATGAAAGGAGCCGGATTATTCTCAAAGATCGACTGCGATCGTTACCACCAACTAAAGATTTGTCCTAAGGATATACCAAAACCGCTTTCTCAACACTGCGGACACTATGAGTTCTTAGTCATGTCTTTTGTCCGACTAATGCTCCCGCTATTTCATGAACATGATGAATAAAGTATTCATGGAATATTTGGACAAGTTCGTAGTTGTGTTCATTGATGATATTCTAGTGTACTCCAAGTCGGAGGAAGAACACGCCAACATTTAAGGATAATATTGGGAAAACTCGAGAGAACATCGGTTGTATGCCAAGTTCAAGTAAGTGTGATTTTTGGAAGAAGGAAGTGGATTTCCTTGGTCACGTGATGACGGCCGAGGAGTAGCATTGACCCTGTAAAGTTAAAGCGAGATTACATTGGGAGCAGCCCAAGACCGTGACTCGATTCGCAGCTTGGGAATGGCAGTTATTACCGCTGTTTCATCGAAGGATTCTCATCGATTGCTAAGCCCCTTACGCAATTGTTGAAGAAGGAGAAAAGTTCACCGGACTCGACTGTGAGGAAAGTTTTCAAGAGTTGAAGAAACGATTGACTTCACCCGATCTTGATTCTCGCGGATATTCGCAAGGATTTCGATATCTATTGTGATGCTTCGTCAAGGATTAGGATGCGCCCCGATGCAAGAAGGAAGAGTTGTCGCTATGCATCAAGGCAATTGAGACCTCACGAAGAGAACTACCCTACTCATGATCCGGAATTAGCCGCCGATCGCATGCTCTAAAGATTTGGCGTCATTACCTCATCGGAATCGTTGTGAAGTCTACACATCATAAGAGTCCAAGTACATCTTTACCAATGATCTGAATATGAGACAAAGAAGGTGGTTAGAATTGATCAAGGATTATAATCTTGGGATCCACTACCATCCTGGAAAAGCCAATGTAGTTGCAGATGCCTTGAGTCGTAAGAGTTACTGCAATGCTATGGAAGTAAAGGAAAGTTGCCCAGAACTGTATGAAGAATTTCAGAAGCTAAAGCTAGAAGTTGTGTTCGAAGGATTTGTAGCCAATTTGGAAGTACAGTCTACCCTGGAGAAGCAAATTCGTGAAGCACAACCAAAGGATCCTGTGTTGTCAGACATCAAGGTCAAAATGACAGAAGGGAAATTCAAGGATTTCACCAAAGATGATCAAGACATACTCTGGATTAATGGTCGATTCAGGTACCGATATCGAAGGTCCGAGACGCTTAATCTTAAAGGAAGCCCATGACTCAAAGTACTCAATCCACCCCGAAGTACCAAGATGTACCAGATGTTAAGACTAAATTTTGGTGGCCAAATTTGAAACGAAGTCGCGAGTTCGTTGCCTTGTGCGACACCGCGAAAAGTAAAGGCAGAACACCAGAGACCAGCAGGTTTGCTGCAACCGCTGAAAATTCCAGAATGGAAGTGGGAAGAGATCGGAATGGATTTCATCACCGGTTTACCCAAGACCCAATCGGGTTACGATTCGATCTGGGTAATAGTCGATCGTCTAACCAAGGTCGCCCATTTCTTGCCGATCAAAACCACATACTCCGAGATCGCCTTGCGGAGTTGTACATGGCCGAATTGTCGGTTGCGGTGTGCCCAAGAAGATAGTGTCCGATCGAGGATCTCGGTTCACCTCGCTTTTGGCAAAGCTTGCATGAAGCATTGGGTACCCATCTGAATTTCGATCGCATACCATCCACAGATCGATGGGCGATCAAAGAGTCAATCGATATTGAGGATATGCCGAGAGCTTGTGCTCTAGCAAATGCTACCCGTTGGGATAAAAGTTTACCGTATGCAGAATTTTCGTATAACAATAGTTATCAAGCGATCCGCAAATGTCACCATTTGAAGCATCGTATGGTCGTGCTGTAGAACCTCGTTGAATTGGTCGAAACAATTGACGATCGGTTTCACCCGGACATTATTCAGAAGCGTAAGAGCAAGTGGCCATGATAAGAGAAAGATTGAAGATAGCTCGGTCCAGCGTAGAGCTACGCGATAATCGTCGTCGTGACCTCGCCTTTGAACCCGAGGATTTCGTTTATCTTCGAGTGACCCCGCCGAGGTGTCAAAGGTTTCATGCCAAAGGAAGCTTGCCCTAGGTATGTTGGTCCGCTCGTGATTTTGGAACGTCGTGGAGAAGTTGCTTACCGCTTGGAGCCGCCATCGTTAGCGAGGAGTGCATGATGTCTTTCATGTCTCGCAGCTGAAGAAATGTCTTCGTGTGCCGAAGAGCAAGCCCGTTGGAATCAATTGAGTTGAAAGAGGATCTTACCTACAAGGAGCAAACATCAGATTTTGGATGTCGCAGAGCGCCTCACCCAAGCAAGACTGCTCGTTTTTGTAAGGTCCATGGAGCAACCACTCGTAAGGAGAAGCAACGTGGGAACGTGAAGAAGAGCCGAAAGCCGAGTTTCCTAGCCTTTTCTCTAGCCCGAATCTCGGGTCGAGATTCCTTTAAGGGGAGGTTTGTAACATCCCAATTTCGAGCTTAAAAATCTTTGAATAGTTAGTAGGAAAAATTCACCAATCGGTTTCATTTGAATTTAATTTCAAAAGCTTAATATTGACTTTACAATCAAAAACATTTAATGTGAATAATCCCAACATGAACAATAGCCAAAACTATTTTATTTGGGTTCTATGTGCTCAAGATATATTTTCTAGATTTTTCCAGAATTTTTCTGAGTTCATTTGCTATTTTGATTGCCTATTTGAATTTCTGGTATTTTCTAAAATAGAAAACCTATTAATAATCTCGTAAAAGGCATCGGGCCGAAATCCAAACCTCCGGCCCATTCTTCCCGCCGCCAGCCCAGCTCCGCGCGGCCCAGCTCGCCCGCGCGCCGCCTCCACCTGACATGCGGGCCCCGCATGTCAGTCTCTCTCTCTCCCTTTCCTTCGAAGCGCCCGAGCATCTTCCACCGTCCGATCAAGGATGAACGGCTAGATGCGCATAAGGCAACCGGAGTTGTCCGAATGTTTCTTTGATTGCGGGCCGTTCGATCAAGATCCAACGGTCAGATCGCGAGTCTGTTTTGCAGCCGCGCGGTTTCGCACGCGGACTCACGCGAGCTGTGTCTCTGACGTGCGGGTCCCAGCTTGCCACGTCGTCATCGTCTCCGAGTCAGTTAGGGTTTCGCCGCCGCCGCGCAAACCCAGTTTTGGGCGTTTGTGCCCTGGACTCTTCCAGGCCTCCGGTTATAAAAGGGGAGGTAGCCCTCGGCCTCCGCAACCCAACCCTAGCCGCCTTCGCCCTCGCGCTGAACCCTAGTCGCCGCAGGAGCCCGAAGATCAATCTGCGCCGCCACCAACTCCGACGAGCTCTTCCGCCGCATCTGGAGCTGCTCGAGCTTCGTGGTCTGCACCGTTGGCATCGCACGGAGCTTCTCTACCTCCTGGTGGCCTTCGTCTCGCCGGAGTGTCACCGGAGCGCCGTTGCCGCCAAGCCCGGCCTCTCGCCGCTCTTTGCTCGCCGCCGACCACCTCCGCGTCCCGACCACCCGAGTTGCACCAGAGGTTCGCAATAGCGAGCTACACGCCGTACCACTCACCGCCGGTGGATCACCGCCGCTCGCCGTTGCGTCGGTTCCGAGCGCCGCGTCTGTTGTCATCCACGCCATCACCACCTTGCCTCCATGTCGCATCGCCGCCACGTGTCGCGCGCGTGGTGTCCATCATTGCCCACGCAGCGCCGCGTGGGTAGTCCACCGGCCTCCGAACCGAGGCTCGGTGAGACCCGGTCTCCGTGAGCGTGTCCCCGACATGTGGATCCCACATGTCGATTTTCGTTAATTCTTTTAATTCCGAAATTCCTTCACGACGCCAAGATTGCGCAATATTCGATTTTTCTTCGAGAAATAATTCGGAAATCCGTAAAATCGTAATTAGGTTTCTTTTAGATTTCCAATCTTCCAAAGCTCATAACTTTTGCATCCTAACTCCGATTGAGCCCATTCAAATTTCTAAATTTGTCTAAATTCAAGCTCTATTTATCTGAGAATTTTATTTAATTTTTGGAGTTAGTTTTACCTCTGTTATTTATTTGTTTTGTTTGTTTTTGTTTCGTTTGCGAGTAGACGTCGATTCGTCGGGAAATTTTGTGGAAGAAGGAGCACCCCAAGATCAAGACCAGTACATAGACCTTTTCCAAGGCAAGTCATACCTTTGATCATCTTGAACCCAAATTTTATAATTACTTGTTTCAAAGTACTGCATTCTATTTTAATTATTTATTTAAATACTTTGGGTATAGTTATTATCCCAATTGTTATCACACCTTGGCTTTGTATGTCATAATTCCTTGTCACCCTAGATTGGTTGAGTTGGTAATATTATAACACCAACGTGGTTTGGTTAGATGCGAGTACAATTGCTTAGCCATGCTACGAATCATCATCTCATGTGAGTCGCAAACATTAAATATGACTAAGTGACTATGGAACTTTGTGTAAAATTGTGTGCTATGTGTTATTACTTCGTGATGGCATGTGTTGCACTAAAACCAACTGGGTGGTAAAGGATTTGGACTGAGGCAAGTGGTGGAGACTGTGTGACATGGTGGACTATGTGATGGGTATGATAATCTGTGTGGCTTACTTAGAATATGAAAGTCTTGCCTTGGTCAATTAAGGACTTAACTTTGTGCGCCATTGAACTGAGCCTTACTGTACGACCACATGCCTGGTATGGGACGGGCCTAACTTAGTAAGTTATGGATTCTCGGCATTGATGTTCAGGTGGTAGGTTAGGCTTTGTGATAGGGTGGAGGTGTGACTACTTGGTGGTTGCATCACGGGAGGATTCGTCGTCCCTGTCCAACGGTGTGTGTTATGCATGGGCTATGTGATATGTATAACGGTTTGTAAGCACACTGGGAATGTCAATGTTGGAGATGAAGTTTCCGAACTGTTTTGTTATGACTGGTGCTAGCTACACTGGTTATATCGTGTGGGTAAAGTGTACAACCTCTGCAGAGTGTTAAACAAACTATTCGAATAGCCGCGTCCGCGGTCATGGACATGCTCGGTGCTTTCACACGAGGGGTAGTTTTCATAAAATGTGGGAATGGAAGTCAGGTGATCACAATCATATGGCTATGTGAAATAAACTGCTTTAGTGTGTGTCTTTGTGGAAATAACTGTTAAATTAATATTGTCTATTTGTTTTGAATTATGCTTTCAATCTATTATTCGTATTCAATTGCAAATGTTGCTTTTATGCAAAAGAACCACAGAAGCCTTTTCTTTGGAATAAGCCTGCATCTATACATTGCATTCTGTGGTATGATTTGCGAGTACGGTTGTGTACTCACGCTTGTTGTAAAACTTGCGTCCAAACCTACAGAAGTGGAGGAGTCTACGCCTGCTTTCGAGGAGGAGTTCGTTGAAGGCTGATCGTTCGTTAAGGTCTGGATCCCAGTTGGTTGCCTGTGGTGAATTGGGTGGGATCTACGCTGGAGTTTTCCGTTCCGCTGCTGCTTTATTTCTTTGTTAGCCCTGCGTGGCTTAATAGGTGTAAACTCGACCATAAGGTCAAAACCGTTATTTGTTATTCAAACTAATCGTTTACTTTATCTATCGCTTGTGTGGATCGATATTTACCTGTGTTAACCCTGTGTGCACTAGCGTGATCCTGGACTAGTGCAGTATACACAGAGGGTTCCAGAATCAAAATTCTGGGTCCCGACACCAACCGTCTGTGATATGTCGTCACGAACCGTCTGTGATACTTTACATACGGTTCTTAGTACGAACCGTCTGTGATAATGTCGTATATCACAGACGGTTCGTATCACGAACCGAACCGTCTGTGATAATGACCTCATCACAGACGGTTGGTATTAAGAAATGTCTGTGACTTGGATTTTACCATGACTTGAAATTTTCCTTACTCTCTCATGGTAAAATACCATGGCTTGAAATTTTCCTTACTCTCTCATGGTAATATCAGAGAGTAAGGAAAATTGGTCGTAGAGAATCTCTTGCAGAGTGGCGACCTTCTCTTCAGCTCTCTGCAACGCCTCATAGACATGATCCAATTCTGTGATAGTCCTCTCCAAGGCTTCCTCCTGGGCGGCCACGAACTGGGCGAGGTGCACGACGGTAGCGTTGCTCTCTCCTTCTGTGGACGGGTAGCGTGCTGGCAAGTCCACAGCTGCAGCTCTGGGGTGGTAACGGAAGACGGTGTCTTGAAGCTCCCGTGCGTAGATGTTGCAGATACGAAGCATGGCCAAGCACGACGACTCCTGGATACCTTCCAGCCAAGTGATCTTCCTCACAGAGACGTGCGAAGGTTGGCTCGCCTTGTCGTTCCTCCCGCGTGATCGTCGAGCAACAGATCACCCACGGTTTTGTCCATTCACCGCCCGCTTATTGCCGACGTCACGCTGGACGATCAAAACCTCCAAGAACCTGAAGCAACTTCCAAAGCTCGGCGGCATACCCTCCAGTGCGCTCACCATAGCTCTGAAGACGAGGCATCTGTCAAGACCACCATACCCTATCACACAGCCTAACCTATCCACAATGCTGAGAATCCATAACTTACTAAGTTAGGCCCGTCCCATACCAGGCATGTGGTCGTACAGTAAGGCTCAGTTCAATAGCGCACAAAGTTAAGTCCTTAATTGACCAAGGCAAGACTTCCATGTTCTAACTAAGCCACACAGATTATCAAACCCAAGCACACAGCTTCCACCACTTGCCTCAGTCTAAATCCTTTACCACCCAGTTGGTTTTAGTGCAACACATGCTATCACAAAGTAATAACATACAGCACACAGCTTTACACAAAGTTCTATAGTCACTTAGTCACATTTAAATGTTGTAACTTACATGAGATGTGAGACTCGTAGCATGGCTAAGCAATTGTACTCGCATCTAACCAACCCACATTGGTGCTACAATATTACCAACGAATAACCAATCTAGGGTGACAAGGAAATATGACATACAAGGCCAAGGTGTGATAACAAATTTGGATTATAACTATGCCCAAAGCATTTAAATAAATAATTAAAATAGAATGCAATACTTTAACACAAAGTAATTTGAAAACTGGGTTCAAGATGATCAAAGGTATGACTTGCCTTGGAAAAGGTCTATGTACTGGTCTTGATCTTGGGGTGCTCCTTCTTCCACAAAATTCCCCGACGAATCGACGTCTACTCGCGAACGAAACAAAAATAAACAAAACAAATAAATAACAGAGGCAAAACAAACTCCAAAAATTAAATAAAAATCTCATATAAATAGATCTTGAATTTATACAAATTTAGAAATTTGAATGGGCTCAAACGGAGTTAGGATGCAAAAGTTATGGCCTCTGGAAGTTTTAAATCTAAAAGAAACCCTAATTTGGATTTTCTGAAATTTCTGAATTATTTCTTAACAGAAAAATCGAATTATTGCGCAATGCTGACATCAGCGAAGGAATTTCGGAAATAAAAGAAATAAAAAGGAAAACCTGACATGTGGGACCCACATGTCAGTGAGATGGCTCACGGTAGACTAAGTCTACCGAGCCTGCTGGATCTGGACCCGGTGGACTGCCCACGCACGCGTGCACGTGGACGACGACTGGGCGCCACGCACGCGACATGTAGGCGGCGATGCTGACATGGCGGCGAGGTGGCGGTGACGTGGACGACAACAGGAGCGGCGGCGCTCGGGAACCGAGGGTCCCGGCGAACGGCGGTGATCCACCGGCGGTGAGTGGTACCGACGTGACGGGGGTGGCACGAGGAACTCCTGGGTGTGCTCACTGGTGGTCGGGAACGTCTGTGGCGGTCGGCGGTGAGCGTTAAGCGATGGAGGGCTCACGGGCTCGACGGAATCGGGGCTACGGCGACGCTCCGGCGACATGAAGGCGACCACGAGGTAGTCCTGCTTCGTGCGATGCCGATAGCAGACCACGACGCCAAGCAAAGATCGACGGCGCGCACGAGCTCGTCGGAGTTGGCGGCGCGCAGATTGATCTTCGAGCCCGCGCGCGCTAGGGTTCGCCGCGAGGCGGCGGCTAGGGTTGGGATGCGGAGACCCACGGCTACCTCCCCTTTTATACCCGGAGGCTTGGGAGAGTCCAGGGCACGAACGCCCAAAACGACAGGCGGCGGCGGAGATCGTATCCCTAACGGATTCGGGAACGAAGACGACGTGGCAAGCTGGGACCCACACGTCAGTGGCTAGGGCTCGGACTCGGGCGCGTGCGAAGCGGTACGACCGTGAAACGAACTCCGAAGATCTGACCGTCCATCTAAGATCGAACGGTCCACAAACAAAGGGACGTTCGGAACCTCCGGTTAACACACGCGCATCCAGCCATCCATTGTTGATCGGACGGTGGACGATGATCGGGCGCCCGGGAGAGAGAGAGAACAGAGGCCGACAGTGGGGTCCACTGTCGTGGGGCGGAGCGCGGCGCTGGCGAGAGCTGGCCGCAGCACACAGGAGTTGGGCCACCATGAACAGATGGCCGAGGTTTGGAATTCGCCCAATCAAATCGAGATTTTAATTACATTTTCTAATTTAGAAAATACCAGAAATTCAAATAAGCAATAGAAAATAGCAAATGAACTCAGAAAAATTCTAGAAAAATCTAGAAAATATATCTGAGCACATAGAACCCAAATAAAATAGTTTTAACTATTGTTCATGTTGGGATTATTCACATTAAAGGTTTTTGTTTGTAAAGTCCAATATTAAGCTTTTGAATTTAAATTCAAATAAAACCAAATGGTGAATTTTCCCCTACTAACTATTTAAAAGATTTTAAAACTCAGAAAATTAGGATGTTACAATAAGTTAGAGCCATTTTACTACTGGGATGGCGGGTAGTGTGTATGGTTGTTTTGGGTTAATTTGGTCGGTTTGGCGTAGACGTGCGATGACGATAAGTGTAAAGTGTGGGTGGTATGATGTTGTGATTTTGAGATATATTTTGATTTTTTTGTCCGAGGAGTGTGGCCTCTAGTGCCCTACCGCTGCCTCGCTATCCAGCTCCAAGGGAATAAAGAGGCAAGTGCATAGGAGACACTCGTTACAATTATATTATTTTTTTACTTTCATCTTATTTAATTACAAACAATATGAGTGATCATGATATTAATTGTATTGATGAATTCGAGAATGTTAGATGACGGTATTATTGATGAACTTATGATAAATTGAGCATTCATATGCATCATTGCATGAAGAGAAGATAATCATGGTAATCACATATCTACCTTGTTGGTTGAGACTCTACGGGAGTGGAGGATGTCCCCGATCTTTTTGGAGGATGGGCCTGAGAGTGAACATTATTGCAGGTGTTTACTCATGCTATACCGGTATATACGAAAAGAGTTGCATGTGGACATGTAGTGTAGAGATACATTGCATTTAATGAAAAGAGAATTTGATGATTGAGTACGAGAATAAAGAAAAGAAAACAGTTGATGTTGATAATGTATTGTTTATAGTTGATTAATCATTGTTTATTATTTATTATTGTGCTTGCTGAGTCATTAACTCACTCTTGCTCTATTATTATTTTTAGGTGATTATTGACGATGTTACACTTGGGAGGGCTAGCACACTTGAACCACAACCTACACTCGGTCACTTGATTCATTGGACATGATAATTTTTATTATAATTTGATGATTTATAATTAGGATATGATAGTATTGCTTAGCTATAGAAAATAGGTTGGAGTTGATTATTTATTTAATAGACTTTATTCGATTAGTTCGCATCTGATACACATCTTGCATATCCTCGAGAAAGAAAAAAAACTTGCCTTCAGGAGTTCATTTGTTGCTCATATTGGTGGAGTTGGGTCATCTGATTTCTAGTCGCTATGTCTGTGTGGGCCATGGAGACTACTTGGCAAAGAGGCAGCAGTGGGCTGGTCAACCTTGGGCCCTAGTCTGGTAGTGTCGCCGGCTCGGCCTACTCTGCTGTGGTGCGTGTGGTATTTACGGATTAGGACCATTAGTGTCCTTCCACCACCGGTAAACTGAACTCTCATCTGTTGATGAACGTATCGTGCTGAACTAATGACTACTTGGGTCACATTTAGATCTTCGGTCAGGTAGCATCCATACGCGAGATCACAAATCTCAACAACGTGGATTAATTACCACACACAAATCCACACAATTAACTTCAGAAGGTGCATTCATGCGTAACAAAAACCATATATATAACATTGTGTTTTAGAAGGAAAAAAACACATACATCATCGGGATTTTATGCTTACAGACAACACGGATATATCTATTGGTAATAAAAAAAAAAGACTGTGGTACACTAGTATGTACAGAAATGATTTTTCACGAATCTTAACAGCCGCCACCGCCTCCGCCTCCTCCGCATCCGCATCCGCTAGAGGAGCTCGCAGCCCCTGCGCTGGTTGCCATGCTAGCAGCTATTACTGCTGCAGGGTTGTGGTGCTTGCTGGGTAGGGGTGTAAAAAACTCGTTAGTGGGGCTCGTTAGCTTAGTTTAAAATTGTTTTAATTACGCTCGTTAATTGGTTAAATATTGAAATGAGTCTATTTCAAATAAAATTGGATTTCACTCTAGCTTGGCTTGATCAGCTCGTTATTTCAGTTCTAAAAATACTTCAGACTATAAATAAAATAATATTAAATCAAATCGTGTCAATTTATATATATATAAAAAAAAAATCAGTAAGACGATTACCTATACGGAAATCCACCCCTACCGCTGGACTTGTTGTCCATCTCGTGGGCGCAGCTGAGCATGGCTATACATATGCCCACAAGTGCTACCACCGCGGCGAAGGCCAAGAATATGCCCAGAGCGTGGTTCATTATAGCCGAAGGAGTTCTAAGTTGTAACGGAATTCTTTGTCTTTGTGTGGGGAAGTGCTGTTTGCAGGAACTGATTTGTTGAGGCTATGTGCATTTGGGGAGAGGATGCACATATCGCCATCTTATATACAAGTATGGGTCGTGGACCTTCTCGGATGGGCGATGTGCAGCTGTTCAGACTTGAATACTTAGTGAAGAAACGTAAGAAGCGGCAAGGATTGATCCGAGCCGTCTATCGAGAAAAGTACAATTTTTGCCACATCGGAACATCGCGTGTAAGCAACGAACAGGAGCGTGTCCGCCTCTTTTCCGCCTAGACCTGGGACTTGCGTTGTGTTTTTTCGGACCGGCCCGAGGTCCGGCATGGCACCGCACCGCACGCCACATGATAGGCCGGGCCGGCACAGCACGAACGACGGGCCAGATTGGGCCTGAGAATGAGGCTCATCGGACGGCACGCCTAGTTGAACCGTGCTCGAACTGGTCCGGCACAAAAGAGGCATTGTCCTTCTCCTGGCCCAATCCCTCGGTCTGACCCAACCCTTCCCCTTCGACGAGTGATGCTTTGCTGGCACGACACAGCGAGGTGGCTGTGCCTGACCAGCATGGTCCGATGCGGCCCGAAGGACGTCGTGCCCGACTCCCCGCTCTATTTCTGCCCCCCAAAATCTCCGCATTGCGTGAGAGGGAACGCCTCTGATTTTCCTAGCAGTTTCGGCGTACGTATTTTGCATGAGCGAGCAGGACAGCGTTTGGATTTTGTGTGGAACGATTAAAATCTACTCCAGTAAATGCTCTTTTCATGTGGAAGTTTAAAAACTTCACCACGCATGCGCGACCGCCCGACGGTAAGGGCATATATAATGGTAGAGACAACTATTATCTATAGTATCTCTTCATATTATATATAAACAGTATTAAAAATAGTTTCTATAATAAATTATCTTTTTACATATCTCTATAGACAACTTCTCCATGTATAATATATCGTGTTTATTATATTACAATAGCCTACTGTATGAGAGACAACCTAGTTCTCCGTACTTTCCATCTCTACTTCACGTCATCTCGCCTCCTATCGTGATAAGACTCTTACATTTAGGTGACGTTCCACCGGCCGGCGGACCGAAGACAGGCTAAGCGAGCCTCACGACAATTGGACGGCTCCAAGGCACGTCTGCATATCCGCGTCCCATTCACTCCCACAAGTTGCTCGTGCGGGATTTATTTAGGCCTGGAAGGTAGAAAGGCTACACCTTCTCGGAACGGCACCATATATTAGTATAAGAATAGGAAAGGCATGAAGATGCATGTATCCGATGCACTGACTTATCAGTGACATTGAGGCGACGGGGGTCCTATCAAATTGCAGGACTAAAGTTGGTTACTTATCTGTCGCTCCCACGGAACCGATGAAGTCGTCGAGTGTTGTTTTCTAACGGTAATTGCAGGATTGGGGCGGTGCAAAAGTCTAGGAATAGTTCAGTAGGCAGATAAATTCCATATGGCACACGTATATCGATTGAGACGGGTTTTTTTAGTGTTCAATGATACTTGTGTGAGTAGTCACCTACTTGCTTGTACGCTATCTATTTACTGCCGATCTTGATCTCGGCTCGATCGGCTTCGATGTATATCTGATTGTGAAATGAGTATATGTGCACGTACGTCCAGATCAAAGGGCTTCAGAACCCTTGCATGTATAATTTACACTAGATAGGATTGCACGCTACGCCGTGTGAATTTGATAGAATGCTCGGAAGACAAGGTTCGGAATAAGAGCCGTCTGTAAAAACAGCTATCACATACGGTTCGGAACAAGAACCGTTCTTGTTTCGAACCGTCTGTGATAGCTGTTTTCACAGACGGCTTTTGTTTCGAACCGTCTATGATAGCTTTTTTAATTGCAAAAAAAAATATTGCCATTTCATGGATATACTCATACACATACACGGCCATTTCCGAAGCCTCCCAAACATGGATTCATTGATACACATATATGGATTCCCAACTCCTAAGCCTCCTAGTAAATTTCTCAAGCCATGGATTCATGGATACGAGCATACACTCGATCATATACAAGTACCAACAGAAGTAGAATCTGAAGGAGAATCTAACAGAAATCTGGATATAAATCTAACACAAGTACCACAAGCTCATACATACAAATCTGGATCTGAATCTAATAGATATACAAAAGTACCAACAGAACCTCATATACTAGAGACATCGACGTCGGAGGAGGACTGGAGGAGCTCGGCGTCGGCGTCAGAGGAGGACTAGAGGAGGTCAGAGTTGGTGTCGGCGTCGACTCTCAGCTGTTGGGGAGGAAGACCACGTCGAAGGTTGGGGACTGCGGGAGCAAGGGAGGACCGGAGCCTGGAGGTGCAGCGAGGGCCAGGGAGATGCGGGAGGACCAGAGGAGCAGCTACCAGCCGGAGCTCGGAGGAGGACTGCCGGAGCAAGGGAGGACCGAGCCCAGAGGAGGACCGGGACTGCGAGACTGAGCGCCCAGAGGAGGTCGGCCATAATATATAAGGACATATTTTGCCTCCCGCGCACTCGTTCAAAATTTTCAAATTCCACATTTGCGAATTACGACGGTTTCATACAAAAACCGTCAGGATAGTAACTCATCACGCATTTGTTCTTAATACGAACCGCTCGTGATAGTATTTCATCACGAGCGGTTGGGATTAACAACCGTCAGTGATTTTGATTTTACCATGACTTCAAATTTTCCTTACTCTCTGATTTTACTATGGCTTCAAAATTTTCTTACTCTGTGATTTTACCATGGCTTAGAATTTTTCTTACTTTCTGATTTTACTATAGCTTAGAATTTTACTAAGAAAAATTCTAAGCCATGGTAAAATCATTACTATAAAATTCTAAGCCATGGTAAAATCATATCATGACTTGGAATTCTAAGACATAGTAATGATTTTACCATGGCTTAGAATTTTTCTTAGTAAAATTCTAAGCCATAGTAAAATCATATCATGACTTGGAATTCTAAGCCATAGTAATGATTTTAAGTCATGGTAAAGTCAGAGAGAAATTTTAAGTCATGGTAAAATCAGAGAGAAAAAAAATTTAAGCTATAGTAAAATCAGAGAGTAAGAAAAATTTTAAGCTATAGTAAAATCACAGAGTAAGAAAAATTTGAAGTCATGGTAAAATCAAAATCACAGACGGTTGTCAATCCCAACCGTCTGTGATGAGGTACTTATCACTGACGGTTGGTATCACGAACCGTCTGTGAAGTATCATAGACGGTTCGTTATACTAACCGCTGCGTGATGAGTGTCCTCATCACGCACGGCTCCTTCTACCAACCGCTCGTGATACTTCACGACGGTTGGTAGAAGGAGCCGTCTGTGATGAGGCACTATCACATACGGTTCTTATTATGAACCGTCTGTAAAGTATCACAGACGGTTGGTAATAAGAACCGTCTGTGATGAGGCACTATCACAAACGATTCCAAAGGGAACCGTCTGTATAAGTTCAACACAGACGGATCCTTTGGAACCGTCTGTGATGAGGCGTCCAGTATGACCTGTTTTGTAGTAGTGTTACCTCGTTGCAAGCAAGATTCCATAATGCCCAACAATTGTATCATCTGGTTAGCAACAGTAATATGCCATATTTTGAAACAAAGAAAAGAACTTGCATATTAGAAAGTAGCCCGGATAAAATACGAACAGATCACTAACAACACAAACTACTTGTTGTTCTTAAATAGCACATGCAATAATGTCTTTTGTTACTTAACGCAAAAAAAATGGCATGAATATGATTTCATATTCATAATTCATGCAATGGCTCCTCGTATGCCAATCGGCAAGACATCTTCACACAGATAATTTCTAACTGGGTAGAAATTCCAACATCGAAGCATCAGACAACTTTTCGTTAGAATTCGAACAACAAACCATACCGCCTAATGTTTGAAATCACGGTAGTAAATGAAGAGTTACATATTTCGAATACAAAAATATGCTTTCTTTTTTCTGATTTTGAAACATGAACCCACCTCACACACACAGCTTTTGTGTAAAGCACACATGTTATAACATCCCAATTTTCTAAGTTTCAAAACTCTTTTGAGTAGCTTAGCCCTTGAATTTAATAAAGCTTAAATGGGACTTTCAAATGACAAAACAATTTAATATGACTAACATGAACATCAGCTAATCTCAAAACTATTTTATTTGATTTATTTATGCTTGGAAATATTTTCCAGATTGTTCTGGAATTTTTCTGAGTTTATTTGTTACTTTTAATTTACCATTTGGATTTTCTAATATTTCTAAAATACAAAACCTATTTAAATCTCACGAAAATCCTTCGGGCCAATTTCCTCTTTCCCCGGCCCAAAATTCCCATTCCAACCCATTCTCACCCACGGCCCGCTTTCTCTCTCCCACCCGCTCGCGCGCCTTGGCCCCAACTGTTAGTCGCACACGTGGCGTGTGCGACGCAATCTCACCCTAGCCACTCTTGCTGACATGTGGGTCTGGTCGTCATGATTTTCACGCGCCCGTGCGTGTGTCAGGGTCAGAGCAGTTGGTGCAGTGGTCTGTCACCTTTTTGGCCTTTCCAACGCCTCTTTCTGCCATGCATTAAATGCGGCAGAAGCTTTGCCCTTAAAGGAGTCACCCTTTCTACCTTGTCAAATCTGGCAGGTCCTTGGGCATGGACTTTGTTCACAGTAGGCTTTTGCCCACACCTTTACCAAGCTTCCAGGTTATGTATAGCCTAAGACCCCCCCTTCTCCCTTTCCTTCTCCGTTCTTGTGGTGCTTGAGCTCCCTCAGTTGAGCTGGTTCCCAAACTCAAACACCTAAGAACACACCCTCTCTCTGCCACCATTGTCGGCTTTGGAGCTCTTTGAAGGCCTAGAGCTCCAGTGGTTCCATCGTAGTTCTTGGCTCGTCAAATTGTCATCTTGATCAGCTTAAGCCCTCTCTAACCTGCTGTGGTTACTCATCACAGGGGTGGACAAGTTGGGGAGCCGCTTTTCGTGGTTGGGATCACCTTCTTCTCCATCGCCGGCAAGCACTTCATCGCCGGACTTCGCAACCTTCTCCGTGCTCCTCCGACCACCCCGGTCCCCTCGCGCTGCGCAGTGCCCATTTCTTAGCTTTACTGCTTCCTAGAGCTCGTGTAGATTTTGTAGTCTTACCGTTTGGGGCTTCTTTCTCTCTCTCGCTCGCCGCGTTCCCGCCGCAGCCGCCGAGAGCACGCCCTTAGGTTCTTGGCGTTATTTGGAACTCGGTCGTGTCCTTGGTTCTCCGCGCGAGCTCCCCATCGCCGCGGTGAGCTCGTTTAGACGCTCGGGCTTTTGTCGCGTAAGATTCGGACAGCCCAGTAGCCAATGATTGGTCGTCGAATCGTGGAGGCCTCTCGCCGCGAGTGGGCCTCCTCCTCCCGTTGTCGCACAAAAAAACCCCGCCTGCACCTCCCGCCGACCTCCTAGAGTGATCCGCACCGTTTAAAACCTCTCCGACTTAAAACTTAGCCGTCAGATCACTTCCCGTATTTGCACTAGGACCTCCCTCCTCAGGACCTCCCTCCCACGTTAATCATGGCCGTCATAGACCACCCAGGCTAGATCTGAGCCGTAGAGCCGTTTCCGATAAAATCGCTAAGTCGCTGGACCTCTTGGATCAATCCTAACCGTAAAAGACCTCCCCAAGTTTAGATCTGACCGTTGGAGCTGTTTCTGAAAAATCCCTAGTACCCGGACCTCCTCGGTTGCATCTCAACCTCTGAGGACCTCCCTAGGGCTAGATCTGGACCCTTAGATCCTTTCTGTATAACCCCTAAGTGCTCACGACCTCCCCTGGTTGGATCTCAGCCGTCCAGGACGTCCCGGGATCTAATCTGAGCCGCTAGGACCACCCCTGTGCAAAAAGACCTCCCCCGAGGTCCTCTTTGCAAAAGACCTCCCCTTGGTCGTTTTGCAAAGACCACCCTCGGGGTCCTATTTGTAAAAAAAAACCGCCCCTGGTCTTTTACAAGGACAACCCCGCTCAGGACCTCTTAGGCTCAATCCCAGCCGTTCACGACCTCCCCAAGTAGATCTTGGCCATCCAAGACCTCATCAGTTAAATCCCAGCCGTCCAGACCTCCCCCACCTCGATCTTGAACGTTGAGGACCTTCCCAGTAAATCCTTAGCCTTCGGAACCCCCCCCCCCCCCGCTGTTCTGGACCTCCTCTGGAGATCTAGACCGTTGAAGGCCTCCTCTGTGAGATCTTAGCCGTCCAGACCTCCCTCCGTAGGTTTAGCTTTAGGACCTCCCCTAGTGCTCGGGACCGCCAGATCTTGATCTGACGGTCGCGACCTCCGTTAGGCGCGAGGACCTCCTTTGCGTGCGCTGTGCATGCACTGGTCGTGACCGTTGGATCAGATCTCAACGGTCCAGACCTCCCCAGTGCGGGAGGAGGTCTTTTGTACACTGTGCTTCGAGGTCCGTGGCCGTGCGATGAAGGATCAACGGCCCACGACCTCTCCTTATTCGTTCAGATCAGTTGGACCTCCCGAGAGCTCAAATTTTCTAAGTCTTTAATTGTTTCAAATTTCAAAAGTGCATAACTTTGTCATTTTAGCTTCTTTTTGAATGATTCCAGTTGTTGTAACTTTGTTATAATGTGAACTTTAATCTGAGAATGAATTTAGGCACTGTTATGCAGCAGAAAATGGTTTTAACTGCATGATCTTGTTTAGTGTATAATAATGTCTAGAAATTCATTGAAAATTTGTTAAATGCATAACTTATTCTCTGTTATTCCAAACTGAGCAAACTAAGTTTTGTTAAAACCCACTAGGAATGTACTGTAATATAGGATAGGTTTTAATATGATCCTTGTCACTGAAATTAATGATTCACTAGTTTTAGAACTTAGAAAAATCATAACTAATTCATTTCAACTTCAAATTGTGCAAACTCAGTTTTGCTGTTGTTAGGATAACCATATCTACCTACCATAAAAATTTCAAGTTCCAGATCATTCTAGAAATTTTCGTCATGAACAGTAACTAAAATTAATTTAATTATGATTTTTGAGGCTGAGAGAACTTAGATTAGCCATAACTTTTTCATGCTAAGTCCAAATGAAGTGATTCTTGTTTCTAAAATTATCTAAAATCAACCCCTAGCTTATGTAGAAATTTCATGGGATTTGGATGTTCTTTGCTGTTGAGTTTCTTTTGGTGTTCTTCGTTCTTATCGGTTTTTATCGCCTTTTCGCGTTAGGTTTCGAAGAAAACTTTGAACCTGAGCACTCCCCTCTGCAGCAAGACACATCCCAGCAAGGCAAGCAGTTTGATCATGTTAATCCCAGTATTTTTAAGTATTTATGTTGTTTGCAACTCCTATGTATGCATGGTTACTTTGTGTTAAACTATTGTCGTTAGTTTACCTAGTAGATGTATTTCCTTAGACAAATGATTATTCTCTACTACCATGAACCTAGGTTATTGCTGTGATTAGAGCTCGTGGATGAGCTCTTGTCACTTAGTAGTTGCGAATTAATTGCTTAGCCATGCTTAACTTCCGGTAGAAATAGACGGTTATCGACTTGTCGATAACCTTAATCACATAAAACTTATTATGATTTATAATTTCAGCCTTGTGCCATGTCTACTTATGAAAACTAAAACTGAAAACAAAAAATGATTTAGACTTGGGCACAATGGTATGATTGGTGTGCTTCTGGGTGTGACTGGAATGGTGCCCGGGTCATTAAGGACCGAGTTACTTGCGCCACCGTACTGAGCATTTTTGCGTGCTAACCACACTAGAGGGTATGGGACCTCTCTTGACTTAGTACTTTGGAGTGTATTGGCTTCGGGTCGCAGGGAGTCGCAGGAGGGATGGTGTTGGGAGCATTGTAGTGTCCGAAAGGCTTCCCCTGTGATGGCTGGTTGTCTTTCGGCTTGCAATGTAAGCGTATGGGTTTCTATCCATACGAACGGCTCGTAGTTAATGCACAAGATTGGAAATGTCTCGTAGGACTTAGCTGTGCCGGCATACCTTCGAAAGTGTGCTTTTGGGCTTAAAGGCGGTCTGAAGTGTGGGTACATTGGTACACCCCTGCAGGGTTAAAACTATTCGAATAGCCTTGTCCTAGGTTATGGACACGCTCGGATACGCCCCGTGAGAACTAGACTACAATCTTTTAATTAAAACTTGATGGGTGGTACGAATCGGGGATTCGTGCTATGTTGTGGTGGCTATTGGGATAGTCACTTCTAGGTGGTTACTTGTATGTATCTTTATTCCGCTGTTATTTTAATAACAAAACAGATTTGCAAACTTACTTTTAAATGTATTACATTATTGCAAATAAAGTTGGCTTTATGCAAAATGAGACATACAACCTCCACCTAAATGAGCTTGCATGTAGTTTATGAATAGGTCTGTTATTCCACACGTCAGTCTTGCGAGTACCTTTGTGTACTCAGTTATCTTGCTTAATTGTAATTGTTGCAGAGGAAGAAGGTGAGCTGGAGGGGCCTCACTTCTGTGTGTTGTGCTGTGGTAGCTTGCGAGGCGTCTAGCTTGGCGGCCCGGTCGGTTGCCTTGTGGGTGGTGTGGCTAACCAGTCGACTTTTGTTCTAGCCATCTTATGGCACCTTTTGCTTCCGCTGTCATTCTTGTTTATTGTTCTATTTGGCCGGTCGGCTCTTTTGTAATAACTTTACTTTATGTATGTCATTGTCGAACTTAGTGATGTATGTTGTATGGAAATGATGTGTAATTTTGTGATGATGTGCATATGCTGCAATTCTGGAAAGCATATGTCCATCGAGGCTTAGAATGTTTAATTAGTAACGCTAGAACCATTTGGAGGTTAAGTGTTACTAGTTAAATATTTCGGGTCCTCACACATTCCACTTCAATTCAAAACCCACTTTGATTTATTCTTATCTTATCCATCCTATCTGTGTGAAGATGCCGAGGACTAGAATCTTCACACGCAAGACAGTTGGTGATACTAGAGGCCAATCTCTTCTCGGCAGCCCTCAATGTCAGAAGAAAATCCAGAGGAACAACAGAGAAAGGAAAGACAGGACAGAAGAAAGAGACATGCTCCCACTGACTTAGAAAATGGGGAGAGCTCTTCTCAAGCAGAGTCTGAGTCTGAAACTGAAAATGAAGGTGATTCTGAGGCACAAGCTAGTGATGAGGAAATGGGAGAGCCAAAAGAACCTCCAACAGATTTAAGGCTTATTTCAGCTGATGAGTTTGCAATCAAGTACAACTTAAATCAATACCATTTCTCTTCAAACTCAGTAAATCCAAGATTCTACACACAATTTCAAGAGCAAGTCTATGATCAACAGTATGGACATCATAGAAAGTTTGCTGATCACAAGTGGATCAACTGGGAGCACATCAATTCCTTGGACAAATATAATGGTGTGTACAGGCTTTTTCAAAGAGTTGGTCTTCATGATCTAGTAGAACTGAGAAATGACTATGATGAGGACATTATAAAACAGTTCTATGCTACAGTGCATGTTGATTCGGGTTTTTCAAAGATGCAATGGATAACAGTGACAAGATATTTAGAATGCACTAAAGAAGATTTTGAGCGTGTTTTGAGAACACGATCTGATAAGTAGGAGAAGCTTTATGATAGGCCTGCTCTGCTAGCTCCAGCTTAGACAGAATTCTATGATCCAAATGTCAGAACTACACCAAGAAAGATACATGGTCTCTTGCCTATTCCTAGTTTGATTAATAGGATTATTAATCATACCTTCCTTCCAAAGAGTGGGAACTTTGATATAGTAAGAGGGCGGGCATGCATGGAACATCATTGATAACATTATGCATGAGAGGAAATTTGATGTAGTAGATGTCATGATTAGAGGTATAGCTACCTCAAAGAAGGATAGGGTCAAAAGAATCTACTATGCTCCATCTATCTTGGCATTGATCCTAAGTAAGTTTGAGTACCATGGAGGTTTGGGTTCTCCCCACAAGGCATACAAACCTCGGGAGGTTCCTCCAATTCCAGCACATACTCTTCAACAGGCTCAGTAGCGGGCAGTAGCTCAGGAAAATGCTCAAGAAGCAGCGCAAGAAGAAGGATATGTCTCTCTTGCTCAAATCTATTCTGCAATCCTAGAGATTAAGAACACTCAGCAAGAGATAAGGGCCTCTCAACAAGAGATGAGGAATACTCAGCAATAATTCAAAATTGAGACTCAAAATAGCTTGGCTGCATTGTCAGAGTGTGTTGCTTCTATTGAGAGTTTCCTGGCTACTCCTCAGCGCTTTACACGACGCTGTCTTCCTCGCTCATCTCTTCGAGATCCTTTTACAGCCTCGACCTCTCAGGTTCATTCTCCTCCACCTTCTCATCAAGATCCTCCTTCCCCTCAAGAACCAGCTCCTGTCTTTGCTCAAGATCGTTCTTCCCCTAAAGAACCAGCTCAACTCCTTGTTCAAGGTCAATCTTCTCCTAAAGATCAATCTGAATATCAACCTTTTTCAGATCAAGCTTTCGGCTCTCAGCTGCATAGTCTTTTTTGTTCCTTTTGATACCAAAAGGGGAGAAGTCAAGAAAGGGAGAAGAAAGAGAGAAGATTAGAAGATTAGTTTTTGTGTATCTCTGTGTCATGTAATGTTGTAATGTTGTTATGATTTTGGACTTATGTGCATTGATATGGTTTTATGTTGTTATGCTTGATGAATTACTGTTGAACTTGGTATTATCTTGTTATGGCAGTAAAGCTTTGCAATTTATATCTTTGGCCATAATTGTCATTCCTTCAAGTTTCAACATGCAAAAGAAACTCTAACAAAGTTTTATTCAATATCTTCATGTGCTTACAAAACTCCTTCAATTTTATATGCACATGTTTAGGGGGAGCTTTCTTTGATATGACTTTAACAAGCAAATAATTCTCCTACATCTTTTAAGCATATTGCAAGAATTATTCTGTTAAGTCAACAGGAATATACATCTCACTTTCATACAAGTGGTATATTCTAAAAACATATTCTTCTCACATATTGTTTGGGTTGTCATTAAATTACCAAAAAGGGAGAGATTGAAAGCATCTAGGCCCCTAAAAGAAAGCATCTAGGCCCCTAAAAGGTGTTTTAGTAATTAATGACAATATGTTATATGGGACTAATATGTTTATTAAGTGTTTAAAAAGGTTTAGTCCCAGTGATGAACATAACAACATGGAGATGCATGCTAAAGGAGAACATGAAGATCAATATGGCTCAAAGACAAGGTACAAGTAGTTTAGGATCCTTTTTTCGGTCTACCGGTCTTAGGAGAATTGGTTGGGAGACCGGATTATAGGTTAGATACCATACTATTAAGAGGGATCACAATGAGTAACTTGATAGCATATTCTTGTGCATATTGGATCGATCTAGGATCATGCATACTTCTAGAGTTTGAGTTATTTGCACATATCTGTTTTTCTCAGAAGTTTTTGGTTGTACCGGTGTATTCTTTGTGGAACTACTGCTCGAGCGGTAGTGCCGGCATTCTTGTAACGGTACCTCTGATGTTTGTTCAGAACGTCTGAAAGTTTCTCGAATCGTGTGGTTAAAACCTTCGGTACGAACATTTCTTTGAATCTGGACCACCTTCGTAGACACTCCGAATGTTTAAGTTGATCTGGTTGTTCTTGAGCTAATGGTAGTACTGGCACTTAAAGTGTGGTATGTTTTGTCCAGAACACTTGTTTTTCGGAGATTGTTTGCTCTCTTGAAGAGCGGTAGTACCGCAGTGCTTATGACGGAACTACCGCATCCCTTGTTCTTCCGATATCTTTAGCGGTACGTTTTTTACAGAGCGTGTGTTTTTCGGAGTTGATTTGATCTTTCGTGGAACGGTGGTATCGGAGTGCAACTCGTAGAACTACCGCATCCCCGGTTCATCCGAAATAAGAAGTGGTACGTTTTTTCTAGTAGTGATGTTTTTGGAACTGAAAGTTAAACGGAAGTACCAGCTTTTAATTGGAACTTTCGATAACACGGAACTACCGCATAATAGTTGGTGGTAGTACCGCGCTGAATTTCCAACGGCTTTGTGAGAATATTTAATGCGTGTCTGCATTAGCCGTTTCTGGCCATTTTGGGATGGTGCGGTAGTACCGACCAATCAATGGCGGTACTACCGTTTGTGTTGTTTTTTCTGTAATCTGGTCCCAACGGTCGTTTTTTACGTGGGGGTTATAAATATCCCTCCACCTACTCTTGGACAGAGTTAGTGCTTACACATTTACATCCTTGAGCT
This sequence comes from Ampelocalamus luodianensis, assembly GCA_036346255.1. Taxonomy (NCBI): domain Eukaryota; kingdom Viridiplantae; phylum Streptophyta; class Magnoliopsida; order Poales; family Poaceae; genus Ampelocalamus; species Ampelocalamus luodianensis. Next base: position 74,712,988 of record CM070617.1, on the reverse strand, counting down.
AAGAGCATTCACTCTACACCTTATATTCTCTGTTGCATTCATTGTGAGGTTGTTGAGCAAGAATTCAAGTGCATTTATTCTAGTTTGATCCATTGCACTCGAGCGCCGTCAAGCGAAGATCGTGATTTATTACTCTTGGTACTATCAGCACCTAGACGGCCTGGCGAAAGTTTGCACGTGATCTCTTCAAGAAGATTGTGAAGAGGCCCAGTGCCAATTGTGAGTGGTTCAGTGCTCACTATCTCTGAAGCGGAGAAAGAACAACTACTACTAGTGAAATCGAGGGAATGCTTAATTCGTAAAGCCGGCTTGATTGGTTCAAGCTTCCTCAACGTGGACTAGTGAAGACTTTGGTTTTCGATGCCACGGGAAAGACTTCATTGTCTTCAATGTGGTTATTTCTTATCTTTATTTTCTGCATTTACAATTCTAGCTATTCTATTGTGATTTACTTCTTAGCTAAAATTGTATCTAGTTCGATATTGTCTTAAGTAGCTAAATCTGCTCTGTCTTCTTGTTCTAAACAGCTGTGTTAGCTCTATCTGGTTAAAAGTTTAATTTAGATGATCATTTTTTAGAAAGCTCCTATTCACCTCCCTCTAGTCGGTTATCCTTGATCCTACAACTATCCAAACTAATATTAGTATATTATTATCGAACCAGAGTTGCATGGTATGACTATCAAAATATGCCAGTTAACAAACAAACACACTACTATTTCATATTACACATCCTCTAACACTGTTATTTTGAGTAACGGGAAATTATTTTGACGGGCAAGAAATCCAATAAGAACTGTAACCACTATGCAGCAACAAGTGTGACCAATAAACGCTGCTATTATGTGTTACTCAAAGCACATATTGAAGAATGGATAAAATTAAAACATAGAAAAAAAAAGGAAACACAAAGAAGAGATCATTCCTAGTCAAAATGCCTGAATCAGAATACCAGCAATTCAGTCTAAGGCTCAACCTGCGACAGGATAAGCATTGCATGCTCACAAGCCAAATTATATCAAGTGTTGCAGCAACTATTGTTTTAGATACAAACAGTTTACTAAACTTCAAAGGATATCCAATGCCATGAATATTCAATCAGGTGACATTTAGTGTGTAATTTTTTTGAACTTGACCAATTAAAGATAGTGGTTCCACCAAAGCAAGGTCAGTCAATCTTTGACATAGATTATAGAATAAGATGGTATAATACTTTTTAAAAAAAATAAATGCAACGATGAAAGACTTGTGTCGCAAGTGATTCTTGCAATAAAAGCTTAGAAAGTACAATCTACCTATGAAGCAAAAGAAAAAGAGAAATTAAATATTTCTTGTCAAACAGTAAGTGTTTCACGTCAGCAATACGTCAATCAGGCACTAAAACTTTTCCCTTTCAACTTTTGGATACATCACACCAATATTTTTTATATTATCATGTTGCACTTAATTGAGTCAAATCCAAAGAACTATATCAAATCATGCAAACTAAGAAGCACTCGATTATTTTAACATGCCTAACTCTATTACTAAAGAATTTTAGATCACATACATATCAGGAATGTAACTGAAGGTATGAAACATTAATGCTAAGTTGTTAATTGTCTTCAAATGTCTCACCAAACCAATTGCAGATCAAGATGTCCAAGATTATACTATCCCACCGACACTCGTTAAAGTTTGGCAAACATATGTCGGAACGTAAGCTACAAATGGTCATAATAAGTATACTTCCTTAACTAGGGGCGGCAGCGGTGGCTATGTGGAGCCCTGGAGGGGAGGGAGCGTGAGGGGAAGAGGTGAGCATGGGGGAGGAGAGGGAGGAGTGAGCACGAGGGGAAGAGGTGAGCGTGGGGGAGGAGAGGGAGGAACGAGCACGAGGGGAAGAGGCGAGCATGCGGGAGGAGAGGGAGGAGCGAGCACGAGCGGAGTGGCGGTGGCGCCTAGGTTAGACGCACAAGAGGGGGAACCCTAGGGTTAGGGGTCTAGAGGTGGGGCAGACGGATCTAGGCCTTCGATAACTCTGCACCCACCCAACACCAGCCATACGATCGCAATTCGACGGGTAACGTCCGCCGAAACGAGGACCTAGACACAATTTGGAGAAATGTAGGGTTTTTACATAAACGCTGACGTGGGAGCTCCTAGGGCTCGATAATTCTTTGAGCTTTAGATAAGGGAGGGATTCCGCTATTGCTTTGCCTGCATTTTCTTCATTCTTCCCTTGAAAAAAATAAATTTTGTAAAGCTATAGGTTTATTATACAAATTCTAAAAAAGTACAGGTTTTAGTATCTATTTCACAAAATTATATATTTTAGAAACTGTTGTATACCAAAACTACAAATTTAAGTATGGATTCTATGTAACTTGCAACATGTATGACTCCGCGACCCCACATGACAGCCTCACACCTCGAACTGGGCTATTGCTCTAGGTGCATGTCACATGCCACTTGTTTGCTGGCCAGGCTTGGGACAAAGCCTAAAGGGTTCTGGTTGCTTCCTCTCAGATGTTGGCTTATAGAGAACATGTGGCACATGACATGCAGGCACAACAAAACGGTTGTAGAGAAGTGTGTGAGGCTGCCATGTGGAGCCACGGAGTGACTTGTTACAAGTTACGGGACATGCTTAAACCAATATCTTTGTGATACAACAGTTTCTAAAATCTATAGTTTTGCGAAATAGATATTAAAACATGTAGTTTTTTTTATAGTTTATGCCAAAAAAACATGTAGTTTTGCTAAATTTACTTTTTAAAAAAACTTTGTTCTTAGTATGTTTGACACACGGCTTTCCTACATATCCCGAAGAAAAAAAGGTTATTGCTTTGCCTATAGAAGTTTGTATGCATGTTCAATAAAATTATAAACAACTGAACATTCTTGAATAGCAGTAGTGTTATGGGCTTTGTGGAAGACTAGGGCCCTTTTTGGGGAGCTATAGCTTTGCTGAAAAGCTACTTTTGACTTTCTGAGATGAAAAGCAAATGTAGCTGGTGGCTATAGCTTTTCCTAAGAAGTTGTTTGACAACTTAGCTTTTTGTTGGGCTGGCTGACTATTGTACCTGTAGATGAATAATGAAATATCTGAAATACCTTTGAGGGTTCTGAAGGCTTGTTTGTGTGCTGATTTAGCATAAATAGTGAGTTTTTGTTTTTTTACGAAAGGAAAATTTCGTTTCATGCCACTGCTTCACTTGCACTTTCGGTTCGTGCCACTCTTTTTTGGCGTATTCTTTCCATGCCACTGCTTCACAAATTTTCTTGGAAAATTGCCACTACCGTCAACCTCTGGCACCATAGAGCCGTAACGGTGTCAAGTGGTGTCAAGTCAACCTGTTTGACTAGGACAAATGACCATTGGTACCCTTGCAACAATTATGAAAATGCCACTGTAATCCTGAAGGTTTTGACAATTGCCATTGTGCCATATGTATTATTGGCGCCTGGAAGGAAAGTTTTTGGAGGGAATTTTTGGCACCAAAAAATTTGGCCATGGCTATAAATCATGAACCTGGAAGCAATGGGTGCTGCTGAGGGCAATGTGCAAGAATTGAAGCACAATGTGCAAGAAGTAAGGAGAAATGTGCAAGAAATGAAGAGCGGTGTAGACAATGTGAAATTGATAAGCAGCATTTTGCTTTGTTTCTGCCTTTTGTCTGTTCTCCTAAATTCAAAGTAACTAGTTTGTAATTCATGTAATGCTTAATGCCTCTAGCATGAGCAAGTGCAATGTAGCAGTACTAGTATATGCAATTTAATGGAGTGGAATCTATATTGCCAATCATCTTTGCAAATGATTTTCAAGTAATCTAGGAAAAGACTACATATAGCAGTTGATATATAGACTGTAATTAACAAATTACATATAGCAGTTCACAAAAGACAGGTTACCAGATTACCTATCAAGTAATGTGCCCATCAAGTAATCTGGGAAAAGACAATAATAACAGTTCACATATAACTGTTCATCAAGTGGTTCATACAATACCAGATTACAAATAGCAGTTTGCAAAAGAAGATTACCATATTACATCCTAGAGATTATGGAGCACAAAAGACAGTAGCTCACATACAAAAGACAGTAGCTCACATACTGCAGATTACCAGATCCTTACAAATACCGATTTCACTATAGAACAACTATATAGACTTAGTCTCTTTGCCCTTGGTGTTGTTGGTCTTGGTTGTCCTAGCCTTGGATGCAGCAACACTTGGAAAATCAATGCACAAGTTAGCCAAAAGCAGTTTCCTATATTTTTTTAGCAAAATCAAAATCAATTGCACGTAAAGCTAACCTAAATGATCTAGTAGAATCTTTGTTGGAGGTTTTCTTAGTTGTGGAGGTTCTCTTAGCTGGTTCTTAGCTGGTGGAGGTTTTGGAGCAGCTTACAATTTGGCCAGTGATGGCCCAATTGCCCACACCTTTTGCATCTGTGTGTTTTTCTAGCGCTAGGCTCTTCTGACCCCTTGATCCATTGGTTTCTGGGTCGACCTGGTTGTCAATCACGGGTGGATGAATTTTGAAGCTAGGATCCACAGGAGGCCATTTACCTTTGTTTGTCATAGGGTAAACGATCCCCTCATAAGCTGCCTTGAATCTGTCAACTGTGAAGTAGTCATGCACATAAGACTCCAAATCATAACCCCTGAGGTGGCAAATGAAAGCCAATGCATGATTGCATGGCTTACCAATCATCTGCCATTGTCTACAAGTGCAAGTTTGGGTGTTAATATCCACCACATCTTTCACTCTATTCCCTTTTGGGTCTTTTGAAATAACTGCGCTTGTGTCATTTGTACTCCGAATGGGATCCTAGTTCCCAAGTGTCCTCCTTAGACCTATTCAAATGCCGGGCCGGGTCGGGCTTTGGGCTAGGCTTGAAAAGCCCGGTCTCAAACGGGCAGGCCCGAGTCCGGCCCAGCCTGACCTGAAAATGTGTTTTTCCATTTAAATATATTATTTAAATCATTTTTGGAATAAAAAATAATATGTAATTCATTTCCAGGATTAAAAAATATATTTCCATTTTTTTAATTCCATTTTTTTGGGCTTTCGGGCTGGAATTCCAGTCCCAAGCCTGGCCCGGACAAGGGTGGGCTCAGGTCGGGCCAGCGGGTCGAGTCACCCATGAACAGGTCTACTCCTACTCAATGTAGTTAGCTTCTGAATGACAGTTGGCAGGATCTTTGTATTCATCTTCTCCCCAATCCTCCTCCTGTGTTCAAACTTCCTCGTTATGATCTGTAACATCCCAAGTTTAAGACTTGTGTTTCAAATGTAAGAAAATGAATAGAAATTAAAAACTTTTCTTACATCTTGTATTTCCTGTATGCTTTGAACAATTGTTGTAAAGTAATTATGGAAATACAAAGTCACAAGTCTTTTTGGACCCAAAATGTTGTTCTTCAAAAACTTTCTTGTCTAATCTTGTGATCATCCTCTGAAAATAGTTTCCCCAAGTCCTAGGGTTGGTGTGGGACCCCTCTGAAAAATTTCACAATTTTTAGAAGTGGTTTGAATAGTTTTGGAGGCCAGTCAAACCAATTTAAAAATTGGTCAAACCCTAGTCCAGCACCTTGTCAAATTTTGGAGGAAAATCCACTGCATAAAAACCTTTGAGAATTTTATACAAGGTCAACATCTAAGTTAGCAAGCTCCTGTAAAAATTTTAGAATTTTTGGAGTTAGTTTGCTACCTTAAACAAATCCCCAAAGTTCAGCTTAATTTCAAAACCTAAATTCAAAACACGGTTGGGATCGAGTTAGACCCGAGCCCAACCGTCTGACTCGGTCGAGCCAGGCCAGCGCCGCACTCGGGCTCGGGCTGGGCGCGAGCGCCTGAGCCATTGGATCGGGATCCAACGCCCACGACCTTCCCCAGGCACGCTAGACCTCAGAAGAACTCGGGCACTCATGACCGTCCACTTCTGATCCAAGGGCTCATGATCTCCCCCAACCTCCCCGACCTCTTCTCCCTCTTCTTCTTCCTCGCGCCGTGCACGTCAACAGTTCGCCGTATGGCGGGTCTTTTCTCGCGCCCCCGTCAACGCTCTCTCGTCGGGACAGTGCGGCGCGTCAGCACTTTCAGCCAAAGCCGTGCCCCGCGCTGCCCCCTCTCGTTTCCCGATCTATCTCGGGTGGAGCTCGCCCCCTCCCTTGTTCCCGTTGCTTGCTAGTTCCTTAAGGCCTCCGAGCTCCCCCTCTGGCTCCTCTTCCACTCGTAGTCACCGCCCAGCTCACTCTCCTTGTGTTAAGCTCAATCCACCGCGAACACCCCCTTTCCGCCATTGTTTCCGTGGAGCTCCATCGGCGACCTGGGTGCTCCAGTGGTTCTTTAACCCTCCTTTTCTTGTCGCTTGGACCACCTGGTCGTCTGGAGCTTATCCACTAACTCGAGTCTTGGCTGTTTCTCAGGAACGGCTTGAATTCGAGTTTTAGGTCTCCGTGGCCGGGAGTGCTCCTGTCGTTCCCAACCTAGGTAAGTGGCTTCCCTTCTCAATTCCTTTCTCCTGGACCTTCTTTGGGCCTTTGCGAAGCTTTTGCGATCACCCGGTGGTGTTCATTGTGTTCTGGAGCTCCTATCGTCATCGTCTCCTCCAACTCCGGCGTCGGTCTCCGCCGCTGAGCCTCCTCCGACTTCCCTCGAACCTCTTCGGAGCCCTGGTGAGTTCGCAATACCCCTCTCCAGCTCGAGCACTAGCTAGATTAGCTCGTAGCATACCCTTTTCGCGTTTTCGGTTTTTGCCAAAACCACTCCTCTGCCTCTCTCCTGCTCGCCGGCGATTTAGGCCAGCTCCGCCGTCGAGAGTGCTCCCATTAGGTTCACAATAGTATTGGGAACATATTGGTATAGATGGTTCGCACCGCCGTGGCCTTGGTCGTCGGCGACGTGCCAGCGAGCAAACCACGGTGGTCTGTACCTTTGTCACATTTTCAACAAGTTACCTGACCTCCTAGATTCAATCCTGGCCGTTCATGATCTCCTTGGGTTGACCCTTAGCCGTCAGATCCTTTTCGGTGGACTCTAGTTGCCAGGACCTCCTTGGGTTCATCGTAGCCGTTTAGGATCACCCGAGTTAGATCTGTGCGGTATAGTCCTTTCTGCGAAAACGTTAAGTTACCGGACCTCCCAGAGTAATCTTAACCGTTGAGGACCTCTCTGAGGTTAGATCTGGACCGTACAACCCTGTCTGCGAAAACCTTAAGTGCCAGGACCTCCCCCTAGTATAGATCCTAGCCGTAAGGTCCTCCCTGACTTGATCTTAGCCGTTTAAGATCATCTCCGTGCGAACAGACCACCCCACGGTTGTTTTTGCGAAAGCCGCCCTCGGGACCGCCCTTGGGGTCCTCTTTGCAAAAGACCTCCCCGTGGTCTTTTGCAAAGGAAACCTTAGGATCTCCTCCTCGCGGGGAACTAAACCGCTTGGACCACCCCTGGGTACATCTTGACCGTTAAGACCTCCCGTGCGAGATCTTAGCCGTCGGGATCTTCCTCCGCTAGACTTTGGCCCTAGGACCTCTCTTTGAAATCTCGGCCGTCCAGGACCTCCTCTGGTAGATCTTGGCCGTCTAGACCTCCTCTCTTAGGATTTTCCTTAGGACCTCCCTCGGAGCTCTGGACCGCCAGATCTTGATCTGACGGCCCCGACCTCTCCCGTGCGCACCGCGCGGTTGCGCTGTGCTCCCATGGGCCGTAGCCGTGCGATGCTGGATCGACGGCCACGACCTCCCCGTTCCTTCTCAGATCAGTTAGACCTCCCGAGAGCCCCGATTTTCTAAGTTTTTGGTATTCAAATTTCAAATCTGCATAACTTTGTCATTTTAGCTCCTTTTTGAATGATTCAAATTGCTTTAGCTCTGTGGTAGAATAAACTTTAATTTGAGAATGAATGTAGGCACTATTATGTACTGGAAATTGATAATTATTGTATGAGATGTTCAAACATAAATTGATGCTAAAAAATCACCTCAAAATTTGTAAAATGCACAACTCTTTATGTATAACTCCAATTTGAGCAAACTCAAGTCTGTAAAATTCCTCTGGTAATGTACTTTAACATAGCATAGGTTTTGTTCATGTTAGTGCTTCTGAAAAATGGAATATGCTAGTTTCACAACTTAGTAAAATCATAAGTAATTAATGGTAACTCCAATTTGGGCAAACTCAATTTTACTACCATTAGGATGACATCAACTACTTGCCATAAAAATTTCAGGCCCTAGATCTTTATGGAAATTTATGTTATGAATAGTAATAGATAGCAAATAAACTGATTTACTAGGCTAAGAGAAATTGTTTTAGCTATAACTTTTGCATGCTTAGTCCAAATTGCATAATTCTTGTTCCTAAATTTGTATAAAATCTTGGTCTAGCTGCTGTGTAAATTTCATGAGATTTGGATGACTTTTGCTTTTGAGTTTCTTTCGGTGTTCTTCGTTCTTATTGGTTTTATCGCATTTTACGTTAAGTTCCGAAGAGGTTATTGTTGACCCTGAGCTTAATCCTCTGCAGCAAGAGCACTTCCAACCAGGAAAGCAGATGTAGCATTCATTTGATCATATTGTGCCTATTATTTTTAAAGTCTAATATGTTGTTTGCAAATTCTACGTATGCATTGCTATCTTGTTTTAACTATTGTCGATAGTTGGCCTATTAGATGCATGATCTGTAGGCAAATGTTTATCCTCTACTACTGAGCCTAGGGTTATTTGCTTTGATTTAGGGTTCGCTAGATTAGCCCTTATCACTTAGTAGTTTACGAGTTAATGTTGCTTAACCATGCTTAGCTACTGGTAGAACTGGGCGGTTATCGACTTGTCGATAACCTTGGTCACACAAACTCATTATGATCTTTATGATTCAGCCTTTGTGCTATGTTTACTTGTGAAAACTAAAAACTGAAACCAAAATGATTTGAAGGGCACAATGGTATGTTGGTGTGCTTTTGGGTGTGACTGGAATGGTGCCCGAGTCAACAAGGATCGAATTACTTGCGCCACCATACTGAGCAATTTGCGTCCTAACCACACTAGAGGGAAATAGGACCTCTCTTGACTAAGTACTTTGGGAGGTGTTAATGAATGAGTCGCGTGGTGGGTTGTATATTTAACTACATGCAACATGGACAAGTTTGTAGGGAGGGGAGCACCCGCCGAGGCCGGTGCATCCTACTCCACGTATGGGTCCTTAGTGGTAGCCGCGAGGGTGATTCACTAAGGGTTAACCCCCATACGTGCGGCTCTTGATTAGCTCAATCCATTGGAAAGCGTCTCGTAGGACTTAGCCGTGCCGGCGTACCAAAGGAAGTGTGCTTAATATCTTGGCAAAAGGCGGTCTGAACTGTGGGTACATTGGTACACCCCTGCAGGGTAAAACTATTCGAATAGCCTCGTCCTAGGTTATGGACACGTTCGGATACGCCCCGTGAGAATTAGACTACAACATTTTAATTAAAACTTGATGGGTGGTACGAATCAGGGATTCGTGCTATGTTGTGGTGGCTTTTGGGTTGGTCACCTCTAGGTTGTTACTTATGTTTATTCTTGTTACTCGTTGTTATTTCAACATGTAAAATCAGATTTTGTCAAATTGCCTTCAATCTATTACATTGTTGCAAACAAAAATTGCTTTATGCGTCCAATTAACCATATAACCATCTCCTTTGTTACAGCTTTCATGTAGTTATGTATATGCTTGTTACTCGTAAGTCTTGCGAGTACATTATTGTACTCACCTGCATTCCTTGTTGTGTGCAGAGGAGGAAGAGGATCCCCATGGGATCCACTTCTGTGAGTTGTGCTGCGGCAGGTGCGACTAGCTGGGCGGCCCGGTCGGTTGCCTTGTGGGTTTTGTGGCTAACCGGTCATCTTTTGTTGTAACCATCTTATGGCACATTTTGCTTCCACTGTCTTAATTACTTTGATGTTATTTGGCCGGTCGGCTTCTTTTGTAATAACTTTATATTGTATGTCTTTTGCTAGAACTTGTGTTGTATGTGTATGGATATGATGCATGCTTTTGTAAAAGATGTATGTGTGCTGCAATTCTGGGAAGCACATGTCCATCGGGGCACGGTGTATTTTGTTTGTGATGCTAGGGCCGATGGAAGGCTAAGTATTACAAGCTAAATAAACCGGGGTCTCACAAAGTTAGTATCAGAGCCATACTGGCCGTAGAAACCCCTAGCTTGGTCGCCTTTAGGGTATTTTGAAAACTTAGTTTCAAGTGTCAAATGGTTTATGAAAATGTAAGTAAGTTCTCATATTTTACTCTTTACCTATCTTAGCTTGCTCATCTTACCCTAATCTTATTAAGTTTTGAAAAGTCATTTCCTCTCTTCCCTTCAAAAGATAGTTGCTTATCGGTTAATTGGTTTTGGGAGAACCTTGAGGGTTATAAATTGAAGTGTTGGTTGTCTTTTGGTGGAGATTGGGAGCTTCTGGAGTAAGAGGTTCGGCCAAGAGCTTGAAGGAGAAGATTTGGGCAGCAAGCACAAGTTCTGGACGGCTAGCTATTGATTAGTAAATGAGGTAGAAAATGAGAGGTAAATCCAACTAAAACTTGTGGGAATGAAAGGGTAAGAAGTGATATGAGTTAGCTAAATACCTAATACTCCTTTAGGTGGTTTTACCTTGCTCTTTGGCTGTGTTAGGGCTAGGACCGAGTTCTGAAATTTTACCTTCCTAAACGATTGCTCGTTCATTCAATACGGGTTAGTCGTTCTGGGAAATTGGCTTTGTGACTTAAGGACTTGTGCCCTTCTTGAGGTTGTTCTTGAGCTGTTTAAGTGGAGTTATGGATTTCCTTGCCTTCAACTCTCGGGTTTGTTGTTAACTTATCCTAGTGGAATAGGATGGCTGGAAGAACTCGTGGCAGTCAACCAGCTGGTGCGGAGGAGGAGCTTCCCCCTCCTCCGACAATGGCTGAGGTTCTCGCTCAGATCGAACGGAATCGCATGGATCAGACGCGGATCCTGGAGGTTATCGCCAGGAACACCTCCACTCCCTCTGGTGCCTCCGGATCTGGAGGTGGTGGACATCAGGCGCGGGGGAGACTCGCGGAGTTCCTTCGCATGCAGTCGCCTACTTTCTCCCGGTCCGAGGATCCCCTTGACGCAGATGATTGGCTACGTCTGGTTGAGCGGAAGCTCAACATTTCTCAGTGCCAGGATCTAGAGAAGGCACTTTTTGCAACCCATCAGCTGGAGGGTGCAGCTCTCTCATGGTGGGAGAACTTTCTCGCCATGCAGCCCGCGGGCCATGTGGCCTCGTGGGAGGAGTTCTGGTCTGCTTTCCGTCGGGCTCACATCCCCGATGGTCTGCTTTCCGTCGGGCTCACATCCCCGATGAAGCTCAAGAAGAAGGAGTTTCTGGCGCTCAAGCAAGGGCGCAAGACTGTGACGGAGTATTTGTACAAGTTCAACCATTTGGCTCGTTATGCTCCGGGTGAGGTGGCCACTGATGAGGCCAAACAGGAGAAATTCATGGATGGCTTGTCTGAGGAGCTGTAGGATAAGCTATTCATTGTGGACTTCCCCGACTTCCAGACCTTGGTAGACAAGGCCGTCGTCGCCGAGCACAAGGCGAAGGCGCTGGGTGAGTCCCGCAAGCACAAGTGGGAGGCCGAGCGGTCTGTGCAGGCCAGCCTCTCCCGTCCCCGAGTTGGGCCAGCACTGGTGGCCCGTCCTCAAGCTTCACTACCACTGAGGCCTTCGGCACCAGCCCCACGTCCCCAGCAGGACGTGATTCAGTCACGTGCACCTGCGGTCCAGCAGCAGGGTGTCCTTCGCAATCCGGCTGCCGAGGTCACCTGCTTCTTCTGCCATGACAAGGGCCACTACGCGAGTAGTTGCCCTAAGAAGATTGGAGCGGCTCCTCGTCCTAATGGAGGACGCGAGCAAGGAGGCGGTCACACACCAGACCAGAAGACCCAGGGCGCGGGAAGTGGCTGAGTCAACCACATCTCGGCTGAGGAGGCACAGGAGGCACCCGACGTTGTGTTGGGTATGCTTCTTGTCAATTCTCGCCCTGCTGTAGTACTATTTGATTCAAGAGCCTCGCATTCTTTTATTTCAAGATCTTTTGCTGCTGCTAGTGATCTTCACTTTGCTCCTTTGGGTGCTCCTTTGCTGATTCGCTCTCCGGGCTCAGAAATGAGAGCTGAGCAAGTGTGCCGGGATGTTCCTATCGAAGTCAAAGGAGTGGGATTCGTGGCGAATCTTATCCTACTCGACTCAGCGAGCCTGGATGTGATTCTTGGCATGGATTGGTTGTCCCAACACTTGGGGAAAATCGATTGTGCCTGGAAGATTGTCTACCTCACCAGCCCCTCAGGAGAACAGGTTGGGTTTTCACCGCAGTTGCGAGCACCACTTCTTTGTGCACTTGAAGCGAAACCAGCTTTGGAGATTCAGGATGTACCCACGGTGTGCGACTTTGCGGATGTTTTTCCTGAAGATTTGCCTGGGATGCCTCCAGTTTGTGACCTGGAGTTCATCATTGAGTTGCTGCCCGGTACTGCCCCGATTTTGAAGAGGCCGTACCGAATGCCTCCCAATGAATTAGAGGAGCTGAAGAAGTAACTGGGTGAGCTTCAAGAGAAGGGCTTCATCCATCCTAGCTCATCTCCTTGGGGTTGTCCTGTAATATTTGTGAAGAAGGAGGACAAGACTTTGCACATGTGCGTTGATTATCGTCTGCTTAATGAAGTGACGGTAAAGAACAAGTATCCCTTGCCCCGCATCGATGATCTCTTTGACCAATTGACCGGAGCTCGGGTATTCTCCAAGATTGACTTGAGATTGGGCTATCACCAAGTCCGGATCAGATCTGAGGATATTCCGAAGACGGCCTTCGCTACTCGTTATGACCTTTACGAGTACACTATCATGTCTTTTGGCTTAACAAATGCTCCTGCTCTATTCATGAACCTTATGAACTCGGTATTCATGGAGTATTTGGATAGGTTTGTGGTGGTCTTCATTGATGATATTCTTATCTATTCCAAGAGTGAAGAAGAGCATGCTGAGCATCTAAAGCTTGTGTTGGGCAAGCTGCGTGAGCACCACCTGTATGCAAAGTTCAGCAAGTGTGAGTTCTGGCTGAAGGAAGTTGCATTTTTGGGCCATGTTCTTTCAGCAGGAGGCGTAGCTGTGGATCCTAGCAAGGTCAGTGATGTGCTATCTTGGGGTCAGCCCAAGTCGGTCACAGATGTTCGGAGTTTTCTTGGTCTAGCTGGTTACTATCGCCGCTTTATCGAGAACTTCTCCAAGATTGCGAAGCCTATGACCGAGCTGCTCAAGAAGGACAAGAAGTTTGTGTGGTCTGCTGCTTGTGATGTGAGTTTTCAGGAGCTCAACAAGCGGTTGACTTCACCCCAGTGCTTGTTCTTCCCGATGTCCACAAGAGCTTCGATATCTTTTGCAATGCCTCTCGTCTGGGACTCGGTTGTGTTCTTATGCAGGAAGGCAAGCTAGTGGCCTATGCATCAAGGCAATTGAGGCCTCATGAAATCAACTATCCTACCCATGACTTGGAGTTAGCTGCAGTGGTTCATGCACTCAAGATTTGGCGACATTACCTGATCGGTAACCGTTGTGAAGTGTATTCAGACCACAAGAGTCTGAAGTATTTGTTCACCCAGCCAGATCTGAACCTCGGGCAGAGAAGATGGTTGGAATTGATCAAAGATTATGACATGAGTATCCAGTATCATCTGGGCAAGACCAATGTCGTTGCCGATGCACTTAGTCGCAAGGTGTATTGCAACACTTTGATGCTCCAAGAACAGCAACCCGCTCTCCTTGAAGAATTTCAGCGGCTCAATTTGGGTTTGATTGAGCACGGTTTCCTCGCTACCTTGGTTGTGCAACCAACCTTGGTGGATCGGATCAAGGCCGACAACAGTCTGATATTGGTGTGAGTCAAATCAAGCAGAACATCAAGAATGGGACAGCCAAGTGCTTCTTAGAAGATGAGCATGGTGTTGTGTGGTTTGGACAGCGCCTTGTGATTCCTAAGGTCATGGAATTGCGGGATTTGATTCTTTGCGAAGCCCATGATTTCCCCTTGTCCATTCATCCCGGAGCCACTAAGATGTATCAGGACCTTCGTCAGAGATTCTGGTGGACCCGAATGAAGCGCGAGATCGCCAAGTTCATTGCTGAGTGTGTCGTATGTTGTCGTGTGAAGGCTGAGCATCAGCATCCAGCCGATCTTCTCCAGCCTTTGCCAGTGCCTAAGTGGAAGTGGGATTCCCTCGGCATGGATTTTATCACCGGGTTACCCCGTACTTCTTCAGGGAAGGATGCCTTATGGGTCATCATTGATCGGTTGACAAAAGTGGCCCATTTTCTTCCAGTGCGAGCGAAGATTGATGTGAGTCAGTTGGCAGACCTCTACATATCTCGCATTGTGAGCTTGCATGGTGTGCCGCGAACAATTGTGTCAGATCGTGGTTCTCTTTTCACCTCTCGCCAGCATAGACCCTACCGTATTTCACCTTGATGTGGTCATGCTCATCCAACTTGTCCTGCAAGGCTTTTGGGCCAAGATGTGGCTTATCCTTTAGCCAATCCAATACCCTGTCACAAACCCAGCCAGTTGAAGCCATCTTATCATCGCACTTGTTGACAGATGAACATGTGTGATTGTCTGGATTTTTCTTAACCTGAAATACATGGGAAAGTTGCACAAATACACTACAAATGTATGACAAATATTACATTAATAATTCACAACATAATTACCTGTACATGGCTCTTATCCCTGACAAAAGAGGCATGAATTCTCCATGGGCATCCCTTGGTTGCACACTTTACTCTAACCCTTTCTGAATCTACTTTCTCTGTTTTATACTTGTTGTCATTGAGGATAGCATGATACTTTCTTGAATGCTTCAGTATCTGAAAATTTGGTACCTTCATCAATGCAAGGCTTTTCAATATTGTATGCATACTCAGTTAAGTCATCCCCATCATCTAATTCCTCATCCTCCTCACTTGGTTCATAATCACTACTATCACTATGATGGCTCCTATCACTATTAACTTCCTGTGAGTCAGCATTAGAATCATCTGTCTTCTCCTCCTATGAGTCAGCATCAGAATCATCTTTCTTCTCCTCCAGTGAGTCAGCATCAGAATCATCTATCTTCTCTTCCTCCTAAGGTTCATAGTTGGAGTGGGTTCTGTTTGTGCATCAAGGATTTGATTCCTCATCATCAAGGTTCACAGTTGGAGTGGGCTCAGATTGTGTAGCTGTGATTTCATTTTCCTCATCAAGGTTGATAGTTGGAGTGGGTTCATTTGATGTCTGAGTTGGTTGACTAGATTCAGGGGGTTGTGCATCTATAGTTGGAGGGGTGCAAGGAATGCATTCAAATAGTAGTGGTGGCTCCTATTGCCCTTTTTCTTTGATTTTGTATGCAGGTTTCCTCTTCTTCTTTTTTTCCATTTGTCTAGACTAGGTACTACTGCTAATGGGCCAACAAAGTCCATAATGTTAACACTAATATTCACAAAGTGTTCATTCTTATGCATGTTAAAGCTCTCATTAAGTCTTCATCAGTATGTAAAGCATCATATTCATCACATCCATTAGTCTTGAATACCATGTTAGACAATTGTTTGGAGCCCCACTTAAATTCATGAAAAATGTCTTCAGATAGATGAGTAAGTGAATACATTGTGTGTTCAACAGTAAGATTTAACATCTTCCCCTTCCACCACACCACTGGCTCATTATTTGGCTTGCTAAGATATGTACCAACCCAAATTGCTAGCCTCATCGCGTTGTCAGGATCCATCCTACAAATCAGAGCTAGAACTTACTACTTGCGCAAGGGAAATACACTACCAAATTAAGTATTTTCCCACGGCCAAACAGAGGAACACTACCAAATCTTTACTTTTCCCACGACCAAACAGAGGACGAGGAGGCGAAGAAGAACAAAGAAGGAGGGGGCGTAGTGAGATGCACGTACCAGGGAGGAACCCATGAACTATCCATGCGTCTATCCGCTGCTCCAGATCCTCAATCTGTGTCCTTTCTTCTTGAGCTATCTTCTTACTGTCGCTTCAAGGCGGTGGATTTGGACTAGGGTTGCGGTTCAATTCCAGCCGCTATTGCTAGGGTTTTCCGGAGGTTTTGGCATGGGTGAGTAAAGAGGAGGGGGAGAGCACGAGAGGGATACAGGGGCATGATGAGGAAATAGACATGTCTCATATGAAGAGAGTGAGTCAAACGGTTTGATTGACACCGTTACGGTTCTAGGGTGCTAGAGGGTGACGGCAGTAGCAATTTCCGAAGAAAATTTGTAAAGCAGTGGCATGGAAAGAATAAGACAAAAAAGAGTGGCACGAACTGAAAGTGCAAGTGAAGCAGTGGCATGAAACGAAATTTTCCTTCACAAAAATATTGATTAAATTAACGACTAGATTTTATTAAATCATGAACAATTGAGCAACGTTTTGCAATGTAAAAAATCACGTTTAGAAGGTAAAATGCACATTTAAGGGACATTATAAGTGGATTTGGTTTATTTTTTCACGTTCGCATACAAATGTAATTTTAAGCATTAAACATACAAAATTCTCAATTTCCATGTATAAAATACAAAATGTTACATATATGGATCCTTACTTTGAATTTTCACACATCCATTCATACGAAATACAAAATGTTACATGTTTAGTGTATGCAACTCATACTTCCTAGCCATGCAATGCAAGGTAATTAAGATTGCATATTCACATACACATACACATACACATACACACAGATATGGGAACCAACAGTCATGTAGTAAGCAATCACATATTCATATACACATACAGATATGAGAACCAATGCCAGCCACAAGCATGTAGTAAACAACAATGTGCCTCTGTAGAATCATACATGGTAAGGCAAATCTTCTCGCTCAGAGACTATATCTTTGCACCTAGTGGACCTCTGCAAAGTCGATGGCCAGCGATGCGCCAAGTGACTATATCTTACTCTCAACCCTGAAACAAAAAGAAACAGAGTTTGAGCAATTTCCAGTTACATGATGACTCCATCACCTGCTTTAGGCATTTCATGCAATAAATTTACACTTTGGAAGAAGACATATGTGGATATGGTTAACGCTGATAACATTTCTACTCAGCTTGTCAAAGATAATAAGATTTCTTGTAATAGTGATATGGTGCTTATAAACTATAAGGGGGTAGGCTCGGTTCAAATCACTGATGAACATGTTACAAATGAAACACATCATCAGATTTTATTGACCAGATGGAGCAGCAAGCCTACTAGCCACTCGTAAGGAACCAGATGTCGCTCATTTCGAAGTCAACGGTCTATATATAAGACCGACAAAAAAAGATAATACTACTAGATGATCTCATTAAAGCTAACTGGAATATGCCACATCGTTTCAGTTCCTTGCTTGACTACAGAAATGTCTACGTAATTGCCGAAATAATGCTGCGCTATATATAAGACCAAACTTGTCAAGCTGCGCATCTGCTTCCAAAGACTAAAGGCATACATAAGCTAGCATTGCGCAGATCCCAAAGTAATAATGCTGCACTATCTATCGCGATGCTAAACTGTATATGACACATTTGGAGATCAGGAACAATTCACACCACACCAACAAACTGAGCCAAAGAGCAGCCTTTATCTCATATATGAGCATAATAAGAGCAAGATAACATGACACTCTAAAAAAGAAACAGTCATACCAATGACATGGTAAACCTCTACTATACTATACTGATAGTTTTTGGTATGAATAAGACGATCTACTGATTATAATTTTTCAGACCAACTGATGAACAACAAGTTATCTTCCCTCTCAAATAGAAAAAGAAAAGGAAAAACATTCCAATCCCTAAATTGGTCGACCAAAAGCAATCGTGAGCAAAATAATTGTCAGGAAGAGCTAATCTTTCTTGAACTAAAGGTTTACAATTACATGTTTCAAGCCTAGTCACTCAAGAATCTAAACTACAACATGCCCAGTTTTTCCTGTCTGGCTTTTGCAGCTAAGAAAAGTGGATGAATTGAAATTTTCCCCAGTTATACAATTACAAATATATAACCAACAGCCTTTACCGAAACCTTACAGACAGCGTCGGGAGGGAGGCGGACGGTAGTTTGGAGGGGCAACGAGAGAATGATGGAGAGAGAGAGAGAGAGAGAGAGGGATGTGGATGGTTTTTATGGGATGGTATTTGATGTGTAATTTTCGCCAACTTCCAGGGTAATGTCCTATCCTCAACCCATCGAAAGCCTAAAAAACACATCCCCATAACTTTGGCTTTGACTATAGCTTTAGCTTTGGTTTATAGTAAAAGCACTTATGAAGCTGACCTGTTTGGGAGGCTTCTAGCTTTTTAGAAGTAGAAGATGATTTTAGGGCCTGTTTGGTACGGTTGCAGCTTTTCTAAAAAACGGCGTTTAGCTGGACTGCATGGCTGAACGGCTGAGCTGGAGAGGTTTAGTGTTTTGTTGTCTGGCTTTTAGGTAAGCTGACTGCAGCTTCCGAGATGAAAAATATCTGAAATGCCCCTGAGGACAATAATGACTTGTTTGATGCCGTTTAACGCAATTAACAACATTTAACGACAATTGTTGATAATTAACAACGACTAACGCAATTGACGACAACTACCGTAATTAACGATGACGCAATTGACTGCAATGAACGATGATTGATGCAATTGATCCCATTTAATGACGAGTAATGACAATATACCGTAATTAACGCAATATACAACAATTAACAACAATCAAAGCAAATTACATTATTACAATAAAAAATTATTACATAAATAATTAAAGAAATGGCAAGTGGAGCTTAACATAAAGCAGCTTGTCCTTATCGCATTCTCCAAGTGGTAAACAATCTCATATACTGCATATTATGAAGCAAAACAACATCCACATATATAAGCAGTCAATTTTTTTTATTAAGGATGACAATTTTGAAGGTACAACACAACAAACAAGAGCATTGCATTGCCAACACAATATTGAACGAGCAGCCTTAAAAAAAACTATTGAAGGAGCAATGCATTATTCATCTGGAAGAAGTCAGCACAAAATATGATGTACAAATATGCACAACAAACTCCTAGTAAGAAAAATTGCACAAACGACAATACCTAGATGCATGGGCGGCGCCAGGGGGGTGCCTGTAGTGCACAGGCACCTTAAAAAAAGTGCAGTTTTTTTTTTTGAACTAGGTATACCCCAAAAAAAGTGCAAATTTTGTTAAACTAGGTATACGTATGAGCAATTGGCACTTGTATTGAAATATCAGGTAAAAGACGCCGCTTCAATGTTAGTTGGTTTGATAAGTATAATTGGATTGAATACAGTGTCGAGAAGGATGTTGTATTTTGCTTTGTCTGTTATTTGTTCAAGGAGAAAATTGTGGGAGACGATAGTTTTGTTAAAGGAGGATTTAGAAATTGGAATAGGTATGACTCAGTTGACAAGCATGTGGGTAGTATAAGAAGTGTCCATAATCGAGCTCAAGAGAAATACAACTTCTTTGTTAAACCTACAACATCAATTGCTCAAGCTCTTAGAAAACAAACTGAAGAGGATAAACAACTTTACATTTCTAGGTTGACTTATTCAATTAGATGCTTGAGGTTTATTTAACGTCAAGAACTAGCATGTCGTGGATATGATGAAAGTACAAATTCTAGCGATAAGGGGAATTTTCTTGAACTTTTGGAATGACTTGCAAACAACAATAAGGAGGTTGCTAAGGTTGTCTTAAGCAATGCCCCTGAAAATTGTAAGATAATTGCTCATGAGATACAAATGGACATAATTAATTGTTGTGCCATCCAAACTACCAAGCATATTATTGAAGAAATTGGTGATGATCACTATTTAATTCTAGCTGATGAGTTTAGTGATATATCCCACAAAGAGCAACTTGCTCTTTCCTTGCGTTATGTTGATAAAGAAGGACGGGTATGTGAGCGGTTCCTTAAAGTAATTCATGTAGCTGATACCACTTCCTTATCACTTAAGAATGCAATTGGTATTGCTCTTACCGGTGGCAACGGCGAGCGTTGAAAGAGTATTTTCGACGATGAATCTTATGAAGAACAAGTTGAGAAATAGTATGAGCGATCAAGTATTGAATGATTGTTTAGTCACCTTTATAGAGCGAGATATCTTCTCGAAGGTTGGTGATGATGATATAATCAAGTGTTTCCAAGGAATGAGATCGCTTCGTGTGGTATTGTGATTTCTATTAGCTATTTAGGACTCTTTATTCATGTAAGATTTTATTTGAACTATTTGTATTGCATTATTAACTAATTTCGAACTCTTTTGTGTAATTGTGTTGGACTTATGAAATTACATATGTGTCTTACAAGATTTTTTTTTATCCTTGAAGTGTGCACCCCCATTGTTAAATTTCTGGCTCCGCCACTGCCTGGATGTATGTCTAAAATTCTGCTTTACAGAGTAACAACACAAGGAGGAGCACACCTGTACTGTTATGTATCTGGCCATCAAAACCAAACCAAAACTCACACCATGGGAGTCAGGATGCCACGCCACCTATGACTTGTCTGGATCTAAACGGAAGACAAGAGAGGTGTAGTTCGTTCATCCGAGTTTGAAAAGCGCTGGATAGGTTTCAGTGCTGGGTCAGACTCACAGTATGCAGTTACAAGATTGCTAACGAATTCTGCCGTCTCTTGTTTGCTCTGTTCTTCTCTATCCTTCTTTATGAAAGACTGCAGAACAAAAGGTGAACATGAAGATACATCGTGTCATAGAAGTGACAGCTAAAGAATCAGAATGATCGAACACTTACGAGTGTTGGTAAACAGATGCATACAGAGAATGGCATCAGATGGCATGATATGCGTGGACAAAATGCAAAACTACAGAAAATAGTACCTCTGTATAATATGCTTGGAAGATATTGTTGCATTGTGCACGATAGGCCAAAATCTTCCACCAGTATCATACTTGGGCGAATATACGTTAAAATGCTGCATTTGTACTTAGCAAAGTCACGAAGTGTACACCGCTAAACTGATGAATGACAAAGTTCACATGAGAATTGCACTATCTAGTCAAAAAAGTTGGAGTGAGAGCTAGAGTATTTCTATTATTATGAATAGCGCTTTTATTCATTATGAGGTCAATATGGTCAATGTGCCAATATATATACAGTACAGGCTTTGTGAAGAAGTCAGCCAACTGAAGCTCTAAAAGCACATACTAAAGAGTAACAACTTAGTCCTGCACCTGTGTCCGCATGTAGGAAGCATCAACACCAATATGATTGGTAAGCTCATGCTTCATCGAATCTCTAGCAATGCTAATAGCCCATGTACTATCAGACAAAATAGGAGTGAGTGCTGAAACAGAGACACCAAAATCCTCAAATAACCACCAAAGCCAAGTAACCTCCGCAGTCAACAAAGTCCTAGCTCGCAACTCAGCCTCAGCACTCGAACGAGAAACTGCTATCTGCTTCTTAGTCTTCCAAGCAATGAGAGAACCACCAAGAAAAACATAATAGGCAGAAAGAGACCGGTGATGGCAGCGTGCCAGTGACAGGTGGCTTCGGCGACAAGCGGATCTCAAGTGGCATCCTCACGTGCATGCAACGGCAATGAAAGGCGGGGCGGTCGACCGGTGATAGGCGGCGTCGGAGGTGATGCCGGGGAGGCCCAGATCTGATGGGCGCAAATCGACGACGATGGCGCTGCCCCACCCCAAGACAACAGCAAGCTCGGACGGCGCGATGAAGCCGTGAAGAGGAACTAGTGGCAGCCGGCGCCGGGCAGTGACGAACGCGAGGTGGCGACTGAAAAGCTAACGGCGACTGCAGAAGATTGCAATGACGGCAAGCACAGTGGAGAGGGCAAAGCCAGGCGGTGGCCGGAGGATGAACCAGCAGCGGTGTGACAAAAGAAAACCCTAGGTACACTCCGATGTCATGTTATGAATAACGCTTGTATTCATCATGGGGCCAATAGGTCAATATATATACAGTACAGATATGACATATGTGTAAGTAACCCCTTATATAATAGGGAAATACACATGCAACAAAATACAGCTAACATCTATGACGCATATATGGTAATAACACTACTTGACTAGCATTAGAAAAAGAGCATCTGAGTTGAAGTGTTTTCCAGTTTGACACATTTATCCAGCAAACAGAACAATCCACTTGTCGAATATGAGGCTATTGTTTACCATTTTCAACAGAGTGTAATCACTTCTCAGAACTGGTGTAACCAGGGCATTTGATATACTAATGTCAGCTTCCCAGGTTATGAAAGTATTGTCTAATCAAACTACGAATTATTGAAGAGATCCACAATTCCTCTTTTCTTATCCAAGCATGCATTGAGATTCAAATCTGACTATCATTAAATCATCCTCATATATCCTCAAGTTTTCCACCTAAAAGCTTCAAGACTCATCAGGGTTGCATGTGTTTCAGAAGAAAAAAAAATGTTACAGAAATCCATCACTAAATGATCTAAATCATCTTTCAGGAAATAACACTGTGATTATGAGCTAAACATACTAAGAAAATGGCACCATATGCTTTACACCCACGTCATCATGACTTCATCTGCACCCCATGGTATCATTATTGAACATTGCAATCCTAAATCCCTGAGAACCAAATTCAAGAATTCCTATGCCAATGTCAAACAATTTGGTAGGTCACTTTCTAAATTTGGAGGAGGCCGGCGGCGGGGTCGAGGGAGGGAGCCGGCGGAGGAGGAGGGAGTCAGAGGCGAGCGGAGGCGCTAGATCTGGTCGAGGAGAGAGGAGGAGGTGCGGGGGAGGAGGGAGGCGGCGGCGCGGGCGGGCGGAGGCGCTGAGGGAGGAGGAGAGAGGGAGGCGGCGGTGCGGGGTGCCAGATCTGGCCAGGGCCAAGGAAGGAGGAGGGTGGCGGCGGCACGCGCGGAGGAGGGCGGCGTCTCCTGAGGAGGGAGGAGGAGGGCGGCGTGCGCGTGGAAAGGAGGGAGACAGGTAGCGGCGCTCAGGAGGAGGGAAGGAGGGAGGCAGGCAAGGGGGCAAGGGGCAGGGGGTGGCAAAAGCTGGTAAATACCACGTAAGTTCGGGGGCAAATTTCGGAAGGAAAGCCACGGGAAGCGGCAGCTTCTAGCTTTCGTCTTTTCACCTATAATACGACCTCCAACTTTCGGGAAAGCCGATCGAAAAAGCTCACCGTTTGAGACAACTTCCGACTTTTTCAGGCGAAAAACCGAAGCTGCCCCCCCCCCCAGCCTACGAATAGAGCTTATTTTCAGAACAAAATGCCAACCGATCCATCTTCGATCATTTATTATGTTTGCCGAGGCGTGCGAGGCTCTCCGGCTAGGATCCAAACGATTACGGCGGGTGGCGGCAGAAGTTTTTGATCGGGCGAAGGGATGAGCTCCAATAACCAGAAGAATTCAAGACATCTGAAGCTGCTTTTCGTCTCCGAAAGGAAGCAGTTGTCTTCTGTGTTTAGGGGTCTTGAGTCTTTAGGAGTACTTTGCCTCTAATGTGTCTGAATGGTGTCACAGCGTAACCCATTCTTAAGTACTTATCTTTGCTTTCTGAACTTGGTAGCTTGTAAGAACTCTGTTTTCGTTAATGAAGCAGGGGAACACTTCTTATTTTTTTTAAAAAAAAACACACAGAGAGAGAACATTCTTCAGATATCGGGAGCATTCCCTCATTAGAAAAAGCAAAATAGCTGCACAAGTGGTCTCATCTCACCTACTGACAGCCATATATAGTGGCCGTTTTAACGAGAGCTGCACGTACTGCTAATCTAACTAGTCGGCCTAGTCCAAAATGAAATCGGTTAATCTATACTACGAGCTTTCCATGTACGCTAGATTTCATCACCAGCGACCGCCGCCGCAGTCGAAGCCACTGCTCGTCGAGCGCGCATCACCGGAAGAGTGGTGCCAGCCGCCATGGCTACCCGCTAGCTTGAACATGTCCATGTCCGTCTCCGGAAATGCAATGAACGTCGTCGTGGTGGTCCGCGCGATGCATGTCCATGGTGAATTGGTGATGCCTCAATATCACCACTAAGAACTATACGGAGATTACAAGAGATATTGTAGTTAGATTGTTGGAAACTAACTCTACAATTTCTCCACACTTAACAAGCAATCATGATCACGATTTGAGCCTGCATGCATGTTTGCCACTCATCTCTCCTCGAGCCTATAAATACCACCGCTCTCTCTCCGAACACATGCACCATCAGATCCTACCAACCCTTGCACTAACTGGTAGCAGCAACACGCTCCATCTGATTTTCGCTTAGTCTCAAGGCAATGAAGCCGTCTCAGCTGTTCTTACGGCCGTCTCAGCTGTTCTTACGGTCTTACCCCGTTTAATTAAATTAGAAAAAATTAATTTCATACCCCGATTAATTAAATTAGAAAATAGTTCAAATTAATATAAAAGGATTAGGGGGAGATAGAGAATTAGAGGGGGTTGTGGGCTGCTGGCCCAAGGCCCAATCCGAATCCTTGACTTGGAGGAGGGGTCGGATTGCCACCAAATAAAAGAGAGGAAGGTGGGAGGGAGCCGTGCCCTGCCCTAGATAGCCCTGCCGCCAGCACTTGCACCTCTCTTGGGCACGCCCATCTCCGTGCCCTGTTTTCCTCCCTGCGCAGCCTGCTTCTGTCTTGCATGTGCCATGCTGCCCAGCGAGTATGGAGGTTTTGGCATAAATAGTGAAAATGGCACTCTTCGTGTTGTAATTACAAAAATATCAGGTCGGCCGCACATCCATAGTCCGAACGCCACCCCCCCCACCCCCCCCGGTACCGTGTCCGTATGACCACCGGCCGGACGAGACCAAGTTCGCACAGCCACTGGCGACGGAATGATGGATAGGACGGGGAATCCAAGCTTTCCCTAACTCGTGGGTGAGCTCTGGACGATGACTGTGCGGACGAGGTGAAGTCCGCACGATGACCGTGCGGACGAGGCGGCTACTGGGCGGTGGCCGTGCAGACCTCAAGTCTGGGTGACGATCGTGCAGCATTGCACACTGCAGGAGGCTCGTCTGGATAACCATTTTTTCTAATACCATGCGACACACGCTACTTTTGTCAAAAATATATGCAACGGTACTACTTCGGCCAAAAACTGTCTGTATGCAGCACCTCTGTTAGTTTTTGTTGCTGCAACTAGCTAAGCCAAGTCCTGCCATGCTCTGCATACAGTGCTCCTACGCCATCATTGCTGTTGTGCTGCAGCCACAAGAGAGAGAAAGATAGTTGAGGCTGCTGTGCATGATTTGCTGAAAGCATGGCTGTGCTGCGAAGCAAGGAGGGGAGCACAAGTTCAGCAAAGAAAGATCAGAAAGAAGGAAAGAAGGGACAAAAAGAATGGGGTTTTGTGGGGAATCATGATCGTGGTTGTGTTCTTCAAGGGTAATATCTGATAATCCCTAATAATACCATGGATTAGTCGCTGTTCAATTCATAGATCGATTGGTCCTTGAGAAGTGTAGTTTTCTGTAAGTCTTAGTTCGTCGAGTTTCGATGCAGAATCTTACGGGGACAATTAGAGGAATTTAGGCTTGAATTCAGAGTTTCACCCAATTAGAAAAGAAGTGTTGTGCATAAAACTAAGGCTAATCTTGATCTAGACGACATTAACCCTAGCTCAGTGAAGAACACATAGCCCAATCCTTAGAGCGGAAGCGTGATTTACATACCCGAGCTTGAAGATTGTTAGGTAATCTTTGTTTAAGTTTTAGTTTCTGTTTTACTTGCCGAGTCCAAGTCGGCTGTCATGCTGAGCCGAGTCCGTTTCAATAATTGAGTCCGTATACAAGTAGTATACTTAGCCTTTATAAGGCTTGTAACGTGAGTAGAAGTATTGCAAGATTGTGGGTCAAGCAATAGAGAAAAGAAGTAATAGAAAAGCTGTCCTGGGCAGCACAAAAAAGCTCCAGTACGTATGCTTGTGTTCTAGAATTATCAGCGTGATCTCGTGTGTATGTGCTTCTGCCAAGCGTGAAATACTGCCGAGCGTGATTTCTTCCTCCAATCAGCTTCTTCTAGCGAGTCTGTTCCAACAATTGGTATCAGAGCGAGGTGTAATCATGTCGAAGCAGATGCCATCCTCGCAAAAATCTGTGGGCAGTGACGACACCTCGGACACGGCGGCATCCAAGGCGTTGGCGGAGGAGAGTTCGGTAACCCTCCAATACCCAATGCTTACTAAGACCAACTATGGCTCTTGGGCGGTGAAGATGAAGGTGTTCATGCGTGCGCAAGGGGTATGGGCAGTGGTGGAAAGCAAAGAACTGGTCGATGAGCGCAAGGACCAGATGGCTCTCGCCGCTATATTCCAAGCCGTGCCCGAGGCCATGATGATGGTCTTGGACGAACATGAGACAGCCAAGGAGGCGTGGGACACCCTGAAGGAGATGCATGTCGGCGCTAACCGTGTCAAGGAGGCACGAGCACAGACCATCATGAGTGAGTTCGATGTGATGCGTATGAAGGAGACAGAGTCCATCAAGGACTTCGCCATGAAGCTAGCCACTATCGTCAACGAGATTCGTGTTCTCGGAGACAAGATGGAGGAGCGCACTATCGTGAAGAAGTTTCTTCGTGCCATCCCCGATAAATTCTTGCCGATCGTCTCTACCATTGAGCAATTTGTTGATATGAAGACGATGACGGTTATGGAGGTGGTTGGACGACTAAAGGCGTATGAGGAACGCACGAAGGGACGGCGACTCGAAGAGGAAGGTGAACATCTACTACTCACCCGTGCCGAGTGGGAAGCCAGGTCCAATAAAAAGGGCGCCAACAACTCTGGCATGAAGAATCACAAGGTTGACAAGGCGAAGATTCGCTGCTACAATTATCAGGACTACGGGGAGGAGGCGACGACGCCTAGGCCAGGAAAACGACAGGGAGAAAGGGGCTAAATCACGGCGGCGACGAGGGAGTGAAGCGGGCGAATGCGGCACGTGGGAGGGAGAAAGGGGCTGAATCGCGACGGTGATGGAGGAAGGAAGCGAGCAACTGCGGCACTAGGGGGCCTAGGGTTAGGGGTGTGGAGGTGGGGTGGACGGATCTTGGTAGTCCGTTCCAAAGGCTTTGCACCAGCCCGATTCCGCCCGTACCATCACGATCCGACAGCCAATGGACGCCAAAACGACGACCTCAATGTAATTTCAAAAGCTACAGGGGCTTTTCGCAAAAGAGGCGACATGGATGCTCCCTAGACTTGCGGATTCTTTTCCCCTTTAGATAAGGGAGGGATCTCGCAGCAATCATTTATTCACTACAATCCAGGTGCGAGATTACAAGCATTCACGTCCTGGGTGTAATAGAGTAAGAGGCAGAGGAGAGATTCGATGGTGCAGCTAGCGATGGGCACATCACACACGCACATATGATGGTTTTATGGGTTGGATATCTTTGAGGGGTAAACACTTTTTAAGGTAATTATAGAACTAAACTCACGTGTCAGCACAGTGTGACCCTAAGGCTTTATAGATGGTACTCCCTCCGTTGAGAAATATAAGGTCTATAGTTTAAAATGTCTTGTTGATAAATATAAAGCTTGTATGTAGATTTAATAAAACATTTTCTTATATGCCTCTATTTATTTTGTCTCTATCATATGCATTTATTCATTACTAATCACACAAAGTATTCTCACTCATCTTTCCAAGACAATTATGAAGGGTACCTAAGTCATTTTCTCACATACCTTTCTCAATTTCACCTCCTCCTTAATCCTTGTGCAAATTAAGTAAAAACCGCCATATATTTCTCAACGGATGGAGTATTGATTAAACTAGGTATTGATTAAAGAGAACTGCTATACATCTTGCGAATAATGCGCTATATGATTGGTGGGAGAAAAGGAGAGAGTGTGAAAAGTGAGATTGGGTTAGGGATATAGGGATAGTGGTGATATCTGGGGCATTAGATCTCTATCTGGTGGCTCAAAAAGTGACTGATTTCCAAGAAATTGATTAAATGGTACAATATCTCTATAAGTGTGTGGTGAGATCATGCTAGGTGTACTTGTGACATATACGGCACGTTACACATATGCAATGAGGTAGTTACGGGCACATACGTACAAACTAGTGGTTCATACCAATGAGTAAGTACGCCATGCACATCCTTTTATTGCGTTAGGGTGTCTCTTGAACCGAAAATACCACATTACAGATGTACGTTGCGATGTAGTAGTTCCGACCGCACCGCAACTCCCAACCCATCATGTTTCTCTCGCTCGTCTTGCCCATTCCACTTCTTCGTTCTCTCACTCGTTCCCCTTCTTCTCTCTCTTCTCGCCCATCCCTCCACCTCCTCTTTCGTTGTCGTCGCCGCCATCACCACCTCTACACATACCTCATTCCGTGTTTATGTGCGTGAAATTCCAATTTTTTAGGTTCACTATCTTTATGTGTTCTATCCACCCGAACACCAATAAACACAGATTTGGCTAGATTTTTCGGGCATTTATTTCTCTCGATTTTGCAAACTCGGGAACCAAGCAAGAAAGAAGCAGCACTGATCGGATTGAAAATTGAGATTTCGTGCCCATTTCGGTGAAGCCAGCAGCGAAATACAAGGCTAGTTAAATTTCTACTTTCATCCCCTGCGCCCACCCAACCTAAGCAATAACGCCGCGGTGATTTTCCGACGTGCATGGCCAACGTGGGGTTTTACCACTTTTTGACTTGGTTGCTTCTTGATTACTAGGATCTTGACGTATTTAACTATCAAATCAGGGATTCACTGTTCACGAAAGCATCGCCAACGACGTAGACTGCTAGTGGTATGGTTTGACTTCTGGGACTTTGTTCAAATGTCAATAGCGCGCGTCAGCGTATCCTTGGGCCCACTGTCCAGTCTCTCTTTCTGTCTATCTCCGAGCCATTGACCAACCACTTCGGTGACGACCGACGCCGCACTATCTTTGCATAACTAGAACACAGAATTGTTTTTTTACTGGTACTAATAGACTGTCCTGCATTACGACGGATGTCATATATATATATATATATATATATATATATATATATATATATATATATATATATATATATTTTTTCAAATTTGAAAAATTAATGTGTATAAGGTAATTATTTTTAGATCTGAATGTTACATGCAAAATTCACATCCAAATATACACATATTTATATTTATACATGAAAGATCATACCAACTGATAAGGTTGGGGTAGATGACTAACTAACTCTTAGAGCATCTCTTGGAGTTTTTCAAAGAATTACTATAATTGTCCTTATTTTATAGTATTTATCTTTTAATTTAAAATTTTGTCTGTCTTTCTGGATCCAACTGCATGTAGGTAGCTATCCATCTTTTTTAGAGCATCTCTCGCAATCATGGCGTGAGAGTTAACTAAAGGCCAAAGATTTTGGTAGCATTTAGCAAAAGTTTCGAAAACAAGAAGAGTAGTAACCTGCCTTGTTTTCAAAACCAAAAGACTATGAAGTAATAAACAAAAAGAGCAACCTGATCACTAATTGTTGTTGCAATATAATAATTAAACCTAATTAAATTATAATGTTACGAAAGCACTTTTTCAACACACATCCAAACATATTATTTTCAAACATGCAATCTAAATATTCATCAAAATATCGATAAATAAAATTTACAAAATTTAACTATACGCAACCAAAACCCAGGGGTCTTTTCTGCGATCACCCAAACCGAATTTCCCAAGGAAAGAGGAGAGAGACTTTGGCAAAACCAAAACCAGGGGAAACCGGGGCAGCGCGCCTTCCCTGCTGCTGTTTCACGAATCACGATCCTCCTCCGGCCGGGCCCGGATCTTCTGCGCACACGCCAGGCGTACACAGAGAGCAGCCACGGCTCACGGGATCCCTGGGTGGTTTTCGCGGGTCTGTGGGCTTCTGGCTTCCCCCGCCGCTGGTAAAACCGACTACTTGTGCCGCTGGCCGTGCGCGGAGGCGGCCGCACGTTTCGAACGCTGTTCCGCCCCCAAACCAAACCGGCGGCACCGTACTTGTCACCCACAACTCTCCGGTCTCCGGGATCTTTATTTGTCCCACCTCGCTGCTCGTTTGTTTCCCACCGCGCGGTGTACAAAACCAGATCGCGAGAGCAGATGGAGAGAGGCGACGGAGGAGGAGGGCGGATGGTTGGGCCGCGGGGTGTTGTAGGGTCCGCGGCAATGCTGGGCCTGGAGATGCACCTTGCCCACCCGCAGCAGCCTCAGATACACGCCGCCGCAGCTACGTTCCAGCAGAC
This sequence comes from Ampelocalamus luodianensis, assembly GCA_036346255.1. Taxonomy (NCBI): domain Eukaryota; kingdom Viridiplantae; phylum Streptophyta; class Magnoliopsida; order Poales; family Poaceae; genus Ampelocalamus; species Ampelocalamus luodianensis. The sequence goes on along the minus strand of CM070617.1, from coordinate 74,682,681 downwards.
GGAGGACAACGGCGGCGGCGGCGGCGGCTTCCAGCACCAGCCCGTGCCGGTGGTGAGGCAGCAGCCGCCGTCCTCTTCGTACTCGCCCTACTCAGGGACGTCGTCCGTCAAGGCGGGGAGCCATGACGATGAGATGGGCAACGGCGCCGGGAGGGGGGGTGGCGGTGTGGTGCAGCAGCAGCAGCAGCCGGGGGAGGCGGGATGCCCTTGGACGCGGATGAAGTGGACGGACGGGATGGTGCGGCTGTTGATCACGGTGGTGTACAACGTCGGGGATGACGGGGAGGGCGTGGGGGCGGCGGCGGTGGCTGCAGGAGGGAAGGCGGCGTCGCACGGGAAGGCGGGCACCTCGGCAGCGGCTCATGCGCACGGGCACGGGCATGGGCAGGCGGCGGCGCAGCAGAAGAAGGGCAAGTGGAAGTCGGTGTCGCGGGCAATGATGGACAAGGGCTTCATGGTGTCGCCGCAGCAGTGCGAGGACAAGTTCAACGACCTCAACAAGCGCTACAAGCGCGTCGTCGACCTGCTCGGCCGTGGCAAGGCGTGCACTGTCGTCGAGAACCACGCGCTGCTCGACACCATGGACGAGCTCACGCCCAAGGCCAAGGACGAGGCGCGCAAGCTGCTCAGCTCCAAGCACCTCTTCTTCCGGGAGATGTGCGCCTACCACAACTCCGGCGCCTCGCACATGCCGCACAGCGCCGGCGAGGGCGCCGCCTGCTTCCACCACCCGCCGTCGGCGCCCATGGCCGGCGCCGCCGCGCGCCAGGCTGCGGCGGCCCCTTCCCCGGGGATGAATGACTCCGACGACAGCGAGGACGTCCCCACGAGCAACGAGGTCGACGAGGAGGACGATGACGACTACGACGAGGAGGAGGAGGTGGCGCCGGGGATCAAGCACCGTGGCGGCCACATCTACATCAACCACCGCCTCCACCACCACCAAAACGGCGGAGGACACCACAAGCGCCGCCGGGGCGAGGACGGCGCGGCGGTGGCGGCGGGGGAGGACGAGGAGGAGGACGGGAACAAGCGCGCTCACAGGGCGGCGGCGGGCGAGGAGGGGCCGTCCGCCGTGCAGCAGCTGCAGAGCGAGCTGGCCACGGCGGCGGCGGGCGGCGACCCGCAGCAGGTGCGGCAGTGGGTGCGGCGGCGCGCGGTGGAGGTTGAGGAGGAGCAGGTGGCGTACGAGTGCCGCGCGCACCAACTGGATCAGCAGCGGCTCAAGTGGGAGCGGTTCCGCGCCAACAAGGAGCGCGAGATGGTGCGCGCGCGGCTGCGCAACGACCGCCTCCGCATCGACGGCCGCCGCATGCTGCTCATGCTCCGGCGGAAGGACCTCGACTTTGAAATCGCCGAGGCCAACTCCTCCTCCGTCGAACACCACCCCGCCGCCCTCCAGCAGCAGCAGCACTGCTCCAGCCCCTCCACCGCCGGCCACCCCAACTAGGAAGGAAGGAAGGCAAAGCAAAGCAACGCTGCACCTTCCCACCATCCTTCGTGGCTTCATGCAAACCTTTCCTTTCCTAGTAATCAGCAGTAGCACTTCTTAAAAAAAAACAAGTTTCAGTAGCAGTAGCAGTTCTCTCTTTCCGAAAACAGAGTACGAGGCTAGCAGCAGTACTAGTACAGGCGGCTCTAGTTTCCAGCTGTGTGTGTGTCAGTGACTCAGTGTGCGCGCCTGCGCGGTCTGTATGACTATGGGCTTGTGTCAGGTCAGACTCAAGTATGCTCATTTCGTGAGTGCTCTATTGAAACTTGGTAGCTAGGGAGTGAGTGTGTGATTATGTGGATTAATGCAACTACTTGTTCTGCTTATTAATGTCTTGTTTCCTACTGTCTCGTGCACGTTCTTGATATTTTCTCTGCTGCAGGAGCGCAGGATGTGGAGCTCTTGCTCATCGGTTCCTCGTTCTGGAATGGAATAACAAATATAGTAAAAATAATATTTCTATTATGTTCCTCCTACATAGCACCCCTCTTATCTCGCTTCCTGTATGCAGCAGTCACCTTCCGCGATCTCTGTACACAGCAGGTCCCTCTTTTTGAAACAAAATAGCAAATCCAATCTTCTTGCGTCCGAAATGACAAAAATAATACACCTATCATGCTCCCATGCATAGCACCCATCTTACTGTGCTCCTTGTGCATGGTAGACGCGCTCCTAGTCCACCGCGGGATGGCATGCGCATGTGGACACCTTGGGCAAGCACATTCCTACCGCAGACTAGAAGTGCGACAGGTGGCCTGCCAAACACGGGTCGCGCAAGGTGGATGCCGCGCACGGAGAGAGCAGTAAGGAACACCTGTCGTCTACCTAACTTGTCGCGATGCCATTTTTGCTATTATGCTCGCGAGAGAACTAAATCTGTTATTTCATTTTTAAAAGAGGCTAAATGACCCTAAAACTGTACGATGTGCAGATGTTGCACCACACAACTATGTGCAATCCTTTTTTTCTCAACCTTGTACTACCATTTTGTTCGGAAATTGCGTCTTTTTGTGCTCGCATAGTTTTATTGGTAATGATACGCGTCATGCGTCCGAAGCAAGCACTCCGCATCGGACGGTTCCTCCATGTTGCACTATAAGCAGGGGCCCACTGAACCTACTCAATTCTCCTAGATCCGCCCAGAATTACTCGTAAAAGACAAACCACAAATTAATATTCGATAGAATTTTCATTGCCGTCCACATATAAACGAAAACATATCAGATGTTTCCTAGTCACTCACTCCTCATCCACTACCCACGTGAGTCTCTTTTTGACCACCTCAATCAACTTCCCCCCGAGCACATTATCTTCTCCACCTAGCCTACCAAGGCACCAACCTATCTTCTCCTTCTCTCTTTCATTCTCTAATTCTCTCTCTGTATCCATCTAGAATGGCATGCCATGGCAGGCTAGGGCCAAGACACAAGTCATCGACGGTGCGGGGGGTGCCGTTGCACCTTGCTCCAACAAGCTCTGACTGAGGTGCACGCCGTCAAGCAAACAAGCAAGCACCCTGCTCCAACAAGCTCCAACCATGACACACGAGCGAGCTCCACCGATGTCCGTCGTGAGCTCTCGAGGCATCTCGAGCTCCACCGCCGACAATGGCCTCCATGAGTAGTGCCTGAGCTCCACCGGCATGGGCTCCTCGCTGGTGCCGCCTGTAACATCCCAATTTTCTGAGTTTTAAAAAACTTTTAAATAGTCAGTAGGGAGAAAAGTCACCATTTGGATTTATGTGAATTTAATTCAAAAGCTTAAACTTGGACTTTAATAACAAAAACATTTAATATGAATAATCTCAACATGAACAATAGTCAAAACTATTTTATTTGGATTCTATGTGCTCAGATATATTTTCTAGATTTTCTATAATTTTTCTGAGTTTATTTGCTATTTTCTATTGCCATTTGGAATTTCTGCTATTTTATAAAATAGAAAACTAATTAAAATATCAGATTTCAGAGTGGGCTGAATTTCTTCAGCCTAATCTTCCTTTTCCCGCGCGTGGCCCACTTAGCGGCCCAATCGCCCGCAGCCCAGCCGACCCAACTCCCCAGCGCGGCCCGCCTCTCCTCTCTGCCCGCGCAGCCGCACCCGACCCAACCGGTCAACCCCGCCGTGTTGTTTGCGATGCGGTCTCGCCCGAGCCACCGCTGCTGACAAGCGAGCCTCACCGAATCCTGTTCATCGTCTCCGAATCAGTTGGGGATTCGATCTCCTCCACCGCGTGGTCGTTCTTGGCGTGCGTGCCTGGGACTCTCCCGAGCCTCCGGGTATAAAATGGAGGCGAGCCCTCGGCGCCCGCAACCCAACCCTAGCCGCCTCAAAGTCGGAGCTAAACCCTAACCGCCACAGGAGCTTGAGAAGTGATCTGCGCCGCCGCCAACTCCGACGAGCCCTTGCTCCGCCGTCAGTGCCGCTCACGCTCCCTCATCACCGCCGTTGACATCGCACGGAGCTACACTACCTCGTGGTGGCCTTCACTTCGCCGGAGCATCGCCGTAACCCAGATCCCATCGAGCTCGAAGCTTCTCCGCCGCTTCGACCTCGCCGCCGGCCATCCTCGTCACCCCCGAGCATCCATGAGCATACCTGCGAGTTCTCGCGTCACCCTCTACACACCAGTACCATCCACCGCCAGCGAAGCGCCGCCAGTCGCCAGAACCTTCGGTTCCCGAGCCTCCGTCGCCGTTGAGCCACCGTGTTAGCCGCCACCTCAGCGCCAGAACAGCCCGTCGCCTACGTGTCGCGTGCATGGCGCCGTGTCAGCAGACACGTGTGTGCCCACGTGGCACGGTCCACTGCGCCCAGATCCCGAGGCTCGGTAGACCTAGTCTACCGTGAGCCGTGAGACTGACATATGGGCCCTACTTGTCAGTAATTCTTTTAATTCTTTTAAATCCCGAATTCTCTGTGCTGACGTCATGTTTGCGCAATAATTCGATTTTTCTTTAAGAAATAATTCGAAAATTCCAGTAAATCCAAAATTAGGGTTTTCTTTTAGATTGAACCTTCCAAAGCCCATATCTTTTGCATCCGAACTCCGATTGAGCCCATTCAAATTCCTAAATTCATCTAAATTTGAGATATATTTATCTGAGATTTTCATTTAATTTTTAGAGTTTATTTTGCCTCTGTTATTTATTTTTTTGTTTATTTGCTTCGTTTGCGAGTAGACATCGATACGTCGGGGAATTTTGAAGAAGAAGGAGCACCTCAAGATCAAGACCAGTACCTAGACCTTTTCCAAGGCAAGTCATACCTTTGATCATATTGAATCCTAATTTTTCTAAAAAGTACTTTGCTTCAAATTATTGCATTTACTTTAACGTATGTATTTAAATGCTTTTGGGTATAGTTATTATCCAATCTGTTATAACCACTTTGGCTTTGTATGTCATAATCTCTTGTCACCCTAGATTGGTTTACTTAGTTGGTATTATCGTAGCACCAACGTGGGTTGGTTAGTACGAGTAGATTGCTTAGCCATGCTACGAGTCTCATATCTCATTTGAGTTGCAAATATTAAAATTGACTAAGTGACTATGGAACTTTGTGTAAAACTGTGTGCGCTATGTTTTATTACTTTGTGATAGCATGTGTTGCACTAAAATCAACTGGGTGGTAAAAGATTTGGACTGAGGCAAGTGGTGGATACTAAGTGATTTGGTGGACTTTGTGAATGGGAATGATAATCTTTGTGGCATAGTTAAAAGATAGAAGTCTTGCCTTGGACAATTAAGGACTTAACTTTGTGCGCCATTGAACTGAACCTTACTGTACGACCACATGCCTGATGGGACGGGCCTAACTTAGTAGGTTATGGATTCTTGGCATTGATTACTCAGGTTGTAGGTTAGGCTATGGGTAGAGGTGTGTACTACAATGTAGTCGCATCACGGGCGGTTCGCCGTGTCCCTGTCCAACGATGTGTGTTATGCCAAAGCGCTTCATTTGGGTTGGCATAGCGGTTTGTAAGCACATCGGGAGTGTCAATGTTGAGATGAAGTTTCTGAACCGTTTTGTTATGATTAGTGCTTGCAACACTAGTTGTATCGTGTGGGTAAAGTGTACAACCTCTGCAGAGTGTTAAACAATCTATTCGAATAGCCACGTCCGCGGTCATGGACATGCTCGGGGATTTCACACGAGGGGTAGATTTGCATAAAATGTTTGGGATGGGAGCTATGTGATTTAAGTCATATGGCTATGTGAAAATAATCTGTTTAACTTTGTGTTTTTGTGAAAACAAATGTTAAATTAAAAATATCTATTTGTTTTGAATTATGCTTTCAATCTATTATTGTATTCAATTGCAAATATTGCTTTCATGCAAAAAGAACCACAGAAGCCTCTTCTTTTGGAATAAGCCTGTATCTATAAATTGCATTCTGTGGTATGATTTGCGAGTACGGTTGTGTACTCACGCTTGTTGTAAAACTTACGCCCAAACCTACAGAAGAGGAGGAGTCTACGCCTGCTTTCGAGGAGGAGTTCAACAAAGGTTGCTGATCGTTAAGGTCTGGATCCCAGTTGGTTGCCTGTGGCGAATTGATGGGATCTACGCTGAAGTTATTTCTGTCCTGCTGCTATTTCATTCTCTGTTAGCCTTGCGTGGCTCAATAAGTGTAAACTCAACCATAAGGTCAAAATCAGTATTTATTATTCAAATTAATCGTTTACTCTATTTATCGCTTGTGTGGATCGATAATCACCTGTGTTGACACTATGTGCACTAGCGTGATCCTGGACTAGTGCATTATACACAGAGGGTCCAGAATCGTAATTTTGGGTCCCGACACCGCCGCAACACCCTCGATGATGTGCTACTACTACTCGTCTCCATTTAGGTGCTTCCTCCGGGTAAGATTTTATTGCAGGCGTTTGCTCAATTTGTTACAACAGTTGGCTTGAAATGTTGCATGGAATGTTTTTTATTGTTGTGATGTTGTTGCATCAAATGTTGCAGCAATAGGTATTTGTTACAATAGGGTTTATGATTTGTTGTACAAGAGTAAACTTTTGTTATGGTACAGATGTCTAATTGTGGCACTGAGGAATCTGTGCTTATTGCTTTGTGTTAGAAATTTGTTGCATTCTTGTTGCATCGAATGAAGATTTTGTTGCAGACTAATTAAATAATTGTTGCTTCTGATCAGATAACTAAGATTGAATATTTCGAGTTAGATCCGATGATAGAGGGTGACGTACGATGAAAAAGCACTTCGTAAGTCCGGATGCTGGTGCTCCCAGTTTCATACGATTACTAAATTATTTGCACTTGCACTTGCACCTGCACCTGCGACTGCGAGCTTGCTCCCCGGGCTTCTGCCATGCATGCTCTGCCTGGAGCTCGAGTTCAACATCACCCAGGCCAACTCAGCTCCGTGGACCGCCACCTAATAAGGAGGTTGCGCCATGGCAACCACCGCCCACTGTTGTGTAGCGCCTACCACTGCGGGCGACCAGTACCTAGCCATCTATGCACAAATTTTTCTAGTGCATTTTTTCATGCTAAACAACATTCGACTATTTTGTGTTATCTTTTAGAACATCATAATTATTTTAGAGTAAGACATGTTCTTTCTTCAAAACTTTGAATTTAGATTTCTCCATTCCTAAATATTCATTAAGATCTTCTAGCATATCCATCAACTCATCATAAGAAGGATTATTGTCATCATAATTATTTACTTTCTTATTACCTTTAGCCATGAGGCAATGAGTTGATGTGGAGGGGTTTGTGATCTCATCATTGTCGGAGCTTGATGTTGAGCATTCTTCTCCCGACATACATTCTTGCATATAATCCTCATTAGTTGAAGTAAATGTTGTTGAGGATTCTTCGTTGTCGGAGTTTGAGATTGAGCATTCTTTTCCCGACGTCCATTCTTCTATGCGATCATTACTTGTGGAAGTGGACCTTTCATAATATTCTTGAAGATGGGTCCACATCTCATGAACGTTCTTGTGATCGCATATGGCATCAAACACATCTACACTCAAAGCACTAAATAAAGCGTTAATTTCTTGAGCGTCGAGATGTAAGCATTTCTCTTCCTCAATTGTTGGATCAAGACTATACAATGGAGGAGAAAAGCTTACATCTACAATCCGCCATATATTTAGGCCCATGGCCTTAAAATAACATGACATGCAGATTTTCCAATGAGCATAATTTGTGCCATCAAATTGAGGTGCTTCATCTAAGTGCATTAAATCACTAGTCGCCATCCTTTACTCTCTAGACGGTTAAGTCTAATAAATGAGAGATCAAGCTCTGATACCACTTGTAAGATCGAGGAGGCCGACTAGAGGGGGGCTGAATAGACGTTTTAAAAACTTCTATGCGCTAAAACCGATTTCTAATGCGGATGCTAATACAAATACGGTTTTGCACAAATAAGACCTAAATCCACTAGGCTCAACTAAGTGCACCAACAATACAAGTCTATTGATAATAATCAATTAAGCATGAACTTGTAAGCAATTTAATTTAAGTAATGTAAATAGCACAAAGCATGACAAGCATTCATACACAATGAATAAGCAATTTAATACAAGAAATATAAATTGCACAATGTAAAGTAATAGAATGCAAACCACAATGACACGGTGATGTTTCACCGTGGTATTCCGAGACTTGCCGGTCTCCCCTAATCCACGTTGAGGGAAACCCAAACCAATTGGACCGGCTCCACGAATTAAGCCTTCCTCTGAGGTATCAACACCTCGCTCCACTTGGGTTGCTCTTACTCCACTCCGGAGATGGCGAGCACCAAGCCACTCACAAACACCGGGTCTTCTCACAAGCTTCACTTGAGAAGATCACTGGACCACGACGCCTCCACGCCGTCTAAGTGTCGGCAAACACCAAGAGTAATAAGCCAAGCCCCTTGCTTGACTCTCACCGAGTGCAACACATGCACAATTGGATGCTCAATCTAATTCTAGTTGCAACACATGCAACTAGAACCTCTCCCTTTTGCTCACAAGGTGCAACACATGCACAATTGAATGGAGAAACTCACACTAGCTCAAGTAAGTGAAATATGATGCCAAGATTGTCTCTCAACCGGCCAAGGGGGTATTTATAGCCCCCACAACAAAAACTAGCCGTTTGGAGTCAAAACAGCCAACAACTAGTCGTTACAGCATTGGTGCGGTACTACCGCAGTTATACGGGCGATACTACCTTTCTGCGGTACTACCACTGTTATAAGGGCGGTACTACCGCAGCCCAATTTTCAGCACAGACGACACTCGGTAAAAAGGTCATAACTTTTGACTCTGATGTCGGAATTGAGTGATCTTGGGCTCTATTGAAAGCTTATTCAGAGGGATACACAACCCACCTATTTGATTGATCACAAACATATTTTATCAAATCAAAAAAACAACTCAAAAGAGTCACTACCATGGTCTAAGTCCAAAGAAATAGCAACAAGCAACCTTAAACCATGTCAAGGGAATACACATGAATCTTAATCATTTGCAAAACACATTTGCAAACTTAGATCATACCACAAGGAGTAGGTTGCAAAACACATTTGCAAAGTATAGTCACATGTTACAAGGTTTAAATGCATAAGCCTCGACTATTTGCAAAACACATTTCCAAATAATAGCATCATGCCAAGGTGAGCTAGAGCAAGTGAGATTGAGCTATCAACACATGATGAGACTCAAGCTACTAGACAAGACCCCTCTTAATAGTACGACAACCTATACTAGCAATCCGGTCTTCCAACCAAATACCAAGACCGGTAAAAGACTAGGAACACATCCTTAGCCCTAGCTAGTCATACCTTTGCTTTAACCATCTTCTTGATTCTTGATGACGCACATCTTTACTTCAAGTCTGGGTCATCATCTTGACATGCATTAACCCATGATACATCCTCACTTAACACATGATGAGTCTTCTCTTGACTTGATGATCAACTTATGATCATCTATTCTTTGAGATCTTGATATGCATCAACACATGATGCATCATCTTCTTGAACCTTGACTTGATGACGATCAACACATGATGTCATCCAAAGTCTTCATCACCCTGGAACATAACCTATTCATCCAACTTATGAAAAATGTTAGTCCCACAATGTCATTAACATTAATTACCAAGATATATCTGCATTAAATGCTTCTAAACAAGCCATTACTGACAGGTGCGGTATTACCGTCAACTAGCATCTGGTAATACCGCTCTCCGGTAGTACCGTTTCTCAAATGCGGTACTACCGATTTCCAGAGGCTCGAGAAATACAGAAAAACACCTTCTCTGGAATTTACATACCGCCACATAACAAACGGAACAACCGGGTTGCGGTAGTTCCGCCAACATATTTGCGGTCATACACGCTGTGTAGTTCCGCCACATGAACTCCGGTACTACCGCACATCGGTAGTACCGCTTACCAAATGCGGTCATACCGATTCCCACTGAACTTCTTCCAGAAGCTTTTCGAAATGCAATGCATGACTCCTTTGTCTTGAGCCATGTCAATCTTTTATCACCTTTGCATTTTCTTTTCATGTCATCATTCAAACTCCGGGAATAAGCCTTGAAAATATCTTAGCACACACATTAGTCCCACAACACAATTGCAAATAATTGAATATAAAATAACATGAATATATATGAACTACACAAGTTATATATACCATGATATGTTAACATCAATTACCAAGATATACCTGCACGTTGCGCGCCAGCCGCCCGTGCCTCGCCTCGCCCGCCACTGCTCGCTACTTGGTTAGGGTTAGGGGAGGAGAGGAGTGCGGAGCATAGGAGGCCGTGAGCCTGTGAGGAAAATGTGGTGTGGCTGTGGGCTGTGGATAGTGCTTTCTAATGAGCTAGCCAGTTCGCCAGGCCAGATCCAATTGAACAAAGCCCACAAGACCACGACCACAAAGTACCCTCCTCTTCAACCTCCGCTCGGCACTCGGTGCTTCGGCAGCCTCCTCCTCACCGGCCACCTATGCCGTGGATGCTGGGGCCTGATGTCTAGCCATGTAGGAGGGGTGGGGGTATGGCCAGAGGGGAGCTCAGGCGGCCACCCGACCATGCCCGAAGGGAGGGTCTGCCCCCGACAACGGGGCTAATATATTGTTTGGTGCTCCTCTGACAAGTGAGCTGTCCTTTGATCAGGTCCATCGAACGGTCTTGAAGGACGGTTCAGATGTTGTGATGAAAATACAGTACCCTGGGGTTGCAGACAGTATAGAAAGTGATATCGAGAATGTTAGGCTACTCCTGACTTACACAAATCTCATTCCTAAAGGTCTTTTCCTTGACAGAGCCTGAATGTGAAATAATGAACCCTGGCCCATCTTTACTTAATTTTAAGCTAAAATCAAAAGAAATATTGAAATATCCGAAGTCACATTCAGCAAATTGCAGTTGTTTGCAATCTTTCTCTGCACATATCATGATCTTATGAGTTCTGACTCAATTACACATACTGCTCAAACAATGGTATTCTAAATATCATAGGTTTCTAATATTGAGTCAAAATACACTTGCAATTTTGTTGCAAATTTATAATATACAGAGCATAATTTCTTTCATGTTCCTATTATACAGGTGGCAAAGCAAGAACTGGCAAGGGAATGTGATTATATCTTAGAAGCAGGTAACCAGAAGCAGTACAAAGAGTTGCTATCTGATAGCTAGGGCTATTACATCTCTAAGGTCATTGATGAATTGTCTAGCAAAAAGAGGTTGACATCAGAGTTTGTTCCAGGTACTTTTAGCTCTTCATACAGTTTTTTTTTGTCTGTGCTGTTATAGTTTATGGTGTTGTAAGTTCTTAACGTTGTAAGTTCTTAACGATGACAACTTTTTGAGTCATGCCGATTTTGGTTTCATATGATCGCAGAAATTGACATGGGATTCCTCTACCTTCGTGGCACATTCAATCTGAACTGTCAATATTATGTAAATGCTAAGCATGATATATTATTGGCAGACCGAAAATTTGAAGTAACCATAAATGCTGACATTTTAAAACTGCCTCTGCAAAATAAAATTGGGGGAGAGAATGTTTGTTATGGCATTTCTTACAGATCCTTAATTCTCTATTCCATATTCATATAGATAGTTTTACATTGGAATATGGAACACCTTTAGTTGACATCATTTGAATAATAGGAATATTCCCTGATTATTATTGTCCTTGTGAACTTTTGTTAGTGGTGTTATGCTTTAATAATTTTTCCGGGTGATAAGCATGGAAATACTATGTCAGCTATTTGGCAATAGGCTCAGTAACCATTTCAAGGGTAAAACTGCTCTGTTCATGCTGTTTAATCATGAGCTTAATTTTCCTTGGAGACTGAGTAATCAATGTGGTTTCAAGTTGTCATTTGCTTTGTTGTGAACTTCTAATTGACTGAAACTTAATCCTTGTACTTTAGTTAGGAATTAAGTTTGTCTGTTAAATGGATCTGTAAGAAAGCAATATCCACGAACCAAACCCTGATAATTATCAGTCTGTTCGTGTGCTCCCTCTCGTTTGCACGAACCAAGTTTTTTTCGAGGGGGTTCTAACAACTTCATCTATATGTTGGTTCTACAGGAGTTCCTATTGATAAGGTGGCACTGTTAAGCCAGGAAACCTGCAATTATGTAGGATGTAAACTGCTTGAGCTTACAACAAAGGAGTTATTTTGTTCATATTAAGGAGGGGGTAGCTTCTGTGAGCAAACTTGAGGGTGAATTGAAGCACTTGATTAAATCTGATTGGGATTGGAAAGTCAAGAAGCTCTCAGAAAAAAAAGTATGCAGTGGTCTTTCCTTCTAAGGAAATGCTTGATACCTGGTCTAAAGCAAGGGGGGTGAAATGGATCTTCATTCGATCAAAACCAAAATTGATAAGTCTAATTTAGACTCTGAAGCCTCTTCGGTACTTACTGCAGCTTGGATCATGGTTACTGGAATTCCAAGTTCAGCAAAGTCTGCTGATATAGTTAAGGAAATAGCTCGTACGGTGGGGGAGCCTATAGAAGTTGATGAAATAAGTCTGTTGAGAGCGGATCCTGTTAGAGTTAAGGTACTGAGCAGAGATCCCTGTAGCATAAATTGCTTTGTTGAAATTTTCATCAATTCTATGGGGTATGAAATTAAATTTGAGGTTGAAGGGGTGTGACAGGAAAGAAAAAAGGACCTGTTTATGATCATTTCCACAAAAAGTATACGCATAAAAAGTTTGAGGATGATGATGCTAAATCAAGCGAAAGCAATAGGAAAACAGAATGGGAGAAAATGGCAGCGAAGTATGGGGGTGAAAAACATCAATCTTCTGACCATAAGAGTGGAGTGGGAACAACAAACACACAGGTAAGCAGCAGAAACTTTCTGAGAAGGAAGACAAGTGTTTTGACATGGTGATTTCCCAATCTTGTAATCAAGGGGAGAATGAGTTGAATGTTGTTGATATTTTAGAGTCTTGCGAGGAAGAAGGAGATTATTTGGCTGATAATGTGGGAGATGTACAAGACGAGGAGCCACTTAATGTTCTTCAGGTTGTTCCTTTAGATTTTAGGTATCCTAGTGATACTAGAAGGGAGACAGGCTCAAAAAAAAAAGATGATGATAAGGAATCTTTGGATTCACATGGGGTTTGTGGTCTTCAAGCAGATCAGGTTGAACTGATCAATCCTAGTGACTCTATTCCTATGAATGTTTCTCCAGGAAATATAATAGTTCATACTGAAGGTGGACCTGCAGTGCTCTCTGCATCTTTATGGCCCTGTTTACAGACACCTACAGTTAAAAGAACTGTTGAGAAGTCCTCAGTGATTCCATTAATGTCTCTAGACAATATTAAATCTACTGGGAAATGTTGTTTGATCTCTGAAACCTTGGTTGATGTGGATAAGTCTTCTATTAATAAGACAGAAGTTGTTAGTGGTCCGATTCTTTTAGGCGAGGAGACTGCATTATTGGGTTGATCTGTTAATGAAGGGGTGGCCACAGTGTGGAGGTCTCCTAAAAAGAAAGGTAGGAAACACAAAATTCTGGAACCTCAACAAGCAATCCGAAAGAGTACCAGAATCCAAGCTCAAGGGATCCCTATGGAGAAGAAGACCTCTAACTTGAAATCTATCCATAACTTGGAATTCCAAGGTAAACCTGTTACTTCCTTTAATGTTCTCAATAATGCTTCTATTGATTATTTAGAGAATGTTGCTACTTCCTGTGGCATTGTTTTGGGTAATCATTCTCAGAATAGTATTGAAGTGATCTCAGCTATGCAAGCTCAGAAGCTTGTTAGGGCTGCTGTAGCTAAAGCTGAGAAAGAAAAGTTAAACAAGAAGGATCAGGAATCTCAAGGTGTTGATGAGACAATCTCTGAGGGGGGGTGCATGTTTGTGCAAAAATGATGCTGATACAAGGGGTGCTTCAGACATCATTGGGAACAAGAAGATGTGTGATAAACTGAAAAGAGATGGTGTTGGTCGAAAAGGATCATTAACATGAATTTTTATTTTGGAACATTAGAGGTTTAGGGAAGGTTGTCCGAAGGAGACAGCTTAAAGAGATTGTCATTCATGAGAATCTGGATGTTGTGGGGGTGCAAGACACTATAAAGCAGAATTTTTCTGAGAAAGAGCTTAGGAACCTGGTAGGTAATCTTCCTTTTAAATGGCATTGGATTCCTTCAGAAGGGCATTATGGAGGCATCCTGCTGGGGGTTAAAGAAGAACTCCTTGAAGCAGAAAGTTGTGATTCTGGGAAGTTTTTTGTTAGTATGGTGATCAGATGCAGGCTGAGTAACTATAGATGGGAGCTGTTGGTAGTTTATGGGTCTGCTCATCATGATTTGTCTCAAACCTTTTTGGATGAATTGGATAATAAATGCAAGAGTACTGTACTGCCCATGGTTTTGGGTGGTGATTACAATATGATCAGAGAGGCAGGAGACAAAAATTCCACCAATCTGAACTACTATCTTATGAGACTTTTCAATGATTTCATTTCTGACAATCATTTACTAGAGATCAAAAAAGGGGATGTAAAATATACTTGGACTAATAAGCAAAATCGTCCCACCATGGTAAATCTAGACAGGATTTTGGTTTCAACTGACTGGGAGGCTCATTTTCCTTTGTGTCATGTTCAGAGTCTTACTAGGGTTGGTTCTGATCACAATCCCATTCTTCTCAACTCTGGAGAGGATGTTCTGATTAAGACTAGCAGATTTTATTTTGAAAGAAAGTGGATTTGTCATGAGTCTTTCATGGGCCTTTTACATCAAAAATGGTTAGAGTTTGTTAGAAAAGCTAATGATAAGGTTTACTCCCTCGATCAATGGACAAGTTGCATTGCCATGTTGAGGAGTTTTCTGAGATGTTGGGGTGTTAATCTTAATGGTGATTACAAGAGAAAGAAAAAAAAAACTCTTCTTGATCAACTCAGAAACTTAGATTCTTTGGCAGATTTGCAAGGGTTGAACCGTGAGGAGTGGTCGCAGAGGTATTCTATTGAAGCTGATCTGGAACAGACTTATGCTATGGAAGAAAATCATTGGCATCAAAGAAGTGGTTTAGACTGGATCACTAAAGGGGATGCTAATACTGGTTACTTTCATAGTTGTGCTAATGGGAGGAGAGGGAAGAACTATATTTTCAGACTTGAGCATGAGGGGGTTTTGATTCATAATAAGGATGACATTAGAAGTCACATTTATGATTTTTATAGAACTCTCTTTGGTACTGGGACTGTTCAGGAAGTGGGCTTGCATAATGAGGTATGGAGTAGTAGGCTGAGAGTTTCTAAGGAAGATAATCTCATGTTGGTCCAAGACTTCACTAATAACGAAATTTTGCAAGTGATTAAAGACCTTCCAGTAAATTATGCTCCTAGTCCTGACGGCTTTCCAACATTTTTCTATAAAGAGTTTTAGGAGTTGATTAAACAGCAGATCTCAGATATGGTTAGAGACTTTGCTGGAGGTAATCTGGACATGAAAAGACTTAACTATGGGGTGATATCTTTGCTTCCTAAGATCAAAGAGGCAAATAATATTAAGCATTTCAGGCCAATCTGTCTTTTGAATGTCAGTTTTAAGATTATTACTAAGCTGTTTGCAAACAGATTAGGCCAGATTGCTGATAAATTGGTTAATGATTGTCAATCCGCTTTTATCAAAGGTAGATACATTCTGGATGGGGTTGTTGCCTTGCATGAGATAATTCATGAGATCAGAAGAGAGAGGAGGAAAGGGGTGATTTTGAAACTGGACTTTGAAAAAGCCTATGATAAGATTCAATAGAGTTTTTTTTGGAGGAAGTCATGAGGAGGAAAGGTTTTTCCAACATTTGGATTGAGCAGGTCATAGGAACTGTTATAGGTGGCAAAGTTAGTATTAATATCAATGGAGAGATTGGTCCTTATTTCAAGACTTATAGAGGTTTGAGGCAAGGAGATCCACTTTCTCCTCTCCTTTTCAACCTGGCTGCTGATGCTTTAGCAGAAATTATCAAAACAGCTCAAGATAATAATCTATTAAGAGGGATGATATCCCATTTGGTTCCTGGTGGGGTTCCTATTTTGCAATATGCAGATGATACTGTGCTTATGTTAGATTATGATGAGACCTACTTTCTGAACTTGAAATTTCTTCTCTATTGCTTTGAATGGATGTCTGGGCTGAAAATAAACTACCATAAAAGTGAGATTTTTGTGCTGGGAGGGTCTGATGAGGATTCTGCTAGAGCAGCAAATATTTTTGACTGCAAGCTGGCTTCTTTGCCTATGACTTATCTTGGTATCTTGATTGGAGATAGACATATTGGGGTGAGGGCAGCAGATATTGTGATTAACAAGTTAACTAGAAAGCTTGACAATTGGAGAAACAAGCTTTTATCGTTTGGAGGCAGGTTAATTTTGGTGAACAACAGTTTGAGTAGTCTTCCTACCTATTCAATGGGCTTTTATAGATTTAATGAGGAGGTTCACAAGAAAATGGACACCATTAGATCTAGATTTTTCTGGAGGGGGTCAAATAGCAATTTTAAATATCATATGATGAAGTGGGATGCTGTGTGCAGGCCTAAAGACTTTGGGGGGTTAGGGGTAATCAATACAAGGTTTATGAATGATTGTTTGATTGCTAAGTGAATTTGGCG
The DNA here is from genome assembly GCA_036346255.1 of Ampelocalamus luodianensis. NCBI lineage: Eukaryota > Viridiplantae > Streptophyta > Magnoliopsida > Poales > Poaceae > Ampelocalamus > Ampelocalamus luodianensis. The sequence goes on along the minus strand of CM070617.1, from coordinate 74,666,042 downwards.
CATGAATTATGCTGGTACTGAACTTTGGTTTAGGATTCTCAAAGCTAAATATTTTCCCAGAAGTAATTTCAGAGAAGCTATTAACTCTCACAAAGGTTCTCAATTTTGGAAACAGCTGATTAAAGCTAAATCTTGCTTTGACAGGGGTGTCAAGTACAAGCTTGGGAGTGGTATTAATATTTCCTTTTGGGGTGATGTCTGGATTGGTGACTGCCCTTTTAGGATTACATTTAACAGTCTTTACAACATCTGTCGCTTTCCTGAAATGAGTGTGGCAGAGGGTTTGATTAATAATCAGTGGAACATCACTTTTAAGAGATGTCTGGGGGTTGAGGAAACTATTCAATGGGAGAGTTTGAAAGAAGTTCTTGCTGAAGTGGATCTTACCAATAATCCGGACAAAGCTGTCTGGTGTTTGGAAAATTCTGGGATGTTTTCAGTCAAATCTTTATATAGATAGATTCTCTTTGGGGGTGTTGTTTCCAGCAAATTGCAAAAACTTTGGAAATGCAAAATCCCTTTGAAAGTTAAAAATTTTGTGTGGCAGTGTTATCATAATAAAGTTCAAACTTTGGAACAAATTAGCAAAAGGGGGTGGAAAGGGGGTTTGAATTGCAATTTGTGTGGCTGCACTAAGAGCATTGACCATATCCTGTTCAATTGTGTCATTGCTAAGTTTTTTTGGCTTTGCATCAAAGAATCTCTTAATTGGAACCGTATTCCTGTTTCTGTCGATGATTTTCAGTTGAATTGGCTAGATAGGAGGGGGGGCTACTGATTACAACGTTATTTTTTTTTAGTTTTGCAGCTTCCGCTTGGATTCTCTGGAGTGTTAGAAACAGGGTGGCTTTTGAGGGGGTTTACCTTCGACAACCTATGGATGTGATATATAAATTTCTATCTTGTTTGCAGCGATGGCGAATCCTCATCACCGGGGTTGAACGCACTAAACTAGATAACTTCATGAAGGACATTGAAGAGTGGTCTAGGATTTCTGTAATTTGGGAAGTCTTGCCTCTAGAAATTTGTAATACTTTTGCTTACCCGCCTGCTGTTGGCGCTTGCAACGCCTTTTGTTGTTCCCAGACTTCTCGGTAGGATCTTTTGGGGTTCGGTCATTTTGTCGGAAAATCTGTAATGGTTCTGCTGGTCTTTCTGTGGTTTAGGCTTGTAGCAATATCTGGTGTTCCCAGATTCTTGGCTCTTTTTCTGTAAAACTGTTATATGCTTTATAAAAGTTGGGATCTTTTCCTTTAAAAAAAAAAAGGAGTTATTTGTCTTCCGATTTATGCAGGCATGTGTTGCTTCTCATACCATCTGCTAAATTCCTAAATAACAAATATGGTGGAGCTTGCTAGTTGAATAATACAAATATGGTGGAGCTTGCTAGTTGAATAATCTGCATCCATGTTAAAATTCCTTCAGTTGATTATTTGTGGTGCACCTGATGAATTCCATCATTCCATCAATCTGCATCCATGTTAAAAGTTCCATCAATTGATCATTTGTGGTGCACCTGATGAATTTTTAAAACCTCTCTGATGCTATCTACATTTTTGAGGTTGGATACTGCAAATAGAAGTTTGTCTTTCGCTGCTCTTTTTGTGCAGACTGATCCAAATTGGAGTAATTTCCTTTATGATGAAACTACAAGGCAGCTCCAAGTTTATCTCTCTACAGAGGATTTCCTGGCCTGCATCAAAATTGGGGCAGCTGTCCCCTGTAGAGAGATGCTGTTCCAGGTTTATGAGCAATACAATTTCAGTGGCAATCGCTCAGAAGTATTGTCCAGCACTGGATAGTCACACGAAAGCCGTGCTTTGTTTTTTCTTTCCCTCTAGGAAATCCTCAAACAGTTACAGGTCGGTTGCAGCTCATTTTTTCGAGAGCTTTGCAGTCGGCTTCCCCATTCAATTTCAGACTGAATGAATAATGTGACAAATTATGGGGCTGTTTGGTTTAGCACCCCAATTAGTCTTATCAAAATTTTGATTTTGTCTTAAAATTTGGCTAGCGTTTGGTTCCGTTTCACTTTTTGACTTTGCCTACAAAATTTTGTCTTCGCCAGCATATTTTTTTTGCCATTTTCCAGGCATGACGCGGGCAGCCGAAAGCATCGCCAAAATTTTGTCAAGTCTGGAAAGTATAGCTCGGACCTCGGACAAGTGGCGCAAATTGGTTGGCCGGGCTGTTAGCATGAATGGCAAGAAAAATTTGATTAATCAGTTTCATATAATCATATTTTCTAAACCGAGTATTCGATTTGTGATTCGTTTGAACTTTTGTGTTCCTTGTCATTTAATAAATAAAAAAACAAGACCCATCTTGCATATTTTGGTGCAATATATATATATATATATATATATATATATGTCACGCGGGACTCACGTGACATACTCATAATTTTAGTAAATTTTGGCACGACTGCAATCTAAACATATTAATTTCGGCATTGCCCATGAATTAGTATGGTTACGATCCAAACACCATTTTTTGTCTAGGTTTTGGTATTAGCTGAGTGTTGGTATTGTCAAAATTTTGATATAACTATCTGGATCGTAAACCAAACATACCCTATATTCTTGATAGCTTGGGAAATGAGGGGATTCTGTTTGGATGAGCTCTGCAAGAGATTGCACAATTCTCGTATAGCTCTCTAGGGGTTCAGGCAAGGTCTGCGGTTTCCTTTTCGATCGAAGGAATAAAGACATCAGAATCGTGTTTCAGTCTGTTAGTTGGCCAGTGAAAAACCTTTGGCGAGTACGTCTCACATGATTTAAGTCGTAATGTAAATTTGTAATACTTGAGCCTTGAGGATTTTTGCCTGCCGTACTGTATGTACTCTACAGGTAAGAAATTGAAACTGGTCGCTTGTCATATTACTAGGTGAAAACTGATGTCTGCTTGAATTTTTATTTATTAATTAACCTTTTTTTAATTTTATTTTAAAGTTAACATCTTGAGAACTTTATTTCCAATTCTGATCTCTTTGGTCATGCTACCACCCATAGCGTGACAAAATAACACTGTCACGTCAGTCCGTATCTAGGCAAGCTCTTGTCACGCCACCACCCGTGACGTGATAAAAGTGCTATTTTAGTGGACTTATCCTATGACGTGACTAGGGATGGCAATTGTGCCCGATTACCCGTGTGCCCGCAGGTAAATACCCTAATAGAGCTGGGTATGGGCTGTTTTCTTTGCCCACAGGTATGAAAATGGGCGAAACTCTCTGTCCGTCCGGTAAACGGGCGCAGGCATGGGTGAGCTCCACCCGTACTTGTCTCGCCCGTTTACCCGTGATACACCCTAACAGATGGACTAAGGTCAATAATACCACTAAAACCCTAGTCTGCTCAGTCTCACCGACATAGTCACTCACTCACTCTCCGCGACCCCAAGTCTCGATTCTCAGCCGCCAGCCACCAACAAAATCGTCGAAGCCCCAAATTCAGATCCACCGCTCCTCCTCAGTCCTCTCGGCCAGCTGCTGCCCCTGCCCTGCCGTCGCTCCTCCTCAAGCACTCCACCTCCAGATCCACCTCAAGCTCGGCCGCATCCTCCTCCAGCCCGGCCGCATCCTCCTCGAGCTCGGTCGCATCATCCTCCAGCCCGGCTACATCCTCCTCCAGCCCCGGCCGCCTCCTCCTCAAGCTCGGCTGCAGTTTCAGGTTCTCTACATTATCTGCATCATCTCATCCGATTCATACTTTGTTCCAGTACAAATGAGTACTCAAGCTAGCAAGTTCTCTACATTATCTGCGTCATTTGTTGTTCCAGTACATATGAGTACTCAAGCTAGCAAGTTCTCTGTATTATCTGCCGCATCTTTGTTCTCTGCAAGTGTAATGCTCTGTTGATGTGTGATTGTGTGAATGTGATGCAACTATGAGATCATGTTGTTGTTGAACTATGTCTACCACCAAGCTTGAGGTGCAGACGTACAATATTTTAGTTGTTGAGCATCTTACGAGATCACTGATGCTTAATAGCTCTGTTGATTTAGTTGTTGAATACTCTGTTGATTGCTTAATAGCTCTGTTGATTTAGTTTTTGAATGCTCTGTTGATTGCTTAATAGTTCTGTTACTAGCTCTGTATTTTCATTTTTATTTTAGTTGTTGATTGCTTAATGTCTGAAGTTCACAGGCATAGGCGAGGTTCGCGGGTACACGGGCATGCCCGCGTGCGACGGGTATGGGCAAGGTTTTCGCCCGTCATCCTTCGCGAGCATGCCCGTGGGGGGAATCAGGGTCGCGGGCATAGGTATAGGCGAGTATTACCCGTGCCCGTCGCGTCCGATTGCTATCCCTAGACATGACAATATTGTTTTGTTACGCCACGGGTGGTGGCGTGACCAATGGGATCAGAATTGAAAATAAAGTTTGCGGGGTTAACTTTAAAATAAAAATTTTAAAAAGGTTAATTAATAAAAAAAGTTCTGTCCGCTTCTTATGCTTGTGTAGATGAAGCGAAATAAATGCGGACACCATGTTGTTGTGTACGCACAATGATAGTATTGGCTTGATTAAGGGTGCCCTCACAACATGATATTGGATAATTAGAAACGATTAATAGTAACAAGATGTGGCTGTAGTTTAGTGGTGAGAATTCCACGTTGTGGCCGTGGAGACCTGGGCTCGAATCCCAGCAGCCACATATACTCCTTTTTTTTCATTTCATTTTTTTTTAATAAAAATGTAAGCTTTGGGCCTGTTTATCCTCCTGAAAAGTGGTTAGGCTGAAGAGGTTTGATGTTTGACTATTTGATTTTTAGGTTATTTTTTTAATAAAAATGTAAGCTTTGGGCATGTTTAGCCTCCTGAAAAGTGGTTAGACTGAAGAGGTTTGATGTTTGATGTTTGACTATTTGATTTTTAGGTAAACTAGCTACAACTTTCGATATAGGAAATGTCTAAAATGTCTCTGAGGATAGTAACGGCTTGTTTGATGTCGTTTGACACAATTAACTACATTTAACGAGAACTAACGACAATTGATGATAATTAACGACGTTAAACGCAATTGACAACAATTAATGCAATTGACATCAACTACCGCAATTAACGACGATTAACGCAATTGACTGCAATGAACGATGACTACGACAATTGATCGCATGTAATGACGATTAATAACAACATACCCCAATTAACGCAGTATACCACCATTAACAACAATCAACGCAATTAACGTAATTAAAGATAATTATTATAATAAACAATGATTACAACAAATAATTATTATAAATAATTATGACAATAAATAATTACTAAAAAAATTAATACAATAAGTAATTATTAAAAACAATTATTACAATTAATAATTATTACAATTAATAATTAATAAAATAAATAATTATTACAAAACAATATATTTACAACAGAAAAAGAGGGAAATAGGGGGGGGGAGGTGGCAGCTAGGGTTTGGGCCGCCGACGCCGGGAGAGGGGTTCGGCGATGGGGTCAAAACTGGAGGCCGGTGGCGGGGTCAAGGCCTGAAGTCGACGACGGGGTCAAGGCCGGAAGTCGACGACGGGGACCGCAGTGATCAGTAAATACAAAGATCTCTTAAAAAACACCAAGAAACGGAACCACAAAGAGATGGAGCAACTACCAACAAACCTTGGCATTCTATTCATGTCGTATCACCATCAGGCACCAGCTCTCTTAATCGACCTTAATTTCCTCGGTCAATTTATTAACTCTCATGATCAACATATATATCTACCTACACAAACCCAACTTTGTCAGATTTTTGTATTTGTATATCTCTCTGATGGAGATGAAGCTTTCCACTCGGGCTCACTTGTCAGTTCATGTCTTCGTTGTTACAGTTGTATACTGAACTTGCTACGATTCCATGGGGTTACGTTCAAACTCCAAATGTTTTTAAAAATTAGTTCTAGAGCAAATTGTCGCGCCACCTAAATTGGCTCAAGTTGCATGCACAAAACACCAGGGCTAGACGATCTTTCCACGTAACGACATATAAATTGACAACAAGTTGTGCTTTGCACCAACCCTTGAATCCGACCGGATCGGACTAGGAGCCCTCACATGCCGGCCCCACCTGTCGGCACCACACACCGATACACGTGTCGTGCTAGCCATCGTGATGAGGATATCCTTAGCACATGTATATCTTCTCTGTCTCAAGTAACTGCGTTAAAGTTGTGTACACTCTCTGGAACATGTAACCTTAACCACCGTATAAAGATAAGATGAACAACTCCACATCAACATGATATTAGCGGATGACATCGCTTATGTTAGCAAATATATAATATCATCACACATGTCAACATCATGATGGGGTCATCTCACGTGTCAGCATACTTAGCCAAAAAATATATGATGTCATCGCACGTATCAGCAAACCAGATAATATCATCGCTAGGGATGGCAATCGGGCGCGACGGGCATGGGTAGTGCTCACCCATACCTATGCCCGCGACCCTGATTTTCCCCCACGGGCATGCCCGCGAAGGATGACAGGCGAATGATCTCGCCCATGCCCATCGCCTGCGGGTACCCGTCGCCCACGGGCATGCTCGTTTACCCGCGAACCATGCACTGTCGCCCATGGGTAACTGGGTACCCATCGCCCACGAGCATGCTCGTCACACATAAACAATGCACATATTAAATTCATCATAATTCACACATTCAACAACTAATAAAATTCATCACAATTCACACATCAAGTTCAACAAGACAACTAATTAAGTTCAACAAATAAAATAAAAATACAAACTGACATAGTTGCTCACACATAAACAAATTAAGTTTACAACAAGAGTAGAACATACATAAATGATTCAATTTCAACCGTTCAACAAATAGATGAAAAACATGTCCCTAAACCGGTTTGCTAATCAGAGTCGACAATCGAGATTGAACAACAATCTTTAAGCTCCTCTTCAATGTCTTCAAGGCATGTCCATAAACCCTCAACTCCTCCTTCACCTAAAAAGTAAATATTGCATTACATCGCTAGCTTTCAATCACATAGAAAATTTGAAATATTTGCATCACTAGTTGCATACCTTTAAGGTTATTCCGAAGCCAGCTTTGTGAGCACATCAATGCCTCCAATATAGCTGGAGTGAGATGACTGCGATGTTCATTTAGCACTCTACCACTAGTACTAAAAGCTGATTCAGAAGCTACTGTTGTTATTGGAATAGCCAAAATATCACGGGCAATCATCCGCAATGTAGGATAACGTGTCCCAGCCACCTTCCACGAACCCAGTATATCAAATTCCTCATCTGTGCAAGGAAGAGTTTCTTCTTCCAAATAGTAATCTAGCTCACTTTTGGTCTTTACTACACCAGTAATTTTCTGACTAGCAGCTAGTGTTTTAAATATTGAAAGTACCTCATTAGCACCAATTGCAGCCCTAGTACTAGATGATGTAGCTATACCCTCTTCTTCACTATGCACTTGGTATTCATTCATCAACTCACACAAGCAATTATAACTCTGTGTAACCTTCTCTTTAGAGTTTTCTTCACCAAAGAGGGCAATATAGCATGCATGTAACATTGTCATTTTTCCATGTGGATCAAGAATAATAGCAATAGCCATCAAACCATGAATATCAGACCAATACTTGTCAAACTTTGTTATCATCTCAACGGACATAGCCTCAATTATATGATCTCCACATTCTAGCCATTTATTCATATGCATTTTGACCTCACATATCTTTGGGAAGAAGATGTTAGTTGTTACGTATTTAGTTCCAGAAAATATTTCAGTGAGTTCATAGAAGAGACTTAATTTTTCACAAACAGTTGAGGTAAAATTCCAATCAGCAGCAGTTGGTGCACAATTAAACTGCATATCAAGTTGCTTCAACCTTTCAAAGACTTTCTTATAGGGAATAGCAGTACTAAGCATAACATAGGTTGAATTCCATCTAGTTTTGCAATCAAGACTAATCTTTTTAGTTATTTCAACCTTAACAAACCGAGCTGCTTTCACAAATTTTTCGTACCTCTTAGGTGTTGCTGTCCAATATGAAACACTATCACGGCCTCTCTTGATGCCATTCTCCATGACACTCAAACCATCTTTCACAATTAAGTTAAGAATATATGCACAACAGCGCATATGTAACATCTTTCCACCCAATAAAAGATTAGATGGACCAACTTTTGCCTCTATTGCTTCAACCAATTTATCATTTGTTGAGCAGTTGTCCAAAGTCAAAGTAGATAGCTTGCAATCAAGATTCCAATTCTGCAGGCTTTTATATAGCGCTTCACAAATAACCTCCGATGTATGTGGGCATGGCACATATATAAACCTACATGGTTCAGCATAGCAAGAAAATTAGTATTTCAACATAGCAAAAAGATTAATAGTATTTTAGCATAGCAATCACCTTAAAATGCAGCTTCTAAGCTTCCAAGAGTCATCAACAAAATGTCCTGTTACTGCCATGTAGCCTCTCTTTTGATTATTAGCTTTCCAAAGATCAGTTGTAACAGCAATGCGACAAGTGCTTTTATCCAAGTAACTGAGAGCTCTTTTTCTCTCTGAATCATAATGATCCAAGATATCCTTTCTAATCATATTTCGAGTGACCATTTTAAATAAATGTTGCAGTGCACTAACAAATTTACGAAAGCCATGGTGTTCAACAATGGACAGTGGGTATTCATGAAGAATAATCATGGAATAAAGAGCTTTTCTAGCAACTTCTTGATCAAAGACATAGTTCTCTACAGTTACTTGCCCATGTTCAGAAGATCCATACCTCAAACTGGTTTGTACCTTTCCTTGCCTCTTCCGATAGATGCAAGCCTTTAGATGTTCATGCAGATGTTTAGTATCATTCTTCGTTTCTGCCGAAAGGTACTTACTGCACCAAATGCACTTTGCCTTCCAAGCACCCTTGACTTTCAGTCTTGTAAATTCGCTCCAAACGAGTGAAATTAGCTTCCTCTTTGTGCCATGAGAGTCTTCCTCTTCTGCATCTGCATCTTCGACATGTTGTTCTTCAACTTGAGGTTCAGCTTCAGATCCTACTTGTTGATCACGAAGGATTGAGCCTTGAGAAGATAGCCCATGTTGGCTACTACTTCCCGGAGTCGCCATCTGAGAGTTGAACACAAATATAAGAATTGAACAAACAGGTATTTGTGTGATGGGTTCATCAGTCATCAAACAGGTGCAGCCAATGCAACAATTTATGAACCTAACAATACCAGAAACCATTGGGTATCACTGAACACTATCAGTCAATCAGCAGCATGGATTCAACTGAGGTTTAGCATTTACCCTAATTTTTGCGCAGTTATTTTATGTTTATTGACAACATATAATCAACAACACAGAAGAAGATCCAATGAGCATGTAGACTCTCAAAATAATCAAGGGAAACTTTCCTTACTTCTAGCAGTAAACTACTTCCTATGGCTGCATTTGGTATTGCAGTGGCTTTTTAAGAACACTTATATTGTACAGGCTCGTGAGTGCTTAATGCAAAATTACCATGGCACTTGTTCAACAACCTTTGGGTCACTGAATATTTGTGCAGCCCTGTGGCATTTGTTGGTAGGGATAGCCATTTTGCACACACCAGATTAATCTTTCCTTTATGATTAGCATAAAAGCACATCCAAGAAGGGATTAAGCAGTTGAGAAAATGGAATGTACCAATATGTTGTTGCCACCTCGAAATGGATCCTTGAATATAGCCTGTGGACTGAAAACAGGCCAAAAAACATAAATAAAGTTACAGAATTAGAAATCTACCATGTTTTGTACGTGCAAGATTGAACTCTGGTTTTTACATGCTAAATTCTATCAAAATAGAACTCATATTCTTTAAATCAAGTTAGCTTTTTAAATTGCAGATTCATGGTAATCACTGGGATTTTACCGACAAGAATAACCAACATTCTTCTTTTTTTTGGAACCCTAGCAGCTACCATTTTGAGTAGCAATGTAGCATCAAAACTAACGAAGTATTTCATGCATGTGTCTCTCAAAGAGGAATGCTTTAGCATCAAATTCACAATAATACAACAATGGCTATTTTAGAAAACATCGGCAAAATCAACATGCTATAATACTTGAATAAAAAAGTTAAGAATTGATTGTTATAATCAACTCCTTCCAGTGAGAATGTCATTTTTTTTTACCTGAGAATATCTAGCATCAATATCAACAGCTTATGCAATCCAGTCATACTTTTCAGTACCTCAGTCGAGCGGCGGCAAGGCGAGGGGTGGCAGCCGGCCGGGAGGAGGAGGGGGCACAGGGCAGATCTGGAGGAGGTGGTCAGTCGGGAGCCCGGGACTGGGAGGAGCGGCGGCAGGGCGGGGGCGGCCACCGGTCGGGAGGAGGACAGGGTGAATCTGGAGGAGGTCCGCCGGTACCCGTAGGAGGAGCGGCGGTAGGGCGGGGGCGACAGCCGGCCGGGAGGAGGATGGGGCGGATCTGGAGGAGGAGGAGTGGCGGCAGCCGGCCGGGAGGAGGAGCGACGACAGCTGGCCAGGAGGAGGTGCGCCGGGAGCCCGGGACTGGGAGGAGGAGGTGCACCGGGACTGGGAGGCGCCGGGACTGGGAGGAGGAGGTGCGCCGGGACTGGGAGGAGGAGCGGCGGCAGGATGGGGCGTGTAGCCGGCCGAGAGGAGGAGGGGGCGGCAGCTTCGGGCGGTGCGGCAGGGTGTGGCGGCTGGAGAAAGGGTTCAGGGGTTGGGGAGATCGGGAGAGGGACTGACCGACTGAGGGAGTTGTATTTGTGTGTATGACTGAGTGCTAACCCTAGGTTTTTTCCTGGACCCACTGCCACCCATATCGCGGAGTAAACAGGCGAGGTGCACGGTAGAGCTCACCGTGCCGTGCCGCACTGCACCCGACGGCATAGAATTTTCCCCGTATTCATACCCGTGGGCAAAAAAACAGCCCATACCCAGCTCCATTAGGGTATTTACCCACGGGCACACGGGTAATCGGGCACAATTGCCATCCCTACTGGGAAGTAACACCGTCATCTCTCACCTATTGGAGCCATTAAAACTCAGTTCTCTCTCCCTCAGCCGCTCAGATGAGCTCGATCATTCCTCCTTCTCCTCTGAGGTAAAACCACCGCTCTTTTTGCCTTCGTCCTTCTAGTTGCATGTCGTGTACATGTTGCTAAGCTAGAGCCATGACATGCAGCGGAGTAGCAGGAGCGTAGGCTCATCGTCATCAGCTCCAAAGCGTGCTTCGTGAAGTTCTACCGTGTCACCCTTTGTTTTCGGTTAGCCAATTCTTCCCCTAGGTTCGTCATGGTGTGTTCTAGGGCACGAGATATACTTCCCCTCAATAAATTTTTCCTTTCATGCGCAGGAACCTCGGGATTTTATTTTCTCTTCTTTTCGGCCGCCAACAACCTTCATCATCCCCAACTCTGGTGAGGTGAACCTTTTAGCGATTCCTCGCTCCCCGACCATCTCATAGCCCCACTAATGCTTCTCCAACCTCCCATTGTCCCTCTCTTTGCTCAGGACCTCGCCGCCACGTGGAGCTCTACTGTGCTGCCTCGGGTTCTCATCGCCAAGCCTCCTTCGGTCTTCTCCGACCACCCTCGTGCTTCCGGTGAGTTCCCAGTGTCATGTAGATGCTAGTGCGCGCGATAGCTGGGCTTAAGCATAGCCGGAACCACGAAGTCGTTGACTCGTCGTAGCCCCAAATGGCACCGCCGCCTCACCTCATCGCGCCACCATGTTGGACCTCCTATGGATTCGCTGCCGGTACCATTAGCTTCGACTAGTCATGAGGATTCTGTTTTGGCCTTTGGCCGACGCTGTCGCGAACGGAGTCGCCGACGGCGAGCGGAGTAAACTCGCGCCCGGGAGCTCCTCTACAGGGACGATTAGGACTAGCACTATAGCAAATTATTAGAATGAAATCCCTATCATTTTAAGTTAATCATTGATTAGGTTCATTTAATGGCTATTTTTAATGCGCTAATGTTCATATGACGTGTGGGTCCTGCGCACAGAAATCGTTGAGTTAATGCGCTAAGTTTTGAGTCGAGTAGCTGACATGCGGGCCTGGACAGCACAGTGAACCACTCCATGGTCCGTGGACCAGTGGACCGAGTGCATGGAATTTGGTCCATGCACTGTTGTCGTGAGCCGTGACTATGATGCATGGGACCCACGTGTCAGTAGAGAATTTGGGAATTAAAGGTAAAAGGAAATCACTGTGTGCATAGGGCCCACTGGTCAGTGACCGTGGCTAGATTAGCCTGAGTATAAAAAGTATTTAATGCTTTTAGAATTTCTAAAATGGATTATTTTTGCACTAGAAATTATTTAAACTTTAAAAATACATAACTAATTCAATTCAACTCCAATTTGAGTGCAACCAATTTCGTTGGTTTACATTTTTAATGTACTTTAATTTAAAATGGGTTTGAAACATGTTGTTGTCACAGAAAATTTCAAGGTTCGAATTAATCTCTGAAATGAATCGTTTTTACACTGAAAATTCATTCAACTTCAAAAATTCATAAGTATTTCATTATAACTCCAAATTGAGTGAAATCAATTTTGTTAGTTTCCATTTTTATTTTAATTTAACTTGGAATGGGTTTGAAACATGCTACTATCATAGAAAATATTGATGTTCTAATTATTTGTGCACTATTGTCATAACTTTAAAAATGCATAGAAAATTCATTCTAACTCCAAACGAGGTGATTCAATTTTTGTTGTTCATAACCTTTTATTCTCTAGATAACCATGTAATTCTTATCTCCACCACTATTTTACAAATTTTTGCTAAAACAGTAATTTTCGGACAAAAGCTACAAAACCTTTTTTCTGGTTTTTCTTCCAATTTGCTTTTCAAAAGACTATAACTCTCACATGCAAACTCCAAATCAAATTATTTTTATTTATAAATTCATCTAAAATCATACTCTACCTACTGTGTAAATTTCATGCATTTTGGATGAATTTGAATTTTTGGGTATTTTCAACATTATTCGTTCTTATTCGCTTTTTGTATTCGATCGGTAGGTTTTGAAGATTCAAATATAAACGAGAGTGATCCTCAGTAGTACCTGGACAATCTCTAGCAAGGCAAGCAATCCTGCTTTGATCATGTTGATCCTATTATGTTCAAATGCTATTATCTTGTTTGCAAATTGTATGTATGCATGCACTATTTTTGGGTTTAAAATCTCGTTCGAAGTAGTTAATCCTAAATAGATGTATGATCTGTAGGTAAATATTCATCCTTTATCACTGAGCCTAGGTTAATGTATCCGCTGTGATTTAGAGCTTGATGGATGAGCTCTAGTCACTTTATATTCTGTATACGAGTCGGTGTCGCTTAGAAATGCTTAGAGCGATAGTATGGGGATCATCGCTTCGGTGATGGTCGTTATATCATCACTATAATTACTTGGGTCAGGGTACTCATATATGTATTGTATTTGGAAAAACTAAAACTATAAATAAAATGATTTAGACTTAGGCATTTGGTTTGATGGTGTGGTTATTGGGTGTGTGGTTGGTGCCCAAGTCAACAAGGACCGAATTACTTGAGCCACCGTTCCAAGCATTATTGCGTGCATCCACATGAGGGGGATATGAGACCTCTCTTGATTTAGTACTTTGGGGTGTGTTAATTAATGAGTCGCTGGTGGTAGAGGTTAGGAGAAAAATATTCTGTTGTTGTTGGGATTGTGCGGGGTGGGTTCCAGGAAGGTTCCCTCACTTGAGGAGCATCAGCAGTTGCTGAGGCTGGGCCGATGACTCCAACACAACGTATCGGTCCCCTGTGGGAGCCTGGGATGGGCGGTTTGCGAAGGGTTAACCCCCATACGTGCGACTCTTAGTTAATACATACCATTGAAAAACGTCTCGTAGGATTTAGCTCTGCTGGCATACCTTCGAAAGTGTGCTTTATCGTGATGAAAACATCCCTACTACGACCATGTCGTCTACCTCTCCAAGTTCTCCAAGTGTGCATAAGGATAATCATGATGTACCTAAAGGCCCCTTGACAAGGGCACGCACCAAGAAATTACAACAACAGGTGGATTTGTTCTTTAAAGAGCTTATCTTTGATGATAATTTGCTACTACATAATTCTAGTATTTTGTGCCTAATTAGGTATGAGGAGAGAACCAAGACCATGGCACTGGATGAGCACAAGGGAGAGAATCCTTCGGACGGCCACCAAGCATTCCGGAGAAAAGTCCAAGTGAGCCCAATCCATGCGGCCATCAGGCCCAAGATCCATGTGTCCACACATGCAGCAAGCACCAAGAAGTGTTCCATGCATGCATGCACATGAGGAGGCCATTAATTCAGTCATGTAGTTATTTGTTAGTAGTTGAGTCTGAACCATAAAGTAGCTTTATGAGTTTGATACGGCTCCTTTGGGCTCTAGCCAAAACGACTTAGAAACGGTCGTGGCCCATATGTGTGCACGTCCTGGGGGCATCCCATAAATCCACCGCCGCTCCACCTTGTAGAGGGAGACCAGATATTTTGAGATTAAAGAAAAACAGATTGCTTGTGTTCTTCTTGATGGCCGATGGCATCAATGGGGAAATTGAGAGTTCTTGCTAATCGAGATCGTTCAACCTTTCTGCTGGGAATTGGGAGCGTGATAGGGCTTCGCTTGGTGGTCGTGAAGTATGGCACGTGTGTTCTTGTGAATTAAAGAGTGTTCGTTCTTGCATTGGCAACGGAGGATCACTACGATTCGAGAGACTATACGTGAGTATCTTGATCCTACGTCGAGAAGATCGGGTGACCCCGTATCATATCGCGTGGTGAAGGAGAGGTTTGGCATGTGGGTAAACTTGTACACCCCTGCAGGGTATAATCTATTCGAATATCCACGTCCTTGGTTATGGACACGCTTGGTTACGCCCTTGAGAATTAGATTCTATATTTTCGATAAAACTTGAATTTGGGTGGTACGAATGAGTAATTCGTGCTATTGTTGTGGTAGCTATGGGAAGCCACTTCTAGATTGTTATTTATGTTTATAATTGTTATCTCGTTGTTATTTAATCAAATAAAAACAGATTTGGTCAATTGCTTTACAATCTATTACTCTATTGGAAAGAAAATGTCTTTATGCTAAAAATTGCTTAAGTGTAGTAGCATTCCTTTGATACTTGGATGCATGTAGCTATGTATATGTTTGTTATTTGTAAGTCTTGCGAGTACAATTTTGTACTCAACTGGAATATCCATTTGTTACAAAGGAAGTTGACCCCCAAGGGGTTAACTATTGTGAGACAGACTTCGACGTTGACGACTAGCTCGGTGTTTCTGGTCGGTTGCCTTGTGGGTAAGGGCAGTCGGTTCTTCGACCACTTTTCTTCTTATTCCCAAGGGTTGCTTGCTTCCATTCAAGTAGCTATTGCTGAGAAATGGACAAAAAAAGTAAAGTCTTATTCCACTCGCTTTCTCTCTTTCTGTATCGGATTTTCTGCTTTCAAGCACTACACCCCTTTCCTCTCTCTCTCTCTCTCTCTCTCTCTCTCTCTCTCTCTCTCTCTCTCTCTCTCTCTCATTTTATATTTTCGCCTTTTGAATCAAAGTAGGTTGCAGGCTTGTTGTATTAGTAGTCACTCATTACGAAGAAGCTTCTTCTGTTATAGAGAGCTTAAAGTTTCTAGTAAGAGTATGGCATTGTGGGGGAGGAAAGTGACGAGGATTAAAACCTCTATATATTATTTTTAATATATAAAAGACCATACGTCTTTGTGGTCGTAACACCTGAGGTGCACGACCTCACTGGTCGTAGAGATTCCAGAGGTTACATAATGGGTACCCAGATCGGAAGAAGGTCTAAGCCAAGCTCCCGACCAGGAGAACTGCTCGTAAAAGGTATGAACTGATATTTGGAACAGATTCCAGGTATATTCTTTACCGTATGATGAATGGAGCACGTGTATATTCCATGCCATACGACGTATCTTATCTAGACACACCAGCAAACAACCTCCATGCGGTTATATGTCTCATAGACATACAACCGCCGAACGGTTGATTCCGTATCAACCGTCACTTGACTCGACTGAGCGCAACGCCGCATCGAGCGTTTTCTCGGAAAATCGCCGCCTCTTCGAGGGCTATTTAAAGATGGAACATGGACGGATCAAGGGGGAGGAAGAAAAAAAGACAGAGCCATCAGACTAAAGCACAAGCCACAGATTCGTGTGATAGGTCTGAGATTGTAAGGGAACAAGCAGTGTTCTTAGAGCATACCCTGTAAAACCCAGTTCATATTAATAAAGAGCAGTCCCATTATTTCCTTAGAATTTCCACGTCACTTTCTCCTTTTCTTTTCGTAAGATCGACGTCTTGATCGTCGACAGCTGGCTTCTACGACAAGTCCGGGCCTTTCGACCGGCAAAAAAGGTGACGAAAATTCAACACCGCAACCCGAGGTTCAATATATACCTTTGATGCGATCATGGTTGATAGGTACTCACCGACGGCTTCTAGCAATTCCAGGAGCCAACCAATACCTGGTGACGGTGTCAATGAAACCACCATTGGTCGTAAACCAAGTGGGGATGATAAAGCTCAGCATTCGATCGGCAATTCGCGGATCGGTGAGCCCTTCCAAAACCTCGGAGGTGCGATCACCGATCGCTCTCGTCATGGAAGCTTCGCGAAGCTGCGAAAGGCTCTCCATCGATTATGGCGAAGCTCATCGGAGGATCACTGCTGGAAGCACGAGGTCAATGCGATCGGAGATCTGGTCGAAATGCGTGTATGGGTCCTCCATCGTTGCCTCGCCACCACGTCATAATGGAGATGGTGCGGGCGGTCAAGCACCACATGCGGAGGTGACGAATCGGTGGGCGTTCACGGTTAATGCGCTGATCCTTCCCAAACCAATGTAAGGACGGGCAAGATCGATCAGAGATCGGGGATTCATGCCATCAAACACCTTCTTACGGCGAAATCGCCGAGACCTTCGGTAATAATACAAAACTGCGGCGAGTCGGGGATATGTTAAATACTTCGACCTGCCGGCGAGACTCGAGTTTTGCCCAACTCGCGAGTCAAGTATCGAGATTATCCAACGAGCGATGCGGCGCACAAAAGCATATCGGAGCGAAGGCACCGCAAAGTAAGACCATGACTTCATCGCGGCATTCTTCCCGGCGGGGGCACGCATGGTCGTGTTGGAGATCGATTGACATGCGACCACCTCGGCGATTCCGACCAACAAGTCATGAGGAGGAGACTATTCGAGAATCCCCACCTTCACTTTGTCGAGAGGAACAATCGCTTGGACACGGTGATCTTCGACATCACCTAAACCGAGCAAGTGGTCGGGCGTTCTAATGCGTCCACGACCGAATCGGGACATTGGAGCACCAGCAATCCGGTCCTAGAAATCGGTCTCCAACCGATTACAATCCGGCACCTTTTCAAAGAAGGCGCCACCAAACTATCACAGGCTGTTGTGCTTTCTCAGCAGGGCTCCAGGCTGTACGTTGGCCAAATAGGTTCCGACCGGCAAATATGGATAAATTCAATGGGACCCAAAATCCTTTGGAATTTCTCCAAATATATACCACCGCTATTAGAGCTGCTGGTGGTGATGAAAATCTAATGGCAAACTATCTTCCTACGGTATTAGAAGGATCAGCCCGATCGTGGTTGCTTAACCTTTTGGTTGGGTCCGTGTATACTTGGGAGCAACTCTGCGACCTTTTGATTGCAAATTTTCAGGGTACGTATGATCGCCCTGGAAAGGAAGATAATCTCCATAGAATACGGCAAAAATCAAACGAGACTCTCCGGCAGTACATCAAAAGATTTAGCCAAGTTCGTAACTCAATACCGGAGGTTGCAGAATCTTCCGTTATCCAAGCCTTCAAAGCGGGATTGAGAAATCGAAGGTTTACGGAGGATTTAGCTATACCATCCCCACGAACAACCATCGAGCTCTTCGACATGGTGACAAATGCGCTCACGCCGATGAAGCGGTCGAGTGGAACGAAGCCATTGATCAAAAGGATAAAATTCCCCAACCTGGCTTAGATAGGACGGAAAAGAAGCAAAAGAAGACTCTCAAGAAAAAGAAGTATGGCAGAGCCAACGACAAAGAGCTTCTTGTTGTTCCTGAAAAAATTACCAAAGGAAGAAAAGATTATACTGGTCGTGGCAAGGCTAAGGCTCCGACCAATGATTACAAGAAAAATAAAAAATAGTGTCCTCTCCACCTGCAAGCAGGACACGACCTACGCAATTGTCGCGCTTGGCAAAATAAGCTGGAAGATTATTATGCAGGTAAAGGTCCACTCCCGTCGATTCAAGAGCTCGGGGAAACAAGCTCCAAGAAGGACAAAGATGGTGACGAAGAAATGGAGTACCAATAACCTCAGCACACCGTCGATGTGATCTTCGGTGGATCTTCTTCATACGAGTCGGGCGTCACTGAAAGCCATGGGCGAGAAGTCAACATTTCGAACCTTCGATCGCGTTAAACCTTCAAGGTGGTGGAGCGATAATCTCCTTCACAAAAAGATCGCCCCATTCCTTCGACTCGACCAGGTAGGTTTCCAATTGTCGTTGAGCCTACTATTAATAACTGCAAGGTTAATCGGGTCTTGATAGATGGGGGTAGTTCTTTAAATATTTTATTTGCAAGTGCTTTGGAAGATATACAGATTCCCAAATCCAAGGTAAAACCTGTGAAATATGCTTTCCATGGCATAGTTCCTGGGTCTACTGCTAAGCCAATAGGGCACTTATCCCTACTGGTTACGTTCAGAAAGCCTGACAACTTCCGGACAGAAAAAAATTTATTTGATGTGGTAAACGTCGAGACTGCATACAATGCAATTCTTGGTCATCCAGCTTTAGCAAAGTTCCTGATAGCCACGTACTAAGGTTATCAGAGTTTGAAAATGTCGGGACCAAAGGGTGTAATCACGGTCCGAGGCGATCAGAAGATAGCCTACGCATGCGATCGGAAATGCTTAGAACTGGTCGATGAACTTCCGACCAGGAGAACTAACACCGTTAACATGCAAGTCAAACATTCAAGGCCGAAGATAACACCGAAACCTTCCGACCAGATAAAAGAGGTACAACTCGACGGGAGTGCTTCTCCAGAGGGTGCCAAAATACTGGTCGGGGCAGGACTCGACCTTAAATAGGAAGAGTCGCTCGTCTCCTTCCTCCGAGCTAACCAGGACGTATTCGTCTGGCAGGAGCCCGATATGCCCGGAGTCCCCAGGGAGGTGATCGAGCATAGGCTAGCTCTACAGCCTAACAAAAAACAGGTCAAGCAGAAGCTACGGCGTTTTGCACCTCATCGGAAAGAAGCAATCCAGTCAGAGATTGACAAACTTCTCAAAGCTGGGTTCATTCGTGAGGTCGACCACCCAGAGTGGCTCGCCAATCCTGTAATGGTTAGAAAGGCCAATGGGAAATGGCGAATGTGTATTGACTTTACAGATCTTAATAAAGCTTGTCCGAAGGATGACTTTCCCCTTCCTCGCATCGATCAACTTGTAGACTCTACTTAGGGTGTGGGTTTTAAGTTTTTAGATGCTTACTCAGGGTACCACCAGATCAATATGAGTAAAGAAGATGAAGAGAAAACTTCCTTCATCACTCCATATGGTACTTACTGTTATGTAAAGATGCCATTTGGTCTCAAAAATATTGGTGCAACATTCCAAAGGTTGATGCAAAAGACCTTTAGCCCACAGATAGGTCGGAATCTTGAAGCCTACATCGATGATCTGGTCGTAAAGAGCATCAACGCCGGCGATCATATTCTAGATCTACAGAAGACTTTCAATAACTTAAGACGTCATAACCTTAAGTTAAATCCAGAGAAATGTGTGTTCGGAGTTTCGTCGGGAAAGCTTCTTGGATTCCTAGTTTCGGCTAGAGGCATCGAAGCAAATCTAACGAAAATCGCCGCCATCGATCAGATGCGCGATCCGACCACAAAGAAGGAAGTTCAGAAACTAACCGGTTGTATGCAGCGTTAAGTCGTTTCATAGCATGGTTAGGCGAAAAAGGACTACCTTTCTTTAAGCTTCTCCGGAAACATGGGAGTTTCGAATGGACTAAAGAGGCAAGCAGCGCCTTTGACGAATTAAAACGGTACCTTACGAGTCCCCCAAGCTTAGTCTCTCCGAGATTGGGAGAAACATTGCTAATTTACGTGGCTGCATCACCACAAACGGTTAGTGGGGTACTGGTCGTAGAACGAGACCATATTCAACGACCGATATATTACGTAAGCGAAGTCTTGCATGGACCAAAAGAAAGGTATCCGCAGGTACAAAAGTTGCTCTATGGTCTCCTTATGGCTTCAAGGAAACTAAGGCATTATTTTCAAGCACACAAAGTGGTCGTACCTACTGGATATCCTCTTGGTCAAGTCCTAGGAAACAGGGAGTCATCAGGACGAATAGCAAAATGGGCGGTTGAGCTTGGGGCGTTCGATCTCCATTTTGTCCCACGAACAGCAATCAAGTCCCAGGCAATAGCAGAATTCATTGCCGAATGGACAAACCCTGAACCCACCCAAGGGCCAGAGTACGAGCACCACGATGAGTGGACAATGTACTTCGACGGTTTCTTGATGTTGCGGCTCGGGGTGGGTCGTCTTGATTTCCCTACTAGCGAACAAATAAATCGCTATCGATTAAACTTTCTGCTACTAACAATGTGGCGAATACAAAGGTTTCTTGCGGGACTTGAGCGGCTCGTTCGCTCGGGATTCGCGGATTGCGGTGAAAGGCGATTCTCAACTAGTAGCGAATCAAGTAGGAAAGAGTATCAATGCTCTAGTACCAAGATGTCATCATATCTGGCGGAAGTACGAAAACTCGAAAAGCATTTCTTCGGTTTTCAGATCCAACACATTCCTAGAAAGGAAAACTTTCTGGCAGACCAGTTGGCCCGAATAGCTTCCACAAGGACATCCGTCCCGCCCGGAGTTTTTCTCGAGAAACACGATTCACCCTCGGTAGTCGAGCCTTCCGAGGACATAGATGTTCGCAAGGAGGTTGCACACCTTGATTCTGCAAACATGAATGCTCCACAGGTCGATGATGGTTGGCGCCATCACGATCATGGTAGAGATTGGATGACATCGATCTACAATTATCTTCAGCATGACCTAATTCCAGAAGATGATGTAGAGGCTGATCGTATAGCACGAAAAGCCAAATCATACACTCTAATTGAACGTACCTTGTACAAACGAGGATCTCACGGAGTGTTGATGAGATGCATATCTCGCTCGGATGGCATTAAATTGCTAGCCAAAATTCATGGAGGAGTCTGTGGAGCTCATCATTCCTACAGAACTTTGGTTTGTAAAGCCTTTAGGCAAGGATACTACTGACCAACTGCCCTTCATGATGCAAAAGAGCTCGTGACGAAGTGCGTACAATGTCAGTTTCATAGCCGACAAGTACATCAGCCGTCTCAAGCTTTGCAAACAATTCCTCTTTCTTGGCCTATTGCAACCTAGGGACTAGACATTCTGGGACCTTTCCCAAGAGCACCCGGGGGCTTTGAGTTCCTTTTCGTCAAGATTGACATGTTCACTAAATGGATCGAAGCCGAGCGGTTGTAAAATTACAACCAAGCCGCCAAGAGGTTTCTCACAAAAGCGTGATCACGATTTGGTGCACCGATCGTATAATCACGATAGCGGTGCCCGGTTCTCGGCGGCAATTTTTAGGAATGCAGCGGCGACCTAGGTATCAAGATACATTTCGCCATTGCTCATCCGCGAGCAATGGAGCGATGGAAGCGAGCCAATGGTATCATAATGCAAGGAATCAAGCGGCGAGTGTTCGACCGATTACTTCAGCGGTCGGGGCTTGGGTTCAAGAACTTCCTACGTATTATGGGCGTTCGTACCACAACTAATCGTGCGACGGTGAAACACCATTCTTTATGGTTTACGGGTGAAGCCATGCTTCCTCCATAACTTAAAATTGGTTACGCTCGAATCGATTGCTTTTCGAAAGTGATCGGTGTGAGCGACGACTTGACGACATCAATTTCCTTGAGGAACGACGAAATCAAGCTTTGCTACGATCAGCAATCTACCAGCAAGCCATGCGTCGGTACCACAGTCGTAAGGGCCTAGCTGTAGGTGATTTGGTTCTTAGAAACATTCAGAACCAAGCGGGTCGCAACAAACTTTCACCTAAGTGGGAAGGTCCATACACTGTGGTCGAAGTTACCCGACCAGGATCGGTACGGTTAGCTATGACAGATGAGCAAGTTTTTTCTAACTCTTGGAATATTGATCAATTGCGTAAGTTCTATGTTTAATTTCATGTATTTCATTTCCATTCATATTTCAATAAAGATGCATTTCCTTTTAAAGCGATAAGTATGGTTATTTATACTTATTATTAAATGCATCTGGTCATATGCCTTTATTGTTCTTTGGTTGGTCGGAGAAGACACTCATTCTCTCCGATATTCCTTTCAAAGGGATCTCAAATACTCATGGTTGCTGACTTAAATGTCACCGACCACACCGGTTTTAGTCGTGATCATTGCTTCAATGATACACACGCACAACCAAATATTCTTTTATTAAAGAAACATATGAGTATAAGGAGTACCAATTCAGACAATTTATATGGTTTTCGTTCTTTATTGAATTTGAAGACTGTTATTTTATTTCAACATTCATTTCTACTCAAGTTTGGCTCTCTGGCGGGCGAAAAGCCTCTGGTGAAGTCTCTCCTCTCTGCATGTGGTCACCTTGCTGGAAGGAGCTTCCTAGTGACGGTCCTTTTCTACGATCCTCATTGCGGTCGGATTTGAGCATGAGCACGTTTATGAGATATTTTACAAATCTTCAATTCTTGAGATTCGATCGACCAGATCGAATATTTTCTAAACAAAGGTACTTATCTATTCATTTCATTTTTGCATACATTCTTAATGCATATCTTCTTATCAACAAATCCAGTCTTTGTTATATCTTGGACTACAAGTGGTATTCGATAATGGACAAGATCTAGACTAGTCGAAATCATCACCGGTTCGACCACATGATTTCCTAGTATTCATCGGATCGTTGTCATACACATTATCAGCACTCCTACCATGGTCATTGTTATTACTCAATTTCTTGGTCTACTGCTTTCTTTTAGTAAAGTTCATCTACTAATATAAGCAGTCGGGGGCTAGGAGATATATGAGTATTTAACAACATTGATAAGACAAAGCAGGATCTTCATTGATAAAAGGTAAGTTTCATTTTACATAGTCTAATATTACATCCATTTACATGTTGGGACCACCAGACTGGTCGCTACGTGATGGAGATCCGACTTCTATTTCTTCGGCAACTTTCTCTCCGAGAGATCTTCAAGTTGATGGCCGAGAAAATTGATTCTCTCTGAAGGATCTCTTAGAATGGGAAGTTGCGTTCCCGACCCCAGGTCAAAGAGCATCTTGTTCAGAGCCTTGACTCTGTCTTCAAGACTCCGATCGAGTTCAGCCCCTTGGTCACGCTCAAACTTGAGGGTCTTCTCCGCTCGTTCAAGTGTTTGGGTTTTTTCTGCACGAGTGGATAAAAAGAAATTAATATACTCTTTACAATTGAGTTATGGAATACTGGTTAAGTCTACAACCAGTTACCTTTGATTTTCTTCTCACAACAGTCGAAAACCTCCTTTTGTCTGGTCATCGCATGCTCGATCGACCGGTCTTTACCCTGATTTTCTTCCCTCAGTTTTATTATTATGGCTTCTTTGGTCGCGATCTCTTCTTTAATTTTCTCTAAATCTATCAAATATGATACGAAGAGAAGGTTAAGTTATAAGAGATAAACAAGATGATAAAATTTAGGAAGTCAAACTAAAAGAGAAATGTTCTTACTTCTCAGATCAGAGTATTTCTGCTCCAAAGATCTTATTCGCTGGGTTAGTCCTCCGACCACAGCATATTTCTCGACCATGTGCTACAAAAACAAAAATCCCTTTCTTTGATAAGCTTTCAAAGAAACTTCAAAAGAAAGAGTTGTAAGGATGGTCGTAGAACACTTACCCGAATTGCCATATCATTATATTCAAAAAAGATTGTATCTGGACCAATCTCAGCTTGATGGTCCGATATCTTTCCCCAGGCTTCATCAAGTTCCTTATCCTCGATAAATCGGGGAGAAAAATGGAATTTGTTAACCTGAGAAGCATTTCCAGAAGGAGGTGGAACCTGTTGAGGATCTCTGGAGATGACTACCTCCGGAGAAGGAATAAGGATTACAAGAGGATCTGAGCGAGATCTTGAAACACCTTTCGGGGTTTCTTTTACTATTTCATCCTCGGCAGTTTTAGCTTTAGGAGTATCCTGATCAGGAACCTCCACGACCACCTCTTCCTCAGGAACCTTTTCCTGAGGGGTGCTCTGGTCGGACACGACTGGAACACCAGAAGATCTAAAAAAAGAGGAGAGAAGGTAAGGAAGATCCAAGGTATGTACGAATACGACCTCTTTATTTTTATATATATACCTGGTCGATTTTCTAAATTTACCCTTGTAACACATCGAAGCAAAGTTCGTTGCGCTGGCCTTCCTCTTCTTCTCAACCAATTTCACCGGTTCTAAACCGGTAGGGTTGACTAGATCTTGCACATCCACTGATCGGAAATCAGAAGCGATATCCGCGACCATTTGGTCGAGGTCCCTGATCGCCGGATCAGTAGATGTAGATTCGTCGACCTCCAAAATAGTAGCCTCAGTAGGTACTGGTGGGTCCTCAGATACCTTGCTGGAAGGTATGACAACCGCCTAAATACATCATCAAAGGATAGTTAGGCGATGAACATTATTTGTCTAAAAATATTATTTATGTTCGGTCTCCTACCTCTGAAAGGTTGACATCCTGTGTAGTCGAAGGGGTGGTCGGATCATCAATCAGCTCACATCTTTCGGTGACCTTATTGATCCTCAACCCAACCGACTACACATCAAAAATGATTTATGGTATACCGATCAGAAATAATATGTACAACAACTAACAGCGGTTGATGTTCTTACCTTAAGTCTTTCAATCCTCTCTTCAGCGGAAACAGCCGCTAAGATTCGGGGGAAACTAGCCTTGTCGCCAGGCTTTCCGGCGCAGATCATTTTGATCCGGCTTCTAATCTCATCAGAAGATAGAGTTGTAAAGGTAAAATAAAAGATTTAAGGATACGGAAATAATCAACTAAGATAGGTAAACTGGTTGAAATCATTCATGGCTTACCCTCTTTGGCATCTTTGGTCGTATCATCACGACCAATGTACCAGAGCATCTTGTGTGCTCGGGCCTTCAAAGGACTAACCCGGCGCGTGGAAAAATCTTTTACTACGTGCCAAGATGTTAAACCCTTGACGCTAAGAAGCTTGATTGCTTCAGCTCATTTCTTTATCTTCCCCTCTTTTTCTATAGAGGAGCGTCATCTCGGATTCTCGACCGTCTTCTTACCAGAATAATAAATATTGTCTTTCTTCGTGATCTTCATATAGAACCAGCTCTTCTTCCACGACGACCACGAAGATTTCGAGTACATAAAAATGTACTCATCGGCTTTTCCATCATGGAGGCGCAAGGTGCACTCTCCAGGCGTCCCAATCGTCTTCCCAGACTTTATCATCCTGTAGTAGTACCTGAACAGATCCAGATCTGCTGGGATCCCCAGGTACGCTTCGCAGAGCTAAATAAAAATGCTAAGATTGGCGATAGCATTGGGAGCAAGATTCACCAATTCAACTCCATAAAATTCCAGAACTTTGGGAAGAAAGGAGTGAATTGGTAGCCTAAATCCGCATTCAATATATGCAAGAAAAACAGGAATTTCTCCATCTTCACTACTCGGGGAATGTTCCCCAACTGCAGATCTCCAAGAAATCAGATCCTTGTTGGGAAGAATCCCGATCTTCTCTAGGTTCTCTAACTTCTTCTCACTCAAGTCGGAAACCGACCAGTTGGTGATTTGGTCCGACATGATCGGATTGCTTTTTTCGGTGAAGAAAGCAAAGGAGGTCGGAGGCAGTTTTTTACTCGGGAGATGAAGAAGGAAAGGAGGAAGTGAAAAAAACCCTAAGTCTACAAAGGGGTTTTATAAGCTTCAGAATTTCTAACCGTAATAAGGAGTTACCAAAAAAAAGTCCAATGGACACAAAAACTCTTCAATTCCCAAGACAAAGTTCTCAACTTTAAAGTGAATACAAACCGCTTTAAATGCCCTTGCATTTAAATGAGTGTCAGCCCGATACGACTTCATCGGAAGAAAAGCGTTCACACGACCTATTCATTTAAAGTTCGGGGGCAAGCCGACGAGGATTAAAACCTCTATATATTATTTTTAATATATAAAAGATCATACGTCTTCGTGGTCGTAACCCCTGAGGTGCACGACCTCACTGGTCGTAGAGATTCCAGAGGTTACATAATGGGTACCCTGGTCGGAAGAAGGTCTAAGCCAAGCTCCCGACTAGGAGAACTGCTTGTAAAAGGTATGAACTGATACTTGGAACAGATTCCAGATATATTCTCTACTGTATGATGAATGGAGCACGTGTATATTCCATGCCATACGACGTATCTTATCTAGACACACCAGCAAACAACCTCCATACGGTTATATGTCTCATAGACATACAACCGCCGAACGGTTGATTCTGTATCAACCGTCACTTGACTCCGACCAGACGCAACGCTTCGCATCAGACGTCTTCTCCGGAAGTAATTGCCGCCTCTTCGAGGGCTATTTAAAGATGGAACCTGGACGGATCAAGGGGGAGAAAGAAAAAAAGACAGAGCCATCAGACTAAAGCACAAACCGCAGATTCGTGTGATAGGTCTAAGATTGTAAGGGAACAAGCAGTGTTCTTAGAGCATACCTTGTAAGATCCAGTTCATATTAATAAAGAGTAGTCTCATTATTTCTTTAAATTTTTCACATCACTTTCTCCTTTTCTTTTCGTAAGATCGACGTTTTGATCGTCGACAGAAAGCTTCTACGACAAGTCTCTTCTAGAATGCCGACTACTACGAAGGCCAACCACTACTTAGAGTGCCTATCGGATCGACAGGCAAGTGACTTTATTGAATTGCAGTGTCACTTCACTCCTCTCCCTACAGTCAAGTGGCTTCGCTCCTCACATGAGTAAAACAATCTAACATCAATCCCCAGTCGTACCAGGTGGCATGATGTTTTTTTATAGATGCTCAACCTATGATCGTCAAAGTGAGGTCACCATCAAGCATTAGTTTTGACTTTTGCGCTAAGGATAAGGGATCCGAGAAAAAAAAGAGCAGGCTTGGCCCATGAGTGGTATGTCAATCTATATTTCTGACTGAGGGAGAGTGACTTATGTCTAATTAGTAACCAAAATGTTGCAATGAGTGAGTCGAGTTGCTACACGAATTATTCCTGAATGTTGCAGGTGTTTCAATGGTTTTTTACTGTTGCAACAAGGTTTTATTTTTGTTGCAATAGTTTTTGTGTATTTGTTGCACCAATGTTGCGGATTTTTTTTTTGTGATTGTTGCTTACCATCCTAGAATTTTTGTTACAATTGTTTTGTTGATTCGTTGCACTAAAGAATTTTTTTTGTTGCAATTGGGGTCGTGACTTGTTGCATCATTTTGTTGTATGGTTTGTTGCTACCAAATAGGGTTTTGTTGCACACTTAGTAACCATTGTTGTGCTCGCTATTATTTTTTTTGTTGTTGCTTTTTGTTCCCATATCGAACGTTTATTTTGTGTTTGTTGCATCCAGGTCAAGATTAATTTGTTGCAAACTTAGAAACTAATTGTTGTACTTTTAGGGTTTTTTTGCACCAAATCGAACGGCCGAGATGATCTCTTAAGTAAGATATGATGGGTGGAGTAGGACATCGTACTTCCGGACGCTAGTCGCCCCCTTATTTTCCCAATACAGAGAATTTAGGACGATATGAACGTTCTCTTTTCCTCTCTCTCTCAAAACGTACGTTTCACTTGTAGCTGAAAGGTGCCTCACTGGACCACATATTACGTTACGTTATGTATACGTTGGTTCCCATTTTGTTCCTGCATGTTCGCTTCACGTTTATGAGGTAACCACATTCTGTATATGCACGCATGATACCATATATGGGATATATCTGCCAGATCCTTCTTGTTTAATTTCCTCGTGTCCAATTAGCTGGCATATTGGCAAATATGGTAGGTATATATGGAAGCATAATTAGCATTTATTCCTAATTAATTTATTTGCATTGCTAGGTGTGTGTCCCCTTTTCTACATATGCGAGTATAAATTGCATGTACACATGCTGTTGATTTGTAAGAAGTTAATTTGTTTCAATTTCGATATAATTGCTTGTACTCAATCGATCGATCGGTTGATCCGGGAGGGAGAGAGCGAGCTAGCTGGAGTAGGTTAATCGAGTATCGATTAGTTGTTGATCGGCTGATATGAAGACGAGAGAGAATGTTGGGATCACCAATTCCTGGGCTCATCTTCTTCTCCTTGTTGTGGTTGTTCTTGTCCTTGTGGGAAGCAGCGCGCAGGCGGCGGCCGACGAGCACAAGATCGGCGGCAGTAGGAGGCGGCGTGCGGCGGCAGCGCCGCCCGTTATGGTGCCTATCACCCTCCTCAGTTCAGCCGTCGACAAGGGAGCTGGTATGTATATATGCTTGTACATACATATACATGCATCGTCTCTGTGTTTCTCCTTTCTTTCTAGATTATCATCTCCGGGTCAATTCGGCTGCTGGCTAGCTAGCACGTTCATATCGTCTGATAGATGCAAAGAATTAGTGCTTAGGCCTTCAGTTAGGTAATATATATGGGACATCATGTTTGTGAGAAACCGAAGCTTCGATTTATCATATTAGGGGTGTTTGGTACGACTTCGGTTTCCGACGTTCGCCCGAAAAAGCTGAAAGCCGTCCCAAACGACCGGCTTTTCACAACCGCTTTTCTCGAAGCCGGAAGCCATCTTAACATGAAAAAGCCGGAAGCCGTCGCTGGGCAGCTTCCCACCACCATCTTCCGAATTTGCCCCCCAACTTACGTGGTATTTACCCACTTTTGTCATTCGACAAAACCGTCTACCACCCCCTCCCCCCCCACCCCCACTCGCTCGCTCGGTCGGCTCCCTCCTCCCCCGCTCGCCCACCTCCTCCTCCCCCACCTGCCCGCCCACCTCCTTCTCCTTCCCGGCGGCCACCTCCTCCTCCCCAGCTCCCTCCTCCCCGTCGGACTCGCCCGGATCCAGATCTGGACTCCCACGGCCGCCGGCCACCTCCTCCCTCCTCTCGCACGTACCTCCTCTCCCGGCGCTGGCCCGCCGCCGGCGGCTTTGTATTTTTCTCTTTTTTCTCTCTTTTTTTTTATGAAATAACTGTTGCTGAAAAAATTGTGTGTATTCATTATTGTTGTAAATGAAATAATTGTTGTATTCATTATTCACTGTAATAATTGTGTGTAATAATTACTTATTGTAATAATTATTTATGTAAAAATTGTTTGTAATAATTATTTGTTGTAATAAATGTTTATTGTAATAATTGTCATTAAATACGCTAATCGTGGTTTATTTTTACGGTATATTGTCGTTAATTGTGGTAGTTGTCGTTTATTACGGTAGTTCTCGTCAATTGCGATAGTTATCGTCGATTGCGTTAGTCGTCGTTAATAGTTGTTAATTATCGTTAAATGTCGCTAATTGTGTTAAACGACATCAAACAAGTTGTTACTGCCTCAAGAGCATTTCATACATTTCTCATCTCGGAAGCTGCAGCCAGCCTGCCTAAAACCCAGACAGCCAAACACCAAACCTCTTCTGCCCAGTCATTCAGCCTTACAACACAGTCGGAAGCCGCTTTTCAGGAAAGCTCAGTCGTTCCAAACACCCCTTAGGTCAAGTCTAACCCATAAGTCTAACGGGTTTTTGTATTTGTAGGGTTCACCTAGATTTACTTTTGTCTAGTTTAGATTTTTTTTTTTTTAGCGCTGCTGTACTGTAACTTTTAGTTCTATTTATTTTTATATTTGTAGGGTTCACCTAGATTTACTTTTGTCTAGTTTAGAAAGAAAAAAATTGTCTTTCTATTTTGTAGAATAGCACAGCACAACACATAAACTTGTGGTATCATTAGATCAAAATCCTACAGCTAAGTAATTTGTCGCTTGTTCAATAGACCGTCCTAAGTCATATTCTTGATATATAGAGCATCGCATGGATCCTGTACCGCTCCCACAGTAAATATGGTACCGTGATCTATTATCCGGCGGCTTGTTATCTACTGAGATTTGAATTGAAAGTTTTGTAAATTATCAATTGAAACGTCAAAGTTTTTTTTTTACCGGATACAATCCCTCCATTCTCTTTTACTTGCGTTTTTACTTTTCAATCTCTGAGACGCGATTTTCACCGTTATTTTTTATAACTTTATATTAAGATGTATTAATAAAATTTTATATGATGAAAATATTTTTAACAATAAATCTGATATATCTTTCATATAGTCAATCCAGATAGTGTTAAACTCAATAGTAGTCAAAATTAACCGCCCGAATTCTAGGACGCCGGGTAAAAAAGATAGTAGGAGTATATTTGCATTGAAAGTGCAATCTTTGTGGTGGAAAGTTGATGCAATCTTTCTGGTGGATAGTTGTGCCTTAAAAAATGAAAGTTCGTCCGGCCCGAACCGGCCCGCCCTAAGAATCACTTTTGAGCTCTACTCCATTCCCGTGTGTAACGGTACTTTATAATGTATATATGAACGATGCAGTGTGCATGGATGGGACGCCGCCTGCTTACCACTTGGACCATGGCTCCGGGGCAGGGAACAACAGCTGGATCGTATTCCTAGAGGTACATACGTCAGTCTATATATAGTATACTGACAGGGGCGTAGCCAGTCGTTGGCTGAGCCTCAGGCCAGCTCAGCTAAAATTGGAGTACAGCCAAAAACAAGAAGCGATTTTGAGCTAGATCTCGGGCCATTGCATCAGTGACCCAATGCCTAGCTCCGCCTCTAATAGTGGTACACACGGACAACAGCAGCGTTTTCAAGTCTTTTACGATGTTCTCGAAGAGAAATATATATGTATATATACAATTACACACGTGGCTGTGACGCCGGTGTGGGTGGTGGTGCAGGGAGGCGGGTGGTGCAACGACGTGGGGTCGTGCCGGTACCGCGCGGCGAGCGGCCTGGGCTCGTCGGATCGCATGGAGAAGCAGGTCGCCTTCGGGGGCATCAGGAGCGCCAACCCCCTCGACAACCCCGGTCTGAATTCTGGGTCTGATTGTACTTGTACGTACGTACATGGATCATGCATGCACTGACGCAGTACGCATGCAGATTTCTACAACTGGAACCGGGTGATGATCCGCTACTGCGACGGCGCGTCCTTCGCCGGCGAAGGCTTCGACAAGGTTCGTCGTTGCCATCGTATTCCGTCTGTCTAGCTTAAAACACTGAAGTGTTTTGCTTGAGTGTGGTAGGATTCTGGGTTATATTTCCGGGGCCAGCGCATCTGGGACGCGACAGTCCGGCACCTCCTCTCCATCGGGATGGCCTCTGCAGATCAGGTCGGTCTGGGTTTACTAACTCTGTCTGTCGTACTGTATATACCATGGGTGTGCCTTCCTCACTTCGCTTGCATTCGGGGTTTTCAAAACCGGCTTTTGGTTTTTTACAGGGTCACCGATAGATCCGATATTGCCAATTATCGGAAAATTTCGGCCAATTTTGGTTGAAATGTTGAAATCAAAAATTGATTTTTTTAAAATAAAAAATAAAAACAAAACGTATAAAAAATAGTGGGTTCAAACGCACAACCTTCCTTCTCCAAGGTTATGAGCGTTTTCATAAGGTCACATGCGCTCATGTTCATTCGTATCGTTACGAATTTCTTTCATATTTGGAAGAAGAAAAAAAGCAAATCCGTTTTTTGAACCAATTTTGAATCGAAAATCGGCCAATTTTCGGAACCCTGCTTGCATTGACTGCTCACATGCATGCATGCCGATCGGATCACGCAGGTGTTGCTCACCGGCGCCTCCGCCGGTGGACTGGCGGCCATCCTGCACTGCGACCAGTTCAGAGCCTTCTTCCCCGCCGCCACTGCCGGCGGCCGGAGCACCACCGTCAAGTGCCTCGCCGACGCAGGCTTCTTCCTCGACGCGTGCGTGTGATAGCTTTGAATGACTGATCTTCGTGAACTGGTGTTTTCTCAAAGTTAGTACCTGCTGATCCATCTTCAATATGCAGCGTGGATGTCTCCGGGGGCCGCAGCTTGAGATCGTACTACGGAGGCGTCGTAGCCATGCAGGGGGTAGCTCAGAACCTGCCGCCGACTTGCACCGACCATCTGGACGCCACCTCGGTGAGTATACTTCATTTGCACGCATGCAAGAACTGAAGCATGCAGCTGAGATTGATTGATTTGTCTGGACTGACCCGCTACCTCATGTGGATGCATGCAGTGCTTCTTCCCTCAGAATATAATCGATGGCATAAAGACCCCACTCTTCCTGCTAAATGCAGCATACGATGTCTGGCAGGTAAAAATATTTGCAATTTTTGCATGGATGATTCTAGCCTAGCTAGAGAAATCCGCGATACGTCACTGAATAACTATATGATTCATAATATGCCACTACACTCACACGGAGCAAATGCAATCGATCGATCAGATCCAGCAAAGTTTGGCCCCAAACGAAGCTGACCCCAGCGGCGCCTGGCGAGCCTGCAAGTTCAACCGTTCGGCCTGCAATGCATCCCAGATGAAGTTCTTACAAGGTACATAATTAAATTAGCATCCATGTACTGGTATTCCATGTACTTATATTTACATATGTTGATTAAGTTAAATAATGATCTGAATTCAAGTGTTGCATATATATACGTACAAGTGCAGAATTCAGGGACCAGATGATAGCATCTGTGAAAGGTTTCTCCAGTTCCAAGAGCAACGGGCTGTTCATAAACTCGTGCTTCACTCACGGCCAGTCTGAGTTTCCGGCCACCTGGAACAGTGCAGCTGGCTCTCCTGCTATTCAAAACAAGGTACAAATCAATGGAGTGACAACACCATGCATATATATATAGCAATAAAAGCAAATACTTCAGTGAATGCATGATATTTACCACTCATGTTTTTGTTGTTCTGTACTGTACAGGGGGTTGCAAAATCTGTTGGTGACTGGTACTTTGGTCGGGCTGAAGTGAAGGCGATCGACTGCCCCTATCCCTGCGACAAAACATGCCATCACGACATATGATAACTGATTTCACAGGAGACAAAGATGTACATCCACCCAATGGAACAGACGAAGGGAGGTGAATCACTCACTGGCTCACTGCCACCAAATAAAATCTCGATTTAGAAGATCCTGCAAAAACTTCAACCAGATTAAGAAATTACTACCAATGAGGATCAATTACATAATACAAAACTGCGGATTGAGGAACAAAAACTCTTGCAATTAGCAAGCTTCATTTTTGTACAACTGATAAACTGATGCTACCCATACTATGATATGCTGACTGGATCGACAATTCAAGGGGAAAAAATACATTTCGGAGCTGTGTCCCAGCATGAAGCCACTACATTTATCTGATTCATATCACGTACTGCTCTCATACACTGTCAACCATCATATACAGTATAGAGAACCTATACACCTAGGGATTGCCACCACCAAAACGCAGCTACAAGGACTCTTCTCGCAGCAAGCTCAGGAATCAGGATGCAGCTTGGGCAGCACCAAGTTTGTTAGCACCCTTGTCTACTTTCTTTTTTGGCCCCTTCTTTTCGGAACTTTCCTCTTCTTGCTTCTTCATCACTGGTTGGAACTGTTCAAAAACAAAGAATAAAATCACTAGATATCTGGGCTGAAGCGCATTCAAGAGCCAAGAATGGTGATACCGGTGCTAAGCAGACCAAATACAGACATGGGAAAGCTAAATGAGATATGTGCATTGCCTGTGCAAAGAAGCGAAAGGACCAGAATCTAAGGAAAGGATGAGAGCATTCACAGTGCAAAAAAGGCTACAACCTTAAATTGTTGTAGAAGATTAGTTGGTTTCAAAATTGTTCATACAACGCCACTAGTGACAAGCTAGGGTTTCATTCAAAGTTTTATAAAGCTACACAGGGGAACCAAAAAAGAGTTATCTGGTCAGGAAATTGCGATCGCATCACTTTAACTATTTCTTTGAATTGTTAGTTAAAGGTGACAAAAAGGATCAAATAATGTAGCATACTATATTCTTTAAAGAAAATATAGGAAGGGGAAGAGCTTTTTCCCATCGGGGATGGACAAACCTGATATACAGAATAAATAACATTTCTCCGGATTTGAGCCATCATATCCAAGAAAAGATTATATCCCTCGAGTTTATATTCAATAAGGGGATCTCGTTGGGCATAACCCCTTAAACCAACAGCTTGTTGCACAAACTTTAACGCCTGCAAGTGTTCTTTCCAAAGCCTATCAATATTGCTTAAAATAAGGAACCGCTCGGCTTCCTTCATCAAGCCTGGAGCTTGCTTCTCCACAATTTCCTGCCATATAAACAGAGAAGTTAAAACATATCAAAACAAGGAATTACAGGTTATTATTTCCTATGGTCCTGATGTAATTGGGTCAATAGTTCATCTAAGCTAACGTGGACTCAAATGCCATTTTGAAGAAAAGCACCTCTGATCTTTGAATTAAAGCCTGAACTGTGGAAAGCTCTTGCTAAAGTTTTCTGCTGAGATTTGGTTCAGTACCCCTTTTACTAATAAGATATGAGAAATACTATAGAACACTGTAGCATTACAACGGTATAGGTCCTATCATAAGGTTATGTCTCCTTCGCACCCCTCTCTCTCTCTCATCTCTCTCTCTCTCACACATCCCTCCCTCCTCGATCTCTTTCTTTTGCATCCAACCGAGTGCAGCCGACGAGCCAACGGAGGCAAGCGGCCACCCCCTCCTTCACTTCCAGCGCCACCCTCCACCTCCTTCAACTCTAGCTCCGGATTTGGCGTGGGCGGCGGCACAGTGCTTCACCTCTAGCTTCAGATCTATTGATGGACAGTGGCGGCGCAGCTCGGGATGGCCGGATCTAGCGGCAGAGCGGCTCAGGACGATCGGATCCGACAGCGGCGTGGTGCGGAGCTCAAGTCGGAGCTAGGGAAGAGAGAGAGGGGTGGATGCTCCGCACGGAGCTCGAGCACAGATTTGGCGGCGGGCGACGTCGGTCGAGCGACTTCATGGCGGTGGTGGCAGTTGGGGCCAAAGCCACAGAAGAGGGCGCATCGGCGGCGAACGGTGTTGGGCAGCTCCGTGACGGCACAATAGTGCCGTCGTAGCTAGGTGAGTAAACTCGTTGAAACTTTCTTGAAACTTTTGTTTTGAAACTTGTTGAAACTTCTCAAAACTCTCTGGCTGAAACTTATTGAAACTTGTGTTCCAGAATCTGAAACTCGTTGAAACTTGGTTTGAAGTTTTTCTTGGAATCCTCTAGAAACGTGTGAAACTCACTAAAACCTTAAATTTTTAAAATTTTCTGACGAAAATTCTTGAAAAATCATGAAACTTGCTACTGTATTGTTGCAACGCTATAGCGTTCTCTAGTCACTTCCATAAGATATATATAGCTGAATTTCACAGTAATATATATAGAGAGAGTAAAGTACAATGTAATGGTGAAACTTCAGTTCTTTTCATTTGTTGAAATTGTTTTGCATTACTCTAAGCATTCTATAATCTTTCAATATATATCATGAAACCTTGTTTCAAAAATATATATCATGCAAGAATCTCTGTTCATGAAAAAAAAAGACAAACAACTAACAGCTTTTTGGAAGTATGCTTCACGCCCTCGGGTACGAAGGTACTCCTGTAAATCCTCGTAGCTTGAGCATTTACTCTCCAACAATTCTGGTGTCAAGTCATTTAGTAGGTAACAATACCTAGCAGAAAAAAGTAGAAACATTGTAAAGGAGATAGTATATTAGTCAATAGATCCCCTGAAAGACATAGTACATGTATTATATGAAAACTCACTGTTGAAGTTTAGCTATGAGCTTGGCAAGGTCCCAACCTTCCCTCGGGGTATCAGGACCTATGTTTGCCTGCAAATAGGAAAAAAAACTTACAGCGACGAGGTTTCAGGGTAACATAATGTTTGCAGGCTTTCAGATGAAGTGGTTGACGTCTGCATTTAATGTTTAGGAGCTGTTACCAAACTAAATCTGTTATGACCATGGTGACTGGTAAGTGGTAACTAACCTCTAATATGTCATCCATTGTCAATTCAGCATATTCCACAATAAGTGACTCCAGACTATCAGATGCAAGGGCACGTCTTCTTTCTGCATATACCCGATCTCTCTGGCTATTCAATACATCATCATACTCAAATAATTGCTTCCTGATATCAAAAAAGTAGTTCTCAACTTTCCGTTGAGCTTCATCTAAGGCCCTTGTTAGCATCTTTGATTCAATAGGAAGATCTTCAACTCTGAAGGCTTGCATCAGACCCTACACAAGACACAGTTGCCAATGTTTACAGAAAATTGAATGTTACGCTATTTTATTTATTAACTCTCATGAAATGTTGAATTAATAGTCTGGATAAGCCATTGGTATTGAATGGTGCAGTAATTTCAATTGTACCAGATACACTCTTGCATGTACGTTAAAACAGGATTTAGGTTAAAAGCTTATATGAGCGTAATAGAATACCCTCTTGCATGTACCTAGTTAAAACAGGATTTAGGTTAAAAGCTTATATGAGCGTAATAGAATAATTGTGCCAGTTTTTTTTGGTTAAGAAGAGCATCCAGTTTATTGGAAGTAGCAGGCATTGTGTAAACTGCACACTGACCCACTATTGCTATTAATATAGTAATATTCTGATATTTTAGTCAACATTTTATGGCACCCAAGTGGCTGCGAGAGGTAGGTACACTTCATTACAAAGGTGCGGGGTGCCTTTAATAGAAGATAAATTCTAGTCTGTGGCGTTCCACCTTCATGAATGAGGAATATACAATTATCAAAGAATAGAGACTTCAACTTTAAAAAAAAAACATTTCACTTCATCAGAAGCTTTAAGTCAAGTAACTTATACCACCAAGAAGATGGGAAATACTGAAAGAGAGCTTTTGAATGAAATGCAATGCAATACTTTGTGCAGCCTTTGATATTGTTGTCATGTACTCATGTGGCCCTGAGGAAAGAAATGGAAATAGTGAAAATAACACAAACCTGTATCCTGTCACCTCCAAAGATTCGGAAGATATTATCCTCAAGACTAAGAAAGAAACGAGAGCTCCCAGGATCCCCTTGCCTGCCACTTCGACCACGAAGCTACACCAGATAAAGAAAACCAATCAAATGGGATGATACGCACCCAAGTTTGCAGTAATTAAACCCCTATTGAAAAGTCAGTAGATGTTTTGGTGTTCAAACAAATCAACATTAGTATGAAGTTGTAGATTGTACAATTAAGTGTTAAGACATGGTTGGGAATACCAGCAGTAGCTGATTCATTACTGATAGCTCCCAGGTTTCCAAATTTTATTCTCTAAAACTATGATATACTCCGAAAGTTCAATCTGCAAACCTATTTCTCTCCATTTTCCCCACTACCAACAGTTTTAACTCCATTTATTCTGGAAAAATATCAATAACAAGGACTGATTCATGTGGGTAAGGGCATAGTGCACATTGCTGCTCAAAACTCTGGTTGCTATTATTTTTCTAAAACTCCAAAACAAACACTGTGCAAAACATGTGGTACCATGCTTTTTGGCTCTTCTTTTGAACAACAGAGCTGTCCAACTCCAAGAAACACTAACATTTGAGAAATACTTTGTTATTGCATATGACGAGATAACATTTTGATTTTTGTAAGGCTACAAAAAAATAGACCAGTTATATTTAGGTTGACATAATACATTAGCAATCTGACCAAACAGAAGGGATAGCCTGGATCACCGGCTGACTTTTGCATATTAACAACAGTAGCTTGAGCAATATATTACCTGATTGTCAATTCTGCGTGATTCATGTCGTTCTGTTCCTACTACATGAAGCCCACCTGCTGCGATGACCTGAATAAATAATAACGATGTCATGATCAGTTGATCACTATGCTCTTCAATAGCAATAGATAAATCTTTAAATATTCTTCTATGTGAAATACAACCTTCTTCTTTTCCTCCTCTGTGTAAACCTTATATTCATCCGCTATCTTCATGAACGCATTTCTCAGATTCGCAATTACTTCATCACGTGTTGGTCCCTGAAATATAAAGAAACATAGTTAAGTCTCCTGCATATGAATCTGGATTTTTTGGTACAATATGGATAAACAGAAAGCAGCTGGTGCCTGGTGACAAGAAGGCCACAGTTACAATTTTAGAGGCAGCCAAACTTTTAACAGAACAGAATATCCACAGACTATAATACACCTTAATCAAATAGATGAAAACGTAATGTAAGCTATAGTTCCAAGGCTGGCTTTTATAAACAGTTCCACTGCTGGTATACAATTTTAGAGGGTTAAACAGTGCAAGTGTGCGGCACTGACATGCGTATATACTGCCTGACACCGATGTAAGTATAACTTGTGCAAACTAATAATTAAGTTCGTTCTGGAAACTTTGCAATATTCAAAATTAATCGCCGATCTAAATTTTTAAATATGCATATATGTTTCTTCCAGAGATTTTAAATGCGTCAAGTCGTTACAAGGGTCCTAAAGCTTTTTTCTAAAAACAAGGGCAGGACCAGGGGAAAAAAACCCGGCGGTTACCGGCCGGTAACCGCCTACCGGAGGGTGGCCGGGAAATGAAATCCCGGCGGTTTTTTCAAATCCAAAATCAAATTTTCAGATTTTGAATGAATTTTAATCAAATTTGAATGAATTTCGGCCGAACAAAACCCGGTTTGACCGGTAACCGGTCCGGTTACCAGTACCGGAGGGGGGCCGGGATTTCCCCCGGTACCGGCTTTTGGATCCTTGGGCAGGACTGTCTGCCTCATTTCATTGATAGAAGAAGAAAATATAACATCAACCCAAAATAGATAAAGACACCACTTAAGCACCAAAACAACAAAAGCAGCAACACCTACTAGCGCCTGAGGTCGCAAAACTAATTTCAGCATCAGTTCCCGTCTTCCTGCTAGGCTGCTGGTACCAGTATCTGGCTGGTTCCAAGTGGTAACTAGTAAGGAAAAACTATAGGAACCAAAACCTAAGAAAACCAGGCAAAAACAGCTACCTTTCAGTTAGTTTCTGATAAAAATAAAAACTGAGTCGTCACCAATCCTTCGCATTTCTTAACACGAAAAATCATGAAATAGTAACCAAGGCATAATTCAAAATCAGCCATGGACATAACTTTAAGTAATCCAATCATTTTGATGATGATAAATTGGATGATTTTCTCAATCCCAACCCAGCAAGGATTTCAGAAGCATATGGTTGTTAGAATAGGAATCCTTTTCTATTTCCTCATCAACCTTTCGTATTTCCTTATTTGTATATGGCATACCCCTTTCTACTCCCTATATATATTGCCTATTGGGCTTCATAAATATAAATACAATATTTATAACATGGTATCAGAGCTAAGGCACTAACCTAGCTCTTTCCGCTACCACATCCATTACTCGGGCCACCGCCACCGTCGTCGCTCGGCGACCGCGCCGCCGAGCCGCCGCCGCCAAGGGGAACACCGCTCGCCGTCGCCTCTCCGCCGCGCTGAAACCGACGTCATCCCGCCGCTGCCCAACTCGCCGCCCGAAGCCGAAACCGCCGCTTGATAAGCTCTACGCCGGTTGCTGCTTCGTCGGCCTCCGCATCCCCGACCTCGACGCCGGCACGCGCTTCGCCGTCGCCCGTCAGTAGGGCCATCGCCAGTAGGGCCGCTCTCAGCACCATCCTCCTTCCCGTCGCCTGTCGCCGCCGCCGCCGCTCGAGCCGCCAGGGGGAACCCTAGCTTCCCCCTGCGTGCCTTCGCAGGCCTTTTTGGCTAGCCGAATCGGCCAGGCCGATTTAGTGTGAGCGAGCCCGGCCCAAAAAAAAGGAAAAAATTCGGGGAAAAAAACAGAATGTCGCTCTAACCGCCGCGCCGTCCAACACCGCCTGTTAGACTTCGTTGCCTTATTCGCCGCGCCACCCAGCGCCGCCTACCGATAGCTTCTGTTTCATCAGCTATGATCCTATTCTCGGGAACAAATCTTCATAGGATGAACTACAGGTTGTGGGCTTCACTCATAGAGATCACGCAATATTCGTAACAATGGTAAACAACTGACTACTGCAGCTCAGGAATCAAACAGGTTTGTTCCAAGTACTAGCAACTTGTAACCATAAGACATTCAAGAAAGACTTATAAAAATTACATATTATAATATGGTTATAATTATGAATAAACTTATTGATATCCAATACCGCAATGTATCAACCAATTAGCAATAAGATAGCCAAGATGTGATATGTTGTCAATCAAATGGTATTCCACACAAATACACAATACCGTTTTAAATCATGCTTCAAATAATCATTTGGAGCTTCATCGATACTGAAGAATCAACTCAAATGTTTCTTAAAACACATTTTCTTTTCCTTAACAAAAATGAATAATATAATAAACAGAGTTAAAACGGAGTTTCAACACTTTGTGATTACTTCAAAAGGCCTACCTTCTCACATGAGTAGGAGAGCCACTCTTCAGCTTCTAGCTCAGTTAATGATTTTTCACCCCATTCTTTGACAGCCACTTCAACTGCATCTCTGACACATGATAGTGTGTCTTTCGAAAGTTCACATGGGAACAAGCTTTCATTTGTCTGAGAGAGAGGGGATAAGTGCAATAAGCCATGGGGCCTTCAACTTCATCACAAGTTAAATCATAACCCATTTATCTGAAGAACAAGTCCCAAAACCTCACGTTAATCATATAACTACTGAACATATAGTTTGTTATCTACCTTCCATGTTTTTCTTGGTGGAAGCTGCTTTTTTGATACAATGACACCGTCTATTGGATTGACAACTCTGCAACATAATTCCAGAATCAAATGAAAATATAAACAGTACTGGACACATGTAGACAAATGTACAAATTGCATTCCAGTTACACATGTGCTCTAGAAAACGAAGTGGTCTCGTTAGGAGGCACTTATATTGGCAGAATCGAATGGATAGCATAGGAAATAGCACAATGCCATTTCCCAGGAAAGTTTTGTCGAAAAGATGGGGCAGGTCGAACCCATCTACCTCTCTGCCTGCTGTTTTGTTTCTTCCCCTTTTGATGTGTGCCTTTCTCCTCCAGCATCAATTTCTTCTCAAGCCATGCCATTTGGCCTCTTCTAAACGGTAGTTACCCCGTTGTGAACTAGGTTCACAACAATTTACACCAGTACAGAACAGGGGTAACATCCTTCGTTGAAAAGTAGGACGGCGATTCGGCGAAGACTTGAGGTAGAATGGTGCTAGGTGAAGGAGGCACCAATTGGGGGAGGAATAAATCTAGAGTCAAGGGAAAGACCATAGCAGTAATTTAGGGACTAGGAGACTTGCTTAATTCATCTTTGCTTGATTCATCTCAACAGGTTGCCTTTCCTTTTATAGAGATAACCCCTAGCAACTTCAACTGAAAGATGGAATGCAATCTAATCTTATCCCTGATCAAATAGCTTAAGAGCTAAGGAATGCAACTAACTGGAAATATGATATTTTCCCCTAACAACTAAAGATAACAGATGGTGTGCTAGTGTTACAGTACCATGCGGTACTGTTTATGTGAACAGTAGCAGTCCCGCTGCAGCTTCCAGCCTGCACATGACACTGGTAAACAAGATTGTAATGGCTTGAAAGTTCGACATAGAGGGTGGGGTATGGTCTAATGGAGGTATGACATTGGCAGATCATTGTAAGTTATTGCAAAACATTTATCACGCAAGTACGTAGCAGTTAACACAATATAGTTTCCCAGGTGGTTCCATATGTGTTGAAATCTTCTTATAATGGTTCTAGTGATTTCAACAACTGCAGTAAATTTATGTCATTATACTTACATGTGACTTTTGGTACTAATTAATTGCAAATAACAACAGGCATGCAATTACATAAAGAGCCCAGTCAATATCATGTATGCACTATTTATCAAGAAAACAGCCAGGATGCAGCATCTATGATACTGTATGAAAATTCTGACAACAAAGATTAAATACCTTGGCATAAGCATCTCACGCAACTTCAATCTGGCCATGAATTCTGCATTACCTCCAAGGATAATATCAGTGCCACGTCCTGCCATATTGGTCGCAATTGTCACTGCACCAAGGCGTCCACTCTGAGCAACAATCTCTGCCTCCCTCTCCACGTTCTCTGGTTTAGCATTCAGGACCTTCAATAGAAATTTTAAAATAAAACATGAGTCGACTTTCAACACATTAGGAAATGAAAACCTGAGCTTGTGACTTTCAACCACATTAGCAGAAGGCTAGAACTAGTTTATTCAAAAACTTGAATTGAAGGTTTGAGCACAAGAAAAGTATAAATTTTGTTCAGCTTCTGCAGGCTCAATCAGTGAATTCATCTTATGGAAATAAATTATGGAGTGCATGCTAATTAGCTACACATGGAGTGCAAGTAGCAAAAGGTTGTCCTGACTCTTGAAACAAGCTACAAATTAGCATGTTAAATTGCTAATAAACTGTACCATTGGTACCTTCGCCAAGGAAGAAGAACGATACTGCTGCCCCGCAGCGGTCTTCTCCACGCTCTCGGCCAACACCGTGCCTCCGAAGGTGTGGAGCGCAACGGTTGCCATGTGTGGATCAGCGTTGTCGTCGCAATTCTCCCACAATCGTTACACGGGGTGAGAGGGGTGCTGCTGCTGCCCCACACCGGTTGCCCATGTCGCTGGCAACTTCCTCGACGCTACGCCATGCTAAGGCGCTTCTTTCTCGGGCAGTCGGGCGTCATGCGTTGAAGTATCGTTGAACTACTTTCAAGCAACTAGGCGCCGATATTGGACACTCCTGTCAACATAGGGACGCGAAGGTCTTCGTCCATGGCCACTGCTGTAGCTCGAGGACGAGCTGCCTTGCCGCTGGGTGTAATGTTATGGTCTAAGATCCATGAGGTACTGTAGCAAAACGCTACTGTTTGTGTGTGTACTGTGGCGCAGCGGCGGCGGCGGTCCTTGATCTTGGTGGCCAAGAAAACCCCTCGTCTATCCCTTAAGTTTAGGAGTCATTATCTTTATTTCCATATCTTGTTAGTTGCATACATTATCCTTTATTAGATTGGATTGTTAGGATCATCTATTTCCTTAATATTAGATATATGTTTATTATGGGTGAAGTCAAGTCATCCCTATAAAAGGGATAGAATTGTATTCATTATGATTAAGTAAGAAATAAACAAAGTTAGTCCTAACTGGTTGGTTAAAGATCAGAGCTCTTTGTTTATCGGGAAGAGTCACTGCCGAGTTGGAGAGCAATCCCTCGCCTCCTTGGCTAATCAGGACTCGGAGCCTCTCTACCAGGTCAGGGATCTACCAGGTCAGGGAAGAGCCCTACCAGCAGCTAGATGAGGACGAGCCTTACCCTCGGTCCTCGAACACATACCCAACCACACGCCACAACACAAGAAGACAAAACTTTGTTTTGTATTACTATGCAGGTTGCATTACCATAACAGTGCATTTATGAGTTATAATAATAGCATTTTTGTGATAATGTTGCGCTAAATGGAAAAAGGATAAATCAGTAGTGTTACTGAAGCGCATTTTTGTGATAATGTTGCGCTAAATGGAAAAAGGATAAATCAGTAGTGTTACTGAAGCTAACAGACGTACCTCGTGAGGAATCCCTGCTTCACGCAGTTGTCCTGATAAAGTTTCACTTTGCTCAACACTAGTTGTACCAACAAGCACAGGACGGCCAACTTTATTCATCCTTGATATCTCCACAAGAGCAGCACGCCATTTTCCATTTGTTGCTCTGAAAACAACATCTGATTCATCCTACAAAGGCAGAAGCAAAATCAACATTTGTCAGAAAAAAAAAAAGGGATGACGAAAGTTGAATCAAAAGGACAACTCTTTCACAATTACTACAAATTAAACATGCCCAATCAAAAAAAGGCAGGCACCTTTCGTATCATTGGCTTGTTTGTTGGAACAACAGTTACTTTTAGTTTGTATATACTCTCGAACTCCTGGCTCTCCGTAGCTGCAGTTCCAGTCATGCCACAGAGCTTCGGAAACTGTCATGAAAAGAATCAGTTTCCTGAGGAAATAACAGATTGAACATATCCAAAAGCTAAAGGATGAGAGTGTTCATCCAGCACACTGAGCCATACATTCCTCACCACATGGTCCACACTCCACATTACAGATTTACCACTATCAACCAAAATGCTCAACAGCAGTTAGTGGCTTTTAAAGCTCAATTAGCATTGAAAAATGGTTTGGTCAGTGGATGATTGCCAGTTATCATTTCGCAGAAGTATGCATCAATAACATTTAAGCATTGGAACAAAAGTATTGTCACTTGCCTGAAGAAAGAAGTTCTGGTAACTTATAGATGCAAGGGTTATTGTTTCATTTTGTATTGTCACACCTTCTTTTGCTTCAATTGCTTGGTGGAGACCATCACTCCATCTTCTACCCTGCCAAAATTAACAATATCTGAAACGTGAAAACTAAAGTAATAAGATAGATCTTGAAAATCTGCCTTTGACTGCAGAAGCAATGGAGTAGGTTAACACTATAAACTATTAATGTTTAT
Source organism: Ampelocalamus luodianensis (assembly GCA_036346255.1). Classification (NCBI taxonomy): domain Eukaryota; kingdom Viridiplantae; phylum Streptophyta; class Magnoliopsida; order Poales; family Poaceae; genus Ampelocalamus; species Ampelocalamus luodianensis. The sequence goes on along the minus strand of CM070617.1, from coordinate 74,621,230 downwards.
ATATCTTCACCCACCAATGGATTGGGCTGGGATTTTCACTTTACACTAAATTTTAACCCAATCCCCCACATAAAAACATGCCTTAAAAATAGAATGATTTGCACAAAATAGAATGATTTACACAACTGGTGTGGACCCAGAAGCCAAACCATCCAGATCATCCGATAAGATGACATTTATGCAAAATTGATCACTTGTGGCTTGCATCTTTTGTCCCTCTTATTTTCCTTCAGATATTGTGTGGATGAATATTAGTGACTATGTTCCTAAGTCAGAGTGCACATGCATAGTGCAGTGCTAGTCCACAGAAGAGTTCTCCAGTTGCACACTTGCACAATGATTCACAAGATCAAGGGTTGTCATCAGAGGATACAACAAACAACCAAAAAACTATTATCTGATAGCTGTCAAATAATTGCTTGAGATATCACCTGAATATGATTTGACATAGTATGAATGCACTGAGTCAACAGAACGAATTAATTTTGGGCATGGCTATGGTACATACAACTTTTAGTTACAAAAAAAAAAAAAAAAAAAAATCCTCTCCTAGCATTTTCCTACCCCTCACCACTCCCACTTTAGGATGATAAGCGGATGGTGCGAAAAGTGTATGTCAAGTGCATAAATTATATACACATGTAACATAGTCATTCTCTTAATTTTGAGCTATACTGGTGGTGAAATGCCTTACAACACTGAGAATAATGGTGCAACACTTACTGGCATAACTCGACCTGTGAACTCATCCACAATAAGCACTTCCTTGCTACGGACAATGTAATTCACATCTCTAAGGAAGAGTTCCTTGGCTTTGATTGCATTTAAAACATATGAAGCCCACTGTTCACGAGGATCGTATAGATCATTTATGTCCAGTATTTCTTCAGCATCAGCGTAGCCTTGTTCTGTAAGTAAAACATTTCTCTGCTTTTCATCAACCTGAAGGAATAACCATTTGTAAGATGACAATTTATATTTTAGCTAATCAAGCAAACAAAAGTACGAAGCACACATTTATGCCTAGGTGAAAGACATATTATCTCTAATGCATGGATGCGGCTGGAAACAGTCGAGTGCATGTTGGACACGGACATGGCTCAGACACGTATTTGAGGCGTGTCCAAAATTAGGCATTGGCCTTTTCAACATTCGGCCCAGCCCATTTAGACAAAACTTTGAAGGTCCAACCCATTTTCTTCTCTTAACCCTAGCTCTTCCAGAGACTCACTCCAACCGATCCCTAGTCCCCACTCTGCTCGACGCCGCCCCTCCCCCTTCTTCTGCTCAACGCTGCCCGACCGCCCCTGCTCCATCCTTCTGCTCCGGCGGCCACCGACGGCGACCCCCTCCCTCCTGTGCTCACGCTGCCCCCTTCTCCTTCCTTCTCCCTGACGCCGCCCCCTTCTCCTTCTACTCCTCTCGCACGGCGACGAGCCGGCAACTGCATCCTCCGGCGGTGACCGACGAACGGCGACGATTGCCTCCTCCGGCGACCGACGGTGAGTCAATCTTCCCATGCTCCTTCCTCTCCACTCTTCATGCTCCTTGATCTGAAAAATACTTGTCATTAAGTTGGAAATACAATATGCAGCATAGCTTCCTTCCTTAGCTCTTCCTTTTTCTAATTGCTGTTAACCAGGAAAATATGCTGATTTTGCTTCTGAATGGTTGGCTCAGTAGTGATTCCAATATCTGATCATCCACAGCCTACGAGGACCATATTGGCTTGGACAAAATTACCCCTTGGTATTAACAAGTCTATGCTATTTCCAGTGGTTTTTAGTTAATTTCCTTTAAACACAATATTCCACATAGTTTTAATAATATGACATTGCCAGGAACTGTGCATGTAGCATAGTATAACATCCCAAAATTTTGGTCTTTTCAAAATTTTATTTCAAATTAATTATTTTAAAAGTGATGGATTTCTTTTGGAGTTTCTACAATTATTTTAATCCAAGTCCGAAATTCAAATTCAAATCTCGTGTCCAAATCCAAAATACAAATTTCGTAATTTGAATTTGTTTCCGCAAATTATCCTCGGTCCGAGCCCAATTCTTTTTCTCTGGCCTATTTTCTTTTTCCCTTTTTTCTTCTTTTCTCTTTTTCTTTCTTTTTCCTTCCTTTCTTTCTTTTTCTTTTCCTTCTTTCTTCTTTCTTCTGCGGCTTCTGCCTCTGTTCTTCTTGCTGCCCGCGCCCTTTGCCGCTAACACCGCCGCATTTCCCGCCGGCGCCGACCACCGCGCCGCCCACTGCCCTAGCGCCACCTCCACCTTCCCTTGCCGCGCCCGCGCCCAACCCGCTGCCGACCACTCCCGTTGCTTGTTCGTTGCACACGACGCATCATTTCCACTTCATCAGAGGCATCATGACCCCACAACCGTCGCCCACATCGTGCCACCATCAATTGCCCTCCACCATCATCACACGCTCTCAATTTTGCCATTTCCCATCGCCTTTTATTGTAAATTGAAACCATCACCCTTTTCCCGCGGACATTCCCCGTCGATTCGAACGCCACCTTTGCACTATAAAGGGAGCACCGCGTGTCCCTTGCTCCCCTCTTCGATTCGCCCCAATCCTCAGCGTCAAACTCTCCTCCATTTGCCTGGAACGCGCGATGCCATTCGCATTCTTCCTCAAGTCCGGCCAAGTCGCCATCGCGCCGATCTTCTTCTCCAGTGAGCTTCCTACCAAATTGACTGCGTTACGTCATGTTCCTGGTCATTTTCTCTCTATCCCCCACCTCAATTTGATGTTTCCATCGCTGGAGCAAACCGCCGCCACCGCACCTACATCCCCACCGCCGGCCGCCGCGCCTCCTCGGTCACCCCCATGCCACCCCAACCCCACCACCACCTTCCCCTTGCTGCCGCTCCGCCCGTGCTCACGCCGCCCGCCGCCGGAGCACTGCCGCCCCGCGCAACACGTGTCGCCCATGCGCCTCTGCCCTTGCACATGCCGTCGCCGGCCACCAGCCCTTGCACATGCCGTCGCCGGCCACCATTTGCCGCGCCGCCACCTCCTACCGCCTCCCCGGGCCGCTGCCAACCCGTTTTGGCCATCGCCGCCGGTCGCCACGCCACCCCTCGCCGGCGTCGCCGCCCAACAAAGCAGCCTGCGCCTCCCCTGTCTCCTCTGTTTCTTCTTCATTCATTTGCTTTGTGCCACTTACAAATGGGGACCAGCTGTCAGCATTTTCTTTAATCCTTTAATTCTGGAAAAAGAATATTCTCTGGAATATCCCCCTCCTCTTTTTCCTGGAATTTCCATTTCTGACAAACTTCCGGGTGTTCGTTCTCCTTCATACAAACTCCGATTCCGTCGATTTTTGTTCCTAAATTCATCTAAATTCAATATCTCTCTATTGATACTAATTTTTGTAATTTTTGAATTTTATTTATTATCTGTTATTTATTTGTCTCATTTCGTGCGTGTAGAGTCCGACGCCGCCGAAGTCAATTTGGATCAACCGGACGCAATGACCTCAACCTTCGGTGAAGGCAAGTCTCTTTTGACCAAATTGTACCTATGTTTTCCAAAATCTGTTTTAACTTTCAAGAATTTTATGCATTGCTACTTACATAAAATAATAAGTCCAAATCCTAAGTTGTTAGTTAATCCTAACTTGATATTACTGTCATTTGAAGTTGTTATCCATGATCCATTGTCACCCTAGCATAGCAAATCCACGATATTGATTACAATATTGCTGGAATAGTTAAAACTGTAGAATTGCTTAGACATGCATTGTCAGTCATGATCACCTATTGGAGGAAACTATTATTACCTTTTTTGTAAATATTTTTTAGAAATGTATGGCGTTGTATTGCTAGTAGTTTGGAAAATAAAATAAAAAGGTGAAGAACTTGTTTAGACTAGGGCGAGTGGGTTGAGTTTTGATTGTCTCACCTTGGTCGATTAAGGATCGACGCTTGTGACTATTCAAACCGAGCAATACCGTACAACCACATGTCCTAAATAGGAAAGACCTAGCTGAATAATTTACTGAGTCCCAGCATTAAGCCCACAGACTGTAGTTGATAGGTGTTCTCTTGATTATGGTAAATGTACTTCCATATCTTGAGATGTGCAGAATATGGTAAATGTACTTTCATATTTTGAGTCGTGCAGACGATGGTAAATGACTTCCTATCTGTCGAGGTTTGTGCCGGGCAATGGTAATTGACGTCCATATCCGGGCAGGTTATCCCCCATAACGGTGAGCTCCGGGTCGATAAAAAATGACGTTCATGACTTGGGGTTAAGCTCATCGAGTGGGCTAATGTGAGGATAAAGTATTGTAAAAGCCTTCTGATAATCACTTAGTCGCACACCTTTGAAAGTGTGTGAAGCGGACATTATAAGCTGATTATCTCGTGTAGGTCAAGTTATACAACCTCTACAAAGTGTAAAACTATTCGAATAGTCGTGCCCACGATCAAGGGCAGGCAAGGTGCGTTTTCACATGGTAGATTTTGGTTTGATTTCAAAAGAGTAAATTTTGGGAACCCAGCAGCAGTTGGGACTCTCGGGTAGTTTTTCTGGCAGCTAGAGCCAGTTGGACATACAAGGAGATATCCCTTGGTGTATGCTTTTCACTGATGTTGTAGTGTTAGTTGATGAGAGTAGGATAGGTGTCGATAGAAATCTAGAGATGTGGAGGAAGACCTTAGAATCGAAAGGCTTTAGACTTAGTAGGACTTAAACTGAGTATATGAAGTGTGATTTCAGCGGTGCCGAGGCAGATGATGGAGATGTTAGGCTGAACGAACAAGTAGTGCCTAGGAAGGACACGTTTCGATATTTGGGATCGATGCTACAGCGAAACGGAGAGATTGATGAAGACGTGAGCCACAGGATTAGAGCGGGGTCGGTGAAATGGCGCCAAGCATCGGGTGTACTGTGTGACAAAAAAGTCCCTCAAATGTTAAAGGGTAAGTTCTATAGGACGGCGATCAGACCTGCGATGCTATATGGAGCAGAATGTTGGGCGACTAAAATACAACATATACAGAAGATGAGTGTAGCGGAGATGAGAATGCTGCGGTGGATATATGGCCACACAAGGCGAGATCGAATCCGCAATGAGGATATACGTGATAGGGTGGGGGTAGCACCAATTGAAGATAAGCTTGTCCAACATCGCTTGAGATGGTTTGGACATCTCCAACGGAGGCCTTTTGAGGCACCGGTACGTAATAGAATTTTAAGACGTACTGAAAACGTAAGAAGAGGCAGAGGTCGACCAAGACTAACGTGGGAGGAAGCAGTTAAAACAGATTTGAGGGATTGGAATGTAGCTAAAGAATTAACTTTGGATAGAAGAGCATGGAAGTTAGCGATCCACGTACCGGAACCATAAGAAGGTTTAGGGACTGTGTTTTAGGCTCTCAGCTCAGATGGCGGGATACACGACTTATGGTTTTAGCCTTGTAGGTTTTTTATCATTATTATTTTATTTTATTTGCAAGACTCTCGTCTCTTTGACCTTGATGAGGTTTCATTTCTAGCCTACCTCAACTTGTTTGGGACCAAAGGCTTTGTTGTTGTTGTTGTTGTTTTTGTTGTTGTTGTTGTTGTAGAGCCAGTTGGGCAGCTAGAGCCCTATCCTTTGAACCTTAGCGACTAGAGCCTTGATACTTGTGGTTGGTAGCTAGAACTTGCACTAATGATATAATTAGTTTAATTATTAAAACTACTTTTTGTCAAATGTGCTTTATGAAAACAGGTGAAACTTAAAATATTGCTTTGTGCAAAAGAACCATATAAGCCTCATTTGTTAAAGCTATGCATATGCATTTTTCCTAAGACTGGCGGAGTACTTTATGTACTCATGTGGTACACTCAAATTAAATCTCAGAAGCCTTCAACGACGCTGAGGAGGACTACGACTACTTCGTCTGTGGCTTTGATGAAGGGCGTTCGGAGTACTAGGTTGCGCTCCCCAGTCGAATGCCAGTGGATAATTTGATGGGTCACCACCACTCGAAATTTATCATTTGTTGTTTCCGCTACTGTAAGACTCAAAGTCTTTTGACCTCTTTTGTAATAATTGACCATAAGGCCGGTACTCGGTTGTTTATTAATGTTATTCCGTGATTCGAACTTATCATCGACGTTGTTTCCACTGTGTGCACTAACTACTGATCTGGGACTGATGCAGAAATACACAGAGGGTTCGGATTCAGAAATTTGGTCCGACACATAGCTTCCTTCCTTAGCTCTTCCTTTTTCTAATTGAATTTTACACTTTATAGTTTACACTATTTCAGTTTGACAAACATGTGGAAAAATATAAAATAATACATATGCATATATTATTATTATTATTATTATAAATATATATATATATATATATATATATATATATATATATATATATATATATATATATATATCTGATTAATATCTCGTGTCGCCATTTTTTAGAAAATAGCGAATCTCGTGTCTGACACGCGTGTCCGTGCATCATAGCATACTATATGAGCAATATATATTATTATACTATACTCTTTTGAAGAAAATAGAAATAGAATATTAATACGGGTTTTTGTATAATATCATCTCAAACAGGAAGGGCAACTGAAAGTGTGAGAAATCAGGGGGCAATAAATAATTGAGTACAGAAAAGATCCAGAGTAAGTGTGTATTATAGAAAATATGTTACATGAGTTCATCTAAAAAGATAAGTTACATGATTTAACAGGAATAACAGTTAGTTTATGGCACTCACAGTGTAATGAATATCACGTTCAAAAGCTTCAGCTATTTTTGCTGCTTTGTAATACCGATCACTTGGTTTTTCAGCAAGGCCTGATATTATAAGAGGTGTTCTTGCTTCATCAATAAGGATGGAATCAACTTCATCTATAACACAGTAATTGAAGTTCCTCAAGACAAGCTCATCTACAGTCTGCAAAAATGAAGATTCAGTTAAGTGCAGAAGCTGTGAATCTGTGTGTTCCTTCGCTTAAGGAGACAAGGGGAAGAAATTCAATCGTGGCTCTTTAAAGGCAAACATGCAATAAAACTTTAACAAACAATTTCCAACAAAGGAAAAGGCATACCATCGCAAGATTATCTCTTAGATAATCAAATCCAAGCTCACTGTTTGTGACATAAGTAATATCGCACGAGTAATTGTCCCTCCTTTGCTCAGGTGTCATGTTCTCTGTCAAAATAAAAGGTAACTGTTCAACAAACCATCACTAGCAAACAGAGAAAATCAATAAATGATGCCAGCAAGGCAGCAACACAATTTTTTTAAAATAAGTGCTAGATGGGCATGTGAAGATGTTATGTAAGAGTGGCGACAGGCTATAACTCAGAATGATAATAGGCTCAGCCCTCGGCTAAACATACATGCCAGTTGCCAGGCTTTTCCTGGATAAGACAAGCCAATTTCTTGGGCTTCCGTGATTCCATTTTGTTCTTTTCAAATACATGTCAGTACTTCCATGAGCACTTCATTTTCATCCTTGAGAGTTCACTTTGGTATGAAAATATCCTTAATTATGTTTGAAATGTTAACGTGGATACTGAATAAACTGTCCAATTAGGAGATGGCACAAACAACAATAATTAACAATGTGATGTGATGACATACGTTAGGGGGTCTTTGGTCAGGTCTCTCATCTCAGTCTTAGGTATTTAGTTTCAGTAAGTAAGTGTGTGTGTGTGTGTGTGTGTGTGTGTGTGTGTGTGTGTGTGTGTGGGTCTATGTATGACTCCTTTCTCTACTATTAATACAATGATACGCAGTTCTCCTGTGTATTCGAAAAAAAAAAAAAAAAAAAAAAACAATGTGATGTGATGACATACGTTGAATTAAGCCAACCTGCAGTCCTAGAAATCGGGGAACTTGACCAACCCACTCACAATCACGTCTGGCAAGATAATCATTTACGGTGACAACATGCACTCCTTTCCCACTCAAAGCATTTAAGTACGCTGGCAGAATGGCCACGAGCGTTTTCCCCTCTCCAGTCTTCATTTCTGCAATATCTCCCTTGTGCAGAACCATGCCACCAATTAACTGTACATCGAAGGGGCGAAGACCCAGAACTCTCTTGGAAGCCTCCCTCACAACAGCAAATGCTTCCTGCAATAGCCAACAAACTATAAAGATAATCGCAAAAAAAAGAAATAAAGATAATTCAACCTTGAGATGTCTTTCTTCACGAGTTGACAAGTTGAATATATCATTGAACTAGCTCAGTTTTCGGACAAATATTGTAGTAGCTACTTGAAAAGAATAGTGGGTCAGCTGGTCAATTTAGTTATATATCCATCTACTATAACCTCCTTTATTAATCCAACAATGAGAAAATTATGTGTATAGTAGGTTCACTTTTAAGTTGTATATATGTTGTAGTCATTGGCCTTTTCCTTCTAACATAAATTTCACAATATTTCAAGCTGTTGATTCCCACTGATCACAAGTAGGACCAAATAATTCGATTGGGGTAGTAGCTGACCCATATCACATAGTTCCGGCAACTACGAAAGCAGCAAAAAAAAACAGCAGCAGCAGCAGCAGTGACCAAGAGGGTAATTTAGTTTCCAAGTTCTTCATTTTTTATATTGAGGTTTTGCATTTCTAAATGTTGCATTATTATTTTATATGAAACTAGAGCAAAAACGTCATTTCATTATATGTTATTTCTATATTTAATTGTTGCATTTTGTGTTCAAGTTTATTGCATTTTTCTGTTCAGCTTGCTAGATTTCTGTACACCCTTGTTCCTGTTACGGCATAATATGATACTCGAGAGAAAATGTGAGCGTAATTTTGTTAATAAGAATATATTTTAGTCACTCGAAAGGAAAATATTGAAGTTGTTAACAAAAAAAAAAACAGTAACATTTCAACTTAGAGTTGAAAGAATTGAGCTGCTGTTAGTTAACATAGAACGTGCAATTTTTCTAGTGCTACCGAGAGAAACATTATACTTGAAATGTAATATTGTACTAAAGTCACTAGTGAAGACGAAGTATATGTTGAACTCCTAAATTACCTTGTTCTAATGCCTTAGTATATTTAAGATGTTCAAGTATTAACCTCTTTTTTTGCATCGTGGGCTCGCGGCAGTAAGTAAAGTGAAATGGATGTTACAAGTCACAATTGTACACCTAATGTTGCGGCATAGAATATGTTGTAAGAAAATAATGTAAACTAACTAATTGTTGTCGCTTGATTTGCTTCACCATTGTCTTACTCGTACAGTTATCCATCTGCAGGGCACCATTCAACAACCACCTCTGTATTTTTTCCCCTGCCTCCAGTGGGAACTGAACTGAATTCGAAAGCGGAAGCGTAAGAGATTATGTGTGAGTGGTTGTAGTGTTGTGTACGTACGGGGAGGAGGGAGTCGAGGGAGTCCCCGGCGCGCGCGCGCTCCTGCAGCACGGCGGTACGGGCGCGGAGGTCGGCGTCGGAGAGCGCGGAGACCTCGGACTCCATTTTGTTGATGAGCGCCACGGTGTCGGCGTACTTCCTCCTCGCCGCCTCCCCGTCGTCGCCGCCGCCCCCGCCGAAGACGCCGCCCAGCAAGCCCCCTAGCGCCGCGCGCGCCACCAGGCCACCGCTCCGCCGCCGCAGCGCGCGGCAGCGCCGGCGGCGGAACTGGAGGCTCCCGCCGCCGCTTCCGAGAGGAGACGGGTGGGGGAAGTGGAGGGCGGTGGCGCAGGTGGCGGCGGCGGGAGGCGCCATGGCCATCGCGCGCTCGCTTTTGCTTGCTGCTGCTTCTCCGCTTCGTGTGGTCTAGTGCAGTGATGCGTGCATGGTCGCGTGCTGTGGGCGATGGCTGTGGCTATGGATGATGGAGCGAGGTGGAGTGGAGGGGAAGGAGGATAAGGAGCCCATCTCCAGCTTGGCCCATCTCCAGAAGAGGACTTTGTATTTTATAATAAACTCAAGCATCGATGCATGGGTTCAGGCATAGGAATGCAAGATGCTTATACTCGTAAAAGAGAATATAATAAGTTAGTAACATCGTTAATTACGCATGTAAAATTTATTTCCTCCAATACAATCATTTTTTATAGGTACTTAGATGTTGTATTATCTATTAATTAGATCAGTCTTGCTATTTTTAAGTCGTCTGAAATTTTCTTAAATTTAAGTCACTTATTGTGACCATTAGATCTGTGTAAAGATTGATGTGTCATATGATTGGATATTGATTCAATGGATAAAAAAGGTGACTTATATTTAAAAAAAATCAGTCGCCTTATGAATAAACAATCCCTAATTAGATATAGTTATATACATAAGCACTCGTTAAGTACCAGTGCCTACTTAAGCGTCGATGCTACAATATAAACCCCTTATCTATCCTACATGGTAAAACAGAGTAAATTTCGCTTTGGATCATGTAATCTTACCATGATTTCACTTTACACCACTATTAGAAAATATTTTCACTTTGCGCCATCTCTTCTTACCATATGTTAAATTTTGCACTAGGGTAAGGATTTGGTCGCCTTCATCGGTGCTCACCGATGGTGAACGATGACATGGGAAGTGTCGATGAGGCACGGGATGGAAAGAGGAGGAGATAGATGGAGCTAGGAAATGGGTCAAAAATAGAGAAGAATAGCCGAAGCATCGCTGACGGTGGCCATAACAATAGTGGCGGTGGGCTGCTATCAGTGACGAGGGAGATGAGGAAGGGCGGCGGCAGAGAGGCAAAGCATGGGGCGGCGAAGAGGACAACGGCTGGTGACAGCAACCGTGGAAGCTGGTAGCAGTGGCCACAAGGCCTAGAGCCAGTGCAGAGGCCCGCGACTGAAAGTATCTAGGCCCATAAAAATTGGTTTTGGTAATTAATGATAATATGTGATAATTGGACTTATGTGTTTGTTGAGTATTTGCAAGATTAAGTCCAAATGGTAAGTACGATCGTGAAGCTGCATGCTAAAGGATATCGTGAAGATCAAATTAGATCAAAGTAAAGGTACAAGTAGATTAGGAATCTTTTAGCTTATACCGGTCTTAAGAGATATGGTTGGAAGACTGGATTATAGGATAAATGCCGTACTATTAAGAGGGATCATATCCAAGTAACTTGATAGCATATTCATGTGCCTTGAGGATCAATTTAGGATCATGCATGAAATTGTTTTTCCTTTGAAAAGCATCCGTTGCACTGTCTAGATAATCGGTAGTACCGGCGTGTTCATGAGGTACTACCGGAAAACGGTACAATCGGGATTGTAGTGCGGTACTACCGCACCCCGGTCGTTCCGCATAAAAGGCGGTATGTTTTTTTCCAGAGAACATATTTTTTGGGTGTCTCGGTGTAAACCCTCTGAACGGTAGTACCGCTGTTCAAACGCGGAACTACCGCTCACCCCCGGTAGTACCGATTTTTCGACGGTACGTTTTTTCCAGTAACAATGCAGTTTGGGATTTCGTGGAGCAGTAGTACCAGCGCCTTGGCGATATGGCCGGAAAGCGGTAGTACCGCATGTTCGTGGCGGTAGTACTGCTCTGCAATTCTAACGGCTATATCAGTGCATTTATTGTCCTCCCTTCTAGCCGTTACTGTGCTGGTAGTAAAGTGCGGTAGTACCGCATTTACTTGGCGGTAGTACCGCAATTCGCTGATTTCTGGGGATTTCCTCCCCAACGGTTATATTTGTTGGTTGGGGATATTTATACCCCCCAACTGCTCAAGGGTTGTGTGCTAGAGTTCATTTAACATCAATAGAGCCTTGAGAGCCTTGAGCATTCACTCAACACCAAAATTTTCTTGTGCATTCATTGTGAGGTGGTTGAGTTCTTTCAAGTGCATTCATTCATTCTAGATTGATCCCATTGCACTTGTGAGTTGTCAAGCGAAGGTCATCGATTTGTTACTCTTGGAGTTTTGCCGAACTCCTAGACGGCTTGGAGGCGCTTGCACGGTGATCTCTTCAAAAAGATTGTGAAGATACTCGGTGCCGAGATTGTGAGTGGTTCGGTGTTCACCATCTCCGGTGCGGAGGAAGAACAACCATAGTGATCGAGGGAAGGCTTAATTCGTGGAGCCGGCTTGAGTGGTCAAGCTTCCTCAACGTGGACTAGTGAAGACCGGCAAGTCTTCGATACCACGGGAAAATATCGTTGTCTCTTTGTGGTTATTTCTAGTCTTTACTCTTCCGTATTTATATTTCTAGCTTGATCTTTGTGCTTGTATTGCTTAGCTAAAAATATAACTTGTTTAGACTAAGTTGTTAATTGCCTTAACTCGTTAATTTGTGAAAAAAAAAATTAAAAACCTCCTATTCACCCCCCTCTAGTCGGTTATCCTTGATCCTACAAGTGGTATCAGAGCAAGGTCTCTCAATTTATTAGACTTTACCGTCTAAGAGAGAAAGGATAGTTAGTGAGGGTGTGCCTATAGGAAAGGCTCTGTAATACCCAAAAAAGTATTCGAATGGATGTAATCGGGAGAGAATAATTAAATCGGGAGGGATTAATCGAAAACAGGAGAGGGACCAAATATAAAATAGTTTAGCAGTGTTTTGATAGGGTGCTTTCTGCTAGTGTGGGACAACTTGGGCTTGGGCCAAGGCCCATGAGGGTGGCCGGCCAAGGGAGGGAGGGGGCGCCTCATCCCCCAAACCCTAGCCGCCTTCTCCCACTCCCATTGTGGCGCACCTCCCACCTCCCCATCTCCCCTGGTGCAACCTCCCCCTCTAGCAGCCCCTCCTCCACGGTCTCTTCCCCTGCTGGCCGGCCAAGACCTTCCCTTTCCCCGCTGCCGACCAAGTGGAGAAGGAGAAGAAGATCCCGGTGGAGTTCGGCCATAGGAGGAAGAAGGAGGTGAGGAGAGGAGGCCTTCTTTGTGGGGGGAAATCCATCATCTTCCTATGTCCTTCAAGGGGTAACGAAGACCCTTCCCCGCTGAATCTTTTGTATTAGATGCGTTTACGAATTCGTTTAGTGGTTTGGTCGTTGATTGCTATTAGATTGCGTTCTGTCCAGATTGTTGTGCGGCCAGTCTCGTGTGTTTAAAGGCCGAATTAGGAGTTTTGATCTCCTAGAGTTATGTAGGTCTTGTTCTTAGCTTTCAATGGCCGCCAAGAACGCCCAAATCTGATTAACGGTTAGAAAGTTATGAATTCTTTAGTGCCGCTGTCTGGTTAATCTGTCAACATCCTGACAGTCTGTAGAAAACTGAGTTAATCTATTATTTAAAGACGAAATCAGAGGATCTCAGTATAACGAAAAATGTAGGTAATTTCCATACCTTTTCATAGAGATAAAGAACGCAAGATTTGGACATTCTTAGCAAAAGTTATGATGGTTTTAGCATACTGTCCAGAGAAACCGATGTGAAAATTGTTGTTCTGTAGTTTGGCTTGGTAGGGGCCGTAGTTGGCATAATCAAAAGGTCTCCCCAACTAAGTTTATTTAGGTAATTTAATTAACTTTCCAGAAAGTCCAAGAACATCTTAATTGGACCCCGGAGTAGGAAGTTATGTATTTTAGAAGTTGACTGTCCGCAATGAACACCAAAGCGATCGCTAGAAATTGAAAGATTGGAAAAAAAATACTTGGAAGTTTAGTGAGTTCAATTGGGTTGTTATTTATGCTTTTGGTCCAGTATGTTGGTCTTAGATTGGGTTATCTTTATGTTCAGGTGGGAGCGTAATCCCGAGCGGCGCCTCTTGCGTCCATCGTTCTCGCACGGTTAAGGCAAGTATTCGGGTTATCGTATAATTGTGCTAGTATGCAGTGACTGTTTGTGTTGGGTTATAATAGCCATGCACGGATGTTATTGTGATGAGTTCCAATTTATCTTGGTGAATGCAAGTACTATGATTGAGAGAGTAATTATGAATGTTTGATAGAGAGTGCTAGTACTTTGATGCGTAATAACTATGCATGGATGATAGTGTGATATGTATGATTAAGGATGGTGAATACTTGAGATATGATTAAATGTTATTCATGAGGATTTGAGCATGTTTGCTAGTATTATGAACATATGTGCTATTCAAGGATGCTAGAATGCTATGAATGTCAAAGATGAGGAATGCTAGAAGTACGAATAAGTTTATTCATGCATGTCGTTGTTGTGAATCCATATGTATGACGGTTTAAAGTTTTGTTCATGTGCATCATGCAATCATATTGGAGGATTGGTCACGTGGTGACTATGCATGTTCGAGGTCCCCGTCATGTAGATGACGGGCTTGAGGTCCCCACATTCGTGGAATATGGGCAATGAGTAAAAGAAGTCCCCATCATTAAGATGATGGGCAAAGGTCCCTATACAAGTGGTGTATAGGCTCTTGGTCCCTGTGCTAGAGGGCACAAGCAAGGGTATCCATCGACGGATGTATACCCCGCATTACCGGTAAAATGCGAAAAAGAGATAAAGTTCAAAAGGTGCATTGCATGGTCGCATTACATAAGCATGAAGGCTATGTTTAGTGTAATGTTTATTCTAGTATATTGATGCTATGACTGTGAGTTTAGCTTTAGCCTTGTTGATACTTGCTGAGTCTTTGGGCTCACTCTTGCTTTGATGTGTTTTAGGTACAACTGGCAAGAACGACATGCATGGGAGGGAGTAGATGTTGGTTGCACTCACTACCTCACGACCTTAAGGCGTTTACCATTTAATTTTCATTTCAGGATTAAGTAAACTGCTTGAGAATCACTCATAGATAGTTTTGAGTATTATGTTAATTGTGATAATGAGAATAGTAAGTCTGGATTATGTTTATTCGATCATCTTGCATGCTTGTGTAAACTTGATTATGAAGATATTGATAAATGCCATGATTAATTGTTGGAACCTCGGTATAGTTGACTATACAAAGGAGGTTTTGCCGAAAATTTGTAATTGGTCTTAGTTTAGTTTAGTTTAATTTAATTTTAGTAGCATACCAGGCTCAATGCTGAGCTGGGGTGTTACAGGCTCCTTTGTTTGATGGCTCAAATTATTCTTATTGGAAAATTAGAATGTCCATTTTCTTAAAGGCCATGAGTCCGAACATATGGAAAATTGTAAATGAGGGTTATGTTATGTTTCTTGATCCTACAAACTCCACGGTTCAAGATGAACGTAATGCTCATTTAGATGCTCAAGCTATGAATGCTCTCTTTGATGCCTTGAACGCGGATGAGTTCAATAGGGTGGGCAATTTGAAAACCGCTCATGCTATTTGGACTACCCTCTCCGAAATTCATAAGGGCACATCCACGGTCAAAGAAGCCAAATTGCATAGGCTTCGGATTAAATATGAGACATTCATAATGTTGCATCAAAAAACATCACCGAGATGTATTCAAGACTTAACAACATTGTGAATGAACTCAAAGGTCTTGGTACTAACCTTCTTGATGTTGATGTTGTGCGCAAGATGCTTAGGGCGCTCCCGGATAAATACGAGACGTTGATGACATTATTTCTCAACTCTCCCGAGTTGCCAAGAATGACACCAACCGGACTTTTGGGCAACCTCATCACTAACGAACTATACAAGAAGGACAAGGAAGAGCTCTTGGAGTCATCTTCATCCAAGAAGAAAATTACCGCTTTCAATGCTAAAGCGGAGTCAAGTGACGATGAGGATGAAGAAGAAGACTCGGATGAGGAGTATGCTCTCCTTGTGAGGAGAATGAAGAAATTCATGAGAATACGCCCACATCGAAACTTCAACTTCAACAAGTACAAGAAAGGGCAATCCTCAACTGACAACAAGCGATATAGCAACATTCGTTGTTATGGATGTGATGAAAAGGGGCACATAATCTCAAATTGCCCCAACAAGAAGGATGACAAAGATAAACCATCAAAGAAGAAGGAATTCGATGGAAAGAAAAAGCTTTTCAAAAGGCTTCACAAAAGGGGCAAAAATGAAGCTCACATTGGAGAGTGGGATTCCGATGAAGAATATTCGGATTCCGATTCCGAATCAAGTGATGAAGAGTCTTCTAAGAAAAGAGAACTTGTCGGCATCGCCATAAAGGAAGCTCCTTCACTCTTCGCGCCTCCTACATGTCTTATGGCAAAAGGAGATAAGGTAAAATCCATTGATGATAATGCTCCTTCATATGATGAATTAATGGACATGGTTGAAGATTTAAATGAGTATATTGGAAAAGAGAAATCAAAATTTAAAGTCTTAAAGAAAGAATATATCTCTCTAAAAGACTCTTATGAGGAGTTAAAGGAAGCTCATGATTCTCTTCTCCTAACAGATATAGAAAAATCTCATTCAAATATTGGTATTACGTGTGATTTAATGAATGAGATGCCTAGAGTAGAAAATGCGTCAAATGCTAAATCCATGTCTAGTATTTCTACTTCTTGTGATGATTTGTTATCCATACCTTGTTGCTCAAATGATGATTCAATTGTTGGTATGAATAATACTTGTGACCCTTTACTAATTGTTGAAAATTATGAGTTGAAAGAGCAAGTCACCAAGCTAAGTAAGAGCTTGGAAAGATGCTTCAAGGGTAAATCAACCCTTGACAAGTTATTGAGTGAGCAAAGGTGCTCATTCAATAAGGAAGGACTGGGGTATGTGCCCAAGAAAGGTAAGAAACCGGTAAACAAACCTCCAAGGTTTGTTAAGCAAAGTGGCAAAAATTGCAATAAATGTGGTAAGATAGGAGACATATCAAATGTTTGCTCAAATATAATGTTAAATCCTATGGCATTTATGATTCTTGCTACATGCTTAAGAAATCTATAGATGGTAAAGTAATTACAAGATTTATTGGCACTTCGATTTTGGGCGCTAAAAAGAATGCTATTTGGGTGCCTAAAACCTTGGTCACTAACCTCCAAGGACCCAAACAAACTTGGGTACATAAAAGAACTTGATTCTTGTTTTGTAGGTGAACTACAAGACCGGTGGAAAACATTGGGTGCTTGATAGTGGATGCACTCAACACATGACCGGTGATAGGAAAATGTTCACCACATTCGAGAACGTAAAAGGAAGTGACAATATCACATTTGGAGATAATAGTAAAGGAAAGGTAATAGGATTGGGTAAAATCGCTATCTCAAATGACCTTTCTATTTCTAATGTATCCTTAGTTGAATCACTAAATTTCAATTTATTATCCGTTGCTCAAATATGTGATCTTGATTTAATTTGCTCCTTCTCAAATGAAGGTGTTTCAATTTCAAGTGAAAAGGAAAATGCCTTGGTTTTCAAAGGTTTTAGATTTGGAAATCTTTACTTGATAGATTTCTCCTCAAATGCATCGTGCTTACAAACTTGTTTAATTGCAAAAACTTCATTGGGTTGGCTTTGGCATAGAAGGCTAGCTCATGTTGGCATGATTCAACTTAAAAAGCTTTTCAAACATGATCTAGTTGTTGGCTTGAAAGATGTGAAGTTTGAGAAAAATCGACTTTGTAGTGCCTGTCAAGCCGGTAAACAAGTCGCAAGCTCTCACCATTCCAAGAGTATCATGTCAACTTTTAGACCATTGAAACTCTTACATATATATTTGTTTGGGCCAACAACCTATAAGAGTATCGGAGGAAATAGTTATTGTTTAGTTATCGTAGATGATCACTCTAGATATTCATGAGTATTCTTTCTAGATGACAAGAGCGAAACCTCCGGAATCTTCAAAAGTTTTGCAAAAAGGGCTCAAAATGAATTTGATTTTAAAATAAAGAAAATCCGTAGTGATAATGGATCCGAGTTCAAGAATACTAAAGTTGAAGACTTTTGTGATGAACTTGGAATAAAGCACGAACTTTCCGCAACCTACACTCCGGAGCAAAATGGAGTTGTAGAAAGGAAAAATCGTACATTAATTGAAATGGCTAGGACAATGCTTGATGAATATAATACTTCCGATAGCTTTTGGGCGGAAGTAATTAACACTGCTTGTCATGCCATAAATCGTCTTTAGTTGCATCGCCTTTTGAAAAAGACTTCCTATGAACTTCTTGTTGGAAGAAAACCTAACATCTCTTATTGTCGTGTCTTTGGTTGCAAGTGTTATATTTTGAAAAAGGGAATTCATCTTTCAAAATTTGCAAGTCGTTGTGATGTTGGTTTTTTGCTTGGTTACTCTTCAAATAGCAAAGTTTATCGTGTCTTCAATCAAAACTCCGGTTTAGTTGAAGAAAGACACGATGTTCAATTTGATAAAACTAACGGCTCTCAAGAAGGGCATGAGAATTTGGATGATATAGGTGATGAATTGTTAAGAAAGGCTATAGAAAATATGCAAATTGACGACATCAAACCTAAAGATGAACCGTCATCTTCTACTCAAGTTGAACCTCCTACCTCTTCCACAACAAGTCAAATTTAAGTGGAAGAAAACAATAATGAAGATGATCAACCATCCAACCTACCACCAAGAATCCACAATGCGATTGCAAAAGATCATCCAATAGATCAAATATTGGGTGATGTAAGTAAGGGTGTTCAAACTCGATCTCGTGTCGCTTTATTTTGTGAACATTACTCTTTTGTCTCTTCTCTTGAGCCAAAGAATATAGATGAAGCACTTGATGATCCGGATTAGATGATTGCAATGCATGAAGAGCTTAATAATTTCATCCGAAATGAAGTTTGGACATTGGTGGATCGACCCAAAGAACACAATGTCATTGGCACAAAATGGGTGTTTAGAAACAAGCAAGACGAAAATGGTATGGTTGTAAGAAACAAAGCAAGATTGGTCGCACAAGGTTTCTCTCAAGTCGAAGGTTTGGATTTCGATGAAACTTTTGCTCCTGTAGCTAGACTTGAGTCAATTCGTATATTACTTGCTTTTGCATCATGCTTTGACATTAAATTATTCCAAATGGATGTCAAAAGTGCTTTTCTAAATGGAGAAATATCCGAACTTGTGTTTGTTGAACAACCTCCCGGTTTTGAAGATCCTAAGAATCCTAATCACGTCTATAAACTCTCAAAGGCGCTCTATGGTCTTAAACAAGCTCCTAGGGCATGGTACGAACGCCTTAGAGATTTTCTAGTTTCAAAAGGGTTCAAAATCGGGAAAACTGATTCAACATTGTTCACTAAAGTGTTAGATGATGATTTCTTTGTATGTCAAATTTATATTGATGATATCATATTTGGTTCTACTAATCAAGACTTTTGCAAAGAATTTGGTGATATGATGTCTAGGGAATTTGAAATGTCCATGATTGGAGAACTTAGCTATTTTCTTGGACTTCAAATCAAGCAACTCAAAAATGGAACTTTCGTAAGCCAAACAAAGTATGCAAAAGACTTGATCAAGAGATTTGGAATGGATGACGCAAAACCTATCAAAACTCCAATGGCAACAAACGGTCACCTCGACCTAAATGAGGGAGGTAAATCAGTAGATTTAAAGCTTTATAGATCTATGATTGGTAGTTTACTTTATCTCACCGCATCTAGGTCCGATATTATGTTTAGCGTTTGCATGTGTGCACGGTTTCAAGCATCTCCAAAAGAGTGTCATTTGATGACCGTAAAAAGAATACTAAGATATTTAAAGCATTCCTCTAGCATTGGCCTATGGTTTCCTAAAGGTGCTAAGTTTGATTTAATTGGATATTCGGACTCCGATTATGCTAGTTGCAAAGTGGACAGAAAAAGCACCTCGGGGAGTTGTCAATTCTTATGGAGATCTTTAGTATCATGGTCTTCCAAGAAACAAAATTTCGTAGCTTTATCCACCGCCGAAGCCGAATATGTTTCCGCGGGAAGTTGTTGTGCTCAATTGCTATGGATGAGGCAAACTTTGATGGATTATGAGATTAAAATTGATAAAATGCCTCTATTATGTGACAATGATAGTGCGGTGAAAATAGCAAATAATCCTGTTCAACACTTAAGAACCAAACATATTGACATCTGCCACCATTTCTTAAGAGATCATGTGGGCAAGGGAGACATTGAAATTAGCCACATTAGAACCGAAGATCAATTAGCGGATATTCTCACCAAGCCATTAGATGAAGGTTGTTTTTGCAAATTGAGGAATGAATTAAATATCATATACTATTCAAATATTGGTTGAAATTCTTTGCCTCATGTATTTTGGTTGATTTGGTGTTATTCGAAAGTTTTTGAAAGAGAATATTTTCAAAATTTTATTAAGAATATCTATGTTCATCAAAACTATAATCTCATATAGACATTAGTCTACTCTATGCATAATGATCCTTAACAATATTTATTTGAGTGCAAAGCTAAGGATCATTTGCAAATTAATCTAAATCTCAAAGAAATCCAGAGCTGACCCTTGTAGTCCCCGAAAAATCGGAACTACCGGTGTTGAATCACGGTACTACCGGTGATAGAATGCGGAACTACCGCATCACGGAATCTGTGCGGGTTCTGTTCTCTTCACTCGGTTCACTCTCTCTCCCCAAACGGTATTACCGATTCTCTCTTTCCTAGTCTTCTCTCTCGGGCGCTCTCTCTCTCTCTCTCCCTTACCGAAGAAACTCAAATCCTCTCTCAAATTCTAAATTTCTCTTCGGCGGTTCTTCACTCTTTGGTGATTCCTAGCATCTCTAGGGCTTCACTCCTCCAATCTTCGAGGTAAATCATCTAAAATCCTCGCTTTTACTGGATTATCTCAAACCCTAGGTCTAAATCTAGAATGATCTAAAATGTTGCGGTTCTATGAGGTTCTAGTTGGGCAAAACAACATATTTGATGTTTAATGATGCTTATACATCTATTCCCTGGATTCAAACCATAATAAACATCGAATTTCTCTTCAAAATCAAAAACCCTAGAACCAGGTCTGTAAAAGCGGTACTACCGCTCCTTGAGCACGGTACTACCGGCAACGGTACTACCGCTTTTTAAGCTCGGTACTACCGGCCAAGATTTGCGGTACTACCGTTTTTACTGACAGAACCACAAATGTCATTTCATTCAATTTGATCCTAATTTGATTGATCCTTTGATCTCTTTGTAACCTTTTATCTCCTTTACTCAGATGGCAAGGACAAGAAATGCCACTCGTCAATCAGTTGGACCTCGTAGAGGTCAATCTTCTTCCTCCCATCCTCCTGAAGATCCAGTTGAAGAATCTCATGACAAAGGCAAAGGTCCAGCGGCTTATGACTCTGAAGATGAGGAAGTATCCTCACAAGCTGGGTTAGGTTTTGGATCTGATTCAGAAGAAGAGATTCCAGCGGCATCTGATGAAGAGATGGAAGATCCAGTAGAGCCTCAAATTAACTTAAGGCTCATATCAGCTGATGACTATGCTGTCTTGCGACACAAAGATCAGTACCTCCTGCCTAGCAACTCAATCAATCCCAGATTTCATACAAAGTTCCAAGAGCAAGTCTATGAGGAGGTATATGGTCAGAACAGAAAGTTTGCTGATCACAAGTGGATAAAGTGGCAGCACATTAACAATTTGGAAAAATATGATGGCATATATGAGATGTTTCAGCAAGCTGGTCTTCATGAACTTGTAGCTCTAAAGCATGATTATGATCAGGAAATCATAAGGCAATTCTATGCCACTCTCTATGTCTCTCCAGATTTGACCAAGATGAAATGGATGACAGTAACACGCTATGTGAAGTGTAGTAAAACTGATTTTGAGCGTGTCCTGCGAGTATCTTCATCCAGCAAGTGGGAGAAGATTTATGACAGACCTGCCCTGATGGTTCCTAGCTGGACAGAGCATTATGATAGAAATGCCAGGTTTGTTCCAGGAAAAAATCATGACTTGCTACCCATTTCCAGTTTGATTAATAGGATTATTAATCACACTATTCTTCCCAAGAGTGGAAATTTTGATGTTGTGCGTGGACATGCTTGGAACATTATTGATCTTATCTTAAAAGGGAAGAAGTTTGATGTGGTAGATGTCATAATCAGAAGTATAGCTTCTTCAAAAGATGACAGGGTAAAAAGGATTTATCATGCTCCTTTTATCATAGCCCTAATACTTAGCAAAATTGAGTACCAAGGAGGCTTAGGCACTGTTCATAAAGCCTACAAGCCAAGAGAAGGACCTCCTGTTCAGCCAGCACAGCAAGAGCATATAGTTCAGCCAGAACATATTGCCCCAGAGGAGGCAGCTGCAGAAGGCTCTCAGAGCCAAGCCACTCTCGCTCAGATTCTTAACACTCAGACTCTTATTCTCAATAATCTGATGCAGATTAAGGTCACTCAGCAGGAGATGAGGACATCACTTACAGATTTTCAGAATGAGACTAACAACAGACTTGCTGCCCTAACAAAGACAGTTGATTCTATGGAACACCGTCTACCACCTCTTCAGCGCTTCACGCGTGGTCGCCCCAATACTCCACCTGGTTCACCTTCTGTAGTGGCCACAGCTCCTCAGGCCTCTGTTGCTCCAGTCTCTCCAGCTCCAGCTGTTTCAGCTTCTCCACCTCCGGTTGATCTTCCTCCTCAGGATTCAGTTTCTCAGGACACAGCAGCACTTTCTTCTCCGGGTCCCACTGTTTGATGTTTTTTTGGTACCTTGATGCCAAAGGGGGAGAAGTAGAAGTAGTAGAAGTCTTGTAAGTAGGGGAGCAAGCTTGTTTTGAACTTGTTGATTGTGTGTGTTTGAAATAGTTAACTACTATGTGCTTAATTTTCTGTTGCACTTGTTGTTTATTGTCATTATCTATTCTACTCTCTTGAAATGCAATTGTTATGACAGTTTCTCTTATTACTTGCATTTCCCTCGAAATCTAACATGCTAAAGAAACTCCGCTAAAATTCTTAAATCTCTTGTGCTTGCAAAGCTTGTTCATAACTTATATGCACATGTTTAGGGGGAGCTTTCTTTATTCCAACTTAACAAGAATAAAATTTTATTTCAACTCATTTGAACTCTTTATTAGAATTATATTGTTAAGTCAGAAATAGAATATATACCTGTTTCACACAAGGAGTATATTCAAAACAATCTTCCTCACACATTAGTTATGTTGTCATCAATTACCAAAAGGGGGAGATTGAAAGCATCTAGGCCCCTAAAAATTGGTTTTGGTAATTAATGATAATATGTGATAATTGGACTTATGTGTTTGTCGAGTATTTGCAAGATTAAGTCCAAATGGTAAGTACGATCGTGAAGCTGCATGCTAAAGGATATCGTGAAGATCAAATTAGATCAAAGTAAAGGTACAAGTAGATTAGGAATCTTTTACCTTATACCGGTCTTAGGAGATATGTTTGGAAGACCGGATTATAGGATAAATGCCGTACTATTAAGAGGGATCATGTCCAAATAACTTGATAGCATATTCATGTGCCTTGAGGATCAATTTAGGATCATGCATGAAATTGTTTTTCCTTTGAAAAGCATCTGTTGCACTGTCTAGATAATCGGTAGTACCGGCGTGTTCACGCGGTACTACCGGAAAATGGTACAACTGGGATTGTAGTGCAGTACTACCGCACCCCGGTCGTTCCGCATAAAAGGCAATATGTTTTTTCCAGAGAACATGTTTTTTGGGTGTCTCGGTGTAAACCCTCTGAACGGTAGTACCGCTGTTCAAACGCGGAACTACCGCTCACCCCGATAATCTGGATTTTTCGACGATGCGTTTTTCCGATAGCAATGCAGTTTGGGATTTCTCGTGGAACGGTAGTACCACTGCCTTCGGGCGGTATGACCGGGAAAGCGGTAGTACCGCATGTTCGTGGCGGTAGTACCGCTCTGCAATTCTAACGGCTATATCAGTGCATTTATTGTCCTCCTTCTAGCCGTTCTTGTCTTTGGTAGTAAAGTGCGGTAATCCGCATTTACTTAGCGGTAGTACCGCAATTCGCTGATTCTGGGATTTCCTCCCCAACGGTTATATTTGTTGGTTGGGGGTATTTATACCCCCCCAACTGCTCAAGGGCTGTGTGCTAGAGTTCATTTAACATCAATAGAGCCTTGAGAGCCTTGAGCATTCACTCAACACCAAAATTTTCTTGTGCATTCATTGTGAGGTGGTTGAGTTCTTTCAAGTGCATTCATTCATTCTAGATTGATCCCATTGCACTTGTGAGTTGTCAAGCGAAGGTCATCGATTTGTTACTCTTGGAGTTTTGCCGAACTCCTAGACGGCTTGGAGGCGCTTGCACGGTGATCTCTTCAAAAAGATTGTGAAGATACTCGGTGCCGAGATTGTGAGTGGTTCGGTGTTCACCATCTCCGGTGCGGAGGAAGAACAACCATAGTGATCGAGGGAAGGCTTAATTCGTGGAGCCGGCTTGAGTGGTCAAGCTTCCTCAACGTGGACTAGTGAAGACCGGCAAGTCTTCGATACCACGGGAAAACATCGTTGTCTCTTTGTGGTTATTTCTAGTCTTTACTCTTCCGTATTTATATTTCTAGCTTGATCTTTGTGCTTGTATTGCTTAGCTAGAAGTATAACTTATTTAGACTAAGTTGTTAATTGGCTTAACTCGTTAATTTGTGAAAAAGTTTAAAAACCTCCTATTCACCCCCTCTAGTCGGTTATCCTTGATCCTACAGCGACGAAGGTCTGGAGCTAGCGCGGAGGCCTAGGCTTGCGCGAGGCAGTGTCGGGAGGATGGGGCCCAAGCTCGACGTGGATTCGGCACGGATCCGGAGGCAGCATAGCTCGAGGCGGCGATGGGAGCTTGGGGTAGATGAGCTCGAGCCCGAGGCAATGGCGAGGTGGATGCGAAGGCCTGGGCGTGCCACAGGAAGCCCGTCGGGATGGCGGCCGTGAAGTGCTTCGTTGGAGCAGAGGAGTGCCTTCGCCACGCCGAACTCTCGTCCTTGGCACGGTGCACGTCGAGAGTAAAGGAGCCGAGGCGCAAAATAGAGGCGGCGACGGATCCGGACCTGGATCCAGATCCACTCAGCAGCGTTGTTCGTTGCTTCTACAAGGAAAAACTACGACTAACGTGGCTGCCCCCAGAAGCGAAGATTGCTCCTCCCGAGGGCAGCGGAAGCGGATGGAGGCTAGGGTTTTAACCTTAGCTTTGATACCATGTTATGAATATTATGTATGTATTCAAAAGATCCAATAGGCAATATATACAGGAGGTACAAGGGGATATATGCCATACATATATAAAGAAATACAAAAGACATATAGGAAAATACAAAGGAATTCATATTCTAACAGTGACGATAAAACAGCCATCTCTCTCTCTCTCTCTCTCTCTCTCTATATATATATATATATATATATATATATATATATATATATATATATATTATGAATAACGTGTTCATCTATTCAAGAGGCCCAATGGGCAATATATATAGGGAGTACAAAAGGGGGTTGCCATATACAGATAAGGAAACTATAAACCATATACAAGAGTCCTATTCTAACACCCCCCTCAAACTCATGGTGGATCACACACTGCGAGTTTGGAGAGAAAATACAAATGTTGTGCCCTAGTCTGTGGCTTCGTGAAGAAGTCGACAACCTGTAACTCTGATGGCACAAACTGTAAAGCAAGTACTCCCTCCTGCACCTGTGAGCAAGTGTATGAAGCATCCACGCCAATGTGCTTGGTGAGCTCATGCTTCACTAGGTCCCGGGCAATACTGATCGCACCTGTACCGTCAGACAAAAGAGTCGTAGGTCCTATCACAGGCACTCCAAAATCTGCAAGTAGCCACCTCAGCCAAGTAATCTCTGCTGTCACTGCTGCCATAGCTCTCAACTCAGCCTCTGCACTCGAACGGGAAACTGCAGTCGGCTTCTTAGTCTTCTAGGCAATCAGGGAAGAGCCAAGAAAAACACAGTAAGCAGAAAGAGAACGACGATCAGAAGGATCACTAGCCCAGGTCGCATCGGAGTACGCCTGAAGCTGTAGTGAGGTGGAGCTAGGGAAAAACAAACGACGAGAGATGGTCCCGCGCAAGTAGCGAAGAACACGAAGAAGGTGACTGTAGTGAAGATGGGTAGGACAAGCCATGAACTGACTCAAGATATGAATAGCATAAGCAATATCAGGACGAGTGCTCACAAGGTACACCAAACTCCCAACAAGATGACGATATCGAGTAGGATCCTCAAGAGGATCGCCATCAGTGACACGAAGCTAGAGGGATAGCTCCATGGGAGTCTTAGCGGTACGAGTGTCAGTCAGACCAGACTGATCAAGAAGATCTTGGACATACTTCTGCTGGGAGAGGTAGTAGCCCTCAGGCATGGAAGAGACCTCAATCCCAAGGAAATATGTAAGAGAACCAAGATCAGTCATCAAAAATTGCTCACTGAGGTGCTTCTTCACATATGTGATGAAGGAGGAATCATCACGAGTGATGAGCATGTCATCAACATACAGAAGAAGCAGTGTCCTACCCCGAGATGAGGTATGGACAAAAAGAGCAGGATCGTGGGAACTAACAGTGAAACCGACAGCAGTAATCACTGAGGTAAAACGCGCAAACCAGACACGAGGAGCCTGTTTGAGGCCATAAAGAGCACGACGAAGACAACAGACATGCCCATCAGGAACAGAATACCCAGGTGGTGGATGCATGTAGACCTCCTCATGCAAAACACCATTAAGAAAGGCATTCTTAACATCAAGCTGAGAGATAGATCACCGTGACGAAGCAACCGCAACAAGAGTGCGAGCGGTGGTCATATGGGCGCGAGGGCAAAAGTCTCGTCGTAGTCACGGCCGTCTTCTTCTTTGAAAACCGCGAGCCACAAGGCGAGCCTTGTAGCGCTCGATAGTACCATCGGGCGGGTCTTAATCTTGTACACCCACTTGCGTGTGATCGGACGAGCATGCACGGTGTTGGTACAATATCCCAAGTCTCCGTCGTCGAAGAGCATCAAGCTCCTCTGCCATAGCGGTGCCACTCGAATGAGGAGCAACCTCACGATAAGAATTAGGCTCGATGACGAGAGAGCATGAGCTATCGGAGCAAATCCAAGGCGATTAGTAGGTCGAAGGATGTCCGGTCACGAAGTGCGTAACGAGGAGCATCATCGGGAGGATCGGTGTGGGTGTCGGCAATATACCGGGAGAGGAGCGGTAAGGACAAGGGCGTGCAGGAGTAGTGAATACCGAGAAACGAGGCGTGGTGGTGCGGGAACAAGAGCGGTCTTTGCGGGAGAGGCGTGCACGGAGGCGAAGTCTGAAGGAACCACTAGGGACAGACCAGGGGAAGACTGTGATAGTGGAGAAATGGGTGAAGAGTCAGAAAGAGACAACCACGAAATCGACTCAACAGTGGAAACAGGAGGAGCCGAATCTCGATAGAAGAAAGGTCGAGATTCGTCAAAGACAACGTCTCGTGAAACCCTGATCCGTCGAGCAGAAGGATCCCAGCAGCGATAACCTTTATGCTCAGAACTATAACCAAGAAACACACACTCAACTGACTGGGCTGACAGTTTAGTGCACTCACGAGGCTGCAACAGAACAAAACAAGTACAACCAAAAACACGAAGGTGAGTGTACTAGGGGGCTCGAGAGTAGAGACGCTCTATAGGACTGACACCCTTAAGAGCAGTGGAAGGCTGCATATTGATGAGATATGCAGCCGTAGAAACAGCCTCAGCCTAGAACTATGGTGGAACGTGAGAGGCAAGGAGAAGAGTGTGGGCATTCTCAATCAGATGACGATGTTTGTGCTCAGCAACCCTATTCTGAGCATGAGCACCAGGACAAGAAGACTGGTAAAGAGTGCCCTGCTCAGAAAGAAACTGTCTAAAAGCGCCCGAGC
The DNA here is from genome assembly GCA_036346255.1 of Ampelocalamus luodianensis. Classification (NCBI taxonomy): domain Eukaryota; kingdom Viridiplantae; phylum Streptophyta; class Magnoliopsida; order Poales; family Poaceae; genus Ampelocalamus; species Ampelocalamus luodianensis. The sequence continues at coordinate 74,593,584 of CM070617.1, read as the reverse complement.
GATGCTCGCGGCGAGAATCACAGCGAAAAATACGGATGGGAGAATCAAACTGAGTACGAACCATCATTGTAAAGCTACGATAGATCGCAAGAAACCGACCTCGATTAGACATAGGAAAATCCATGTAAAGCGGAATAATCATCAATGAAGATCACATAAAGTTTATGCCCGCTTTAGAGATAATAGGCGCAGTCCCCATATATCCGAATGAACTAAGTCAAAGGGCGAGAAGACAAGGACTCACTAGAATGATAAGGAAGTCGTAGTCGCTTGCCCACTTACAACCACGACAAAACATGGTCGTGTCAGCGATAACACGTCCAAGAACACCCTTACGAACTAATGAAGAAAGACGGGACCCACACAAGTGACCTAAGCGGTGATGCCACTGCGCAAAAACTCGGAGGTGGTGGCGGCGATGGCGGAGAAGTAGTCGTAGAGGTGATAGGAGCAAGCGAAGTGGACGGAAGGTGGAGGCGATCAAGGATGTAGAGACCGTGGCGATCTCTACGGCGCGGCCGATCCCAAGTACCGATCCTCATGCATCCGGTCTGAACAAAGCAGAGTGAGAGTCAAAACCAACCCTACAGCCGAGATCGGTGGGCTGACTCACCGAGAGAAGCTGCATGGTAAGCTGGGGAACATGAGAAGCAGTGGAGCAAAAAATCGATGGACAAAGAGTGCCTGACGGTGACGTGGACAAAGGAGTACCGTTAGCTGTCTGAACAGAGATAGGAAAAGCAGGAGGTCCAACTGACGTGAGAGATGTGGAGTCCGGTGTCATGTGGATCCAGAACACAAGAAGTACCTAGAGGAGACGTCTGAGCTAGGCTGGCAGAACCTGCTGGGCTGTGAGAGAGCTGTTGAAGTAGAGCCTGGCAAAATTGCTGAACAGAGTCACCTCATTGAAAAAATCGACATCTTTGATGCGTCCTCCCGTCGAGGAAGGGCCTCCACCCTCTTGGGTCGTCCACGCGCTTTGTTACGCTTTGCGCCGCACAACGCCGTAGTCGTGCTCAAGTTCTTGCAATAATTGCACCAACCCGATTGGTGCAAAAGCGAGGCAAAAGAACAAGCGAGAAGATCCTGTAGTCGAAGCGGCAACCGGTGTAGTTGAAGCGAAGGGTAGCAAGCACGGTCGGAACAAAGCGTGCTTGCTAACTCGCGCAAAGCTCCTCGGCACGAAGAGTCGAAAGAGCCTCGATAGCGCCGGTCGTGGTGGCGGCTCAGCGGTGAGCCTAACAGCTCAAACTCGAAGCGCGACGGCGAGCGAAATCATAAAGCGGCGATCACGATCCGCCTTCGCTTTATGACACTCGAGCGCGAAGCGAGCGAGCTCGTCGGTGGCGCCGAGAGGCGGCGGGGCTCGGAAGAAGTCGTCGGCGAGGAGTCGTCTGGCGGCGTCTCCAACTCACGCTGGGCGAAAGAACCGAGCATCGCCGCTCTGCTGTATCGCTCGCGCAAGTACTCGGATCGGCGAGTGGCACGCAGACCAACAATATCTGGCTGGATGGAGTCGTCGACGCTGACCACCAGGATGGCTCGAACACGAGCCTCGTCAGCACACCAGTGCTCAAAAGCATCTATGGCATACTGAAAGACCTCATTAGCAGCATCAGCAGCGGCGGCGGCGACCTCTGCCTCCGTCTTGGCAGCCTCATCTTCTGTAGAAGGTGCAGAAGTAGGCTGTCTGAGAGGAGGCTGAACCGGTGACGGCGGACAAGCTCGAGCACCAGTGACATGTCCCCAGAGGCGGAGACCATCGAGGGTGATCTCCATGAGCGAAGACCACAACCTGTAGTTCGTCCCATTAAGCTTGGTTCCCGAGAATGGGATCGCAGCTGATGGAACGGAAGCCATTGGTAGGCGGCGCTGGACGGCGTGGCGACCAAGGCAACGAAGTCTAACAGGCGGCGCTGGGCGGCGCGGCGGTTAGAACAACGTACTGGTTTTTTTCTGCCTTTTTTTACGGCTCACGAAGAAACGGCCTGTTAAGACCTCACAAACGGCATGTTAAGACCTCACAGCCCGGGCGAAGGAAACCAAAGAGCTAGGGTTTCCTTCAGTGGCGACGGCGTCGGCGGCGCGACCGACGAGCAGAGGATCGGCCTCGCGTGGCCGGCGGCGACGGCGGCCGACCAACAAGTGGCAACGGCGTCGGCGGCCAACCAACAAGCGGCGGCGCGGCGGCCGACCAACGAGCGGATCGGCGGCTGACCAACGAGCGGGGAGGCGGCCTTGCGTCGGGTTCGGCGGCGGCGTTAGGCGGCGGCGCCGGCGACCAACGGCGGCGGCGGCGACGTCGGCTTCCCGATCAAGCAACGGCGGCGGCGGTGGCAACCACGCGGCCTCCAGCGACAGAAGACGACGACGGGCTCGGGGTGGCCGCGGCAAATCCAGTGGCGGCCGACGGATCCGGCGGCGGGAAGGCCTCGGATCGGCGGTGATGCTCGGCGTCGGACGACCGGGAACACGGGGCGGCGGCGACGGCAGCGGAAGCGGAAAGAGAGCTAGGTTAGAAACCTTGCTCTGATACCATGTTATGAATAACGTGTTCATCTATTCAAGAGACCCAATGGGCAATATATAGAGAGAGTACAAAAGGGGGTTGCCATATACAGATAAGGAAACTATAAACTGTATACAAGAGTCCTATTCTAACAATATATATATATATATATATATATATATATATATATATATATTTCAGGTTGCTGTCACCTCGTCAGCCATGTCTTGCTGTCGGTAAGCTCCCTCACGCCTCCTATATTTTCCTCTTGCTAATAGGACGTTTTCCTGGTTCAACGTGAAACAAAAGGTAAGAAGATGTGATGCAAAGTGAAAAGATTTACTAAACATAGTGTAAAGTAAAACTATAGTAAAATTACATGATCCAAAGTAAAATCTACTTAAAAAAAGTTTTTTTTTTTTTGTTGCTAAGCACCTTGTCGTAGATACGTGCATTGTATATGCTCCGATGCTCGCATAGGTCCTGAGCCTACGGAAGAATGTAACCATCTGTATTGGAGGATTAGACTCCTAAGATGGATTTGAGTGATAAGCGGCCCTCGCATGACACTTGACTCGTACATATTCTTTTGTTTCAAAACAAAGGAGTGGGGTGACCTCTCGCTTGCCGCTTTTAGAACATTTCCTGGGTCTACCAATCACCATCGTCCTTGAGCCACTAAGAGGCTAGGAGCAATTTTTACTAGCTCCTCCATAGTCCATGCGAAATCCATTTGTTCATCTTCCACAGGTCACTCACCAGTTACAGACCACAAATCGAGAGTAAATGGAGGGCTGTAAACACTTGACAACACGGCTACAATGCTACAGTCTTTGGTTCTAGGAAAGGTTAAACAAAGGCTCCGACTCCCCCAACGAACAATTGGAATCCAAAGAATAGTCAGGCCAGAGTTGTATTATATAACATCCAATGAACTCTTTCAACAGCACGAGAGAATTTATTGTGCAAATTTCGCGCCTGTACGACAAGGGAAAATTTATGCATTTATGCTACCGCGTCAGCAAAAAAGAAGAAGAAAGAATCAGGCAAAATCACACAACTTCCACTGCACCCTAAATGGCACTTCTCCAAGCCAAACATGTGTTTGCGCCTTGGCATGTTCCGCAACGCACAATTTTACTCCACAAAGCTTTCAGCTACCGTTTGGCAACTTTGTCAGAAGCCAAACCCTGGCTTCTGTATCTATCCATTTGGCTTCTGTATCTATCCACCATTTCGGATCGCGCTCCTCCGATTATTTGTGTTAGCTTGGTTCCGGTGGGACCAATTTGAGGCTGCGCATCCACTCGCAGAAACTATGGTCATCAAAGTGGATGAAGCTGCTCTTTAGTCTAGCCCTTCGCTCAGCAGTAAGAGTCCGTAACTGAGGAAATCTTGACTCCTGAAACATGCAAAAAAATGCTCCTCTTAACAAGTACAGCTGCGCCTACAGCTGCGCCAAGATAGGTACTAGCCACCATAACAATTATCAGTGAAATAACACAGTGGGGATGAATTTGGGTGGAACAGAATGCCACTGCTAACGTTCAGAGAAAATATTACCTGCTCATAAGTAGGGTCCTTGTGTGCTGGAATCAGGCGTGACACAAAATACCTAGCCTGAGAGCTCCCTTCCTGTACCAAAATACAAAAAAAAATACAAAAAAAGTTACAAAAGTAAAGCAGGTATTGCTCCTTAAATGATATTTGATACTAGTTGCATAGTTAATGAATTTGGGAGTATTTTCAGACTGAATGATTTGAAAGAATTGTACACTCTAGATCAGGGATGTGAAGAAAGCTTCTATGCCACGATAATCTTAAATCAAGGACACATTGAGCGCTTCAAAGCAAACTACAGTTATATTGAACTTCATAAATGAAATGATGTTTCTAGCACCAATTTTCCTATGAATAAGATATAATCTAACAGACATGGGCTATATTAGACAGGAGAGTAAACCTATAAGCGAAAGAGTTGATACTAAGAGGTGAAAAGTAGATGGAATTCGGAAATAACAGTGAAGGATGAGAACAAGAAAACTGACTTTGAATGAAAGTATCCTGGGAGCTGGAAAACGGAGCTCGCAGAGCTCTTCTGCCAGCGTACGGCATGCTGCTAAAGCTGCTGCACTTTGTCCTTCTTGGGCTGCTAGTTCAGCACCCTGAAAATACACAGTAACAACAAAGTGCAAGCAAATATTATTCTTTGACAGGGAAATGATGAACAAACAAAACTGTCCCAGCATGATAATAGAATGTGTATAAAGGAAACATTAAGAAAGCAAAAAAAAAGATATCTTCCGGCAGTCCTAGTCAGGGTTCCAAAAACCGTTCCCGGGCATTTTCCCGGCCAGGCGGCGGTACCGGTAACCGGCCGGTTACCGGTCAAACCGGTTTTTTTCCGGACGAAATTCGATCAAATTCGCTTAAAATTCGTCCAAAAATCAAATTTTGAATTGGCTAAACCGGACGTTGTAGTTCCGGTATTTGATTTCCCGGATGCCCTCCGGTAGCCGGTAACCGGCGGTTACTGGCCGGGTTTTTCTTCCATAGTCCTAGTCTATCAGCATCATTTACACATATATATTCTTTGTCAATGTTCACCAAGGCGCTAGGGGCTAGTCGGGCGGCTGACTTGCACCTAGCGCCTTGACCATTTTGGCGCCGCCTAGGGCGGCCAACTTGATACAAGGGGCAGGAGGGCAGGGAAGGAGCATTCAGCTGTGAAGGAAGGAAGAAGAGAGGGGAGGGAAGCAAACCTGGTGGCAAAGGAGGAAGAAGATGCACACAAGAAGGAGAGAAAGGGAGGGGAGGTACGAGGAAGTGAAGCAGCTCGTCGTCGCTCGCCGCATCTGGAGCCCTCCATCCAGCTTGTGTTTGTGGCGGCTGTGACGAAAACCTAACTGGTTAAATGTTAGGACAGAAACATGGGCTAGCTGAGCCAGCAAGGCCAGCCCAATAGGCAATAGCCCAAGTTGCCTCGGTGATCAAATTCTCTGTTTAGTCAAGTGTTAGGGCAAAACGTACTTGACTTGTCACCGCCGCTGCCACCTGCATCACGGCTACATCTCCTCTCTTCCTTCCTCTCTCTCTCCTCTTTCCCCCTCCCCTTCCCCTTCCCCCATCCCTCCTTCCCCATCCAGAATGCACGACGCCGCCGCCTTCAACCACGATGACCATCCGGTGCTTCCTCCTCTGCGTCCACCCTCCCCCTTCTCTCTCCCCCCTCCCTCCCTTGGTGCCCAACGCCACATCGGCGGCCACCCAGAACGCCACGGCGCCCGCCCAAGCCCGCCGCGCCGAGCTCCGCCTAGGCCGACTTTGACCAACCAGGACCGCCTAGGCGGCCTCCCCACCTAGCTTGCCAACTTTGGCGAAAGCGCAGCGAGAGGCCGCCACTGAGCGCCTACGCGGTGCCTAATTCCGATTTTTTGAACACTGTTCATTGTAACCATCAACTAGTCTCTATTGTATTTGTATCTAATCGTGACATTCAATGATTCCAATGCATTCACCTTTTCAAATTACATTCATACTATCTCTTGAAAAATCTTTACTACTTATTACATTCACTCATAATCCTGGGAGCAAGTTAGTTCTCTCGAATATGATACTGCTCAAATCCCTCCACTTCATTTTTGTTTCCCTTATAGGAGCAGAAAGTGGACAAGCAACAGCTTCAGTTCCTTCTATGGAATCACACTATTATGTGGTACCGTTGCCCTTTACTTACAACATCTAGAAGGTTCAAATGTAGCAATCAAGAACAAGTCATGCTCAATAGCTACAATGTCAACCTAAGCAAAAAGTATCATCCAACACGAGAATGGTTCTCCCACATGTACATGGATGTCCATGTACTATCATCACCATCAAATGTGCCTCTGAGATTGGTGCAAGCTTTCAAATTTCAAACCAACACCCTATCTTCTAATAATTTTAATGTCCTTGCACAGATCTCAGAGCACTTTGGACGGATAGGATAGTGCATGGACATCCATACATATGTGGAGTTGCATTTCTCCATCCAACACTAGTGAACAAAAACCTATCATAAAGAATGATGGCCATCTATAAGAGCTGAAGATAAAGGTCAAAGGAGTAAGCTAAACATGACTGAGATAATGCGGTAAGCCGGTAAAAAAGATGGATCGGATAGGAGGTGACTTACCAACCAAATGAAAATATCTGTTCCATGGTCTAGTACCACTGCAGCATTTGATTGCATGGCAAGATCATATGCTGGCAGTTCCTCAAATGTACCACCTTCGCGATGCATTATACAACGAGGTGCCAACATACGGAGTGAGACATCAAATGAGGCATTCAAGAACAGATTCCTAAGCACAGATCTTTCATCTTCATGTCCTATTATGCTACCTAAGAGTGGCCCCCTTCTCAAATGAAACAAGCACTCAGGTAGTGATGCCAGCTCTTTTGGGAACCGATAAAGCTTTGATTTGGGAACCTGAGTACCAAATTTGAGAGCTATGTCCTTAACTCTTTCATCAATTGTGAGCGTCATGTCAATAGCATCAGAGGCACTTCTGGCGTGCAAGACGGTTCTCTTACCAATGATAACAGAAGCAACATCTTCTTGCACACTTACCAGATACGCAGACAAACCATCAACAGTTTGCAGCCTCGTAGTGATCACCCTAGTGATTTCTGCTTGATACATATTAGAGTAACGGACTGCAAACTGGAAGTAAACAAAATCATTCTTGATATCACCCTTTGTTTCCATAGACACGGAAAAACTCTGTGTCTCCTCAACACTATGCATCTGGATACAAAATGAAGTATCATGCTTGAATGTTTCATGAGAATCAGGAGATGCCTCTTCACCAGGGCCAATGACTTGAGTGACAAGCATGTCATCTGAACATCTAATCTCAAATAAGCCATGGGAACCGGATGCTCTAGTCGATGCCCTTTGCAAATTGACCCCAAAGGCCTCTCCAAAATCATCATGAAGTAAAAGCACACCTCCAGAACACTTTGCCAGTGGCTGCAGAACAGGAACCCTCACAGGACATGTTCCGGCACAAAGAATATCAACGATGGTACTGTGTCTCTGTGCTTCATGACCAAGACGCTCCATCCACTTCATAGCTGTCTTCTCCAGGTAAGCATAGTTTGGGTGTTGAACAGAATGAGGCACTGATCCTGGCCCAAATGTGCTAGGGCCACCCGCACACACCAAGATCCTGTAGTTACCTCCAGATCTCTTGATGATTCCACGAGACAACTCCACTGAAGGCCCTTGAATAATACCAAGGGCAACCTCTACCGCTGCACCAAGGCATCGGTCCCTCGACACTTCCGGCACACTCAACTGATAGGGTCTCAAAGATGAGAATATAGTGTGTGCAACAGGCAGCGAAGCATGTACAGGGGACAAGTACACACCCGTCCCATAGATTAGCACCTTCAAAGACTCATGGGTAGGCGACTTATTTCCAGGTAACACGTCTGCTGACACCGCTGCCCCCTCTGAAAAATCATACACTGAGACGGTTCTCCCATAGGAGATGATCCCAATCCTCGCTGTAGGAGGGAGCGAATCCACAAAAGCATGTAAGGAGCCCTGCAGATGCTGCAGGTGCGCCTCGTCGAGGCATTCATCTATGAGGATAAAAATGGGCCCGGACACCCTCGAGTCGGGCAAGGGGACAAAGCCTGGCCGCCTATTCCCTGAATGCACATAATCAATAGCCGAGGATGCGAGCTCCGGCCACTGGAGCAGGTCCTGCTTACTGGAGACCACAAACTCCCCCTCGCTGCCGTTCAGCTTCTTGCAAATGACACACTGCCATTGCCCTGAGCCGATCAACACGTCACAGTACAGATTCACATAAGCCCCGCAGTTCAGGCAACGACGCGGATCGCGCTCCACGGTCTCCGGCCCAGGTGCCACCTCCCTCCCTGGAGAAACTAGAGCCCCAAACCCCAAGCTAGAAGCATTCAGCAGTTTCTTCTGCTTCAGGACCTACATGTAGAAAAGGCTAATCACAAAAGGCACAATTTTTCTGTAGGGAACAAACTGCAGAAATTGCACACCCCTATGCACTAAACACGCTCTGCATCCAAAAACCACGTGTAATTCGTAATTCGAGTATTAGTGTAATCGTGTAAGATCCAGATGGTACTGTACATATGCGCCTCCGTCGTTGAGTTGCAGGAGATGGGCGGGCATTACTGTAGTGAAGTGCGAGCGAGGCGTACCTTGTGGGCGGAGAATAGGACGTAGGGGGAGTCGACGATGGAGTCCTCGAGGGGCGGGGCTGCGGAGGGGAGGTGGGAGTACGGTGTGGCGGCGCCGTTGAGGAAGTGCGGGGCGGAGGAGGTCGGGAGGGAGACGGAGGAGGAGGAGGCGGCGCGGGCGACGAAGGGCGCGGGCAGGGGGGAGGCCGGGGTGGCGCGGAAGGGCACGGCGGCGGGGCGCAGCGGCGAGGAGAAGACGGGCGGGCCGGGCGGCGTGCTGAAGTGCGCCGGCGCGGCGGGTCCGGCCCCGCCGCCCGGGCTGCCCCGCGAGGACGCCGGGGAGAAGGCGTTCGGCGGGGTGAAGACCGCCGGGAACGGAGGAGACGCGTGCGCCGGCTGCGGCGGCGTCTCCTCCATGCCGGCCTTATTGGAGATCGGAGGCGGCGAGCACGAAGCGCAGATCCGAATTGGAAATTTTGGAATGTGATGGGAAGGGATTTAGGGATCTGACCTTCGAGTGCAGGGGAGAGACGAGACGAGGCGAGAGGATGAGCTAACGCTTAACGGGGGCGGTAGACGACAGGATTATAGTCGATTTAGGGACTGTTTGACAGTTAAAAAAAAAACAGCTTTCGCCTGGGCTATCCGTAGAGATGGCAACGGGGCGAAGGGCTCCGGGGAGCTCCTTCGCTACCCTACCCTGCCCCGTTATGCATGTCACGGCAAGAGTCCACCCCTTCCCCGATCTTCATAGGGATCCGACCCCTATAGGTACTTATAGGGGCTACAAATTTAAAATCTAGCAAGACGAAAAGTTTATGCAAGATTTGCAAAAGTTTAAAATCCCAGATAATTAACCATACATAATATATTACTTAAAGATAGGAGTACAAATATGATATAAAAGTTCATCTCAAAGCACAAATATAAAGTCTTAAAAGTATAAATATGATACACATCGGAGAAGCACGGTACATGTCGGGTCCCCACGGGCCACGGCGGGGTGAGATTGCCCCCCAGCCCCGCCCTGGCACAATAACAGGGCCCCGACCCCATGAACTTGCCGAAAGAGAACACCTCTCGCCCCCGCCCCCTACAGGGAATTTCCCCCCTGGAGAAATTGCCACTCCTAGCTGTATGGCTGAAGAGCTGAACTAAATGCGTTGGAGTACTGATGTTTACTATGCACCCGAATATCAATATATATGGTAATCTTCATCGATTACCAAAAATAAGCCATTTATGGATATTGTCAGTAAGTATGTGTAGATCGAGTATAGCGTCTTTTTCGCTCCACAAGGATCAAGATCAAATGAATACTTGTTCTTTTTCTATTGATGGAAGATATCTCTTTGACCTCTCAATGGCTAATGGTCAAGAAAGACATAGACTGTTGGATACTTTTGGTAAAAAAAAAAAGGGAAATTATTGATTATTCAACGTCGGATCAGAGTAAGCTGAATACGTTTGGTGTTTGATAGTCTGGCTTTTAGGTCAGTCAGTTGGCTGCTCTAAGTTGGAAAATTTCATAAATGTCGGTGAGATAAATGACGTCAATTAACGTCAACTAATGACAATTTACACACAAATAAATCTTAACGACAATAAACGGCGGCGGCGGCGGCTGGAGGAGATTAGGGCAGTGACAGCGTAGTAGGCGGCATCGAGCGTGTAACAGCCTAAAAATGCCTAAATGCAAAAAATAGGATTTTTAAAACTTTTTATACGATAACTAATGTCATTCTCCTTGAATGCATTTTCAAGTCTTATTTGGACGACATCATATTTTCTTGCCGGCATAAATGGCACAAAGATCAGATAATTCTAAGATATGGGAATACCAATACTATGTAAACCACTCTAAAGACCCCTAGCCCATTCCTTCCCCCGGTTTACTGTTCCTCTGACCATCCGTTGGGCAAACCTGGTGCGGCTAGACCCTCTTTGACTAAAAACCGGGTGCCAAGTGAGACCAGGTTGGTGCGCTGGCAGGCGCCATCAATCGGCCATTACTCGTTGTCACTCAGCCATTACTACCCATCACTCCACCACCCTATGTTGCCAACCCTGTCAACATCACCACCACTCTGCCTTGTCGGGCTGTGGCCAATCACTTATATTTAGTAGCTCCGAGCCCTTCATCACTGTAACAGCCCCAAGTTTATAAGCAGTAATAAAATGCTTTATGAACAGTAATGAGGTGTTGTTCATAGCATTACTGTTCATATTTACACTTTGGGCAGCATGCTACAAATTAAAAACCTTCCTTTTTAGTTAACATCCTAAAGAACCATTTAAAATCTTAAAGGAATACCAGGTAAAACTTGTATTATGACTGGGAAATATTTTTATTAAAGCCTAGATAAATTATCTTGGCTAAAAATATTTTTGTTGCAATTTTTAGAAATTATTTGGGCTTAAAGAAAATTTATGGTCTCTAAATGAATATTTTCGGCCTGAAATAAATATTTATGTATTTTATAAAGTGAAAATGTGGTTTATGAAATTTATCTGGGAAATATATCATCCCAGTAGCTTACAGTAAAATTTTCATGAATTTATAAATTTATTTGCTATTTTTTTAAAAAAAACCCCAGTCAAACCTTTTAAATATTTGAATAAGGTTTGGTCAACCAAACCGGTCCAAGCCTAGTCCTAATACTGTAGCGACTCGGACCACGTATCTTGGTCCAACCCAATCATCTTAGTCTGGCTCGGTCACGTTCGGGCGCGAGCCCAAAATCCACGCGTGATGCAAGCCGTCGATCTTCAATCAAACGGGCGAGCTCACTGCATCACACGAGCCGCCCACGCATGCGAGATCAACCTCCACCGTTGGATCTTAATCCAACGAACGTGATCGGTGTATGCAATCGGACAACTCCGATCCTTATTCAATCTCCACCGCTCGCTTCAATCCAACCGTGACGCTCTTTCGTTTTAAACTTAAAGGCGCGCTTTTATTTCACCGTTAGATTCAAATCCTACGGTTTTTCCTTTTTCCCGCGTGTTATAAAGCCCGAACTCCTCCGACCGCTGGATCTTCATCGATGGCCTAGATTTGTGTATGCATTCGGACGACTCGGATCCCCGCACAATCGTGGCCGCCCATCCTGATCTAGCGGTACGCTTATTTCAATTTGAAACCGAGGCGCGCGTAATGTGGGTCTTTGGATCTCAATCCTACGGCACTCCTTTTGACCGTGGGCCTTAAAGCCCAAAATCGGTGGGTCGTTGGATTTTAATCGTGCGGACCACATGGGTGTATGCAATCGGACCATCCGGTTCCATTTTACATCCCGACCGTAGAAATTAAATCCAACGGTCTTGAGCCATCGCATCAAAAGAAGAGTGACGTGTATATCTTTTAATTGATCGTTGGATCTTGATCCAACGTATATCTTTGAAAGTGGAGCCCGATTCTTCTCGATTTCAATTAGATCTCGATCATCCGATCTAGATCGTGCGGTCCATATTAATCGGTACCGATTCAAATCATTTAACCTCTCTATTTATCGCACCACCTATTTCCAATCGGACGGTTGGTGTTCTTTTCGCATTTTAGGAGACGCACATTTGTGGATCGCCAATGGGACCCACATGTCATATTTTGCCTCTCTTCTTCCTTATCTCTGCGCACCATTTTTGTGAGCGGGGAGAGGATTTATCCAAAGATTATACACCGATTTTTGAGATGCTTAGCTAAATGGACACCTCATCAACTCTAGATCTTTCCTTCTTGCTCTGTAGCTCAACACCCATATATAAACCCTAGCTTTCCTTGTTGTTGCCATTGTTGACCAAGAAGCTCATCCTTTTCTTCTTGACTGCTGGAGTTTCTTGCTCTTGTTCCTTTTACTTATCCATCCTAAACTCGTTACACTTTGCAATAAAGATTGATTATCTTTGTAGGTTAAATCGAGTTTAACCCTCTGTTGATCAAGATCGGGTTTTCAAAACCCTTGGCATATCTCTTCTCCCGTAAGCTAAAACCCTAGTTTCGACATCTTGAGCATCTTAAGGACCTTAGAAGTCTGCATGGAACCATTCTTTTAAGCATCGAGTAGCTTGATCTTGCTTCAAACCGAAAAGTTGATATTATGCCTTTTCGGTTTTTCATGTCATTTTCAAGACCTAGGTTCTTCCTGTCAACTTACCATCTTATTTAGGTTTTGACTAAACCCTAGCAAAGATGACAAGTTAATCTTTTCATTCTTGTCATCATCTATTTTGACCTCTAGCCGAGAATTGTCCTCGTTTCTTTTTGTCGGTTTAGCCGACAAAAATGATCTCCTTCCTAGTCGATGCGATCTAACTGGCTAGGGTTAGACTAAGATTAGTTTGGGGTGTTAATTACCCTAAAGGATCATGCTAAGATTCATTCATGGACCTTTGCATGATCTATACTTCTTTTCCAAAATTGCAATCATCCTGTTTTCACTCTTTTACAATCAAAACCGACTTTTGCACTAAAACCTAATTCCTGTCTTTTGAAAAACAGTGAGCTATATAATGGATTATTATCATTATTATGGGTAGTTATGGCTTAAGCATACTGTAATCATGCATTTCTAGATTGATCATGCATTTTCTTCCATTTTGGACTTATTGTCAGTTTTGGTATTTATTGGATCTTATTGTTTCTTTTAGAATCTGGTTCTGTTGAAGCAATTGAATCTTTTTCTGAGCAACCAGAACCTGCAACAGAAGTCTATTATTACCAAGGCAAGCATCCTCTTTGCACCATATTGAACCCAGATTTTGTACCATAGTCGTTACAAATCCAGTGATATCTGTGCATGCTATTTGTCTGAAAATACAAAATGTGACTTGTAATAGCTAGCTATGACCGACATGGTGGATTACCTTGATTATGACCATACACTCAACTCTAGTGTAGTCTCAGTATACTATATGGTCTATTTTCGATTGGGCTTAGATATGCGATCTAGAGATTTTAGAGTTTGACAAGCATATCTTGTCAAACATGGGAATCACCATCAACTATTGTCATTTTAAACTCTTTGTCCAGCTTTAAATCACCTTGTATTTGAAATTCAAATTGATCCGGACAAGAGGAAGCTAGTGATGGTGCTTTGGTGCACGAGATTGGGTTTTGTGGTGGACTTGTCCGGCAATTAAGGACCGAACTCGATTATTCAATTCAAGTCCTCACGTATTTCCACATGCGAGTATGGGCGCTGTTTGGTTAAGTAAAATGTTGAGACTATTGAGTTGGAAACAGAGAGTAAGGATATGTGTATTGGCCTTGTATGGCATAGATGCTTTGTCCGAGGACTGCTTTATGCCATGTGAGCTTTGTATGTCAAGATCGATGTTCTTAGGAGGGTGAGGCGTATATGTGCCTCGCCGCATATACGATACCTTAATGGTGCCGATAGCATTCTACTATGGGTGGGAGCCCAATTCTCTTTAAATTGTTTGGATCGGCATTACTCGACACAACATGTGTGCCCCGTGGTTAGTAGGTGGTATAGCCTACACTAGTGGGATCAGTGCACACATGGGGGTCCAACTCAATAGTGTTAGCTTGTTGAAAAATACCAAATCTTAGTTTCCTCGGTCGGCATACCAAAGGAAGTATGTCATCATTCGGAGGCATGCGAAGGCAACGGGCTAGCTAAGTCATGTGGGTAAAGATGTACACCCCGCAGGTATAAAGCTGTCGAATAGCCGTGTCCACGGTCATGGACGATAACTTGAATTGATGTCACCTGTATAGAGGTTTTGATTTTCAAAAATCTGGTTTTGGTTTGTTTTCGGTTGGCATGAGGGAATCATGCACCGTACTGTTTACATTTAATGTATTTACTTACTGTTTTACTTTATCTTTGATTTATTAAATTGCTTTATCAAAAGTTAGCCTTTGTAGGTTAAGAGGTATCGCTTTATGCAAATTTGAACCTTTATACCTTCCTTTTGTAACCTTATGCATGTAACAACTCTACTCCTTTGATTAGGCTCTAATCACCACTTTCTTTTACTAGTTTGTGTAAGACTTGCTGAGTACCTTTTGTACTCAAGGTGCTACCACCTATTGTTGCAGGTGAGGATGGTTTCCTTTATGAAGTACCCGTTTATGCCGATCAGGGTGACGCTAACGAGTGACGCTACTTTTCTTTCCTCCACGCAATTGCCTGCGGGTGGATGGGGCCGTTGGTGGGCGCTTCGTTTATTTTGCTTCCACAGATATCGTTAAAGTGACCAAGTCACTTAATATTATAGTGTTAACAGAATGATGTAAACCTATGTTTAATTATATCAATGTATGACTTGTATGTGTTTGATGCAATGTTGATGGAGGATATATATGCAATGGTCGTTGATCCTGGGAACCATTGTGAATCATATATATCCGGGAATCCTGTTACTGGATTTGTCACTTGTTAAATTTACATCTTTAGCATGGTTTTTAATAAAGGCGATCTTGTTCCTTCATTAACAATTGTGCTACAGTATGAATTTAATTAGTAACATTTCCAATAACCGGGGTCCCCACAGCGTTGGTATCAGAGCATGCATTGCCTGTAGGTTAGAAGTAGCATGGCCGAAGTTATTAGAGAGTCTTCTAATAAAATTATTTTCAAAACAGTAATGTATTTTCGAAGGTGTAAGTATGACCTCTTTTATTTCTTATCTTTCTTAATGTCACTTCTTGTCCAACTTTCTGTTGGTTTATTTAAAAGTGAATTGTTTCTTATCTTGCCTCTTTGCTTATAGATGAGCGGTTGGTACTTGGTCAAGGAGACTCGAGCCGAAGATGTTGATGGGTTCCCAGCATTACTTCGGGACATGATGTGGCGCTCCAATTTCACCTATCAGCCGGAGTACGCAATTTATCGACGAGACCGAGGACCAGGGATGGAGGAGTTGTAACATCCCAATTTTCAGAGTTTTAAAAATCTTTTAAATAGTTAGTAGGGAAAAATTCACCATTTGGATTTATTTGAATTTAATTCAAAAGCTTAATATTGGACTTTGCAAACAAAAACATTTAATATGAATAATCCCAACATGAACATTTGCCAAAACTATTTTATTTGGGTTCCTTGTGCTCGATATATTTTCTAGATTTTTCTAGAATTTTTAAGTTCATTTGCTATTTTCTATTGCTTATTTGATTTTCCGTATTTTCTAAAATGAAAACCTATTTAAAATCTCGAGAATAGTGCTTGGGCCGAAATCCACTCGGCGGCCCATTTCCTCTCGCCTCGCCCCACCTCGCGCCACTTAGCGCCCATGTGCAATGCCCGACCCCACCCGTCAGCCTCTCGCATGCCGTGTTCGACGCGGACTCGTTCGAGCCTCGTCACTGACGAATGGGACCCACCCTGCCACGCCACCGCTGCCTCCGAGGCGGACTCCGGTTCCGATTTCCTCGCGCCGCCGCCGCTCGGCCGTTTTGGGCGTCCGTGCCCTAGACCTCCCCGAGTCGCCGCCTATATAAAGAGGGCAAGTCCTCGGTCTCCGCATCTCAACGCGCGCCGCCGCCACCCCCAGCCCTAACCCTAGCCGCCAGAAATCGCCGAAGAGAGCTCGGTGCCGCCGCAACTCCGTTGAGCTCGCTCGTCGTCGTCGAAGCTGCTCAAACCTCGCCGCCGCCTCCTTCGAGTTCGCAAGATCGAGGGCTACCTCCTGGTATCCTTGGTTTCGCCGAACGATCGCCGGAGCTCCGATCCCGACAAGCCCGTACCTCCTCCGCCGCTCAAACTTCGCCGCCGGTCACTCCCGTGGACCCCGTGCACCAGTGAGTGCACCCGTGAGATCCCCGCGTCCGCCTCTACCTCCGGTACCACCCACCGCCGTGGCGCGCCGATCGCCGTTGTCGGACGGTCCGTCTGCGCCGTTGCCGTTGCCGCCCACGCCGGTGCCACCTCGGCGCCGTGTCGCGCCGCGCCTCGTGTCGCCCGCGTGCGCTGGTCGTGACCACATGCGTGCCTGCGTGGCTTGGCCCACGGGATCCCCGAACCCGAGGCTCGGTAGACTTAGTCTACCGTGAGCCGAGCCACTGACAGGTGGGACCCACCTGTCAGATCCACAGTCACCCCGTCCGAAAGTTTCGCTGACGTGAGCGTTGCGCAATAAATCTGATTTTCCTTTAGGAAAATAATTCAGTAAATTCATAAAATCTGATTTTCAGCATTTTATGTAATTTCAATCTTCCAAAGCTCATAACTTTTGCATCCTAACTTCGATTGAGTCCATTCAAATTTCTAAATTTGTCTAAATTCAAGATCTAGCTATCTGAGATTTTTATTTAATTTTTGGAGTTTGTTTTGCCTCTGTTATTTATTTGTTTTGGTTGTTTTGCTTCGTTTGTGCGTAGACGTCGATACTTCGGGAGTTTTCGTTGAAGAAGGCTTCAACCAAGTTCAAGACCAGTACATAGACCTTTTCCAAGGCAAGTCATACCATTGATCATATTGAATCCCAGTTTTCCCAAATTACATTGTGTTAAATTATTGCATTTACTTTAATTATGTATTTAAATGTTTTGGGCTAGTTATTGATCCAACTTGTTATGTTCGCCTTGCCTACTTGTATACCTTGATATTTTGTCGCCCTAGATTGGTTAATTACTTAGTTGGTATTAGCATATTGCCAACATGGTGGGTTAGAATGACTAGAATTGCTTAGCCATGCTACGAGTCGTCATCTCATGTGAGTTGCAAATATTAAATATGACTAAGTGACTATGGAACTGTGTGATAAAACTGTGTGTGCTTTGTGTGCTATTACTCGTGATGGCATGTGTTGCACTAAACCAACTGGGTGGTAAAAGATTTAGACCGAGGCAAGTGGTGGATACCGTGTGAACCGGTGGCTTTGTGATTGGGATTTATCTGTGGTTTAGTTAGAAAAGCGGAAGTCTTGCCTTGGTCAATTAAGGACTTAACTTTGTGCGACATTGAATCGAGCTATGTTTGTGCGACCACATGTCCGTGACAGCCTAACTTAGTAGGTTACGAGTTTCAACATTGGGGTTCGTGGATAGGTTAAGCTTTGTGATATGGGATCGTGTGATTAAGAACGTCAATGTTGAGACGAAGTTTCCGAATCGTTATGTTACGACGGTGCTAGCTACACTAGTTGTATCGTGTGGGTAAAGTGTACAAACCTCTGCAGAGTGTTAATCAATCTATTCGAATAGCCGCGTCCTCGGTCATGGACAACGCTCGGGGATTTCACATGAGGGGTAGTGTTCATAAAATGTGGGATTGGGAGCTGTGTGATCTCAATCATATGGCTGTGTGAATAAATCCGTTTAGCTGTGTGTCTTTGTGGAAACAACTGATAAATTATTATTGCTTATTTGTTTTAACTTATGTTTTCAATCTATTACTTGTATTCAATTGCAAATGTTGCATTTCTGCAAAATAACCACGTAAGTCATTCCTTTGGAATAAGCTCGCATCTATATATGCATTCGTGGTGTGATTTGCGAGTACGGTTGTGTACTCACGCTTGTTGTAAAACTTGCGCCCAAACCTCTGTATGGAGGAGTCTTCACCGCTTTGAGGAGGAGTTTGTGGAAGAAGGTTGATCGCTAGGTCATCGATCCCGATCGGTTGCTGTGGTGTGTTGATTGGGTTTGCGAGTTTAGTTTATTTCGCTTTGCGAGATTTCTTTAGTGTTAGCCTGCGTGGCTTAATAAGTTGTAACCCGACCTTAAGGTCAAAACTCTAAGTTGTTACTCAAACTATTCGTTTATGTTATATTTCGCTTGTGTGGATTGATATTCACCTATGTTACCGCTGTGTGTACTAGCGTGATCCTGGACTAGTGCAGAATACACAGAGGGTCCAAAATTGTATTTTTGGGTCCCGACAGAGGTGGTATCAGAGCCATACTGACTGTAGGTCTTGACCTTAGTTAGATCGGCCGTTTTTAGAGAGTCCAAACTATTTTCTAAAGGAAAACTAACTTGCAAGAGTAACCTATTGCTTAACTCCTCTCATGTCTCTCTAGACTCATCTATTGCTAAAAATTTTTCCCCCTCTCTCCGCTGTTTTTAAGTTGTTCTTACCCTCTCTCTGCCTTGTGGGCGGATGCCTGCCTATGCACCTATGGTGAACGTTGTGGAGGTTACGCCACGAACTTTGGAAGCTTCGCAGTACTTGAGGTTTTGATCGTCCGTTGTACCGAGGAAACAAGCGGATGGTGGATGGACATAAGCGGGTACGATCCGTCGCTGACGATTTACGCCAGATGAACACCAAGGCAAGCCACCACGAACATCTCGGTCCGAGGATCACTTGGAGTGAAGGAATACAGAATCATCGCGCCGCCATGCTTCGGATCTCGCCACATCTACATGGGCGAAGTTGCAAGGAACCGTCTTCCGCTACCACCCTGCAGAGCGGCACTGTGGAGCTACTCGCACACTATCCATCCACGGAGGAGAAGAAGATGCCACAGTGGTACACCTCGCCCGCACGTCGCCGCCAAGAGGAATCCATGGAGATGATGGCCGCGATCTAGACGGTGCCTACAAGAGCCTCGCACTAAGTCAAGAGAAGATCGCCATCTGGAAGAGATACCGACGCCCACCACCAGCGGACTCAAGAAGAGGAAGAAGATCTAGAAGAACATGAAGAATCGAGGAAGATCCAGAGGAAGTGGAGCGTAACTGAGGAGCTGTCGCGCCATCGACGCTGCTCTGTTGCACCAGCCCGGGCACCGGATCGGTTTGCGAAGATGCCAAAGACAATTCAAGGTCTACACCGGCAGAGCACGTAGTGGTTGTGGAGGTTACCTCAACGATCGAGTTCGCTAAGGCCTAGGTTCGCAGTTGAGGCTTAGTGTGTTAAGCCGCGTCAGTCTAAGCCTAGTCGTGTCGCCCTTTAGGCGTTAGATTGTGTGCTTAGGTTCTCTATTTTCTTTGAGTGGGAGTATGAGCTGCAAAGGCCTTTAGGCATCTGTTGCAAGCCATGCTAAGTTCTTAAGTAATAAAGTTGCTTTTGGTTCTCTCAGTTGTTGTTGGGTTTAACCAATCCCCCGCTTAGTTCTTAACTCACCCCATGCTTGCTACCTTATCTAACCCCTGAAGCTTCGCCAGATGGTTACAACTCGCGACGATTGCAAGTGGTTCGGTACCCAAAGACCAACAAGCGATGGACAACCAAAGAACAGAGCAGCTTCGCCACCACCCCTTCATGAGATCTGCAGAACTTTGGGTCTTTTATGGCAGCACGCATACGCTTGATGCATACCATGATGACTCGATGCAAGCCATGCACAACCAGAACAATAACAACAACAATCACCAGCATGGAGCCCCAGCTGCTCATGGTCACCATGGACCATCCAAACTTGCAGAATTCATGAGGACTCGTCCACCAACATTTTCTGGACATGTCTCACCTGTGGAAGCTGACGATTGGCTTCGGGTGATTGAAAGGAAGTTACTGATCACCCAATGCAGCGATCATGAAAAAGTTCTCTATGCCTCCCACCAGTTGGAGGGCATTGCGGCAGAATGGTGGGAGAACCTGCGCGCTCATGAGGCACCACGTATATCACTTGGGAGGAATTCTCTGCAGCATTCCGCCAGTACCACGTACTAGAAGGAATTATTGAACTAAAGAAAGATGAATTTCGTGCCCTAAAGCAAGGAAGCTTGTCAGTGTCTGACTACCTCAATAAGTTCTCACAACTTGCTCGCTATGTTTGAAGATGTCGCAATGCACAAGGCTCGCGAGTCGTTTCTGAAGGGACCGAACACCGACTTCAGTCAACCTCCTTGCACATACCTTCCCGACTTTCAAGAATTGATCAATAAAGCTTTAGTCATGGAGGATAAGCGCAAGGAACCGAAGACAATCGCAAGCGCAGGATGATCCAAAGAGGAGGCCAGCAATTCCAACAGAGAGCAAGGACGGTGCCACCGCAGCTTCAACCGGTTTCTCCACGAAACTCCGCCAGACACTGCACCAACCTCAAGACTCGCCCGCTTGCTCGAACACTCGCACGGCAAAGACCGACCAACGCGAATTCAACGGTCAACAAGTCGCAAGAGCCAAGGGTGTGCTATACTTGCCGCCGGCCGAGCCACTATGCAAATCGGTGTCCACAGAGGGGAACGATCACCCGATTCGTTTCAACCTTGGAGCTACGCCGACTAAGACCCCGCACCGGTCACCAACAGGAACTTTCCAAGCCCCCAACCACCAGAGGAGGAACGCACCGTGGTCCGAGGCCGTGTCAACCACGCCACCGAAGGAGCCGGAAGCACCGGGCGTCGTCTTGGGTAAGTTCCCGGTTAATTCGAGACCGCATCGCTTTGTTTGATTCGAGCTTCGCATTCTTTTGTGTCCGAGTTTTGCAACTAAGAACAAGTTGGAGGCTATACAACTTAAGCATACTTTATTAGTTCAATCGCCTGAGCGAGCTAAGCTCTAGAGTGGGTTGTTTAGGAGCTAAGTTACTCATAGTGGAGTTGAGTTTCTAGCCAACTTAATTGTTCTAGACACCTGCACCTAGATGTCATTCTTGGCATGGATTGGCTATCCAAGCACAAAGTCAGGCCGATTGTGGCCGAAGAGCCGTAACGGTTGAGAGTACTGATGGAAGGAAAGTGGAGTTTCTAGCCACATCAGTTCGTGAAGGACACTTGCTAGTAAACAATCTGAAGACCATTGCATTGGAGGATGTACCAATAGTCAGAGAGTACCCAGATGTGTTTCCAGAAGAGTTACCCGGAATGCCACCAGATCGTGACATCGAGTTCGTCATCGATCTAGTGCCAGGGACAGCGCCAATTTCTAAGCGACCTTTTTGAATGCCAGCTGACGAGTTAGCAGAAATGAAGAAGCAGATTGAAGAACTCCTCGAGAAAGGTTTCGTAAGACCAAGTTCGTCACCGTGGGGAGCACCGGTCTTGTTCGCCAAGAAGAAAGACTAAGCATGAGGATGTGTATCGACTCACCGCTCTCTCAACGAGGTCACTATCAAGAATAAGTATCCACCGCCTGTAATAGATGATCTGCTCGACCGCATGAAGGGAGCCGAGTGTTCTCAAAGATCGACTTGCGATCGGGCTACCATCGCTTGAAGATCCGCCTAGGGATATACCAAAGACCGCTTTCTCAACGCGGTATGGACATTATGAGTTCTTGGTCATGTCATTTGGGCTAACAAATGCCCCACTTACTTCATGAACATGATGAACAAAGTCTTCATGGAATACCGGACAAGTTTGTAGTGGTGTTCATTGACGATATTCGGTTTATTCTAAATCGAGGAGGAACACGCAGAACACCGAGGTTAATTTTGGAGAAACTCGTGGAGCATCGCTTATATGCCAAGTTCATAAGTGTGACTTTTGGAAGAAGGAAGTGGATTTCCTTGGCCATGTTATGACCGCCGATGGAGTAGCAATTGACCCAGAAAAGTAAAGGCGATACATCAGACCAAATTTCAAGATCGTAACCCGTTCGCGAGCTTGGGGATGGCAGTTATTACCGCTGCTTTATCGAAGGATTCTCATCGATTGCTAAGCCTCTTACGCAATTGTTGAAGAAGGAGAAAAAGTTCACTTGGACTCCAGCCTGTGAGGAAAGTTTTCGTGAGTTAAAGAAGCGCTTGACCTCACCCAGTGCTGATTTTGCCAGATATTCGCAAGGATTTCGATATCTATTGTGATGCTTCGCGTCAAGGATTAGGATGTGTCCTGATGCAGGAAGGAAGAGCTGTCGCTTATGCGTTGAGACCTCACGAGGAGAATTACCCTACTCATGATCTGGAATTAGCTGCCGTAGTGCATGCTTTAAAGATTTGGCGTCATTACCTCATCGGTGTCGCTGTGAAGTCTACACGATCATAAAAGTCCAAGTACATCTTTACTCGATCGATCTGAATATGAGACAGAGAAGATGGTTGGAATTGATCAAGGATTACAATCTTGGAATCCACTACCATCCCGAAAGCCAACGAGTTGCGCACGCTCTAAGTCGTAAGAGTTACTTGCAATGCTTTGGAAGTAAAGGAAAGTTGCCTAACTTTATGAAGAATTTGAAGCTAAAGCTAGAAGTTGCGTCCAAGGACTTATAGCCAATTTGGAAGTACAATACCTTGGAGAAGCAGATTCGTGAAGCACAACCAAAGGATCCCGTGTTGTCGAGATCAAAATCAAAATGACGAAGGAAAATTCAAAGATTTCACCAAGGATGATCAAGACATACTGATTAATGGTCGATTCAGGTACCGATATCGATGGTCTAAGACGCTTAATCTTAAAAGAAGCCCATGACTCAAAGTATTCGATTCATCCCGAAGTACCAAGATGTACCAGATGTTAAGACCAAATTTTGGTGGCCAAATTTGAAGCGAAGTCGCAGAGTTCGTGGCCTTGTGCGACACCGCCGAAAATAAAGGCGAACACGAGACCAGCAGGTTTGCTGCAACCACCAAGATTCCGAATGGAAGTGGGAAGAAATCGGATGGATTTCATCACCGGTTTACCCAAGACCCAAGCGAGTTACGATTCGATCCGGGTAATAGTTGATCGATTGACCAAGGTCGCACATTTTCGCGACCAAAACCACGTGCTCGGAGATCGCCTTGCGAGTTGTACATGACCGTAATTGTCGGTTTGCATGGAGTGCCCAAGAAAATAGTGTCGATCGAGGATCTCGCCACCTCTCGCTTTTGGCGTAGTTTGCATGAAGCATTGGGTACCCATCCAATTTCAAGATCGCATATCATCCACGCATGATGGACAGATCAAAGAGTTAATCGATATTGGAGGATATGCCGAGCTTGTGCTCTAGCTAATGCCGCCAAGTGGGATAAAAGTTTGCCGTATGCGAGTTCTCGTACAACAACATTACCAAGCTACCGCAAATGTCGCCATTTGAAGCTTTGTATGGTCGTGCTGCAGAACCGTTAAATTGGTCGAGACAACAACGTCATGATGTTCGGGCCGATATCATTCAAGAGGCGTAAGAACAAAGTTGCTATGATCGAGAAAGATTGAAGATAGCCCACCAAGGCGTAAGAGTTATGCCGATAACCGCCGTCGAGATCTCGCCGAGCCGAAGATTTTGTCTATCTTCGAGTGACCCCGCCCAGAGGCGTCAAAAGGTTTCATGCCAAAGGGAAGCTTGCCCTAGGTATGTTGGGCCGCTCAAGATTTTGGAACACCGAGGGAAGTTGCTTATCGATTGAGCTACCGCAATGCGTTAGCGTGAGTACATGATGTCTTTCATGTCTCGCATTGAAGAAGTGTCTTCGTGTGCCGAAGAGCAAGCCCCGTTGGAATCAATTGTTTTGAAAGAGGATCTTACCTACAAGGAGCAACCACCAAGATCTTGATGTCGCAGAGCGCCTCACCGTAAGCAAGACTGCTCGCTTTTGCAAGGTTCATGGAGCAACCACTCGTAAGGAGAAGCAACGTGGGAACGTGAAGAAGAGCCAAAGCCGAGTTTCTAGCCTTTTCTCTAGCTAGCCCGAATCTCGGGTCGAGATTCCTTTAAGGGGGAGGTTTGTAACATCCCAATTTTCGAGTTTTAAAATCTTTTAAATAGTTAGTAGGAAAAATTCACCAATTGGATTTATTTGAATTTAATTCAAAAGCTTAATATTGACTTTGCAAACAAAAACATTTAATATGAATAATCCCAACATGAACATTTGCCAAAACTATTTTATTTGGGTTCCTTGTGCTCGATATATTTTCTAGATTTTTCTAGAATTTTTCTGAGTTCATTTGCTATTTTCTATTGCTTATTTGATTTTCTCGGTATTTTCTAAAATGAAAACCTATTTAAAATCTCGAGAATAGTGCTTGGGCGAAATCCACTCGTGCCCATTTCTCTCCGCCTCGGCCCACCTCGCGCACCCAGCGCGCAGCTGGCCGACCCCACCCGTCGCCTCGCGATGTCGTGTTCGACGCGGACTCGCTCGAG
The DNA here is from genome assembly GCA_036346255.1 of Ampelocalamus luodianensis. Taxonomy (NCBI): domain Eukaryota; kingdom Viridiplantae; phylum Streptophyta; class Magnoliopsida; order Poales; family Poaceae; genus Ampelocalamus; species Ampelocalamus luodianensis. The sequence continues at coordinate 74,568,936 of CM070617.1, read as the reverse complement.
CCTCGATCATCGACGAATGGGACCCACTCGCCACGCCACCGCTGCCTCCGAGGCGACTCGCCCGATTTCCTCGCGCGCCGCTCGCTTTTGGGCGCCCGTGCCTAGGCCTCCCGAGTCGCCGCCATATATAAGAGGGCAAGTCCTCGGTCTCGCATCTCAACGCGCGCCACCACCCCACCCTAACCCTAGCCGCGAAATCGCCAAGAGAGCTCGGTGCCGCCGCTATCCGTTGAGCTCGCTGCCGCCGCCGGCCGCCAAACCTCGCCGCCTCCTTCGAAGTTCGCAAGATCGAGGGCTACCTCCGGTATCCTTGGTTTCGCCGAACGATCGCCGAGTTCGATCCCGACAAGCCCGCACCTCCTCCGCCGCAAACTTCGCCACGGCCACTCCGTGGACCCCGTGCACCGTGGAGTGCACCCGTGAGATCCCCGCGTCGCCTCTACCTCCGGCACCACCCACCGCCAAGCGCCGCCGATCGCCGTTGTCGGACGGTCCGTCGCCGCCGCCGCCGTTGCCGCCCACGCGTCGGTGCCACCTCGGCGCCGTGTCGCCGCGCGCACGTGTCGCCCGCGTGGCGCTGGTCGGCGAGCCACATGCGTGCTCGCGTGGCTTGGCCCACGGATCCTCGAACCCGAGGCTCGGTGACTTAGTCTACCGTGAGCCGAGCCACCGGCAGTGGGACCCACCGCCGATCCACAATCACCCCGTCCGAAAGTTTCACGACGTGAGCGCTATGCATAAATCTGATTTTCCTTTAGGAAAATAATTCAAAATTCATAAAATCTGATTTTCAAGATTTTATGTAATTTCAATCTTCCAAAGCTCATAACTTTGCATCCTAACTTCGATTGAGTCCATTCAAATTTCTAAATTTGTCTAAATTCAAGATCTAGCTATCTGAGATTTTTATTTAATTTTTGGAGTTTGTTTTGCCTCTGTTATTTATTTGTTTTGGTTGTTTTGCTTCGCTTGTGCGTAGACGTCGATACTTCGGGAGTTTTCGTTGAAGAAGGCTTCAACCAAGTTCAAGACCAGTACATAGACCTTTTCCAAGGCAAGTCATACCATTGATCATATTGAATCCCAGTTTTCCCAAATTACATTGTGTTAAATTATTGCATTTACTTTAATTATGTATTTAAATGTTTTGGGCTAGTTATTGATCCAACTTGTTATGTTCGCCTTGCCTACTTGTATACCTTGATATTTTGTCGCCCTAGATTGGTTAATTACTTAGTTGGTATTAGCATATTGCCAACATGGTGGGTTAGAATGACTAGAATTGCTTAGCCATGCTACGAGTCGTCATCTCATGTGAGTTGCAAATATTAAATATGACTAAGTGACTATGGAACTGTGTGATAAAACTGTGTGTGCTGTGTGCTATTACTCGTGATGGCATGTGTTGCACTAAACCAACTGGGTGGTAAAAGATTTAGACTGAGGCAAGTGGTGGATACTGTGTGAACCGGTGGCTTTGTGATTGGGATTTATCTGTGTGGTTTAGTTAGAAAAACTGGAAGTCTTGCCTTGGTCAATTAAGGACTTAACTTTGTGCGACATTGAATCGAGCTATGTTTGTTTACCACATGTCCGTGACAGCCTAACTTAGTAGGTTACGGAGTTTCAACATTGGGGTTCGGTGGATAGGTTAAGCTTTGTGATATGGGACTGTGTGATTAAGAACGCCAATGTTGAGACGGTTTCCGAATCTGTTATGTTACGATCGGTGCTAGCTACACTAGTTGTATCGTGTGGGTAAAGTGTACAAACCTCTGCAGAGTGTTAATCAATCTATTCGAATAGCCGCGTCCTCGGCCATGGACAACGCCGGGATTTCACATGAGGGTAGTGTTCATAAAATGTGGGATTGGGAGTCGTGTGATCTCAATCATATGGTATGTGTGAATAAATCCGCTTAGCTATGTGTCTTTGTGGAAACAACTGATAAATTATTATTGCTTATTTGTTTTAACTTATGTTTTCAATCTATTACTTGTATTCAATTGCAAATGTTGCATTTCTGCAAAATAACCACAGAAGTCATTCCTTTGGAATAAGCCTGCATCTATATATTGCATTCTGTGGTGTGATTTGCGAGTACGGTTGTGTACTCACGCTTGTTGTAAAACTTGCGTCCAAACCTACAGAAGTGGAGGAGTCTTCGCCTGCTTTCGAGGAGGAGTTTGTGGAAGAAGGTTGATCGCTAGGTCATCGATCCCATCGGTTGCTCGTGGTGTCTTGATTGAGTTTGCGAGTTTATTTTCGCTCATTTGCAAGATTTCTTTAGTGTTAGCCTGCGTGGCTTAATAAGTTGTAACCCGACCTTAAGGTCAAAACTCTAAGTTGTTACTCAAACTATTCGTTTATGTTATATTTCGCTTGTGTGGATTGATATTCACCTATGTTACCGCTGTGTGCACTAGCGTGATCCTGGACTAGTGCAGAATACACAGAGGGTCCAAAATTGTATTTTTGGGTCCCGACAGGAGTACCGTGCCTTCATCAATGTCATCGCTAGGCATGTAGCTGGTAGTGTTCCCTACTGTGTCCAAGCTCTTGCCACCTCTGAGGCTATGGCAGTTCAGGAAGCTGCGAGTAGGATGATGAGCCTTCTTCGTCATGATTTGACGGAATTGTCTCAACCACCCTACGACCACTTCCCGAGTCAAGGCCCTACCTCCGAAATGAGCATGTTTGCTGAGATACGCTTTGGGAAGTCCTCAAAGTGCGATAGTTGGCGAGGATGGTCCGCATCATGGACCAAGTCCATCGTCTTGTGAGGGAGTTATGGGAAACTAGGCATCGCCTTAATGAGGCCCAGAGTACTCGCTTCTTGGAGTCAACATGAACCGCGTTCCTCGCAACGTGCTTTATGGTGACAACGAGATCTCCTCGCCGCTTCCGCACCACCTCTTACCGACTTCCGTAGTGGCGGGTGCGTGCACTGCTTATGGACAAGTGCGCCAAGCCCGGATGATCGCAGCTTTCTCGCACTTTGCGATCGCACCTCTGGAGGTCATCGGCCATTGTTGGGTTTTCCGAGGCGCCTCATTAGTCCTTTGATCCGGTTGACACAGTTCCCCGAGCTCATCTTCGAATGAGTTTCCGGTGAACTTTAATCGATCTTTATGCTAGTACTCGACGATGAACCCTCGTGGTTGAGTGTCTTTCGGTTTAGTAGTAGCCCTAAATAAAATGTATGTAATAGGGCCGTAGTATTTTGTACAAAGTATGTAAGCTTAACTTTCGGTTTATAATCGACATTATGGCCAACTATAATGTAAGACTAGAACCGAAATTTTGTTGTATATATATGTGAAATTTCTGTTGGTGTTAACTTGAATGCATAACATAACATGCTGCATTGTATATACACTATTTGCTCTTTCCTAATTGCAAACTTGTTTGTGTTTGCCGAGCACGCCCTTGTTGTGTTGTTAACCTTGGTGTGGTAACAGGATGACAGACCTACTACTCGCGCAAGCGCAACAAGGAGGGGCATGTCGACTCCGTGCCTCATTCTCGTGGAGGGCCGATCAACCTCCAGCCTCGTGGCCCGCAAGGTGGTCCTCGTGAAGATGAGCTTCCTCCACCCCTCGATGGCCGATGTGCTCATGCAAATTGAGCGCAACCGATGGACCAGACGCGCATCTTGGAGCGGTTGCGCGCAACACCTCCTCTCCGTTGCATCACCGCCGAGCAGAGGCCACCATGTGCGTGGCGCCTTGCGACTTTCACGGACTAACCCGCCGGTGTTCTCGAGCTCGAGATCCCATGGAAGCGAGGATTGGCTTCAACCATTGAGAAGAAGCTTCGATTGCTCAATGCTCAGAAGGGAAAAGGTTCTCTTTGCCAATTATCACCGATGGGCCACCAAAGATATGGTGGGATAATCTTCTTGCCATTCAACTTTCTGGACATGTCCCTACTTGGGATGAGTTCGTGGAAGCTTTTCGCGAAGCTCATATTCCCGAGGAGTGATGATGATCAAGCAAAGAAGAATTTCGCTCAAGCAAGGGCGAAAATCGGTGATCGAATATCCGCATGAGTTCAACTTCCCGCCGATATGCCTCGATGATGTTTCGATCGACCTTCGCCGTCGAAACCGGTTCTTGAATGGGCTATCGAGGAACCGCAGATGGCGGTGGCTTTGCATGATTTCGTAAATTTCTCTCATTTGGTCAATAAAGCCATTGTGGCCGAGAGTAAGAGTAAGGCGTTGGAGGAGTCACGCAGCGGCAGCGACTTCTCGCTTGTTCCTAGTGGCACTCACCAAGGCCTCGTATGTGGTTGTCTAGACCACCACGAGCACCACCCATTTTCACCAAGGCCGCGGTGTTTGCTCCTTGTCCATCTCCTCCCACCAATCGGGCCAGACCAAGTGGAAATCAGCCCGCCCCGTTAACAATGTTAACCTGTGGGTTGTCTGCTTTCATTGTGGTCGTCCGGCATTATGCCAACAAGTGTGTGGCAAAGCGGCAAGGATTGCCTCTGCTCGACCATATCCAGCGCACGGCGCAGCCCTTCGCAGAGGCCACCTATCAAAGCCGATCCGCCCACCGTGGGCATGTGAACCGATCAACTGCCAAGAGGCGCCGATACACTGGTTGTTATGGGTATGCTCCTAGTTAATTTCACCCAATGCATCGCTTTATTTGACTCGAGCATCTCATTCTTTATTAGCAATCATTTTGTCGCTCAACACCGCTAGACATGCATACCCTCCAACCACCTTTTATTATTCAATCACCGGTCGGTCTTTAAAACCGATCGATTTGTTGTGGGGTCAACATAGCAATCCTTGGGGTGAAGTTTTTAGCAAATCTAATTGTGATTGACTCTAAAGGGTTGGACGTCATTTTGGGTATGGATTGGCTGTCCAAGAACCAGGGTCAAATCAATTGTTCCCAACGGTCTATTTCTATGACCAATGCAGACGGCATTCAAGTTGTTTACCATTCCAAAACACTTGGCTCTCATCTTTGTGCTCACCAAGTTGATACCACTCCTTCTTTGGAGTCAGTACCAATTGTCTGTGAGTATGCTGATGTTTTTCCTGAAGACCTTCCCGGTTTACCACTAGATCGGGAAGTGGAGTTTGTTATTGAACTCGTTCCTGGAACTGCTCCGATATCCAGGAGTCCTTATCGAATGCCTGTCAACGAGTTGGTTGAATTGAAGAAGCAACTCGGAGAATTGCTTGACAAAGGTTTCATTCGACCGAGTTCTCACCTTGGGGATGCCCGCAATCTTTGTCAAGAAGAAAGACAACACTTTACGGATGTGTGTGGATTACCGTCCGTTAAATGAGGTCACTATCAAGAACAAATATCCTCTGCCTCGAATTGATGATCTTTTTGACCAGTTGGTTGGTGCCCGCGTCTTTTCAAAGATTGATTTGAGGTCGGGCTATCATCAAATCAAGGTTAGAGCTGAGGACATTCCTAAAACAGCTTTCTCTACTCGTTATGGTTTATACGAGTATACTGTTATGTCCTTTGGTCTGACCAATGCTCCGGCATATTTCATGAATCTTATGAATTCAGTGTTCATGGAATTCTTGGATAAATTCGTTGTCGTGTTCATTGACGACATTCTTATTTATTCCAAGTCCGATGAAGACCATGAACAACATTTGAGGCTCGTGGCCGAAACACTTCGTCGGATCGACTATATGCTAAGTTCAAGAAATGTGCTTTCGCTCGTAGAGGTTGCATTTTGGGGCATGTGTTATCCGAAGGAGGTATCGCTTGTCGATCCAAGCAAGGTGCAGGATGTACTAAATTGGAAGCCTCCCAAGAATGTTCCGTAGATTCTGAGTTTTCTGACTTGCGGGTTATTACCGTAGGTTCATTGAAAATTTCTCCAAGATTGCTAGACCTTTGACTCACTCTTGCAGAAAGGGAAGAAATTTGAATGGTCGACTAAGTGTGAAGGGAGTTTTCGCTTTTGAGAACTCTCTTGACAAAAGCTCCGATTCTTACTCTTCCTGGATGTTCTTAAGAGCTTGACATTTATTGCGATGCATCTCGCCATGGACTTGGTTGTGTGCTTATGCAAGAAGGCCGAGTTGTGGCATATGCATCCCGACGATTGCGACCTCATGAAGTTAATTATCCTACTCATGATTTGGAATTGGTCGCCGTGGTCCATGCATTGAAGATTTGGCGACATTACCTTCTAGGTAATCGTTGTGAGATCTACACCGATCATAAAGCTCAAATACATATTCACTCAACTGATTTGAATATGAGACAACGAAGATGGCTTGAACTGATCAAAGACTACGACATGAGTATTCATTATCATCCCGTAAAGCCAATGTTGTGGCCGATGCTTTAAGCGAAAGTCACAATGCAACCGCATATCTTTTCTACTGTAAAAAGACTTGTGCGCGATTTTCGACGCTTAAGTCTTGAATTGGTGGGAAAAGGTTTCCTCATTGCATTACATGTGGAGCCAACATTAGCATCTCAGATTCGAGGCCCGCATAACCGATGCCGAGGTAGCGAAATTAAGGAAAACATGAAAGCGTAAAGCCAACGAGTTTTCGAAGATGATCGCGATGATTCGATATCGCAATCGCTTGGTAGTACCTGCTGATCCCCATCTAAAGAGTCTAATTCTTAGAGAGGCTCATAATTCCAAGTTTTCTTTGCATCCCGGGAGTACCAAGATGTACCAGATTTGAAGAAAATATTTTGGTGGAGCCAAATGAAGAGGCAAATTGCTCAAGATGTTCTTTGAATGTGATATTTGCCAAAGGGTTAAAGTCGAACATCCAAGCCACCGCACTCTTCACCTTTGCCTATTCCACAATGGAAGTGGGAAGAGATCGGTATGGATTTCGTTCGGTCTTCCCAAAACTTCCAAGGATCGATGCCATTTGGGTGATCATCGATCGCTTAACCAAAGTGGCTCATTTTATTCCTGGCCAGATCGATTTCAATGGCGACAATTAGCGAGCTTTATATTGCTAGAATTGTTTGTCTTCATGGTGTTCCTAAAGTCATTGTTTCGATCGTGGTCCTCAATTCACTTCCCATTTTTGGAATAGCCTTCATCGAAGCTATGGGAACTGAACTTTCTTTCATCATCGCTACCATCCTCAAACCAGTGGTCAAACCGAAAGAGTGAACCAAGTAATGGAAGATCTTCTTGAGCCTATGTGTTATCTTATAGCAAAGACTCGGAGAAATCTTTGCCATATGTGGAATTTTCTTACAATAATAGCTACCAAGCAAGTATTCAAATGTCACCTTTGAAGCCTTGTATGGGAGAGCTTGTAGGACTCCATTGAATTGGTCCGAGTCCGTGAAAGATCATTCTATGGTCCGACTTGTAAAGGAAGCGAAGAGCAAGTTCGATCGATTCGAGATTGTTTGAAAACCGCATATCTCGTCGTAAAAGCTATGCCGATCATCGTCGCCGTGAATTGAGCTTTGAGGTGGATGACCATGTCTATCTTAAAGTGTCACCCATGAAGGGTACTCATCGGTTTGTGTAAAGGAAAGCTCGCACCTCGTTATATCGGACCCTTCCGAATCATTGCCAAGCGAGGAGTCAGAGCTTACCAATTGGAATTACAGAATCACTCTTAGCAATGCATGATACTTTTCATGTGTCTCAATTGAAGAAATGCCTTCGTGTTCCTATTGAGGCAACCGCTATGAGCATCTTGATCTCCAACTGATCTTTCTTATCAAGAACAACCATGACGTATCCTCGACACAACTAACGCAGACAAGAAATCGCATCGTCAAGTTCTTAAAAATTCAGTGGGCTAATCATTCCGAGGATGAAGCCACTTGGGAGCGCGAAGATCTGATGCAGATCGAGCACCCCCATCTTTTTGTTGTTTAGAACTTTTCTTTGAAGCAAGAAAGGAAAGTTTAAACAAAGGAATGTAAACAAAGATGTAATAATAACACTATGTTGTTATGTAAGATTCTTCTTTGTTATCTTTGAAGGAAATCAAAACAACAAATGTTGAATTTCCTCATAATTTATTTTCATTTCATTTCTTCCTGATCTTAACTTGTTCCAAATCTCGGGGACGAGATTTTCTTAAGGGGGGTAGGTTTGTAACAGCCCCAAGTTTATAAGCAGTAATAAAATGCTTTATGAACAGTAATGAGGTGCTGTTCATAGCATTACTGCTCATATTTACACTTTGGGCACATGCTACAAATTAAAACCTTCCTTTTAGTTAACATCCTAAAGAACCATTTAAAATCTTAAAGGAATACCAGGTAAAACTTGTATTATGACTGGGAAATATTTTTATTAAAGCTTAGATAAATTATCTTGGCTAAAAATATTTTTGTTGCAATTTTTAGAAATTATTTGGGCTTAAAGAAAATTTATGGTCTCTAAATGAATATTTTCTACCAAATAAATATTTATGTATTTTATAAAGTGAAAATGTGGTTTATGAAATTTATCCGGGAAATATATCATCCCAAAGAGCTTACGATAAAATTTTCATGAATTTATAAATTTATTTGCTATTTTTTTAAAACCCACCAAACCTTTTAAATATTTGAATAAGGTTTGGTCAACCAAACCGGTCCAAGCCTAGTCCTAATATCAGAGCGACTCGGACCACGATCTTGGTCCAACCCAATCATCTTAGTCCGGCTCGGTCACGTTGAGCGCGAGCCCAAAATCCACGCGTGATGCGAGCCGTCGATCTTCAATCGAGCAGGCGAGCTCACTGCATCATACGAGCCGTCCACGTGTGCGAGATCAACCTCCACCGCTGGATCTTAATCCAACGAACGTGATCGGTGTATGCAATCGGACAACTCCGGATCCTTATTCAATCTCCACCGCTCGTTTCCAATCCAACCGTGACGCTCTTTTCGTTTTAAACTTAAAGCGCTTTTATTTCAAATTGTTAGATTCAAATCCTACGGTTTTCCATTTTTCCGCGTGTTATAAAGCCCGCACTCCTGCGGACCGTTGGATCTTCATCGTATGGCCTAGATTTGTGTATGCATTCGACGACTCGGATCCCCGCACAATCGTGGCCGCCCATCCTGATCTAGCGGTATCGCTTATTTCAATTTGAAACCGTGAGGCGCGTTAATGTGGGCCTTTGGATCTCAATCCTCGGCACTCCTTTTTGACCGTGGGCCTTTAAAGCCCAAAATCGGTGGGTCGTTGGATTTTAATCGTGCGGACCACATGGGTGTATGCAATCGGACCATCCGGTTCCATTTACATCCCGACCGTAGAAATTAAATCCAACGGTCTTTGAGCCATCGCATCAAAAGAAGAGTGACGTGTATATCTTTTAATTGATCGTTGGATCTTGATCCAACGTATATCTTTGAAAGTGGAGCCCGCATGATCCTTCGATTTCAATTAGATCTCGATCATCCGATCTAGATCGTGCGGTCCATATTAATCGGTACCGATTCAAATCATTTAACCTCTCTATTTATCGCACCACCTATTTCCAATCTGACGGTTGGTGTTCTTTTCGCATTTTAGGAGACGCCACATGGTGGATCGCCAATGGACCCACATGTCATATTTTGCCTCTCTTCTTCCTTATCTCTGCGCGCAGCCATTTTTGTGAGCAGGGGAGAGGATTTATCCAAAGATTATACACTGATTTTTGAGATGCTTAGCTAAATGCACACCTCATCAACTCTAGATCTTTCCTTCTTGCTCTGTAGCTCAACACCCATATATAAACCCTAGCTTTCCTTGCTGTTGCCATTGTTGACCGAAGAAGCTCATCCTTTTCTTCTGACCAAAGGAGTTTCTTGCTCTTGTTCCTTTTACTTATCCATCCTAAACTCGTTTACACTTTGCAATAAAGATTGATTATCTTTGTAGGTTAAATCGAGTTTAACCTCTGTTGATCAACATCGGGTTTTCAAAACCCTTGGCATATCTCTTCTCCCGTAAGCTAAAACCCTAGTTTCGACATCTTGAGCATCTTAAGGACCTTAGAAGGCTGCTGTGAACCATTCTTTTAAGCATCGGTAGCTTGATCTTGCTTCAAACCAAAAGTTGATATTATGCCTTTCGGTTTTTCATGTCATTTTCAAGACCTAGGGTTCTTCCCACAACTTACCATCTTATTTAGGTTTTGACTAAACCTAGCAACATGACAAGTTAATCTTTTCATTCTTGTCATCATCTATTTTGACCTCTAGCCGAGAATTGTCCTGTTTCTTTTTGTCGGTTTAGCCGACAAAATGATCTCCTTCCTAGTCGATGCGATCTAACCGGCTAGGTTAGACTAAGATTAGTTTGGGGTGTTAATTACCTAAAGGATCATGCTAAGATTCATTCATGGACCTTTGCATGATCTATACTTCTTTTCCAAAATTGCAATCTGTCTGTTTTGACTCTTTTACAATCAAAAGCGGACTTTTGCACTAAAACCTAATTCTGTCTTTTGAAAAACGTTGAGCTATATAATGGATTATTATCATTATTATGGGTAGTTATGGCTTAAGCATCTGTAATCATGCATTTCTAGATTGATCATGCATTTTCTTCCATTTTGGACTTATTGTCGGTTTGGTATTTATTGGATCTTATTGTTTCTTTTAGAATCAGTTCTGTTGAAGCAATTGAATCTTTTCTCGAGCAACGTAACCTCGCAATGTAAGTCTATTATTACCAAGGCAAGCATCCTCTTTGCACCATATTGAACCCGATTTTGTACCATAGTCGTTACAAATCCAAAGGATATCTGTGCATGCTATTTGTCCTAAAATACAAAATGTGACTTGTAATAGCTAGCTATGACCGACATGGTGGATTACCTTGATTATGACCATACACTCAACTCTAGTGTAGTCTTGTATACTATATGGTCTATTTTGATTGGGCTTAGATATGCGATCTAGAGATTTTAGAGTTTGACAAGCATATCTTGTCAAACATGGGAATCACCATGAACTATTGTCATTTTAAACTCTTTGTCCAGCTTTCTTTAAATCAGCCTTGTATTTGAAATTCAAATTGATCCGGACAAGAGGAAGCTAGTGATGGTGCTTTGGTGCACGAGATTGGGTTTTGTGGTGGACTTGTCCGGGTTAATTAAGGACCGAACTCGATTATTCAATTCAAGTCCTCACGCACTTCCACATGCGAGTATATGGCGCTGTTTGGTTAAGTAAAATGTTGAGACTATTGAGTTGGAAACAGGAGAGTAAGGATATGTGTATTGGCCTTGTATGACATAGATGCTTTGGTCCGAGGATTGCGTTTTATGCCATGTGAGCTTTGTATGTCGAAGTCGGATGTTCTTAGGAGGGTGAGGGCGTATATGTGCCTCGTCGCATATCACGATACCTTAATGGTGCCGATAGCATTCTACTATGGGTGGGAGCCCAATTCTCTTTAAATTGTTTGGATCGGCATTATCGACACAACATGTGTGCCCGTGGTTAGTAGGTGGTATAGCCTACACTAGTGGGATCGGTGCACACATGGGGTCCAACTCAATAGTGTTAGCTTGTTGAAAAATACCAAATCTTAGTTTCCCGGCCGGCATACCAAAGGAAGTATGTCATCATTCGGAGGCATCCAAGGCAACGGGCTAGCTAAGTCATGTGGGTAAAGATGTACACCTGCAGGTATAAACCGTCCGAATAGCCGTGTCCACGGTCATGGACGATAACTTGAATTGATGTCACTGTATAGAGGTTTTGATTTTCAAAAATCTGGTTTTGGTTTGTTTTCGGTTGGCATGAGGGAATCATGCAACTGCATCATTTACATTTAATGTATTTACTTACTGCTTTACTTTATCTTTGATTTATTAAATTGCTTTATCAAAAGTTAGCCTTTGTAGGTTAAGAGGTATCGCTTATGCAAATTTGAACCTTTATACCTTCCTTTTGTAACCTTATGCATGTAACAACTCTACTCCTTTGATTAGGCTCTAATCACCACTTTCTTTACTAGTTTGTGTAAGACTTGCCGAGTACCTTTTGTACTCAAGGTGCTACCACCTATTGTTGCGGTGAGGATGGTTTCCTTTATGAAGTACCCGTTAGCGCCGATCGGGTGACGCTAACGAGTGACGCCTACTTTTCTTTCCTCCACGCAATTGCTGCGGGTGGATGGGGCCGTTGGTGGGCGCTTCGTTTATTTTGCTTCCACAGATATCATTAAAGTGACCAAGTCACTTAATATTATAGTGTTAACAGAATGATGTAAACCTATGTTTAATTATATCAATGTATGACTTGTATGTGTTTGATGCAATGTTGATGGAGGATATATATGCAATGGTCGTTGATCCTGGGAACCATTGTGAATCATATATATCCGGGAATCCTGTTACTGGATTTGTCACTTGTTAAATTTACATCTTTAGCATGGTTTTTAATAAAGGGGCAGTACTGTTCCTTCATTAACAATTGTGCTACAGTATGAATTTAATTAGTAACATTTCCAATAACCGGGGTCCCCACAATCACCTTCCTCGCCGCACCATTTGCTAGCTCCGCCTCCTCTCTCTCACAGCGAGCGAGAGCTCCGGGTTCGGCTGTGCGCCACCACATCGCCGCCAACACCCATCAGAACCGCCATGGATATCGCCCTAGTGGTCGAGTCGACCTCGCCGGCGTGGAGTTTCCTCAGGACCATCTACTTGCCTCTCTGGAGCTATCTTATTCTCCAACTCACTCAATCCACCGTGCATGCAAACGATTCTTGCATAAATGGAAAGCTTACATGATGGGAAACACGGTGGTGACATGCAAAACAAGATTTATGGTTCTTGGATGGGATTGAGAAGAGAGAAGTTGAATTGAGCTTGAGTTCAAGTTGAAGAACGAATGGGTGTTCTGTTGGGGAGGGTGACAAAATGGCAGTGCAAATGGGGGGGGGGGGTGCTGCTGCAGGAAGAATTGGCGTAGGGAAAGAGGAAGTTGGCAGTGGGGTGATCCTTGAGAAGTGAAATGACAGTGTGCTGTAGTGGCTTTGGTTGATAGGTGAAAAGGAAATGTATGTGCAAGAGGAGATGGGAAAGAGAAAAGGCAGTGTGAGTGGAATAGGGTTTGGCTGGGCAACAATAAGTGGATTTGATTTGAGTGGTTCGGTTGGGGGAAGAGATGAATAGCAGTACAATTCTTTCTCCTTTTCTCCATCTCGCTCAAACGATATCGCATGCGCGAACTAGTCGCTAAAATAGAACACTCTCGAGACAACGATCGCAACGGTATAACATGTGTTGCTTGATTTTAGATTTTTGGTTGTGATTGTGAAGAGAGAAGTTAGGGAAAGGAATTGGCATGCAGGCGTTTCATTTGTTACTTCTTTTCCTCCCTTTGCGAATTCTCTCAAACTGCCATGCATGCGGAAACGAATTATAGAAATGGGTTAGTCGTGCGATGACGATCGCGGTGGTATGACATGCATGGCTTGGTTTTGACTTTTTGGAGGAGATTTGAAGGAGAGAAGCGAAAGGTAGCAGGGAAGGAAAAAGGGAGATGATAGGAAAGGAAAGGACACACAAGCATTTCTCCTGCGGTCGGTCGAATCGGAAAAGAGAGCGATACTAATGCATGCATCATGATTTTTGAAATGCATTCGAAAACAAGAAACAAAATAATTTAATTTAAATGTAGTCTCTCAAACAATTCGATTTAATATTGTTTGATGTTATTATTATTATTATTATGCAACTTTTAAACAACTTGATTTAACTTTGCATGCAACCTTTTAATTAATTTGATTTGACTTTAAAAGCAATCTTTTTACTTAAACACGGAAAAAATTTAAAACATTGTCAAAAATTTATTAGATTGCCAAATTAAATATTAACATCCTGATTATGAAAATCAGGGTGTTACAGTACGCATGATCATCGGAGCTCTAGTTCGGTTAGGATCTCTCACTTAGTTGGAGTTAAGTTAGAATTCATTTACTTGAAGCCCAAAGTTATTTACATAAAACCGGGAAGGCCTCGGTCTTACAGAAATAATCCGGGGTCCTCATACGAGGTAAGCCCAAACCAATTGGACCGGCTCACAACTTGAACCAACACCTCGATCCACTTGGGGTTGCTCTTCCTCCACTCCAGAGATGACAAGCACCAAACCACTCACAACCGTCTAAGTCTTCTCATAACCTTCTTTGAGAAGATCACCAGCGCAATTACTCCAAGCCATCTAGGTGTCGGCAAATACCAAGAGTAACAAGTCGGAGACGCTCACTTGAATGAATCAAGTATCTAAGCTCAATAGATACACAATATAATACCTAATGCAACATATGCACTAGGATTTCATTATCTAAGCTCACTAAGTGCAACACATGCACAAAACAGAGTAGAAGGCTTGCTCTTTGCTCAAAGGAATAGGAATAGCACCAGCAACTTCTCCCACAACCGGCCATAAGGGGTATTTATACCCACACAAAGAAAACTAGCCGTTGGAGAAGAAGTTCTAGGAAAACAGAGAAATCTGGTCTAACTGCCAACCAATGGCCAGTCAGACCGTCCTTGCTCCAACGACTATAAAACTAGTCGTTGGATGCACACCCAGACTGACCACCCTCACAAGGGCAGGTCAGACTGCTCCACAGAGGAGCTAACAAAATCCAGAGAAACACCTGCTCTGTAAAAAGTTGATTGGGTCACATGACTCGGAGGTCCGATTAGTCCGGAGTAACACCTGCGGCCAGTCCGAATACCAAGATAGAGACAAACATGCTCTCTAGAAAACCTTGACCGCTCGACACAGACCAAGGTTCCAGTCAGTCCAGGCTTCCTACTGCGGTCAGTACGGTTTATGAAACAAAAGCTGAATTTTGCAATTCTCTTCAACTCATTTTTGCAAAACACATTTGCAAAAGATACGAGATGCAAAACAAGGTATGAAGGCAAGATTCTCAACAAGTTACAAAACACATTTGCTGACTTTTAGAGTCATACCACAAGGAGAAGGTAAATGGACTTAAACCATTTGTAAAACACTTTCGCAAACTAAAGTCACATGCTACAAGGATTATATATGAACCTCAACTATTTACAAAACACATTCGTAAATATTGGCAACATGCTAACGAGAGCTAGAGCAAGCCAACCACGAGCTATCAACACATGACACACTCAAGCTACTAGTCAAGACACCTCTTAATAGTACGACAAACCTATACTAGCAATCTGGTCTTCCAACCAAACACCAAGACCGGTAAAAGACTAGGAACATATCCTTATCTCTAGCTAGTCATACCTTTGCCTTGAGCATCCATTTGAAGCTTGATGACACACATATTCACTCCAAGTCCGGGTTCTTGACTTAATAATCATTAAAGCATGATTTTTCTTTACTCCAAGTTCTTGACTTGAATATCATCAACACATGATGATTTTCTTTACTTCGGGATCTTGATGTGAACATGCATCAACCTATGATGCATTATTCACATGCCCTCTATCAACACATGATGGGTCTTCTCTTAACTCGATGATCAACACATGATTATCTCTTTTTCGAAATCTTGATATGCATCAACACATAATGCATCATCTTCTTGATGTCATCCAAAGTCTTCATCATTATGGAACATAACCTATTTACCCAACTCATGGAAAATGTTAGTCCCATAATGTGATTGTCATTAATTACCAAAAATATTCCATTAACTCATAATGGCGGGTCAAGATTCTTTAAGCATGTCCTTGTGCTCGTCGATATACAGGGACACTTCAGTCATGTGTTGCAAGATCGTGAAATGGGTTTGAGCATACGTATCCATATCTGGAGTGATTGCTTTCCTTTCGATGGTCCCGCTACCATCGAGCCTCCCCTCATGGCGAGATCGAGGCACACCTATCGGTTTGACCTGAGCCATGTAATCGACGCAGAATTCAATGACCTCTCTTCGGTTGCATAAACTTCGATGAAGCTGCCCTCCGGCTGAGATCGATTCTGTCGGGACCCAAAAATACAATTCTAGACTCTCTGTGTATAATGCACTAGTCTAGGATCACGTTAGTGCACACAGTGTCAACATAGATGAATATCGATCCACACAAGACGATTAATAACATAAACGAGTAATTTGATTAACAAATAATGGTTTTGACCTTATGGTCGAGTTTACACTTATTAAGCCACACAGGGCTGACAGAGAATTAAATAGCAGCGAAACAAAAACTTCAGCAGAATCCCATCAATTTGCCATATGCAACCAACTAGGATCAAGACCCTACGATCAAGCACCTTCATTGAACTCCTCCTCGAAAGCAGGCGATGACTCCTCTTCTGTTGATTTGATTTAGCAAGCATGAGTACTCAACCATACTCGCAAGTCATACCACATAATGCAATTATACATGATGGCTTATTCCATAGGAATGGCTTTTGTGGTTATTTCGCATAAATGCAACATTTGCAGTTTGAATACGAATAATAGATTGAAAGCATAAAGTAAAACAAATAACAACATAAATTTAACAGTTTGATTTCACAAAGACACATAGCCTAATAAAGTTATTCACACAGCCATATGAGTTAGATCACACAGCTCCCTTTCCAAGGTTTTTATGAAAATCTACCCCTTGTGTGAAATCTCCGAGCATGTCCATGACCGTGGACGCGACTATTCGAATAGATTGATTTAACACTCTGCAGAGTTTGTACACTCTACCCACAAGATACAACTAGTGTTGCAAACACTAATCATAACAAAATATTTCATAAACTTCATCTCAAGCATTGACACTCCCAGTGTGCTTAATCGTCATACCAAACTATATACAAGGCTGAAATATGTAGATTATAACAGTTTGTGTGATCAAGGTTATCGACAAGTCGATAACCGCCCATTTCTACCGATAACTAAGCATGGCTAAGCAACAAACTTGTAAACTACTAAGTGATAAGGGTCCATCCAACGAAACCAAAATCACAGCAAGATAAACCTAGGCTCAGTAGTAGAGGATAAACATTTGCCTACTGATAATGCATCTACTAGGTCAACTATCGACAATAGTTAAAACAACATAGCAATGCATACATAGAATTTGCAAACAATATATTAGAATTTGAAAATAGTAGGAACAACATGATCAAATGATGCTACATCTGCTTGCCTTACTGGAGTGCAGGATCTGATGGCTGTGGCTCAGAATCAAGATCAATAATATCTTCGGAACCTAACGCGAAAAGGCGATAAAACCAATAAGAACAAGGAACACCAAATAAACCTTAACAGCAAAAGTTCTCCAAATCCCATGAAACTTACACAGCAGCTAGAGCATGATTTTAGACAAATTTAGGAACAAGAATCAAGTCATTTGGATTTAGCATGAAAAAGTTATGACTAAAACTATTTCTCTCAGCTTGTTAATTCCAGTTAATTCACACTCATTATCATTTATGGCACAAAATTCCAGAATGATCTAGAAGCTGAAATTTTTATGGTGGGTAGTTAAAGTCATTCTAAGTACAGCAAAATTGAGTTTGCTCAAATTGGAGTTAAACAGGATTAGCTATGATTTTTCTAAGTTGTAAAACTAGTGTAACATTGATATCAGTGGCAAAGATCACACTAAAACCTATTCTATACTGAAGTGCAGCACTAGAGGATTTTAACAAAGTTTAGTCTGTTCAGTTTGGAACTACAGAGAAAAGGTTATGCATTTCATAAATTTTTTATGAGTTTCTAAACAACAGTTTATATTGAAACAAGTTAATACAGTTTATTCCATTTTCTGCCACAGAAAAGTGCCTAAGTTCATTCTCATATTGAAGTTCATTTCATTTCATGGCAGAGCTACTGCAACTTGATTCAGTAAAAAAAAAAAGCTATAATGATAAAGATATGCATTTTTTAAATTTGGATCGGCAAAATACTTAGGAAAAACAGAGCTCTCGGGAGGTCTAATTGAACTGACGGAAAAGGAGAGGTCGTGGCCGTCGATCCTTCATCGCACGGTTACGGACCTCGAAGCACAGCGCACCACACGGCGCGCACAAGGGAGATCTGGGCCGTCGAGATAAGATCCAACGGTCCAGACGAGGGGTAGCACAACACACGTGAAAATCCCGCGTGGAGGTGCTCAACGCGCATAGGGGAGGTCGGGACCGTTAGATCAAGATCTGACGGTCCTGATCTCCGAAGGAGGTCCTAAGGCTAAATCTACGAGGGAGGTGCGGGCGGTTTAGATGGATCCGGGAGGTCTGAGCGGTTGGGATTTACGAGGAGGTCTGGGCGGCTAAGATCTCACGGGAGATCGTCGTGGTCGATTTAACGGGGAGGTCTTGGGCGGTCAAGATCTCTCGGGGGAGGTCCTGAACGGTTGGGATCTCACCGAGGAGGTCATGGATGGCCAAGATCTACGCGGGGAGGTCTTGGGCGGTCAAGATTTAATCGGGGAGGTCCTCAAGGATAAGGTTTTAGTGAAACGAGATCCGACGGCTCGGACGCCCAAGGGAGGTCCTGAACGGTCCAGATCGAGCGGAGGGAGGTCCTAGACGATACGATCTAAACGAGGAGAGGTCCGGGACGGCTAGGATCTAAACCACAGATGTCTTTAACGGCTGAGATAACTCTAGGAGGTCCTGAGACTCAACGTTTGAACAGAAAAGAACCTACCACACAGATCTAATCTCGGGTGGTCCTAAACGGCTGAGATTGACTAGGGGGAGGTCTTGAGATTAAAGCTTTTCGGAAAAGGTTCTAGGGCTCAGATCTAACCCTGGGGAGGTTCTCAACGGCCAAGATTACGCCGAGGAGGTCTTATGACTTGACAAAATCGCGACAAGATACAGAGCTCGACGTTGAGCTCGCCGGCACGTCGCCGACGACCAAAGCCATGGCGGCGCTAACCAACTAAGCCAAAATGATGCTAATACTATTGCGAACCTGAAGCACTCACTCTCAGCGGCGGAGCAGGCCTGTAACGCCGGCGAGCCGGAGAGGGGCGGAGGAGTGTTTTCGGCAAAATCCGAAAACGCAAAAAGAGGGCGCTAGGAGCTAACCTAGCTAGTGATTAAGCCCTACAGAGCTAAAAGGGACTCACCAGGGTACAGGAGAGGTCCAGGGGAGGTCGGAGAAGACCCAACGGCGGAGACCGACGCCGACGCTGAGGAAGACAACGACGACCAAGGGCTCTGGGCACACAGAGGTAAACAGAAAGATCGCAATAAGCTTGCGATGCCCCGGGGGTGATCCAGGAACAGAGGATTGGACAGAAACACTCATCGGAGTTGGAGACGACGAAATCCCCGATTTCAGTCGCGAAGACCTAGAATTTGAATTTCGGATTGTATCTGGTAAACAAACCAAAATCAAGTTAATCACTGGGTTTCAGATGATCAAGAGGTCCAAGCGACAAAAGAAAAAGGGTCCAAGGACCACTGAAACACCCCAGTCGCCGGTGGAACTCCCACGACAACAATGGCGGAGAAGCCAAACTCACTGAGATTTGAGTTTGGCGCTCAGAGAGTGAGCTGCATGTGTTAGCGAGAGGAAAGGAAGACTAGAAGAGGGCCTTAGAGCTTAATAAACCATCAAGCACGGCACAGAAGCGAAAGGGGGACCCCTACGGGAGTAGCGGCGAGCTCAGCTCAAGATCGTGCCGAGGACCGACAGAAAAGATGGGGCAAGGGACGAGCACGACCGCGGCACAGGAGTCCCACGATGGCTCTGACAGCGGGGACGCCGACGAGATGGAATGACAAGACAATGCCTCCGCTCGCTGTCGGCCATGACGGTACGAGGAAGACGATGACCAGAGCAGGTCGGCGAGGTCATGAGCCCCATGATGAAGATCGGGCGGCTCAGAGCACACCAGGACTCCGGAGGCGGAAAGAGAAGGGGAGATCTGGGACATTGGCTGGGCATCCAACGGCTGAAGCCCCGACCACCTCGAGCGAGCGCAAGAAGGTCCTATCCGACTAGGCTCGACCGAGTCAAGTAGTTGGGCTCGGGTTTTGACTCGAGCCCGAGTCTGGTTCAGACCAGAGCTGACTTTTAGGTTTTTAGATTGATCTGGGCTTTGAGGATCTAATTGAGGTAGCAAAGCAGCTCCAAAATTTTGAAATCTTTACAGGTGCTTGCTGACTTAGATATTGACCTTGTGTAAAATTTTCAGAGGTTTTAATGCAGTGCATTTTTCTCCAAAAATTCTGTAAGGTACTGGTTCAAGGTTTGACTGCCTTCTAAAAATATTCAAACAATTTCTAAAAATTGTGAAAATTTTCAGAGGAGCCACATACCATCCAAGGACTTAGGAAAAATATTCCCAGGAGATGATCAAAAAGGTTTGACAAGATTATTTTTGATAGATCAAGATTTGGATCAAAAGACTTGTGACTTCGTATTTCCATAGCTCTTGTACAATAATTGTTTAGTACACACAGGAAATACATGATGTAAGAATTTTTTTTAATTTCTACTCATTTTCTTACATTTGAAACACAAGTCCTAAATTGGGATGTTACAAATCTCCCCCCTTACAAGAATCTCGCCCCGAGATTCCGTTTACTCGGAGAAGAAAGACGGGTAATCAGCACGAAGGCGATCTTCCCGCTCCCAAGTTGCTTCATCTTCTGAATGATTTGACCACTGAACCTTAAGGAACTTGATGACACGGTTCCTAGTTCTCCGTTCAGATTCTTCGAGAATACGAACAGGATGCTCATGATAGGTCAAATTTTTCTGCACATCGAGATTTTCCAACGGGGTTTCCTCAATTGGAACACGGAGGCATTTCTTCAAGTGTGACACATGGAACACATCATGCACTCCCTCAAGTGTAGCTGGCAACTCGAGCCTGTATGCAACAGCTCCAATCCTCTCGATGACGCGATAAGGCCCAACATACCGAGGAGCCAACTTGCCATTGATGCCAAAACACTGATGGCCCTTCAACGGTGAGACTTTGAGATACACAAAGTCATTGGGCTCAAAGCTCAACTCACGGCGACGACGATCCGCATAACTCTTTTGCCTGGACTGGGCCACGCGCAAATGCTCACGAATCATCTGAACCTGGCTTTCGGCCTCATTAATCGAGTCAGGGCCGAAGAACTGACGTTCACCAGTTTCTGACCAGTTCAATAGGGTTCTGCACCTTCTCCCATATAAGGCCTCAAACGGTGCCACGCCAAGACTGGCCTGGAAGCTGTTGTTGTAGGAGAATTCAGCAAACGGTAGGCACTTCTCCCACTTCTTCCCATAGGAAAGAACACAAGCACGAAGCATATCTTCCAACACCTGGTTGACTCTCTCCGTCTGACCATCAGTTTGGGGATGAAAAGCTGTACTGAAATGAAGGCGGGTCCCCATAGCCTCTTGCAGACTATGCCAAAACCGAGAGGTAAAAAACGCACCACGATCGGAAATAATTGTCTTCGGTACACCATGAAGACTCACAATCCTCGAGACATAAAGTTCGGCCAAAGGCCCCACACGAAGCCGAGTCTTGACAGGAAGGAAATGTGCCACTTTAGTCAACCTGTCAATCACGACCCAAATAGCATCATTCCCTTTGGACGAGCGGGGCAAACCAGTGATGAAATCCATGCCCACAGAATCCCACTTCCACTCGTGCACGGCAAAGGCCGAGAAGACTGCTGGCGCGATGTTCAGCCTTGACACGACAGCACACGTCGCACTCGGCAACGAACTTGGCTATCTCGCACTTCATACGAGTCCACCAAAACCTCTGACGAAGGTCCTGATACATTTTGGTAGCCCCAGGGTGAATGGACAAGGGGGAGCCATGGGCTTCGCGGAGAATCAAATCCCGCAATTCCATGACCTTTGGAACAACAAGGCGCTGTCCAAACCATACAATACCATGCTCATCCTTTGAGAAGCACTTGGCTGTCCCATCTTTGATGTTCTGCTTGATTTGGCTCACACCAACATCTGTCTGCTGTGCAGCCTTGATTTGATCCACCAAGGTTGGTTGCACAACCAAAGTAGCAAGAGAACCATGCTCAATTAAACCCAAATTAAGCCGCTGAAATTCTTCAAGAAGGGCAGGTTGTTGCTCTTGGAGCATTACAGCATTGCAATACACTTTTCGACTCAGTGCATCCGCAACAACATTAGCCTTGCCCGGATGATACTGAATGCCCATATCATAATCCTTGATCAATTCCAACCATCTTCTTTGCCTGAGGTTCAGATCTGGCTGGGTGAACAAATATTTCAAGCTCTTGTGATCAGAATACACCTCGCAACGGTTACCGATCAGGTAATGCCGCCAAATCTTGAGTGCATGAACCACAGTAGCTAACTCCAAGTCATGGGTAGGATAGTTGAGTTCATGAGGCCTCAACTGCCTTGATGCATAGGCCACAACCTTGCCTTCTTGCATAAGAACACAACCAAGGCCCTGACGAGATGCATCATAATAGATATCAAAGCTCTTGTGAATATCAGGGAGAACAAGCACTGGGGCTGAAGTCAAACGCTTCTTGAGTTCTTGAAAACTCAAATCACAAGCATAAGACCACACGAATTTCTTTTCTTTCTTGAGCAATTCGGTCATGGGCTTGGCAATCTTGGAGAAGTTCTCGATAAAGCGACGGTAGTAACCCGCTAAACCAAGAAAACTCCGCACTTCAGTGACTGACTTGGGCTGTCCCCAAGATAGAACATCACTGACCTTGCTAGGATCCACAGCCACACCTCCTGCTGAAAGAACATGGCCCAAGAATGCTAGTTCCTTCAACCAGAACTCGCACTTGCTGAATTTGGCATACAACTGGTGCTCACGTAGCTTGCCCAACACAATCTTCAAGTGCTCAGTATGTTCTTCATCATTCTTGGAGTAGATGAGAATATCATCAATGAAAACCACCACAAATTTATCCAAATACTCCATGAACACTGAGTTCATAAGATTCATGAACAAAGCTGGAGCATTGGTCAAGCCGAAAGACATAACAGTGTACTCGTACAGACCATAACGAGTAGTGAAAGCCGTCTTTGGAATATCCTAAGCCCTGATCCGGACCTGATGATAACCCAGCCTCAAGTCAATCTTGGAAAAGACACGGGCTCCAGTCAACTGGTCGAAGAGATCATCAATATGAGGCAGAGGATACTTGTTTTTCACCGTCACTTCATTAAGCGGACGGTAATCAACACACATACGCAGAGTCTTGTCCTTCTTCTTCACAAAAATAACAGGACAACCCCAAGGAGATGAGCTAGGACGGATAAAGCCCTTTGCTTGAAGCTCACCTAACTGCTTCTTCAGCTCGTCCAACTCATTAGGAGGCATTCGGTACGGCGCCTTGGAAATTGGAGCGGTACCGGGCAGCAATTCAATAACAAACTCCAAGTCTCGAACTGGAGGCATCCCAGGCAAATCTTCAGGGAAGACATCCACAAAGTCACAGACTGTGGGCACATCCTGAATCTCCAAGGCTGGCCTAGCTTCAAGGGCGCAAAGATGTGGCCCCTGCAGCTGCGGTGAAATCCCAACTTGCTCGCCGGAGGGACTAGTGAGGTAGACCATCTTCCTGGCACAATCGATTTGCCCCAAGTGTTGGGACAACCAATCCATGCCAAGAATCACATCCAGGCGCGCCGCATCGAGTAAGATGAGATTCGCCAAGAATTCCACTCCTTTGATGTCAATGGGAACGTCCCGGCATTCTTGATCGGCTCTCATTTCCGAACCCGGAGAGCGAATAAGCAAAGGAATCCCCAAAGGAACAAAGTGAAGGTCACAATCAGCAGCAAATGATCTCGAAATAAAAGAATGCGATGCTCCAGAGTCAAATAATACTGCTACAGGACGATAACTGACAAGAAGCGTACCCAACACAACGTCGGGCGCCTCCTGAGCCTCCTCAGTCGAGATGTGGTTGACTCGACCACTCCCGACACCCTGAGTCTTCTGGACGATCTTCTGGTCAGGTGTGTGACCATTCCCCTGCCCGCGTCGTCCATTAGGACGAGGGGCTGCTCCAGTCCTCTGAGGGCAACTGTTGGCGTAGTGGCCCTTCTTGTTGCAGGCGAAGCAGGTAACCTCGGCAGCTAGATTGCGGAGGCCACCCTGCTGCTGGATCGCAGGCGCACGTGGCTGAAACACGGCCTGCGGGGGACGTGGAACTGGTGCCGACGGCCTCGGCGGTGGTGAAGCCAAAGAACGGGCCCCTGGTGCAGGCCCAACACGGGGACGAGTGAGGCTGGCCTGTGCAGACCGATGGGCCTCCCACTTGCGCTTGCGGGACTCGCCCAGCGCCTTCGCCTTGTGCTCTGCAACAACGGCCTTATCCACTAAGGCCTGGAAATCAGCAAAGTCCACAATAGATAGGTTGTCCTGCAGCTCCTCGGACAAGCCATCCATGAACTTCTCCTGTTTGGCCCCATCAGTGGCCACCTCTCCCGGAGCATAACGAGCCAAGTGATTAAACTCGTAAAGATACTCCGTCACAGATTTGCGCCCACATGCGCGCGAGAAATTCCTTCTTCTTGACTTCATCGTGCCATCGGGGATGTGGGCCCGACGGAAAGCTGATCTGAACTCCTCCCACGAGACCACATGGCCCGCGGGCTGCATGGCGAGATAGTTCTCCCACCATGAGAGAGCTGCACCCTCCAGCTGATGGGATGCAAAAAGTGCCCGCTCCTGCTCCTGGCACTGAGCAATGTTGAGCTTCCGCTCAACAAGACGCAGCCAATCATCCGCGTCCAGGGGATCCTCAAACCGGGAAAAAGTGGGCGGCTGCGTACAGAGGAACTCCGCGAGCCCACCACGAGACTGGTGGCCACCACCTCCAGATCCCGAGGCACCAGCGGGAGTGGAGGTGTTCCTCGCGATGACCTCCGTGATCGCGTCGATCCATGCGGTTTCGCTCGATCGGCGAGAACCTCAGCCATGGTCGGAGGAGGGGGAAGCTCCTCATCAGAACCAACCGGTTGACTGCTACGGGTGATTCTTGCCATCCTGTTCCACAAAGATAAGTCATCAATTAACTCCGGAACAGGAGACAAAGAAAGACAATTAAACACTTTACCAAATAAATTCTAACAGCTAGAGAACCAACGTAACATCGCAGCAAGACCACAAAAATAAAATCCAACTTCCCAGTATGACTAACTCGTATGGAAGACGAGTAATCAGTTTTTAGGAAGACAACTTTCAGCACCACTACCTAGGTTCGAAACAGCCAAGAAACAAGGTGAAAATCATCTAAAGAATGGTTAGACACTTAGCTAGCTCATATCACTTCTTACCCTTTTTACCCCCACAAATGTTTGTGATATTAAACTCTCATTTTCAGCATTATATAATATCTATAGCTAGCTGTCCAAAATCGGACGCTTGCTGTCCAAAATTTCCTTCCCAGCTCCTGACCGAAATCTTCATCTTCAGGAGCTCCTAACCTTCTTCAAAAGACTGCCAACACTTCTATTAAAAGTTCTCATGGTTCTCCCAAAACCCATTTAATCGATTA